>OZ020263.1:12249286-12958286 GCA_963971285.1 Astropecten irregularis
AGCGGAAGCAGTATATACTATAACACGTTAGGCCTCCCTAGTATAATATTATAGGCCTAACGTTAGGCCTATGTAACTTTGTGTATAGTACAAAGTCAAGGCCAAGGTTACGTTACTACTTACTCGACCATCTCCAGACCATGGTTGGTAGATCTGGCACTTATATTAAACTGTCCTGCTATACATGGCATAGGCTAAAAATAGAGCAAGGCAGAATCTGGTTCACGGTCAAATGCTGAAATCATTGACATTGTGGGTTTCATCTGTTTTTACTTTTAGGCCCTACTTGTGGGTACAAATTAGGCCTAACGTTACATGTACATCGCTAACTACAGCAGTACAGTAATATTTTTAGAAATAGTAGGGCCTACTGAACTTTAATTGCTGTAAGGCTCTTGAGGGAAAAATATTGTACCCACCTCACTACAGTACAACCATGTGTAGGCCTACCATTCAAATTTCTACTCTTTGTTGCATGATTTTAATTTGATTGGTTTCTTGTTTGTTCTTTGATTTTGCAGGTTGTCTATTTTTATGACAGTTTTTATGGTGTTTGCTGGATTAAATCCTACATGATCTGTTGAACCACTTTTGAAGTTAAAATAAGTGGTTTATCAGTGCATGAAGGAGACAAATTTTCTTCGTTCCGAAAGCTTTCTTCGTGTTCTTCATTCCAACATGTTTTGTTTTCTTCGAGTTCTTCATTCCAACATGTTTTGTTTTCTTCGAGTTCTTCATTCCAACATGACTTGTTTTCTTCGAGTTCGTCATTTCAACATGAATTGGTTTCTTCGAGTTCTTCATTCCAACATGTTTTGGTTTCTTCGAGTTCTTCATTCCAACATGTTTTGGTTTCTTCGAGTTCTTCATTCCATCATGTTTTGTTCTCTTCGAGTTCGTCATTCCAACATGTTTTGGTTTCTTCGAGTTCTTCATTCCAACATGATTTGGTTTCTTCAAGTTCTTCATTAGTTTTGGTTCACGACTATGTTATTATTCGAACGTACGAACCAATTACCTGCTCTGACCCGCACCCACGTAAAGGCCTCTCTCAAACATAGTCTTGGGAATCCTGTAAAATCTCCCCCCGAAAACGGGGGAAACACACTGCGCATGGGTCACTTTTGAATCAGGCGCAGCCTATTAACATACACACGTACATGTCCGTGCATGCTTGCCTACGCGGCCTGTGCAGGTAATCATTCATATTCAACAGTGTTGTCATGGAGACGATATATCGCGCTACATAACAAGGTGCGCACACAATTCACGGCCCCTTACACGACTCCCAAGACTATGTTTTAGACAGGTCTTTACATACATACTGTACCTACGTGCGTGCGGGTCAGTGCGGGGAATCGGTTCGTACGTTGAGTAATAAAATAGTCTAGTTCTTCATTGGAACTGGTGTGGATGGAATTCGATCACGGATCATCTGTGAATTTGCATATGAATAAACCAAACCACTGACAAACATCTTTAACTCATAGTATAATGAAGGAGTGGTTCCTAACAAGTGGAAAAAAGCTATTGTTATTCCTTTACCAAAAAGTTCCCCTCCAGCTCTGCCCCATTTCTCTAACTTTGCTAAAGTGGCTGAGCACTTTGTTCAGTGGATTATTTCTGACATTCATCAGAATTTGGATCCTAATCAGTTGAGTCAACATCTCATTATTTATTCAAACTTGTTGATCATCTAGCTGCTCATGCCGACCTTCCGAATAACCACAGTTCTTTGGTTGTCACAGATTTTAGTAAGGCATTTGATCTCATTGATCAGAACATCATTAAATCTATGATTTGCTTTAGTTGGGTACACGTCCATCAGTCATTCCCTGGGTCTGTTGTTTTTTGACAGAGAGATTACAGTGTGTAAAGTACCGGTATAAAAATATCTTGTCTAATTTTAATGTGCTTAAAGGTGGACTACCGCAAGGTACTAAATTTGGTCCATTGGGTTTTCTTGCTAAATTTAATAGTGATGTGCATCTGGATGATTCTGCCGACACTAATGGACAGTTACTTAATTTGAAATATGTGGACGACATGACTCATGTGGAGAGCTGTACAGGAAATGATCCCCATTCCATCCAATCAGTTTTAGATCAATTTAGTCAATGGGCTGTGCAGAATAACATGATAATCAACCCAGATAAATGTGCCAGCATGTCTGTATGTGCCAAAGTTCCCTGCTTTACACATTTCCTCTACTGATCTCCACATTGTCGATTGTGTCAAGATTTGCGGTGTTTTAACTGATTCAGATCTTAAATGGGACAAACATGTTGACCAGATTTATGGAAAAGCTAGTAACAATAAGATTTATATGTTTAAACTCTTAGAAAAATTCCACTTATCTCTTGATGATTTGTATGAGGAATATAGGCCTATACAACCACTAATAGAATATGCAACAAATGCAACACCTGCCTGGAATGCTGGACTAACCAGAGTGCATATCTATATCTATAAATTAGAGACTATCCAGAAACGAGCCCTTAAAATTATTTTGGGCCAGGGTTATTTAGATTATGAACACGCTCTTTCGAAGTGCAATCTTGTCTCTCTTCATGATTGCAGGAAAGGTCTTTGTATTGACTTCACAACTAAATTGAAATCTTCTGACTTGTTCCGACAGTACTGTTGCAGCCCCAGAAGCTCTAGTGTGCAAAATCAAATAACCTTTCTGTGATCCAATGCAATAAAAACAGATATTTATATCTGTGTCTTTTCCTCTTTTCTTTGTTATATATTTTTTTTACATGATTGTGTTTTATATATGTTAGTTAAATTGTTTTACTCAAATTTTTGTAAATAATTTGTTTTGTTTTTTTATCTGTACACAATGTAGCAATTTAGCCTTTGTGCTACAAATGCATGTTTTTTTTTTACAATAAACCAAAATAATAATAATAATAACATGTTTTGGTAATACACATTCATTCAGTCATGTTGCTTGTACACACACTCACTTCAAAATTTGTAATCCTTGCTGCTTCCTTCAAGTTCTTCATAAGTACTTTTTTGTTCTTAATTTTTTTCATTCACATTCCTTCTCAAAAGAGATGATACACATGGTGTCAAGTTAAACGCAAACCTATAACTAGGTACTTTCACCATGCAAACCTTCAAGTTATATGCATGGTTAGTTATAAAATGATTTTGTGATCAACTCACCTGACCACAAAAGCATACTTTAGTGTGACAGGGGAAAGTCAACACAAGACACAAATGTTTGCATTTTCTTTCAGATCTTTTAATGGTGTATGGTGTACGTAAAATAAAAACCCTGAAATGCTAAAGAAATACATGATACATAAATAAATACAAAGAAATATTAGCAAAAGCAACAAATTGCAAAGATCACTATGTATATTAAGTTCCTGCAGTGCCTTTTTCAGTCAGGTTATTTTATTACCTTCATACAGAGAATATACTGACAGACAATGAATGGCAAGTCTTATATTGGTTTCAAACTAGCATTTGGTTTTCATTTGAATGGCTTTGCAAAATGGGGGGTTTTAAACAGCAAAAGTATATTTTTGTATAAAAACATAAACAATGAAGAGGCAAACTTAACCGACAGAGATAATTTGGCACTAAAAAAAATACATCACCATAAGTTGAGTGAAAGGAAAATCATTCGGCACAATAAAACCCAATGAGGAGGAAAAGGTCTGTAAGAAAACCTATAAAACAACCCCAACTTTCTGTGCACAAATCAATTGGGTTACTCAGTTACCCAGATGACATCACAGTTGTGCTCATGAATATGGAAATTCCAATTAGCATACCCCCCCCCCCCAGAAATGCAATTGGACAAAAAAATCTGAAAAATACTTGATTTTTTTCAGTTATTAAGCGCCAATTACATGTACATAAAAACGCGTTGTGTAGGATACATGTGCATGTTTTGGACCGTGTATAATATGTATACACAATCATAACTTGGATCATGGACCTTAAGGAGACAGGGTTTGCTATACATTCGACCTTATATGGAGACACCGAACATTAAGGAGACATTTTGGTGTCTCCCTAATGTCTTAGGTACCTTCTATAGACACTTTTGTATCGTCCAAAATGTTTGACAGTTGAGAGAATGCTCTCAACAGGAACACAACCCTTTGTAACGCGGTTCCGCAGGAGTCGCATACCGCAAGCCAACCCGTTTCCCTTTATATCATCCAGCGACAAGCTTTGAATTAATGCAAGGCCTTGTTGAACCATGGAGGAAAGAACCCTATGGTTGAACGGATCAAGAGTCGTGCACATACGCACGCACACCGAAGATCAGCAGCGTTCCTGGCAGTTTATCCTTGCGTTTCATCTCTCAAACGCATGTTGTATGCTTTTAACAATAATGAAATACTTAACTGGCATACATTGCATGCCAACCCCCCCAGTATCTACGCCCCTGTAGCATACAATGTACATGGTCGGCCCAAGAGCACCTGGCGAATAATATTCCTATTGCAGAGCATACTTGGCTTAGATGTACAGGGCATGTATATGCTTCCACCTACACTATTTAAACATAACTTAATCAAAGTTCAATGACCTCAACAATGAAGAGATAGCAATTTTAAACTTGTATCAGTCCTTCCTCTATTACGAATATTAATTGATTTTTGGTCGGGAAATAGATGATATGCAAATTAGGCTTGCCCTTCACCGACGTGGATGAGCACTGTATACTCAGTGCTTGTGAGAGCACGTGAGCAAAACAATCACATGCTTGCTCAGGTGGGATTCGAACCCACGACCTCCTGCTTACTAGTGCAGATGCCTTACCTGCTAGGCCACTGGATTCCATTCACCCTGCAGACCCCAGCTAGCTCGGTGGCCTAGCAGGTTAGGCATCTGCACTAGTAAGCAGGAGGTCGTGGGTTCGAATCCCACCTGAGCAAGCATGTGATTTTTTTCTCACGTGCTCTCACAAGCGCTGAGTATACAGTGCTCATCCACGTCGGTGAAGGGCAAGCCTAATTTGCATTTCCTCTATTACCATCCAAGGATCCATTAAGAACTTTATTGGGGTAATAAAATACACACATAAAATAGACAGATACAGACTAACGGTCATTTGTGAAAATGTCAGTCTCATACGGTGCCCACTTTTTGAGAAAAGAGTGAAAATTTTTTAAAGTCTTTTCTCTTTTATTTTTGATCTTTTAAAAGATCAACAAGATTTTTGGTCGTTGTTTGACTAATTTCTGGATAAATACACAATTTCAGGCGGAAACAGTTGAACGGTAGGTTTCTACTAGCATCATCTTTATACCCTGTAGGTTATACGTAAATCTGTGAACATTTCTGTTTTGGTCTCTTACCAAAGTATGATACTACCTTTAAGGTGCATTATTTAGAAAGTTATCCAAAAGTAAAATGAGAAAATAGAGAAATAAACTTAACACAAAGCTCACACAAATGTTAACTCAAAGGTATCATCTTCCTACTCCTCTTACTAACTATTCATCTTTCTAAGCCTTGGAACACAATAAAGTTGACGCTCCTTAATTCACTGTAAACTATGACAGACAGGATGAGAGGATATAAAGTCAGCAGGTCGATTCAGCTGATCTAGGCACAATCAATCACTAAAGAAAACTATAATGTCTCTAACTGAACATTTCATACATGATTCATAATAATAGCAATACCAAAAACATTATATTAATTATAGATTGTGTGAATATAAGTACACAGCCTTGGCTATAGAAAGCTGTTGAAGAAATTGGGACTAATTACATGTGTAATGTGTGCAAGGAGAGTGTGTAATGACACAAACTGGACCATGTGGTACACATGTGTATGCCTATAACCGCGGGGTCTCACAATTAACATAAAAAAGTGACCTGTCACATAAGTCTGAAGAATTTGAAACATTATAAACTTGATCTTAAGGCAGCATTTACTCTTTCAGTCGTGCTGGGTCACAAATGACACATATCAATAGTGTTCATGGAAGTGGTCGGATTTCTTAAAAATGAGAATTTGGAAGAAAAATATAAGTTAATTATTGTGAAATAGTACATAAGGGGTATTACAAGGATTAAATTTTCTAATGACTAATGACTAAAAAATGAAGACACAATTAACCATCATACTTTGGGGACTGACAAAGTGTTAACAAACACAATATAGGTGCCCATTATTCCTGTTTCAAAAATTCCCTAACAAATTCCCTCAAAATCTAAAGCAATTGTGTTTCCCATGATTGAGGCTGTGCCACAAAATATTCAAATCTTTATTTTAACTTTAACTTCACAGAGATCAATCAGCATGTCCACAGATTGAGGTGGGGCGATGAAATAGTGGTTGATCATCCTTACATGGTGTTGAAGGCCGTACGTTATGATTGTCACCATGGTCCAGACAAGAATGCTGCAAAGAAGGAGAAGGCCAAGCGCAAGGTTGAATACTACGAACTATTCAGTACAACTTATTAATCAATGTATCACAAAAGCATTGCAGCTCTGAGAAACTAGTCCTCTTTGTTGTGGTTTAATAAGACTACAGTGTATATAAAATGTCTTTGTGTTCATTAGGAAGATTACAGGTACTCACATTTACGTTGCATATGCATAATTTCTACCATTGCATCTAGATGTATTTGCAAACTAAAATGTCTCTTACCAGGTGGATACTGCAGATCACAGTTACAAGAAAAAGAAGGTCAACTTGCAGCCCATGAAGAAAGTGAACTGCCCAGCTGCCATAGTTGCAAAGGAGGTCATTCTGTTCCCAGACTTCAAGGTATATTGACTACAACATAATCACAGGATGAAGTTGTCAATTCAAAAGACAAGTGTGTCAACTTATTTCAGCTTTACTCATTTAAATCTAAGTCATGGGACCGAGTCCAACAAGGCCAGTCAAGCACATGCAATATATGCCTAGAAAACACACCAGACGAATAGTTATCAACAGTTACAAAACCAAGTAGTCTCAACTGAAGTAAAAGTAGCATTCAAACCATCATGGCAAATGCTAAATTGAAATCAAGTTAAGAGAGATATGTCCCTTCTATGCTCACCCAGTCCTCACCATAAACATGTGTTTACATACATGTATGTAGGTTTTATACATTCCCACAGATGCATGTCGCATGTGAGTAGAAAATGCCTATAATTAACAAATGAATCCCAGGTATGTACACTGAGTAATACTTCACTTAAATTCAGTAACCGGTCTTTAATGAACAAAGGCTAGGCTAGTAATGAAGAGAATAGTGGCTTAATTAGCAAGCAGTGGTGGAGTTTCCACTTTTACTATGGTGTGCTAGTCAGCGGCGTAGCTACGGGGGGGCCTGGGGGGGGCACGTGCCCCCCCACAAATTCGGCGTGCCCCCCCAGGTGCCCCCCCACAAAAAATCGTGGGTATAGAAAAAAAATAAGCGTTATCTGTAGGGCATGATTTCTATAAAGGAAATAAAAACAACTTAACAGCTTTTACTGTTCCAAAAGGATATTTTTACTATCGGCAAATGTTCCTGAGCCCTTAAAACCCTACAGTGAAGAAATCTGTGCAACATTTCGGTGTAAAAATGCAATTTTCTTACGCGCTTACGGCTGCGAACTTCAAAACAGCCCATCTGCCATTTTGTCTGGTTTGGCTAGTTAGTCTGGTCCCCAGATTGAATTTCTCGCGCTCAAGAGTGTTGGATTAAAAAGAAATAATGAAGTAATATTATAAATAAATGGATAAATTTATCGGAACAATTGCTTCCAAAATAAGGCTCTGATTGCACCAAAGAATATCTAGAACCCCTGAGC
The DNA here is from genome assembly GCA_963971285.1 of Astropecten irregularis. Lineage (NCBI taxonomy): Eukaryota > Metazoa > Echinodermata > Asteroidea > Paxillosida > Astropectinidae > Astropecten > Astropecten irregularis. The sequence goes on from OZ020263.1 coordinate 12,257,065, forward strand.
TTCCAGGGCCCTTAAGCGGGCCCTGGACCCCGGCCGTAAGGCTTTCGCGCTTATCCGTGATTTTCCAAGGAGCGTGGAAATAAAATACGCCAATTCAATAGCGACGGATGCGTTTCGGGGCGATCAAAGCTAGCTAATGTTGCAACCCCCCTCTTTTTCAGCCCTCTTTTTCTTTCTGTTTCTGTTTTATATATATATATATTTTTTTTATCTGTTTTTTTTTTTTTGCTTGAAGAAAAGGTTGCCCCACGCCCGCTGGATCCGCCCCCCCCCCCCCCCCCCGCATTTCTCATATTTTGCAAATCTCCAGTTTTGAAAAAATTCCGGGTGCCCCCCCACAAAATTCCAAGGCCCCCCCAGTGCCCCCCTGCTGAAAAAATCCTAGCTACGCCGCTGGTGCTAGTGTGAATGAATTTGCACGTAAATTGCTTACAATAAAATTGGCCCCAGCTCTGACATCCATATGATGAAAGTATAGGTTGTGGTGTTTCATTGAAGCAGAATGTAATCACAAAATGGAGTCAGAGCCTGAGATGGAGCCTGAGCCTCCATTTTGTAAATGCCCATAGTCTTCCTATACTTATGCTGGTAAAGATGTTGATTATGGTAAGGAAATGTAATGTATTTTGGAAGTCATTTGTATTTTTTGCTCAAATGTGGATATTCTCATCACAGATTAGTGGAGTTTCCAAATGGGAAAGGGAGCAGATATCCAAAGAGATAAAAGCTAACCTTGGGAAAGGAGACAACAGCATCACCCATCAACACAGGATACTTGTAACTTTGCCACCAACGACGGAACACAAGTTTCATTCACTGGATACAGTAAGATTTACATATCCCATCACTGTAGAAATCTGTATAGAAATTGGGTATTAAAGGTACAATACATGATAGGTAAAGGTCACAGGACAGCACTCATACTTTGTCTGATCAAACATGTACATGAAATAATAAACCTGTGAAAATTTGAGCTAAATCGGACATCCAAGTCACAAGAAAATAGCGAAAACCTGACTCAATTTTTCTTATAAAACATAAAGAATGGTTTTGATCTTACCCCGAGATCAAAAATGTTGTCAGTCTTTATTTTACTAATTTATGTATAAATACAGCATTTCAGGTGGAAATATTTTAACGGTATATTTCTACCAGCATTATCTTCATACCTTGAATGAAAGGGAATAACTAAAACAACTCAAGTGAGGGTGTCCTTAATGTTTATTCTTGTTTGTTCCAAAAATCGTTCGGAAAAGACACTAAATCTTGATTTCCTTGGAAAACCCAGCATCTGATGAACCAATATTTCCCATGGTGATTATTTGCACCGTTTACGAACTGTTGAGTCCATTTTCTGTCTCAAACTCAATAAAATTTTTGGAGGCTTTGCAAATCCTGTAACGCTGCCTTTAATAGCCATTTAGAAAGTAATATTTGTCATAGCATTTATTTTCTGCATGCTGTCCACCTCAAAGACCTATAAAAGACTCATTTTATTTTTATGTTACTAAATGGTTAAATGAGATCTGACCTTAATACTGACTACAAACTAAGTTTGCAGTTTACTGATAAAAAACAGCCATACAAACATTTTTTGCACTTCCTACTCACAGATTGAGGAGCTTTCATTGCCTGTTGACCCGCGCCTTGTGGCAAAAGTTGAGGAGTTGGTCAAGGAAGGATTTCAGTCTTCTGTCATAATCAAATCTCTCCTCGATACTTATGTAAGAAAGGAGCTTTTTGCTGAGAAACCGGCCCCGTCATGGAATAACAGGAGGTTTTTCCCTACCCATCGTGACATCTGTAATATGACCTATGCGACAAGGTTAAAATCCTTCAAGTCAAAATATGACCAGGAGAAACTTCTGGAAAGCATTGAAGCATGGAAACAGGAGAGCCCAGAAGATTGCTTCCATTTTGATCCAGTCCTACAAGATCCTTCGAATGAGAGCCCAAGTAGTTCGCCAAACCATGGGTCTCTATTCATCTATCAGTCTAAATGGCAGAAACATCTCCTCAGTCGATATGGTGGAGAACTTTGCCTGTTGGATGCAACCTACCGCACAACAAAGTACAGTGTACCCCTGTTCTTTGTCTGTGTTAAGACAAATACTGATTATGCTGTAGTTAGTGTGTTTGCAAGTCAGTTTGAGGATAGCAACACCATATCCACTGCCCTAAACATTCTAAAAAAGTGGAATCCTGACTGGAACCCATCAAACTTCATGGTGGATTACTGTGAAGCAGAGATCAATGCTCTGGAACAGACTTTCCCAGGTAAGTAAATAATGATATTAATCTACATTAAAGACGAAAAAACAAATGCCAACTTTAAAGGTTCAGTACAGGATTGGTAACATACCCAAAACAGAAATGTTGACAGATTTACCTACAAATTTCAGGGTATGAAGATGGTGATGGAATAAACATACATGTACCATTAAAATGAAATGGTGTATTTATCCAGAAAGTAGTAAAAAATTACCGAAAACAGTTTTGATCTCGGGGTAAGATCAAAACCATTCTTTATGTTTTATAAGAAAAATTGAGTCAGGTTTTCGCTATTTTCTCATGACTTAGATGTCCAATTGAGTTCAGTTCAAAATTTCACAGGCTTATTATTTTATGTACATGCTGGATCAGAAAAAGTGTGAGTGCTGTCCTGTGACCCTTTACCAATCATGTATTATACCTTTGAAAAAAAAAAAACAAGATGAAGAATCATTTCAACTGCATTTCTGAGGATGTCCATACATTCAGCATACAGATCTGGTCTTTGAGTTTTTCCCAAGTCTGTACATATTGACATGCATTTCAAATATTGAAAATATCATCAGGAAATTTTTTCTCATCTTTTCTTATTGGTTTGTAGACTCTAAGGTGCTTCTTTGTGACTTTCACCGGGAACAGTCGTGGATAAGGTGGTTGAGAGCATCAAAGCATGGCCTCCTTGGAGAAAGTGATGCTATCCTGGTCCTTCTCAGAAAGATAGCACAGGCGAACACACAGGAAATGTTTGATGCTGCACTTGCTGAGCTACATCACAGTTCATATTGGGAAGACAACAAGCACTTTCGGGACTGGATACACAACACCTGGCTGAAGAATACAGAGGTACAGGAAAATATCTTATTTTATACATTTCTGCAGACTTTGCATAATCACATGAAATATTGATTAAAAAGTTTGTAACTTTTTAACAATTTTGTCATCAAGGGTATCGGTAGGATTTTTCACAATGGCAATATCAAACAATTTGAAGATTACAAGAACTTGTATCTGTTTCTATCTCCTGAAACTCTAAAACGAAATCTGTATTTTAGCCTCTGATGAAGGTCCTGCTCGGTTCGCAACATGAGGCCATTAATTACATTTTTTATGATGTTTCATCAGTCTCATGTTCTATTCAAATGCACATGGGGAGTTATAACATAATGTTATTAAGTCAGTCAGTTTCCCTTGTGGTTATTTGACGATTTTATTAATATAGTAATGTTATATCTGAACATAATGTCAGTACACACTTTAGTGTCAGGTCAAAGGTGAAACCTTTGTAATTGGTTTTATAAATGTTCTTCTTTCTTTGTTTTACTCATTGAAGAAGTGGGCATGGCTCTACAGGCAGGATAGATTCTGTGTGAATATCAATACAAATAATGGCATTGAGCGCCAGAATCGCACCCTGAAGTATGAGTTCCTCAGCAGATTCACTGACAGAAGTCTAACTGGAATGCTAACAACAGTTATAAAGAGATATCTGCCAGAAATGCACAGACGGTAATTGTTCATTGAGATTATAAACTCACTGTGAACTTTTGTAATCAATGTATTCTCAAATTTAAAAGGAAAAACCATAATTTTGTTGTAATCATAATCTTTTTACCTCCATCACAGGTACATACAGAGCAATCTAAAATCGAGCTCAGTATATCGGACTTACAGTTCTTCTATCCCAGAATTCCTGAGGAACAGGCCAAAGGAGTTTGTTCTTCACTGCATCAAGCGGTTGCCCAGGATGGAGGACTGTAACATCAAGAGGGTCGGCAACATCTTCAGTGTATCAAGCTTCTCTGAGGAAGAGAAAAAATATGAAGTCAGTTTGGGAAACAGTCAGTGCATCCCTTCATGCCAGTGCTATGACTGGTTGCATACCCACTGGCCATGCAAGCATTTGCTTTCAGTTGTATTATATCAACCTGGCTATGGCTGGAATGACCTTCCACATCACTATACAGAGAATCCCCTCTTCACCCTTGATGAGGTGTGTTTTGAGGGATCTGCCTTGGAGAGGCAAGATAGTGAAGAATCAGAAATAAGCAACCCAGTCTTGCTAGACAACACAGACCAAGGAAAAGATCAAGAACGGTCAAGAAGCTCAATAGAAGCTGATCTCCGTGAAGAGCTGGAGAAAATTCGCAGCATCAGCTACCTTGCTGTTCCAACTGATATCTTACGTGCTGCAACACAAGAGCTGACACAGGTATCAAATATGATGTACAGGGCTGTATCAACATCAAATGAACTGCCCTTATTGAATCCTGAAGCATCTGTAAAGTCCGCGAAAGAGATGCCATTTGGTATTAGCAAGCAACAAGGAGTAAAAGGCAAGTAATAACAGCAATTAAATGACTGAAAGCTCACCCACAAGTACATGTACAAAGTCATGTTGTCAAGCTGTTAACTAAATATGATATGATTCAAATTAAATGTATAATTCATTTGACAAATTTGAAGACAAATATTGAAAATATTAATATGCGAGCCATATGTTGGAGAAGATTCTCTTTTTTATGTTCTCTGGTAAAGTGCTAATTAGCCGGTCGTTTAGTTGTTCATTTCCCCCTCCCTAACTTCCAAGGCTACACTAAACATCCTTTTGTCAAACCATTAACCCCTCTCCCATCCCATGACACCACCCCTGGTTCCCCTTTGTTGAGTTGTGTTGTTTGCCTGACTGTGAGTCTGGTTCCCTGCCCAAAGATTCCCTGACGACTCTTATTAAAAATCTCAGGTCAGTTATCAGCTACGTTAAAAATAAAAAAACTGACTTTTTTAGTCACGTGACCCTCCAGTACATGTAGCCGATACCGGACCATTAATATTTGACAGACAATAGTCGGGAGCTTTTGGGGTCCGGGAACCAGACTAACTGTGATTATGGTCCTGATAGGACTGAAACATTAGGCCATTAATTACAGTTTTTCTTTTTTACTGTAAAAAAAAAAACGTTCTTGAAGATGCTGCTCCATTTTCAATTCAAACAGGTCTGAAATGTCGTCGCAAAGGAAAACTTTTCAAAGACCTTCCTCTTCGCAAAAAAAGAAAACTGAAAAGAGGTGAGCTTCTTAAGTGATCCATTACTTTGAAAATTAGATTAATTAATATACAACCCTAACTTTGTGCTAGTAAATAACAACAACAATTAGAAAAACAAAAATAAATGCAAATAATCCTAATTCTAAATACGAAACTGGAAGTGTCATTTGGCCTTCAAGCACCATAGGCAGTGTCAAATATACACAACTCCTGATTTGGCTGTGTACATAGCAATTTCAGCAAACTTCTGTTTTGTCTTTGTTAAATGTTTATTAGCAGACAGTTCGAAGTATGGAACCAACTATGACATAAATATGAGAGACGACACCTGCCAAGAAGCCCCTAAAAAAACCGTCCGCTTCCATCCAGACGTGGATCAAAATGCACCGTGTGCGACATCACGTCGCATTTGCAAAGGATGCAGTTCTAGCTTTAGAACTAACTATGAACTGATCACCCATAAATGCGGAGTCAGTAAGTGTACTTGTTTTTAGATATTCCCCCAACTGTTATCGATTACTCAGTTCGAAACATGATAAATCGGTTGCACCTTTCTTTTGATGCGAGCAAATAATGATTGTGAAACTAAAAATCTTCATTCAGAAGTCATTCAACTAAATCCTGTTCAATGAAACTTTTCAGTAAATTTGTCTGAAAAGATGTCAAATTCCCTTGGAGTATTCCTTGTTTAACAGGTGGAAATTACCATGGGAAAATCAATCTCCTTTTTTGGTGTATTTTTGCTAGCCTAAACTTAATTGCTGCCTAATCATGAAAACAAGAGCTTTCAGAGTAAAACTGAGGAGCAATAGCTAGGTTGTAGTTGACAAATGTGCTAGAATGGTAGTCCTATATGGTTGTTTCAAGTTCATGTGGTGATTTATTCCTATTATCAAATGATATGATAGAAATTGTATTAGGTGTCAGTACTTTTACATTCTTATTCGTATTCTTATTAATTTCAAACTTTCAGCCAAAAGAAATATGAAGAGAAAGGCAAAAGAACGATCTAAGGCATCTACCAAATGTAAAGAATCACCTCTGCAACAACATTTGCATGATCTAAAAAGCTCACCTGACATGATTCATGACATTTGCCGTGCCATCGACAATAACCATGCCATCGACAATCACAGATTGGTCCATCCTTCCAACTCAAGGGTATCTCCAAGAATGGTTACAACTGACCCTGTGCTTTCCCTGCATTCAGAGATGGTCAGGGAACATCCAATTACATATGAGAGAATAAAGGAAGCTGTGGCCAAGCATATGACAACCCTCTCACCAAAGCTAACAACTGAGAGAGGTAATCTATGTGAGGTCACAGCAGCAGTGCTTTCATTTTCATATGTACATGATGTCGATGCTCTCAGCGTGTTGCCAACACTCCAACAGATCCCAACCCAAGAGTTTTTGGAGAATGCTGGGATATCTGTGAGTCAAACCAAATCAACCAAAAGGTTAGATATCACCGGTACTCTAAAGGTTGGCAACACATCCCTTATACAGAAAGACCTTGATACTCTGAAAGGACAAGCGTGGCTGAATGACAAGGTAAATAATTGCATGTAACAGTAAATTCATGTGGCATTGCAATCTGCACTTGGTAACACAAATCACCTGCCCATTTCATAATGGAAATCATTTTTAATGAAGACATTACAGATATTTTTGTAATTCAAATGAATTTGTTATGAAAATTGAATCTAATGTTATTTTTTCTTTTCTTTACACAGGTGGTGCATGCTTATTTGCATCTGCTAGGATTGCATGTAAATGCAAAGTGGAGAAATCATGTGTACATTCTTCCATGCTTCATCTCGTCTCATTGGCAAAGAAATGACTACACTCAGTGGCTATTCAGAAAGGTAGAAGTGATTTCCCCCATCAAAAAAACTTATATACCTGTGTGCCTGTATTACAGGTCTTAAATGTAATTCATTCACATGATCTAAAATCCTAATCCTTAATAAAAGAAATTATTCTGAAAAATTGATTGTATCCTTACAAAAAAGGGTCAATGATGCTTTTTTTTCATCTGTTATAACCCCATGTCAAGTAGATAATAATAGAAATTTGAATCCTCTTTTCTTTTCAATTTTAGGTTGAATTTTCAAAGTACACATGGATCTTGGTTCCTCTTTGCATAAATGCGAATCACTGGATTCTGCTGGCAGCAAATACAAAGTCCATGACTGTGGGTATTCTAAATTCCTTGCCTGGCTACACCCAGACGGCAACAGAGTACCATCACCACTGGATGTAAGTATGAGTTATTATGGACATTCAAGTTTAAAATAGATCAGTTGGTTATGGCCAGTGTATGTCAGATCCATTTTTATTTCATTTCCATGTGCTAGACCTTTTCCCTTTCCCCATCCATTTACAAGAAAAAGCTTCCAACCAGCTAATGCTGTATCAACCATTTAAAATTACATTTGGGATTGATTTTGGACCAATGAAAATGGCATATGAAAGTCACAGAACCATTGTTCCTGGCACTTTTCATCATACAACAATTCAGAATAAGCATCCCTGATGTAGCTTTCCAATGTTTTGCCATGGTTGTTGCACAAACTTGTGTGTAACTTATTAGAATAAATAACCTCCACAAAGTCCTCATGGAAATTTGACTTACATGTACAGTACAGTGTAGTTTAATCGTTTTCATTCATAATTATGTATGTTTTTTTTTTCAACAGTAAGTACACTAACTCAAGAGCAAAGGTCTTGAAAGAGACACCAACTGGCTGGTCCTACCAGAATTATGCAGTGGCACATCAGACAGACAGCAACAGTTGTGGAGTATTTGTACTGATGGTAATAGATAGTTATACATTAAGTAAAGCATGTAAAACACTGCATTATCAATTACTTTAACAGGCAATACAGCTTTCAAAGTTTTTAGTGGCAGATGTTTTCTAAACATTGGTAACATTAAAAGAATGTAAGCTGTACTAGCAAAGAGAGAAGGGGAGAGAGAGTGAGAGAGGGGAGGGGGTTAAGTACAGTCACTTTCAGTTTAATCAATTGATGTCATTTTGGGTATTTTGATGGGTTTTTAAAAATCTTGTACAAATCATGTAATTCAGCATCTGCTAGTGAAATAGATTTTTTTTTTCGTAATAAACCATTTCAAATCAAATCAAATCAAATCTGATCAAAAGAATCCCCAGATAACAATCATGATTCAGAACACTCTTCAAAACTTTCCTACAAAAAAGACATTCTTTTTTTCTTTTCAGTATGCAGAACAGCTCTTGAACAGAATCAACCCCCAAATCCTCCGTCAGTGCCATGTTCAGAGGTTTAGAGAATTTGCTTTGGCACGGCTACTACATCATGCCAAGAGAAATACAGACCTATGTGACATGCCATACTGCAACATTTCTCAATCTGCAGAATCACACAAGATTTCCTGGATTCAATGTGGCAACTGTGACAGATGGATCCACTTCTATTGTGCGGGCATCAAAAGAAATGTGCAAAAATTCATTTGCATGCTGTGTCAAGCGATGGGCTATTAAATACATCTATTTAGGGGTCTTTCTAAATCAGACAAATGCACTTTTTGACCTTAAAAAGGTGGTTTGATTTTTACAAAAATTGGTATGCAAGTACATGTAGGTATCAATTGATATATGCTGAATGCATGTCAATTTTTAGTGGAATCCCTCCACCCATGCAGCAAGTACATGTATGTATGCATGTACCTAAAATATGGACTGTGATTTGCATATGTACTGGCACTACCTTTGCACAAGAATTTTACCAGTCCGTAATTACTCGGTCACATTTCCACAAATGCACAAAAATATCAAACTTTGGTATTAAAATGACCAGAATTATGATTAGAATTAGACCTTTGACCCACTTTTACAAAAAAAAAATCATTCCAAAATATTACAAAACTGCATCTGCTTGATCGAGCAGGCCTCCCTCTACAAGATTCCAATAACATTTTGTTGGGCACTTGAAAATTGATGATTTTATGACATTTTCCTGATTGATGCGCATGTTGTCCTTTTGTTTACAACAATGGGCAACACATAAGCGGTTTCCTTAACTTTTCCATTGTGTCTCATTCTACTTTACCATGCAGTACCTCAGTGACAGTATGAAAAACTCACAGTCACAACTTTGTGCTGTATTGAGGAATTTGCTCCAATGGAATGGGTTATATTTGTTGGGCAGGGTTCGGATAGAAAACAGTAAAGCATGCATTTGCTTGGTGTCCTGATGAATACTAATCTTTGCTGCAGAAACTTGAACCTGAAGGTATTCAGCACAAGAAAATGATTCCTTGAATGTTGTTTTACAACATGTCCTCATAGGGCCTCTAAAGACTTGCTTAGGCATGCATGCGCAGCCAGGTTCCTGTTGCATCCAACCCATCACACTGGCCCTTATATAATATTGAAATATGAAAACAAGTGCTTCAGTTATTGCACAGGCACCATGCTGAAAATGAAAATCATGTAGATGGTCCTACATGTATATCATTTCTCAGTGGTTACTACAAGGTCAGTAATACCTTGCGAGACCTGTCACTTGACAGTGGATTGTATTAAACATAATTGGTAGTAATGATATAGAATTTGTAAATGAACCAGGTCTCAGTGGTTACTACAAGGTCAGTAATACCTTGTGAGACCTGTCACTTGACAGTGGATTGTATTAAACATAATTGGTAGTAATGATATAGAATTTGTAAATGAACCAGGTCTCAGTGGTTACTACAAGGTCAGTAATACCTTGTGAGACCTGTCACTTGACAGTGGATTGTATTAAACATAATTGGTAGTAATGATGTAGAATTTGTAAATGAACCAGGTCTCAGTGGTTACTACAAGGTCAGTAATACCTTGCGAGACCTGTCACTTGACAGTGGATTGTATTAAACATAATTGGTAGTAATGATGTAGAATTTGTAAATGAACCAGGTCTCAGTGGTTACTACAAGGTCAGTAATACCTTGTGAGACCTGTCACTTGACAGTGGATTGTATTAAACATAATTGGTAGTAATGATATAGAATTTGTAAATGAACCAGGTCTCAGTGGTTACTACAAGGTCAGTAATACCTTGTGAGACCTGTCACTTGACAGTGGATTGTATTAAACATAATTGGTAGTAATGATATAGAATTTGTAAATGAACCAGGTCTCAGTGGTTACTACAAGGTCAGTAATACCTTGCGAGACCTGTCACTTGACAGTGGATTGTATTAAACATAATTGGTAGTAATGATTTGTAAATGAACCAGGTCTCAGTGGTTACTACAAGGTCAGTAATACCTTGTGAGACCTGTCACTTGACAGTGGATTGTATTAAACATAATTGGCAGGAATGATATAGAATTTGTAAATGAACCAGGTCTCAGTGGTTACTACAAGGTCAGTAATACCTTGTGAGACCTGTCACTTGACAGTGGATTGTATTAAACATAATTGGTAGTAATGATATAGAATTTGTAAATGAACCAGGTCTCAGTGGTTACTACAAGGTCAGTAATACCTTGCGAGACCTGTCACTTGACAGTGGATTGTATTAAACATAATTGGCAGGAATGATATAGAATTTGTAAATGAACCAGGTCTCAGTGGTTACTACAAGGTCAGTAATACCTTGTGAGACCTGTCACTTGACAGTGGATTGTATTAAACATAATTGGCAGGAATGATATAGAATTTGTAAATGAACCAGGTCTCAGTGGTTACTACAAGGTCAGTAATACCTTGTGAGACCTGTCACTTGACAGTGGATTGTATTAAACATAATTGGTAGTAATGATATAGAATTTGTAAATGAACCAGGTCTCAGTGGTTACTACAAGGTCAGTAATACCTTGCGAGACCTGTCACTTGACAGTGGATTGTATTAAACATAATTGGTAGTAATGATATAGAATTTGTAAATGAACCAGGTCTCAGTGGTTACTACAAGGTCAGTAATACCTTGCGAGACCTGTCACTTGACAGTGGATTGTATTAAACATAATTGGTAGTAATGATGTAGAATTTGTAAATGAACCAGGTCTCAGTGGTTACTACAAGGTCAGTAATACCTTGTGAGACCTGTCACTTGACAGTGGATTGTATTAAACATAATTGGTAGTAATGATATAGAATTTGTAAATGAACCAGGTCTCAGTGGTTACTACAAGGTCAGTAATACCTTGTGAGACCTGTCACTTGACAGTGGATTGTATTAAACATAATTGGTAGTAATGATGTAGAATTTGTAAATGAACCAGGTCTCAGTGGTTACTACAAGGTCAGTAATACCTTGCGAGACCTGTCACTTGACAGTGGATTGTATTAAACATAATTGGTAGTAATGATGTAGAATTTGTAAATGAACCAGGTCTCAGTGGTTACTACAAGGTCAGTAATACCTTGCGAGACCTGTCACTTGACAGTGGATTGTATTAAACATAATTGGTAGTAATGATGTAGAATTTGTAAATGAACCAGGTCTCAGTGGTTACTACAAGGTCAGTAATACCTTGCGAGACCTGTCACTTGACAGTGGATTGTATTAAACATAATTGGTAGTAATGATGTAGAATTTGTAAATGAACCAGGTCTCAGTGGTTACTACAAGGTCAGTAATACCTTGTGAGACCTGTCACTTGACAGTGGATTGTATTAAACATAATTGGTAGTAATGATGTAGAATTTGTAAATGAACCAGGTCTCAGTGGTTACTACAAGGTCAGTAATACCTTGCGAGACCTGTCACTTGACAGTGGATTGTATTAAACATAATTGGTTTGGTAGTAATGATATAGAATTTGTAAATGAACCAGGTCTCAGTGGTTACTACAAGGTCAGTAATACCTTGCGAGACCTGTCACTTGACAGTGGATTTTATTAAACATAATTGGTTTGGTAGTAATGATATAGAATTTATAAATGTTCAGGGGTCGATTTCACAAAGCCCTGCGATCAATCGTAACTCGAGTTACGAAGGATAACCCATCGCAGGGGGCCTGTCCTACGTAGGGCTGCAATCCATCATAAGTCCTACGATTGATAGCAAGTTACATTGAGTTTGGTGAAATCGACCCCAGGTCTCAGTGTTCACTACAAGGTCAGTAATACCTTAATTGCGAGACCTGTCAGTTGGCCATGTTAGGCCAATTGTTCCAAAATTGTAGAAAATGTGTTTATGTTTGATTGTTTGAAAAAATAAAAACATTATGGGAAACAGGTTGTATCATGGAGGAAATCCTTATTCCTCCATGGTTGCAATAACTTCCTTCAGTTGCCATTTCAAGTGTTTGTGCAGTGTGTTTGCTTTTAGTTAAATTGCTTACGGTTGGCAATGGTTGGTGGTGAATATGACTTCAACATCTTCTACTGTTCTAGCTGGCACATAGGCCTACTGACATACTCACATACTGCCTTCGTTCTGCCGAAGAATATCATACAATATGGTTCAACTTAGGCCCTACTAGGGAAAGAATTCCACTGACGGCCATGACGGAAACAGGGTTATTTCCTCCAAGACTCCCCAAGAGTAAACTTATTTGATGCAAGTCATAATGAACTTCAATCTCAGGAGTGGAAACTGGTGTAGCTTATCTAAAAAGTGAGATTTTCAGGGTTTTTTGACCTACTATTATACACTTTGAATGCAGCGGTAGCCATTTTTTTCAAAACGCCCTCTGTTGGTCCCATAGGTTTGTGCACAAGTGATGGCCGTCAGTGGAATTCTTTCCGCCTACTTTTTTATACTATTTAAAAGTTACCTACACCATGGAGGAAGGACAGACTACACTAGGCCGAACTAGGCCCCCACTGGCACTACTACTCAGACTATAAGTATAACGTTTATAGTACTTAGTAGGCCTAACGTTAGGCCTATATTAATTACTTAGGGCGGTACTAACGTTTACTAAAGTTAGTACTCATTGCCGTTGCGGGGATTGTGATAAGACGTGTCCCAAAACTAAACAGTCATGTAGGTCTATAAAAACATTATGTCAAGGATTCCTATAGGAATTATAGACGTCCTATAGAACACAAAGGAATCCACTTAAAAATACGTTTGCTAAGGACATTTCCTTACCCTTGTTGCCGTAGGAATCTTATAAGTTATAGACAAAGACAAGAGTCATGTAGGTCTATAAAAACATTATGTCAAGGATTCCTATAGGAATTATAGACGTCCTATAGAACACAAAGGAATCCTATAGGAATATTCACAGTCCATTACATGTCTATAGGAATGTTTCAAGTCCTTTACGTGCCCTATAGGAATCCTATAAGAATTTTTACAGGCCTTTACATGTCCTATAGGAACATTTTAAGTCCTTTACGTGTCCTATAGGAATCCTATAGGATCCTATATAATCCCCTAGGATCCTATAGGATTCCTATAGGACTTTTTTGTAAGGGTTCCGGTTCTTTTATTTTCTGTGTTAAAAATTAATAAAGTAAGATGTCTCCCTATATTATATTTATCCATCAATTTGTTTGCCTTGTGGTTTATAGACGAATGGGACCTGTCTCTCCTTTTTTGCTTTCCACATGCCACATGTATGATTTTGCTTCCCCTTTACACACGTGAAACTTATCATGTACGTACGTGAAACTTATCATGTACGTACGTGAAACGTGTCACGTACGTACGTGAAACTTATCGTGTACGTACGTGAAACTTATCGCGTACGTACGTGAAACTTATCATGTACGTACGTGAAACGTATCACGTACGTACGTGAAAAAAAATAATAAATGTGTGGCGGTAATACGTTTCCGTAATTAATCGAAGCCTCGGTAACGTTCAAATCGTTAGAATTTCCCCGTCTATCGTTGACAATATTATTTGTACACCAAGTAATTACTTCATACTCACAAATGACTTTCAGACGACATGAAAACAGGCTTTTTACAGACAGGAATGGAGCCGCAGTTGTGAAATTAAGTACTTTGCCCTCGAATAATGTTAGCCACATTGACAGTCACATTCAAACCTGACCTAGGTCACTGTCCTATTATTGAGCAGTGTGTCTGCCGCCCTCTGTCGGCAATTCAGACAAAACAAAATAAACAAAATAAAACACGTATGCCGACACGTGGCTCAAGCAGATCTTTGGGTGAATAAATTAATTTACTGACTCATATTTTGCTGATTCATAACTGAAAATTGGCTGAGAGTACGAAGACACACACGACTGAAAGTTAAGCGGACTTCATCAGGACTACATGCAATCAGCATTTAAAAAACATCACTCAAAATGATGAACCTTCGGCGGCAATTTTATTATTATTTCCAAATCGTCTTTTAATAACATTCTTCACATCATTTCGCATAATTATGTAGCCTATAGGTACATTTAAGACACGAATACATACTGCAGTTGTATTAGTTTATTGTGTTCTTCGCGCACTACCAAGCCTGTAGAAAAATTAATGGCAGATTTGGTCAGAGAATAATTATATTTTAGGCTTCGTTTAAAATGAAATGAAATAATCCGACTTCAATACCTGTAGCCAAGAGGGCCGGGAGTTTATGCCGAAAATGCTTACACAATTGTTTTGTAATTAATATTTCCACTCGATGTAAATATCATGTAGATTCTTAATTTAAGTTAGAACAGTTTTAACAAGATGTACTATTCTATATAAAAAAAAAATATTTAAGTTTGAATTCAAAATTCCCATGCAAAAAAAATGAAACGAACAGTCAAAACACAAGTTGGAAAGACCTACATTTTCGAATAAAATAGACTTAAAAACAATTCCTCTTTCTAGCGTTAGCTATCAATGACAATATGACATCCTATGATTATTTAAAAAAGAAAAGAAATCAAAACACAAGCAAGCAGTCATGATAAGCACAGATGCTTACTTCATACAAGACTATATACCATGTCCTGTTGTGTTTTGACAAAATTTAAGCTCCAACAAAACTGGACTCGCTCATTTTTAGTGCAAGATCTTGCTTTTTATTTTGCAGTCGACCACACAGGTGATACGAGGCCACATTAAGAGCAATACCAAACAATTCCGCCACATGAGTACGATGTCATGTTGTCAGATAACAATGACCAATAACTTTTATGAATGTCCAAATCGGAAATGTTTGGTCGTAACGAGCAAAAAATGCGTTTAATGTTCCCTTAAGTACTCAAGAAAAGGTTAAGACTATGTCTAAAGCTCAAATATTTCATCAACGTAATAAATTAGTCCACAAGGAAAATAATAAACAATACGTCCCATTATTCCCATTCAAGGATAATAAAAACAAAATTGACAAAAAATATTTACATGAATTTGTTATTATTCTGAATCCAGAATTTTATGAGCTATGTATTCACAATCGAGATGACAGCAAAACAATGTCCAATGAAAGAAGATAATAATTAAAACTCGTTTGCTTAGGAATTATTCTAAATTCAGGTCATCTTACGACTGGGATCAAAGAATATGATGCAGTCATGCGACTTTGAAATGCCATAAAATGCAAAAGATTCCAGTTATGGGACTTAGAAAGGTTACTTATAAAACTATTTATTATCCGAAAACATCTCTATTTTCTGAGTCAACCCAACTTCCCATGCACATCAACGACTGACAATATTCTTTTGATGCAAGCCCGTTCCTCTTCAAAACTTGGTGCTAGCATGTCACAATAATTCTGAAATAAATATTAATTTTAACAGACTAAATAAACAACAAACCACAAGAAAAACAACAACAAAAGGCCAAATATCTAGATACCAGACTTACTGTGAATGACTGTAAACCCAAAACTATTTATTACCAAATAGCAACTTGCTCTGATACAACTCTCACTGCCGTTACAGTTTCTGTGTTTAGGTTTTATAACTGTGGCTGAAATGTACAATACAGTATTGAGAAAAGTCAGCAACATTCTTTTCTATAACATTTTGAGCGTTCCCACAGCAACGATTCAAAATAATATTAGTAAATAATGTAAGATAGATAGAATGGTATCTATAATGAGAAAAAGAGAAGAATTTGGTCTATCTTCTGCCAGGTTATCTCAATGTTGGTGATACTTCCACAGACTGACACAGTAACGTGAGGAATTGATTACAAATACTTGACACCAGTTTCACTGCCTCGTGGGAAAATTCTCCAAGGTAAATTTTTGATGTTAATAATTTTTCTCAAGGACTGAAACTTTATATCTACCGTCGAGCAAAGATAAGCCGAAAACAAGGCTGACGTTTTAATACAGTGTCAGTCCGTACATATAAAATGTAGGTAAAAAGCTTGCAGTTTTATACAATAACTTGTAATAATTGATCCTATGTTCATCAAATCCTGACACCCTCAAAGAATCTCAGTGGCCTGGGCTTGATTTCACCAAACACTAAAATTAATTTTAAAGGTTAACTTACATGGTATGAAGATGGTGATGGTAGAAACATACTGTTAAAATTGTTCCACCTGAAATGGTGTATTTATTCAGAAATTAGTAAAGCAACGACCGAAAATCTTTTTGATCTTTTAAAAGATCAAAAATAAAAGAGAAAAGACTTAAGAAATACTGTGACCGTTTTTCACTGTTTTCTCAAAAAACATCGTGTGGGACTGAAATGTTCACAGATGACTGTTACTGTATCTGTCTTGATATGTTTGCCCATGAATCTGTATTTCTTTGATAAAAACCAAAGTACCTTTAAAGATCAATCTTTAGTGCTTCGTGAAATCAGCCCCTGTACTTACAAATAATGTCAACAGTTTATAATCATTTTAATTTATGTCTTTTTTTCTTTCTTAAATGTAGATACAATATTATGTACATTGTCTGACTGACAAAAAATAAGTAGCACTGGTCCGATGTTGTATAATTACAGATGTAAAAGCATTGGATAAACTCTGCTTGCCCTAATAAACCACACTGAAAAAACCTTTGCATCCATATACAAAGTGAGATAAGACATAACTGATCAGCGACAGAGAATCTACAACTCACAAGTGATTTTGTTGTTACTTATGATACAGCTTTGTTGCTATAGCAACCAAATTAATGAAAAACACAAAAGGAGAAAAAAAACACCAAAAATATTTTTTTTAAAATTGGTATTCCCAAAGATGTGCTTGTATAAACACAAATTAATTCAATACCGGATGCATGCAAATTATTACATCTGCCAAAAAACTTGTTAAGTTTTGAATTACCCATTATGTTTCAGATAAGCTGGGAAATTAGAAACCGTTTTTGAGGAGATGGAATGGTACAGGATAACACTACAAACCCAAGGCTGGGATTTCACCAAACACTAAGATTAATCTTAAGATGAGTTGAAAGTATCAACATAGGTTTTTTTGGTATTTGACATCACACTGTGCTTAGCAATTAAGATTATTTCACACTTAAGATAAATCTTAGTGCTTTGTGAAATCAGACCCTGGATACAAGTAGTCATTATGCAAGTATACTGTATCTACAAAATGTGAAGGGAGTCTGTAGAAGTACATGTACATGCACATAGAATTGAGCCAGAAGCAATTATGACTGGAAAATGATGTAATTTTCCATGTTCCAACAATATGACTACATGTATAATTGTTTTGTTACGACACAGCCGACTCAAACTCATATAAGATTGATTCTAGTGTTGTAGTACTCATACTAAAGTACTTTTTTGTACTCGTACTCGTAGCAAAGTACTCTCACTCATACTCTAGAAAAGTAGTCGTACTTGTACTCTTCAAAAAAGTACTTGACAACAACACTGATTATTTCTGATTAATTCACGATGCATATGCAAAGTATCCGTCATTTCAAAGACTGCTGTGTTTAGAGATTTGTTTCTACCATGCAGACAATTTTAAATTCTCACGTCCAATATCTAACTTGTCCATCCAAACATAAAGAATTTAATTCATCAAAAAACTGGTAAAATGTACACACTACAAACACGCCTCCCAACCCATAACAAAAACCAAAATAATGATGACAACCTAGCACTAGTTATGAAATAATATGAAAACGGCCGTAGTAAAAGCATTGTACAAGGGAATAATATGTCTATGACTAATATTTGCACTTTTAATAATAATATAATAAACACAACACAAGGAAAATATACATCTCTTATAGTTGTCCCATGAGATGGAATCTGCAATATTGGCCAGTCGTAACAAAGCAGTAAAAAAAAAAAAGCAGTTCTTTTCGGGGTCGTTTCTCAAGATTTGAAAGAAACGGTGAAAATGCAGGAAAGAGACTAAAAAAAAAGAACCCCAAAAACTGAAAAAAATTGGTCACATGGTGTATGTGAAACACACATGTGGGCGGGGCTTATGAGCAAAGCCGGATTGGTCCATTCAAAGTATGGCACTCCCTGTCACAATATTACAAGCACCAAATCCTAAGTGGGTTCAATCATGGTTCAACCCCCCCACACCCAAACACTCTGCTTTAAATCCCACCTAGACGTTAAACCTGTGAACATTTTCCTGAAGGATGCTGATAAGCATGCAGTGCTTCTCTTATATCTCAGTCACTGAAATAACTACACCCTCTAGAGGGCAGGGATACGACTTCTACTTGACACGTACAACAAATAAACCTGGCCAGATGAAATAAAACGATGCCATCTGTATATATGTATGTCCGTCAGAGTAGTAAACAAAAACCCAGACAAAGAAAGGCAGTTCGGATTAGTTGCTGCATACTGTAAAACGCCAAAAATGCTTTTCTGTATCGTTTTTCTTAAATTTGCAGGACTTCATCATTTTTCAAAGAAAAAACTACAGGGCCAGATTATTGCTGAAGCGAGGCACTACACATCAAGTCTGGCTTAGATCAAGTTTGGCTTAGATCAAGTTTGGCTTAGATCAAGTTTGGCTCAGATTAAGTCCGGCTCAGACCAAATCTGGCTCAGACCAAATCTGGCTCCGACCAAGTCCGGCTCCGACCAAGTCTGGCTCAGATCAAGTCTGTATGAGATCAACCCCTGCTTAGATCAAGTTCGGCTTAGATTAAATCAGGCTCAGATCAAGCCCAGCTTACATTAATCCCGGTGGGCAGTAAACATAGTCCTGACTAAAATTACACTGTACATATGAAATATTTGATATATCTGTCATCTGTTCTACGGCTAACAAAACAAAAACACGTTCACCTGATCCCGACCTCAATATGGTTTGAAGATGAGTAATAAATTAAGGTGACGTCGCAAAACGACCTGCACACGACATGCCGTTATTGTCGCGACGATAATAACAAGTTTGTTCATGAACTGGCGATTAACAGGCAAACGATACCAAAAGCAATTAACACAGTGTGTTAATATAAAGAGGCTCTGCGGTGGTCAGTCTTCAGCGATTTTCCGACAGCAGTCAACGAGCGAGAGACCGAGCATATTTCGGGACAGAGATGGGTCGATACTTGTGGGGGAACCCCTACAGTCACCGAAGATCCATCGACTCAGTGCAGATTGGAGTGTTACCGACTCAAGTTACGGATTCACGATGAAAGATACTACGTAGCCACAGGTGCTAAGGTACAAATAGTCATTGTAGGCACGGGAGAAAAAACAGAATGCCAGCCAATCGCAAAAAAAACCCAAAAGAAACCCCCTACCCCCCAAAAAACTCTTGCTTTTGGCTTTTGACAAAAACAAAACAAAACAAGGCTGTCACCAGAAGTTGCTCTCAATCGATCTTGACGGTTGAGTAGATCTTTCGGACAAAGGTGCTCGTGCCTACATATCCCATGGTTCCACACATAATGCCTAGCGCCATACTGAAGAGCGCCATGTAGCCAAAATAGAACGTCGTCTGAAATAAGCCGTACATTCTAGGGAAACAAACACACAAAACAAAAACAAAAAACTGATTAATTTGAGTTCATTGAAAGGTGAACAAAGCAAAATTGGTTAGCGATTGAAGGTTTGCATTGTGGATCGACACTAGGGTAGCAAGTTTGCGGTGACGCTGTGTATTTAAACTCTTCTGTGAGTGTGCGTGGTTCTGAGAAGAACCTGAGGGTTGATTTCACCAAGCTCATCGTAACTTACTATCAATCGTAGGAGTTATGATGCATTGCAGCCCTACGTAGGATACGATGAGTTATCCTTCGTAACTCGAGTTACGATCGATTGTAGACCTTTGTGAAATCGACCCGTGGTTACTCAACGTTTTAGACTCGAGTTACGATCGATGGCAGGGCTTTCGTGAAATTGTCCCCAGGACACTTTTCGGATATGTGGTGTTAACGTAAACTTCTTACCCTAAACAAAAATCAACTGTATACAGAATATCTGTGTATATTAGTGACTGTCTAAAAGGAAAAAATCCAGGAATACTCACTTTGTTTTAAACAGGAAATAGTAGAATGAGTAGAGATAAACATAGAGCGCCGACGAGGCGGCCGCTAGAAAGCTGGTCCACTGCCAGCGGTAGTCCTCCGCGTTCAGCAGGAAATACGTGCAGACGATGGTGACGCATATCGTGACGATGGCCAGGATGAAGAAGACTAGGAGCATGAAGCCAAAGACGTAGTATATCTTGTAGGCCCAGAAGGATGTGAAGATGAAGTACCTGTCGAGGACAAAAATGATACATTTAGAGATTGCAAAGAAATATGAAACTGCTGGTTGATGTCTTTGTTGTTGGAATCGTTTGAAGAAAACGGCGGTGACAAATTTGCGTAACAAATTCAGTTGCCTGATGAAGGCTAGCAGTTCCAGCCGCCGAAACGTCGCTACCAGCAACACGACAACAGGTGCCTTTGACCAGCTTTGTCCTTTGACAAAAAGTTAACTGTCGGAATTCCACAAAATAGCATCTACTGCAAACCATCTTATTGGAACTTATCTGCAAGTACAATCAATTATTGAGGTGGATTTGGACAGAGGACAAATTGCCTTATGACAACCCCACAAGGAGCACCTTGACTACTCGTTATAATAAGTCTTTAGCCTTTGAGAAAGATCCTTGTAGAATAGAAACGTCAAGCCCTCCTAACTCAGAGCAGCTTTTAAGAAATATCCTACTAGGAAAGAAACATCAGGCCCTCCTAACTCAGAGCATAATAAGTCTTTGTTCAAAGTGGCTCGTGAAACAAAAGGGAGTCGTGGATTCTAACTGTGTCCACAGAGTAAAATCTTACAAATGTGCTTGTAATACTGAGAGGGATATCTTATCCCACTCAACTGGCCACTGGTATAAATTAGAAAAATTTAGCGAAATCCTCATCATGCTCACAAACAGAATTCTTAAGTCGCTTAGTCACTTGAGGAACTCAAAGCGACATTTCATCTTTGAATTTTCAGTGGATGTCACAGAACCCGACCTCACGGGGGTCTATTGATTAAGACCCTCGTTGTACGGACGGGTAACGTGTTTTACTTTCTGCAGAAAAGGGAAGCCAACACTGAAACTAAACGTCAATTCAGTATTGGGGCAAATCTGCAGCGGGTCTAGTGACCATTACAAGATGGCGACGGAGTCGTGGATTCCAACTGTGTCCACAGAGTAAAATCTTACAAATGTGCTTGTAATACTGAGAGGCTAGTAGATTTCTTATCCCACTCAAGTGGCCACTGGTATATATTAGCGAAATCTTTATCATGCTCACATTTCAATAAAGATGGAGCCGAACGGCAGCACTCCGCCGAGCATGACGATGACGGCGGGCTCCATGAACCACTTCTTCTCTGGGATGGGTCTGGGCACGGCGTTCACCCGACAGGGGAAGTTGGGCTGGCCGGCAATGGCCCTGCCGACGATGGTACCCACCAGCGTCAGGGGCAGGATGACAAACAGACAGATACACGTCACGGCCACCTGCAAATGAATGCACAACAGTCATCATCAACTCACTCCGTACACAATCTCTTATATCCTAACTAACTTCTACTATTAAAAAACAAGCCAGTAACTTTCGCAAACTGCCAAACAACCTGGGGCATTTTCTAAACCTTGGCACCGGCTCCATTCCATAAATCCATTCTAAAATAACGGGTATCAAAATAGAGGATTTGGCAGTGGTTCAAAAGATTCTCTGGTTTGAAAAAGACAACAGAGCTTCAGCTTCGATGAAACACCACAACCTATATTTTCAGCATAATGAATGATGGAGCCGGAGCAGGAGCCAGTGCCGGAGCCGAAGCCAAGGTTTGGAAAAGGCTCCCGGAATAATGACCTCTAAAAAGCAGAACATGATTGCGGCACGGGATTTGCATACAAACATTCAAACCAGCCTTTGACAATTTAAGTGGTTTAAAAACAACTTTGTCACAGCGACAAAAGAAGTACAAGCTGGTACCCTACTGCCACAGCCCGGAAACACAACCCAATATCTACACTGATGTCATCAATTGGTCTTGGACACCAGACAAGCTTACCATGGTGCCAAAGGGGATGGCTCTTGATGCGTGGTAGTAGATAGCGATGAAATTGATGAAGAAGGCCAGTCCGCAGACCAACAGAGGCAGGAGCGATGCACTGAGCAACATCTGCTTTATCCACACTTTGCCTGTACACAAAAGCAAAAAAAGACAACGATATAACTTCATTCCAACGGCGATATAACTTCAATCTGACGGTGGCGTGCCACATAAAAATTAAAACAGGTTACCAAACAGAATTCATAAGTCACTTAGTCACTTGAGGAACTCAAAGCCACGTTTAATGTCGATATTTTCAGTGGATGTCACAGAACCCGACCTCACGGGGGTCTATTGAATTAAGACCCTCGTTGTACGGACGGGTAACGTATTTTACTGTCTGCAGAAAAGGGAAGCCAATACAGTCGAACCTCATTAATACGAGCTCTCTTAAGACGAGATCTCGGTTAAGACGAACATATCACGCCGGTCCCGACCGAGTTGTGCACGTTTCTATGGGAAAATATTTGCTTAATACGAGCACTGATAATACGAAAAACCTTTTAATACGAGCATTTTGGGCTGACCCAGTTGCGTGAAAGTCATTGTAAACAACCCATTTAATACGAGGATTTTTTAATCTGGCTTCTTTTGGAATCGATTTTCGGATTTCTTTGTACAGATTAAGAAAAATCCCACCACCATCAAGTCGCCGTTGTTTCATGTTACCGAAAGCTAAATTCACCGCAGCGCTAATGCCCACTAATCCCCTCCTGCGGTTTTACCAGCGGCTTGCCCAGTGGAAAGTGTAAACAAAAAACAGACAATGTACGGCCCATCGTATTTTTTTTTATTGTGCGTGATCCACCTGGTTTTTTTTTTGGCTGTCACGAAAGTCAAAACCCGCCCCAGGAAAACGGCGAGGTCTTCCATTTTGTCGATTCGTTTTCGTAAGGAGAAAAACTTCTTAATTTTTTTTTTTAAATCAAACCAAAATCCACGCTAATTTCCAGACAATTTTACCTTGCTGATGACGTGTAAAAAAGATTTTGGTCACAAAAAATTCTTCAAAGTGTAGCCAACATGTATCCGAACAAAATAATATTCCATGAACGGACCTATACGATCCGACTGCGGCCCGACCGATCGGCCGATGTTACAGCTACACGTGGTCACCATGCACGTGATCGGATATGTGGCTAAACTGCAGCATGGGTTTTGACGTTTTGTTCATGTAATGCTTCCGCTGATTGGTCACCGTTACGAAGTGCCGACGTAGCGCAAATTTTGTGATTGGCTTCATGGAGAGGAGGGAAAAAAGACAGATGTTGGGCTGCTAAAAAAACCGACATCTTAAAAAAATAAATCCGTGTCAAAAAAAAAACACCACGAACGCACTTATTAATTTAAGTTAAAAAGGGCGCCCTCTCGTGTCCATCAAAATATCGCTGGTTCCCTGCGGTGCACATTGCTTCATACTGCACACATTGTTTGGCAACCAACTTGTCTGAACGTGCGGTGCTAACGTTCGTCGCTGTCATCCACTCGCAATTTTCATGTCGTTTTCGTGCCGTCATTATTTTTATTTACTTGGTTTTTATTATTCTTACATATTGTAATGAAATCCCTTTTACATCCGTGACAATTCAACAAAATGAAATTTATCAAGCAAATTTATTAAGTACAAATTACTTCTAAAATGTAAACACGGACTTGACACGTAATTATGGATTACCAGAGGGATAGTGCATGCTGTATGTGCAGTGTACCGCACACACGTGCATTTCGGTTGACAAAATATGGATCCCGCATAATACGAGGCCCCGCTTAATACGAGCATTTTCGGTAAGTCCCGGCGACCTCGTATTAACGAGGTTCGACTGTACTGAAACTAAACGTCAATTCAGTATTGGGGCAAATCTGCAGCAGGTCTAGTGACCTTAACCAGATGGCAAAGGCTAAAGATTTTTGCTATCATGAATATCAGTGACTCGTGCTAAAACAAAATTATATGAAGTGCAAATAATATTCCTTGTTGAAATGTGCTCGCTTTTGTTTTAACATGTCTCTAATTGAAAGTTCCATTGTTGTTCAACGACATTAATAAGGATGAACAAAGCAAAATGAATAAATAAACAAATCAGTCGCTCAAATCAAACCTTTTGATAAAGAGTCCTATGATGTACATGTAAAAAGCGAAAACAACGGAACGCAGTATATTTACAAATGGAAGACATACAAATTTCTTTTAACTTCAAAACCAATTTAATATTGTTTTTTAGTTCCTTTATCAGGAAGACTCCTTACCACCCATTCTTGAGTAGAGACCACCTCCGAAGTAGCCGCTGACGGGAGCAGCTGCCGCATAGACAAAGATACTGGTGCTCAAGATGGACCCCCGGCTGTCAAAAACCAAGACAAGTGCAAGACATTAACAATCAACTTCCAATCAATTTTGAACAGCATTTTTATAAATAGCAGTCAAGCACTCCATGCTATTATCATTGCCTGAAACAAGCAAGCATTCACAGGATACATTTTATCTTCTTAGGTAGAATATGCAGATACTGGGTTACTGGTTTTAAGGACGTGTCATTGGGCAAGTTCCAGAGCAATTTTGTGGTGCGGGAATCATCACACATCATCAGCACATGAACAAGGGAGTCAGGTTGGCATAGTGGTTCTTTCCTCGCCTTTCACCTCTGTGGACCGGGTTCAAGTCCGGCTTGGTTCACAAGTGGATTGGGTTTTCAGTCCCTGCCTGATTCCGTGGGTTTTACCCAGAATATAACTCTGGGGTTTTCCTCCCACCTCTAAAACTGTATCTTCTTCTCATCATCTTTCCATGACAGGTTTCATCAGGCTTGCGAGCTACAGTGCCTTAGTCACTTTTGAGGAATCCTTGGTGTCATTACCAGAAATAAATAATAACAAGCCAATTAAAATAATATTGTCAACTGTTAATTGTTTTTTCCTGGGAACTTGGCAACTTCAGTTAAACCTTACTTCATCCTAAGATAGATGTTACACTGCCCAACCACATGACGGTCAATGAGCTTTGACCATCACTGGTTGGCTGGGCACTGTGTTTACTTTTTGCAGAAAAGGGAAGCCAATACAGAAACTGGATCAATTCGGTATTGGGGCAAATCTGCAACGTTATTTACCAGTCAGAGTCTGTCACATGTATCAACCTATTGATATTATTAACCTATAAGTGGTCGTCATGTTTGATATTGTAAATCCACGTCCCAGGCAAGATACACTAAAATGGGATCTAGAGCAACTTTTGCGCACCCGAAACCTAATTGCGTGCCCAAAACTTTTGCAGAAATGCATGGATTTGCTTATCACTGTTTTCTTTTTTTTGTCACGTATCTTTGCCCATTGCCCTTGATACGCTGGATCATATCCCTAGTAACTCACTCTGTGTACAGTTGTCCCCAAAGGGTCAGGAGAATGACAGCGAGTGCCACAGAGGCCAAGTGGTAGCCACTACCGATGAGAGAGGCAAAGAGCATAGGATGAGATGCCGGTCTGAAGACGTCACCGTGAACCTGCTTCCAGCCGTACTCATCACCAAGATCACGCTCCTGAATCAAACGGCAGAAACAATCACCACTGTCAGTACAATAAGCCATTATTTCAAAGGGCAGAGCAATAGACCCTTCCGGCCTGTCAATCAAACTGTGCTCATTGACCAATTGCAGGACACATTTAAATCAGGTGACCACGAAAGCCTTGGTCAAATTCGGTCACATGCATAATGTAAAACACACACATGGGCGGGGCTTATGAGCAAAACCGTTCATAAGTCAGACACTATGAAACAAAACCCCTCTTTGTAATTTTGGATTCAACTTCAGTAAAACCTTACTTCATCCTAAGTTAGATGTTACACTGCCCAACCACATGACAGTCAATGAGCTTTGACCATCACTGGTTGGCTGGGCACTGTGTTTACTTTTTGCAGAAAAGGGAAGCCAATACAGAAACTGGATCAATTCGGTATTGGGGCAAATCTGCAACGTTATTCACCAGTCAAAGCCTATCAGAGGTATCAACCTATTGGTATTATTGATTAGCCTATTGATATTGATTACTTGGTCAATTAATTGATCGACCTATTGATAAACCTTTTGCTGATGAAACTAGTGAAATGATTGATTAACCTCATATTGATCAACCAATTGATAAACTAATTATTGATTAACCTATTGAAATTGATTAACTGATAATTGATCAACCTATAGATAAACCTGATTAACCTATTGATATTGATTGACCTGTTATTGATCAACCTATTGATAAATGATAGATTAACCAATCATTGACTAATCTACAGATATTATTGATAAATTATGGTGTCCTACAAATGGGCCACTCATTTTGGTTTTAAAAATGTTATTATGTGCAAAAATGCACACTTCTGTACACTATACAGAGTTTGACCTTAGCATGTGCACTGTGCATGAATCAAGTTGATAAGAAGAGTGTCCCACAAGGCGATGACTCATGGCTTAATCACAGCTGGACTCGCAAAGAGGTTTTAGGGGAATACATTGAGCTGGGCTTTTCAGTTTCTCCGATATAGGTGCATACAGAACACAGTTTGGTTGCATGCCAACAGAATAAATTGAAAGTCCTAACAAATGTCCACTGACCATATCGTCCAGGTCGTCGTCCTTGCTGTAACGGGCGTAGTCCTTGCGCAACGTCCTCATGAGAATCATGGACACCAGACCGACCAGAAAGATGACCATCATGAAGGAATTGAAGATTGAAAACCAGTGAATCTGTGATGGGAGACAAACATCAAGAATGTCATACCAGTTAGATAATCAGGCATGACAAATATGACACTGATGTGCAATGCAATGTCCTTCAACTATGAAAAGTACTATACAAGAGAATCTCTTCCCAAACCTCGAGTCCAGCTCAGAAGACTCCATTTCATGAATCCATTCTAAAATAACTGGTATCAAAATAGAGGCTTTTGGCTCAATTCGGAAGTAGACACTCCGGTTTGAAAAAGAAACCCAAGCTGCAGCTTCAAGCCAGAGACTGAGCTGGAGACAAGGTTTGGAAAAGGCCTCTAATCTCATGAAAGACATTGACAGTACATAACTAAGCGTACAAAGAATTTGAGGCTTCTTGTTGAGATGTACTTACTCTGTGGTTGAAGAAGTTGGGGTCCAAGTACTTGTCGAAACGCTTCTTGAAATCCACGTTGGATTTCTTCCAATTAACCTGGTGTCAAGAAAATAAAAAAAAGGAGTAAGACATGAAATATGTGATGTTTAAGGTTAGGAAGGTTCGACTTATTCAGATGCTATCAGAAATACCTGTTTGGATTGGAATGCGGGCCCTGCTCATTACGGAGAAAATTTCCTTTAAGAGTTAACTTAAAGGATGCGAAGTTATGATGAACTTCAATCTCACTTGAGTATAACTGGGAGAGCATGTTTTGACCGACAATGATACTTTTTGAATGCATCAGCCACCTTTTCTTTTTTTCATCCCAAAAATGCCCTGTCGGTCATCGGTTCAGTACCAAAAAGTTGTCCGTCAGTGGAACTCTGTCTGTATTACCTGGTATGTGAATGGTATTTTGGCCTTCGACTCCAGTTTGACCTTGACCTCACTGGTCAGGTTAACGTCCACGATCTGGTTCATGTTGTACCCAATGTCCAGTTTCTTGTGGGTCCAGATGTAATAGTCCGGAGCCTTGTCTGGGCTTTCGTCCACTTCGCCGACGATACCTGAACGGAAGGAATGATTACCAAGAGGTTTTTGCTCAGCATGAATCATGAATCAAGTATATTTTTCTTGCTAAGCAGCTTCCTTGCAACTGGTTTTTGGTGCTTACCCCAAATTGGGAGGTCGTCGATGTACATTTGGTACCAGTAATGGTTCTTGACGGCATACACAAAGGCCCGGTGTGTGTCCTCCGTCATGTCCACCTCGCAGTACTTGGTCTGGGGTACATCCGCTGAAATGAACAAAATAACGGATCCCGTTCCGGTTAATTTTTCTTTGTTCACTTTTCAATGTCTTAAAACTAATCCAGTCAGTTTCCCTTGTGGAAATTTGATTATATTAATTAAAAAGTTGTATCAAATTTGAGTGATCCCCATGTATTATTTCTCAAGTTGCAGCAATGCTAATGTTGTATGCTTCTTAAATGATCCTTGGGGTATGGCAGTATGTGCGTGGTTCCACGGCTTCTGACAGCCAAACAAACAAAGATGATTAACTATTATGGACACCAGCAACATAGGGCTGGGTAGCTCAGTTGGTAATGCACTGGTGCCAGATTCCACAGGGTCATAGGTTTGCATCCCGCTCCAGTAAATTTTTCTATGTTCGCCTTTTCATGAATTGGGGAACCTGGGTGGAACGCACTAACATCAAGTGAGTGGGAAATCGAGTATCAGATGAATTGGAAATCCATATGGACGGCAAATTACTTGAGCTATAACGTGGAACACGTGGAATAGTCATTCAAACCTCATATTTACATTCTACATGTACAGGTCCAAGGACGCATGTCAAAATTACACAGTGTGAACAGAAAACCACTAGCAGCTGATGAAGCAAAGAATTATGTTTACACGGCCAAACGAAGCATCTGCATATATTTGCATTTAGTAGATCATAAAACAATTATTCAAACAATATTAACAGTATGACACGTACTTGATAACGAACCAAAAGGTTGTATAGCGTAGGATTTACTGTTTACTTTCTTAAGTTGATATTCATACAATATTTGTATTCCTATAAAATATTTCCTTATGAAAAAATAGTATTGGATGCAAAACGAAAATGAAACAATGGAAAAGACACAGCCTTGTACACGTGGGCACACATGGGCTAATGAGCCGAGAGCTACATGCCCCATGCAGATAGCTGTGCGTTTTTCCAATGATATTTCATCATCAGTTTTACAACCACAAAGCAAAAAATTGAAAATTGTAAGTTATTGGTGGTAACCGTTGTAATTCTTCACGTACTCACTAAATCTACGTCAAAAATTATCTTACTGGCTAATTATGATTATAGTCATCAAAATATAACACAAAAGGAACATGTGGAAAGTTCATTATAAAAACACCTACTGTTAATTGTTATTTCCTGGGAGCTTGGCAACCTATGCAAAACCTTACTTCATCCTAAGTTAGATGTTACACTGCCCAACCATATGACAGTCAATGAGCTTTGACCATCACTGGTTGGCTGGGCACTGTGTTTACTTTTTGCAGAAAAGGAAGCCAATACAGAAACCGCATCAATTCGGTATTGGGGCAAATCTGCAACGTTATTTAAAAGCCTGTCGAATCAACCTATTAATATTATTGATGTTAGGTCAGTAAATCGTAAGTATTTGGTGCTAAGTAACAGGTGTGTTCTACACATACTTGCATAGTCAATGTCCAACCCGCTGAACTCCAGCTCGGTCCCCTGCAGCGCCTCTCCCAGCGTCTCGTGATAATGGCTGATGTCTGCCTTGGGTCCGCGGCAGAAGGGCAGGGAGAAGAATCCGTAGGTCTCTTGTCTGTTGTGGTACGGTCCGACCGTGTTCATCCATAGCACAACCTCCTCCTTAGTTGTGTACTGCAAAAGATTCACAACAAAATAATTCATTTGTCAGGTTCCAAAGTCAAATGTGCCAAATGTAGCCTGTATGTCTAGCTCTTTCCAAAAAAATCTAAGCATAAGCCTGTGAACCACTAAAAGACCAATAATTTCTTGTGCACAGGGTGTCAAGTTTTGTCCGTGTGTGGAAATCTATCCGTTCTTCATTCAAATTCAGTCAACAGACATGACTTGATCTGTAATTGTTTGCTAAATTTTGGCCTTGGCCTTCATTTAAGTTCATCAGCAATTTAAATTTTGATTAACCTAGTACAAATAGTAGACCTACTTCTATTCCTTGGCTACTCCTTGACGCAGTAAAATACTGATTTGCAAGTAGGGCCTAGTGCCATGGAAGTACAAAAAATAGGGGGTTGTGGCCGACCAAGCCTAAGGCCATTCCCCAGCGTTAACAATAGCCTACATGCGAAAAAAATGTACGATTTTCAACAGATTCTAGCGTCAAGTTAAGCTCAAAATGCCCAAAGAATTATGCATATTTCAGTCTCGAATCCCTTAATATTACGACAAAGCTATAAGCCTTTTGTTCCTACCCTGCAACAATCTTCAAATTACAAAAATTATCGTCTCCCCAAGTCTATGCCACATCACAACATTATGCAGTTCGTTACAAATATAACATGTTTACGAAACGTAATAAACCTGAATCGAATAAACTCACTGTGTGGGTATGTTCATCAGCTTTGACCGTCAAAAACACCGCAGAAAGCACACACGATAACCTTAAAATTCCCCTCCACATTTTGGATGTATTATCTAATGAAATAACATAAAAACGTAAGCGATGAAAATGGATTTCAAACGCCTAATTCAGCTCTTCCTATGATGCGTCTATGCCAAACTCCGTCCTTAAAAAATATGGCTGCGCCACGTCAGAGATGATGAAAATGAAACAGCGACTGTGTCCAAATGAATTGGCTATGGCTTGATGCTACGCGCATTTCTATAGCACGGGCTTCCAGACTCGAGTGAACTTTTTCAAGCCAAAGCCATGGAAATTTTGACTCCGCCTTGGTTTGGTCGACATATTGGTGGCGCTATGTAAGTTTGATGGCTATTAATTTTGTACAATGCGGTTATTGTCATGTTATTATATGATGAAGGGGGCGGTGCACCATAATAATGAATGTACTGTCGGTGTAAAGATGCAACTGGATTTTTCACATTAACATAAATACACACAATAAATAAAAGTGAAACTGACAACAATTCTGTATTCAGCCTATTATTTTAATTCGATTTCCAATGTACTGAAAAACAAAAACAAAGGCAGTTTAACGTTTAGAGATAAAACCTCTATATTTGTCTAGTACTTGGCCATATTCAGCCATTGCCTACTCAATAATAATTAGAATTTAATTTTAAGATGAAAACATGAAAACCACACTGCAAAATGGACAATAACGTCACGACTAGGTGGAATTACCGAATTAACCATGTTGTTTTTCAACCAACTTGTCCATGTTGTAAAATTTGTGATATTTCAACAACCCTAGGCAAACATCATGAATATTAGCATAACTATTTATGACTTGCTGTAAACGAGGAGAAAAATGCAGACAAATAATTATCTTCACATAAAAAATCCACCTCATCGACCCCAAAGAAATTTATTTAAATTTATTTTGTCAAATTCAACTTAACTACAAACGAAACAATTTCTTACGATATATAAGAGACCCTTTAAGTTTATTCTCTGGTTGGACAGCCAGGGATGAATAGGAAGGGGCGGGGCAAGACAGAGAGGGGGTTGGGAGAATGGCAGCCAATATTGATTTGTGGAAAACTTCAGTTAACATCAATCGCATTTATGCCATTATATAAATAAATGATATCTCCAATTCTCCATATAGGCAATTATAAGATAGCAATTTCATCAAATTACACATACATCGTTTTTTAATACATAAATACCTTTAGATTAAAATGTTTGTTGAACCCTAATTAGGAGCAATACATTTATAGTAATTTATTTCATGAATATCGCTTATTTTTTATTTTGGTCTGAATATGATAAGGTTGTTTGGTCAATGTCACGTAGGGACAACCCAATTTCATTTTTCATAATTAACTTACACAAAAAAACAAAACATTTTACAAGAGAACTGTTGCACATGTTCACTTCAAGCCAGTTCTTCTGTTCAACTGGCTTATTCATCTTTTTATGGTAGATTTCATTCATACCTTTTGTGTTTTTCCTCGCTCTTTTAGGGGATTTTCCATAGCTGACCAATTCCTTGTGTTTGTGAAACATTAATGTCTGTTACTGTTTGGATGTTTCCTTGTGTTTTTAACCTATTTTGTTTCTGTTTTCATAATGGATCAAGACACATTAAAAATCTACCCTTCCAGAGCAATAATGTGACTTGGGATGAACTATTAAAAGGTCATAGGTCAACTCTGGACAGCTACTGATACTAAGCAAACAGACTTTAGCTATTACGCTCACAACACATGTACTTTATTATCAAAATGCAGGTTACCAAGTACAACCATATTCCCTTGTAATGTACATGTACATTGACTCAACTGGTTCACGACTACTTTGTAAAACTCGCTGCGCAATTGTAAAGCACCTGTATGAAATTGGTCAGAGCAGAGAGGCTGTGAAATGTGATCCCCCCCCCCCCCCCTTCATTCTCTTCTCCTCCCCCTCCCTCAAAAAAAAAAAACCCAACTAACACCTGAAAACCAAGATATGACTACAATGATCTTGGACTTAGGACTTCAAAATTCCATCAACCCACCACACTTTTTGCTGCTATTTATCCTTTGTCTGGTTAGCCCTGACTACCATTCAGGAAATGTCAACGATCTGACGCAAGACAGCAACAAGCCGACCCCTGTCTACTTTCAACTCTTTCAATTCCTACTGTAGTCTTTCGTCAACATACAGGGAGGAGTATCCATTCACATTACTATCATCCGAATTACATTCCAAGTCAGAAAACCATTTTCATTGTGGTATTTGTCTTAAAGGTAAGGTCCCTTAGGGTGTGGTCATTAGTCAGCACGACACCCCCTCTGCCCACAAGGAGGGCCTCTTTGCTGTTCTCAATCAGACCACTCACAAAAAGTACACCTGTGTCCTTGAGTAAGGATGAAGAGGATTTAAAGTGAGAAAAAAACCCTTGGAATTCCTCTTCAGGTAAGAAGTTTTAAAACACCGTGGGTTATGACAAAGACAAATAAATACAGGGCTAAGTCCTCGAAAAAAACGGAGACTGTCGATATCCAGAATCTGAACTTGTTGACGGAAGCCTGAGGGACCTTGCTGACCATTGCCGCGAAGCTGAGTACTTTTACCATCATCCCTCCGACCATTTGCTGGAACAAAAGGAAATAGATGGATTAATGATGGTAAGGCTGTGCTCTAATGACTGGATACGGCTTGACATTACATGCGTGTCTATGTGATCTGGCTGCAGCCGTCTGCCATAGGAATGTGTGCAATTTTAAGCCATAGTCAGTTACATGTAATTTCATTAAAATAATGGAGTCGGCGTTCAGAAAAAATAAAGACCCATTGGCACACGGAGGTTACCTTTCCAAGATTAGACAAGTAAATGGAGAACAATACATTGTGTGGTCTTACACCCAAGCCCTGGATGCAGTCCAAGGCTTGAATTTAATGGAGGCGCGCCACGGAGGCCGTGGCCTTCATTGCCCTGGTTCTTGGCCTTCGTGCCCCTTCAAATGTTCCCATACACATTATGATTTTCAAATGGAAGTGCCCCTTGCAATGGAAAAGTGGCCTTGCCCTTTTCAGAACCAAATTCAAGGCCTGCAGTCTCAACATAACTTTACTTTCACAATGTGCCATTGGCTCATCCACTGTCTAGACAATAATTATGGGAATAAAAAATTGACTTCGAACCAAAGACTAGCAAAGGCTCTTAAATATGATTAAACATTGATGGGTACATATGGTAGTTCTGGTGTTACAGCAACTCTCAACATATAGCAAGCCTCACCAACGGCCAAAGAAATACTACTTTTAGACACCAACCTGTTTTTGTGATTGCAGATAGAATAATGTTACTTGCAGCATGATGAATGGAACAATGACCGACTGCAAATAGAAAAGGAAAAAGGAAACATTAACACAATAATGTAAAACAATGACGGAAACATATCCGCTTTGCTTTGGGAAAATTTAAACTTGGGACTGTACTGCACTCAAAGAGTGGATTTTAAGAGTCAAGAGTCTTGCAGTCTCAACCAATCACCTCGCCTCTTACCTGTCCACTCAAGCTCGTTAGCCAATCAACAGCGAGCATCAGACGCATCATGACTGCAACAAACACAACGGACAGCTCCCTCATTGTCAAGATGTGGCCAGCTGCGACGGTCGGGGTGGATACCTGTGTCGTGATGGGAGCTGGCGCTTTGGGCTGCGGCACGGATGGTGGTGTGGAGATGGAGGATGGGGAAATATCATTGGATACCCTGTGGGAATGTGCCTCACTCTGAAGTTGGCAAGTTACAGGAGTCTTTCCGCTTGCATGTTGGGAATGTAGAGGGGATGGGGGCTTGCCGTGAGTAGAATCACCGGAGTGACAGCCACGGGCCAAAGTGTCTTCCATAATCTCTTGATCACTTTTGTAAGACTCTGGCACCTTGGTGGCAGTAGGATGGGTCTCAGGTGTACTGTCATCAGGGTCTGTCTTATCCTTGCATTCCTCGACGTCCGTCCTTGATTTTCTGATCAGATCTTCGCTGGAATCATCGTTTCCCAGCGGCTCGCTGCTTTGAACCGGCAGACCTGCACTGGTGCTTCCTTCAGTGTCCATCCGAGGCGACCTGTCCCCTTGCGATTCCTCGAGTGGTAGTGCTGCGGTATGCCTCTCCCCTTCCAGTGCATCTTCGGACCGAATTGGAGCTGCTCGGAGTGACCTCTTCACTGTTGCAGCATCTACGTTTGCCTCGGTGTTCCGAGTCTGAGTCTCATCAGCCACAGCACCATCTGACACGTCTGAAAGCGAATCCCCAAAAAAGAATTTGTTGCAATAATAAATGAGTCTCATCAGCCACAGCACCATCTGACACGTCTGAAAGCGAATCCCCAAAAAAGAATTTGTTGCAATAATAAATGAACACAAATTTATTGATACTATTCAGTGTTTGTTTTAATATCCCATTAAAGTCAGCAAAATAAGTTTTTGGAAAGTTGGCAGGGTTGTAAGGGGGGGGGGGCGAATTTAAACGTCGGGACCTGTCCTCCCTGTGTTTTTATCATTCATTAAAAAGTGCAACGGAACGTATTCACGGGAATCACGGTCGTTCCTCCGTGTTATAAAAACACAGGAGGGTCCCGAACTTTACAATCGCTTTGTTCTTTTGGTCTCCGGTGACTTCAGTGGCCGTTTGCTGCTATTAACTAGTAATTAAACTAACCAAATTCAACATGTATGTATAACTGAGAATATTACCTTTCATCTTGTCATTTAATAGCTTGATTTTCTGCAGTCGTTCTTCTGAACTCAGTAAAACTTTCCGCCTTCTGGCTTCACGTCTTGCTGTAGCGTCCGCCATTTTTGTTGGGTGTGTTTCAACGGCAGAGGGCGCTATACATGTCGCCCGCAAAAATAAACTTCCTCGTGCAAAGGCTAAAGCTTCAAAATCAAAATCATTTTGTCGTTTTGATTAATTATTGTTTTCATCTCAATCTGTTAAATTTTTAGTTGGTCGGTCGACGAGACTATTTGCCTATTTACCCCATAAAAAAAACAATATGATCGTACAAACCGACAATAATTATAACATTGGTAAGATCCCCAAAAGTTATGACTATAAAAAAAAGTACACAATGATTATTATGAACATCGATTTGGCTCATTGATATTAGCCAGAAATCTTGGTACACCGTCAACTTCACAGTCCGAAAAGTGTGTGTAACTAGTTAGCATCGTCAAAACCATCTGTAAAAAGAATCAAATAAATGAAAATGCAACTGTGGTGTCAACGATTCTAGCGCCCTCTATCTTGTGTTTCAATTATTCTCTACAATTCCAATCGACTGAATTACGGGCCGTAATGTTTTGATCAAAACGCATTCAACGAATACTAAGAAATTATGAAGGTACGATAAAACTCAAAACTCGTACTTTTGTGTACTTTTGAGTAGTTTTAATTATTAATAATGTCCATAGTAGCGCCACAAAATGAAAGACAGGTAGGAAGAATATTATGTAGGTATATGGTATGTAGCCAGTGAAATAATGACCTTTGTAAGAAGATAAGGTGTGTTTTGTACCTCCATTTTTGTGGTCAGAAATTTCAGAGAAATTTCAGGAGATTTAAGCGGATTAGTTAACTGAATATTGCATCTGAATGCTGTGCTATACAGACATGATATCAGTCACCATGACGAACTGAATGCAAGACGCCATCTTCAATCACTCTAATCATGGGGTGTGACATTCATTTCTCAAAAAATGCAACTGTTATCTGCCATGCATTCATATGAAAATCTGCATAGTGAAAACCCTTTTCTGTCATGTTAAATCATTATAGACACTGAACACGACAAAACACGAGAAAACACGAGGAAACGCGAGTATATAAATATAGTGTGACTGTTTCGGAAAATGACATTTTTCCTCATTTTATTCAGCATCTCATCCCTTCAAGAAAAATTACAATAACAGCAACAACAGAAAACCTTATAAAGGCTCCAAAAATAGTAAGAAACCACTGCGTGATGTGTT
Organism: Astropecten irregularis; assembly: GCA_963971285.1. Lineage (NCBI taxonomy): Eukaryota > Metazoa > Echinodermata > Asteroidea > Paxillosida > Astropectinidae > Astropecten > Astropecten irregularis. The sequence goes on from OZ020263.1 coordinate 12,294,073, forward strand.
CCTACAAAATACAGCAATTATATAACCTTGAAAGTTTCTTCAATTTAAAATGCACAACTCGTCTCCCCCGTTTAAATCGTTATCATGGTAGAGGGCTGGTGTACTCTCCCTACCCCGGCCCCCTCCCCATCATCCCCCTACCCCCGGGGGCACACACATCCACCCTCCCGAACCCTTGACAAGATAAAAACTTGTTAACGTTGGAAGACTAACAAGTTAAAGGGCCGCGTGACTGCCGGGCTTCCACGCTTTGATTGGGTTTAAGCGCGGGGGAGCGAATATATCGCATCTCCCGTCTCCTCGGGCGTCTTAAGATTAGCGCGTGTTCCTGCATACACCCCCTTCAAGACACAGGCAAGCATATGCGGGAAGGTGGCTGGGCCTAGGCTTGCTAGAGCCAGACAGAATTATTGTATGTCCAAAGGGAAGGTCAATTTATATTTTGCGCGGCGACGAAAAAAAAATTGAAAAAGACTCTCCGTGTGTATAAGCATAGTTAAGCCAGTGGTTCCCTAATTTAAAGGCAAATAATTTTCGTGCAAATTATAACGACAGTCGATGTAATAAGGGTAGCTCCATGTAGCTTATGTACTAGGCAGTTTGGATACATAAACGCATAATATGCGTAAACAAAATTCGTAAATTCGACAGTTTGAGTTTTTTAAATGAAAATTCGTTTACCGGTGCAAGGTGGAAAGCAATAATTGTAGGTTATTTTGAATGAAATATGGATATTTAATACACAGTGCTGAAAATAATTATACTTTACAAAAGATCGTGTCTACAATTTACTATAATCCTTGTCATAATAGACGTGATTTGAATCTGTGACGTAATAAATATATATATTATATATATCTTAAAAATCCTGTTAAAGATACTTTTTTTTTCAAAAGTTTAAGTATGAAAAGTCAATAATTATAGGCATGATGGATAATGATATGAAATACACGACAGATACTCAAACAAATTCACAGTGAACACCGACTGAAAAACCTTCACAACAATAAATAGTCAGAATATTTTAGCAAATATTTTACACACCCATTTTGTGAATACAATTACTTGTGCGGATGACGTCATTCGAGTGTGGGGGCGCCCTTTAATTGGGCAAAATAAGAGATCTCATTGGTCCAGCCCGTTCACATGGTTTCGTGGTTTCCTTATCATTGTTGCCTCCAACATGGCGGCGTGCTGACGTCACAGCATATTAAGTCTTTTAAGTTTTGCATTCATTGTTTACAAATTCGAAAAAACTGTTAAGAAATTTATATATTACTGTCCATAATAAATTAATTAAAACGTCGATAAGACACTGTACTTTGTTCAAAATCATAAAACCTCTCGCTCAATAAAATTGGTTAATTCTGGTCCCAATAATTGTGGTCAAATTAAGGATGGTTGTGGGCCCCCAATGGCAGCCCTCGCCACGGCTTCACTGTACTCTCTAGCACGCATGCGCAGAGCTGCCAGACTGAGCGATCTCTTCTCCTGACTCTCTAGCACGGCAAATGATGATAGAGGCGACGATTTGAGGTTGGGTCCCAGACTGTAGCTCCCGTACATGAATGGATTGTAGGAACCTGGAGACACAAATTGACACCAAAACAAAACCAAAACACATCCGAATTAGGGATGCAAAAAGCAATTTATGATGTTATGTTTTGTTTGTTTGTTGGGGTGTTTGTTTGTTTGTTTTGAACGGCTCGCTACGAGTGCCATTCCACTTAACCAGATAACCACATCATTTTAAGTTGACGACTTGTATGTTGTACCAATAAATGTCAACTTAGCTAGATAAACATTATGTGGTTATCTGGATAAGTCGAATGGCACAAGTGGAGCACCGTAGTTTTGTTTCGATTTGTGTCTTTTGTCTTTCTTTTTCACATTAAAAAAAGGGAAGTGGACGCCTAGTAAACAATTATTCGCTCAGGCAACATTCGTCTTATATTTGGACATAGCATAATAAATTGTTATCAATGAAAAACAACTATTTTCGAGTTCCACTCTGAGATAATGACCGTAAACCCCGTGTGGTACATCATTCAAGAACAACTAGCCAATTAGCCCCACAATTTCACGAAATTAATTGGCAGAGGCTTGTTAACCATAAGGTCGAATATAATCATTCAATGGGATTGAAAAAACAACAACATTATGTCGCCGGCTGGATGGAATTTGCAAGGAGTAATAAAAGAATAAAAGGGTAGAGCGGAACCCGGAACTTATACGATAGCTTCAAATTGGTATGATGCTTTTGCGAAGGCACGCGAGCCTTTGCAATGCTATGTGGGTATTATTGGAGCACTTGCACGTACGATAAAAAGGGTGAATTTTTTTCGAATGACTGTTATGGCTATGCTCATGTTCATGCATTTTCTTTGGCATTGTATGTACACACCGACGGTGTCCGAATACTGGGCTATGTATACCTAACATCAAGTTGATCAATCTATTTTGGTTGTATACCTTTTCGTACGGCATATGACATGAGTTGTGTTGCGTAAGGCGTGGTCATGGAGGCTGGGAACGAGCATAGAGCTGATGGGTTAAATCTGCAAGAGGACAAAAAAAACGAAAGACAAGGGTTTTTAATTGAAATAATTATCGAGTCTGACATCCATTTTCAAAATCATGCTAGACAGGCAAGGCACATAGGCCTACACGTGTATTACGTCCAAGTAAATAAAATGCTGGGAATAGATATATAAGGGATTGTTGCTGGTCAGAATGGATATCGTTTAAACCGTAAGTTTTCACACAAAACCAGTAGCTTTTTGGCCCGAACAGTGAATATTATGAGGGCAATGTGAATAACATCAGTGATATCAAAACCTCGGCTCTGGCTCAGGCTCCGGCTTCGTCTCTGTAATCCATATGCTGAAAATATAGGTTGTGGTTTTTAATTGAAGCTGGAGCTCTGTTTTCCTTTTCAAACCAGAGAATTTGCTTCCGAGTCGCAGCCAAGAGTCTCTATTTTGATACCCGTAACGGTAATTGTAGAGTGGATTCTGGAGCCGGCTGAGCCTGAGCCCGAGCCCGAGCCGGAGCCGAGCTTTGAGAAAGGCCCCAGATAACAAATGTGACATCTTGTGAATTAAGAAATGGCTTTTAAATCTCTACAGCGGATGTCATCTTGTGCCAATCGAGTTTTCATTGGGATAGTCCATATCTATTGCAAAACAACTTTTTAGTCAAAATTCATGCAAGAGTTTATATGGTGTTCAGTGGTGCTTTAGGTTTCAGTCCAAGGAAACGCACGTGTTAAACACACACCTTTCAAAACCAGGCGGGGCTGGTGCTCCCCACAGCACGGGGGCGTGCCCGTGGCGCAGCGAGCCAGGCGACAAGGGCGTGGTCGAGGCGACGCCCGCTCTGGGCGCGCCCGAGGCCGGCGCCACGGCCTCGCCCATCATGACACCGGGGCTCTCCACGGTCCTCTCCGCCTGTGACAGGGCGAACTCGTCCGCCTCAGCACCCGTGGTGGACTCCGGTGAGACGTCTACGTCTAATTTGGCCGAGTCGTCGGTCGAGTTGGACTCGCTGGTATGGTCGCCTCCTTTATGCTCGTTCTTCATGCGCTCGGCCTTCCGCCATTTTGCTCTTCGATTTTGAAACCAGACCTATTAAAAAAGAAACAAAAAATGCATTCCATGATTACAAGAAGTAATTATTAGATTATTCCATTCTCCTTTCAATTTTTCCTGTCCCCTCAAAATAATGGATTCCCAGCCTATAGACACGATCAAAATCTACTTCAACGCTTTGCATCATGTTAAAGGTATAATACATGATTGGTAAAGGTCACAAAACAGCACTCACACTTCGTCTGATCAAACATGTACACGGAATGATAAAACTATGAGCATTTGAGCTCAATCGGACATTCTGGGTCACGAGAAAATATCAAAAACTCGACTCAATTTTTCTTATAAAACATAAATAATGGTTTTGATCTTACCCCGAGATCAAAACTGTTTTCGGTATTGTTTAACTAATTTCTGGATAAATACATCATTTCAGGCGGAAATAATTTTAACGGTATGTTTCTATACTAGCACCATCTTCATACCCTGAAAGTTATACGTAAAAATCCGTGAACATGTCTGTGTGGGTATGTTACTAATTTGTACCTTTAAAATATATTTTCTATTTTGAGCAGCAATTTACAATACTTTTCACCAACGCACATTAAACTCCCTGTATATTCCCAAATATTTGCAACAACCAAAAACCTTTTTACCCATTTTATTTACTTAAACATCGGAAATCAGGGTAAATTTGTTTAAGCTGAAACACCAATACAGTAACAGGCTTGCGGCAGATGTACAGTCGCGTGCGTGATGTGCCCATTACTGGCCTTACAAAAGCAATAAACCATGACCATTTATATGTGTAGAAGAAGAAAAAAATTGGCGAAACGGTACGGTCAGCGTGCGCTGAAAGGCGACGGTCGGGAAGGAGAGGGGGAGATCGGGAGCAGATGAGCTTGTAATGGGATCATAACCAATTATGGCATTGTATTTCACTGAGTATTCATAACACCGTGGTTAGGATTTCATACGTGTATCATAATACACCGGTTCGGACGTTAATTATCTCGGCCTGGCCTTATGGGCCGGGGAGCTATACGGGCCGGACGACGCGGGGAAGGGGGACCCTGGTGCTCGGTGCTCGGTGCTTGGTTTCCTCGTGAAAAAAAATGGAACAGAACGTGGGGAAAGATTGACTGTATAGTACCGGGGAGGGCCAGGTCGTGAGCGCCGAGGCGTTACGGGTTAATACACAAACGTGCCCCGTGGCCGCGGGACCGTGAAATGATAAAGTCTGCCTGGAAATTGCGAAGGATGCTGTATGCATGGCTCTCGGAATCAGAAAAAAATGGATATAATTCACTGGATGTCTGATGCTTTGTCCTCAATTTATTTACTTATTTATTTAACTCAATTTTCATGTAATTTAACTGTATTTCCTGTTTTTTGTTAACATTCATTGATCGAAACGTGTCCTATTTTTATCTCTCCATCAGTTCCAAAGTTTATACGCAAAATCATATGAATTATTGAACAAGGAAGAACCATCTATAGAGTTCATGCCTAGTCAGATGTGAACGGGCCACAAATAACCCAGTGTCTTTAAACAAAGCTATATGCATTAAACAGAGTGAACACTGTCAACCATTTCGGTAACATTTTCGGTAATATGTTGCCCAGTTATGGCAACACGCCTGGGCAGCACGACTTTGGGCCCTGTGTAGGCTACACTAGCAACATTTAGCCAACATGTTACCGAGATGTTGCTGCGACATGTTACCCAACTCGTTTTGCTCTGTGTACACTAACAACATTTTCAGCAACAATGTACCTGGGTGAACATGTTAACCGAGATTGTCACCGAAAATGTTGACAGTGTACACTAACGTTAGTGACTTGTGTTTTGTAAATTAGGGTTTGTGTTTTGTAGTACATCATTGGTCTCTTTTGGAAGGGGGCGTAATTTCCAACTCAATCATAAATTATAGCTTTCCAACACTTTCTGTGAAAATTCCATCGCAACCTGTGATCACGTTTTTCGCGAAACGTGAACAACGAATATAAACGGCTTATGCATTTTGAAGCAAATTCGCGCTCGTTTCTTTAGTGGTAAATTTGAACACACGAGCTAAGTTTTCTTTCAAGGTATTCAGATGTTATTTCCTCGACGATAACATCATTTCGGCAGAAAATAATTCAGGTAGTTAGGGGGATCAATGCCATATCTTTCTGAAAACGGGTATAGCTTATACGTATATAAAAGCCATAATGACCTCTTTAAAATATTGATCATTGGCCAAATGTCTGTATCAGACCTTTAACAATTCAAATGAAATTAATTAATAATCACGGTGCACATCGTTATGCCCTGTATCTGAACCCATGACGAAAGGCTACAGTGGTAACCTAAGCAGGGAAGCACTGAGAATAGATCATGCGCGTGGCTTATTATTGGTCCTAAATCAAATCGGACGCAACCGTGCTAAGATGGAGGCCAGAACGTCTGTGCTACATGTACTTGACATGACAGCCGTTCTTATGGAGCTGCCCTGCCGCTATAACATAATTGTGCATTATGTTTAAGAGTTCCTTGGCGCCCTATAACATCCTTTGACGGGCAGAGAAGAAACGGCATGCTAAATCAGTGATAAAAATGCACACGGAAAAAGTGGCAAAGAAAAGAACGGGGTATAGAATGTATAGAGATTCCGCACGACGCGCCCTTGCAAGGTAACAACGCGCTTCGGAGACCCATAATCGAATTGACTCTGTTCCTTGATCATGTTATGGCAGAAAAACTCAATTATGTTATTACAGTCCGCGCACCTGTGTCGAGATTCGAGATGGGGTATCCTCACGGGGCAGAAACAGGGGAGGTATAGTGTGGAAAATGCAGAGCGGTGTTCGGGCAAGCTGCGGAGGCTGTGACTGAGGGTCCCCCGTTGGGGGGCAGTATGATCACGGGCGTATGCATGATGGAAGGGGGCCTCGTACTCAAGGGGGTACATGAAGGGGGGATACTTTACACCCTTGGTGCAGGTGTCACAGCACTTTGCCTGTCGAAAAATGTTGTTTTATAGGTTAAGCGTTGCATTGCGTTTGGCGGGTGAAATTATGTTTCTTGATTAATGATCGCTTGAGCAGTGATTGTGAAAAATAATGTCTAAATTACGGTATTAATATGGATGATGATGGAACAAAATAATGAAACGGCCAACTGTATATTTCACACCAAGAATGATTCATACGGTGCGATCAACATGTAGGTATTTGCTTGGAGGACAAGTTAAGGAAACAGCAAGATCGACACATATAAGGCTGTCTTCACGAGATGGTGTGCTTTGACAAAACACCACCACACCCAGTCCCTAGATAGAATTGGTTACACACCACAGAGTGTATACACACCGTTCAAAGCCTGAATTAAACTTTTTTTCAAAGAGGAAACTTTTTATGACAGTATAATGGACATAATAATATCCATGAAAAGATTATGACAGAAGAAAGTGTATCGATCAACACGATTCTACGGTTGATGCATCACATTTAATCAATAATCAATACAATCAATAAAATGACTAACAACAATAGTTTTAAGAAGTAACAAAAATGATTTACATATTATGTATTTAGAAAGTTAACATTTGGCCTCGTATATAAGCCTTTGCTTTTGTTATATGTATTACCTGCTAGTAAATCTTCGTATTTTGATTTTGAGTGGTTTCATGGCTTCTGACTGCCAAACGAACAAAGATAATTGACTACACCACCAACATAGGGCGGGATAGCTAAGTTGGTATAAGAGCGCCGGTACGGTATTCCGGAGGTCGCTGGTTCGAATCCCGCTCCAGTCAATTGTCTTTGTTCACTTTTAAATGACTTAAACTTCAGGACAGTTTCCCTTGTGTATTTGATGATTACATTGATTTTCATTCGCTTCTTTTCATTTGTTACAATTAATGCAAATAAATAAACAAATAAAGAAATATTTAATAATAGGGTTTTGCGACAGAAACCAACATGAAATTCAATTTTTGGGGCAAGTGATTTGCGTTTTGCATCGCGTATACAGCGAATCAATCATTCAATCTGCATGCTAGGAAAAAAATGGCTGGAGACACTAACTTCATTTGAAAGGAAACGGTTTAGACTTATGTTGTGAATGTCCATCCATGAGGAAATGATTATCCGTCTTGGATTATAAGGAAACAAACGAAGTGGATTAAATCGGCAATGAAATGAAGTTGTCTTCTTCTTCCCTATAACCTATAGCGTCTTCATTTTTACCGGCGAGGCATCGGCGCGCACCGCGTCACGACACCTTCCCACGAGGGGCTCGGGGGACCGTCAGCCCCGCCACCTCCTACGCCCAATCACGGCAGATGGTGTCACACCTTCACATACCCCGGACCACGCCATTTCCACGCGAAGCATGCGGACCACCAACAAAAAAAATTACAGTGGCTTGAAATTAGAGGGAATTTAGGACTGGAGAGTGTAAAAAATGGCCGGGGTTAGCTATAATAATACACAGTCGTGAGTCATGGATGACAACACGTTCGCCTTCAAAAGTCTTTTAATATTTATGGCATCACGTATAATTATAGCAGAGTGTGGTTAATGTTTTAAAACGTGGACCGCGGCATTATAAGCTTCGGAGTTTAGTTAAACAAGAGTTTCTCCGAGAGTTAATGTGATTTGTGAAAAGGTTACAGCTAGGGGGACTATTAATCAAATTTAGTTCCGTTTTGCACGGTGTAATATGAGGATAAACCGTGGCAATAGTTTCATTGGATCAAATAACGCATGGTATGATTGCGTCACTTGTCCATAAATCTTGAAGTTCAAATTTGTCTGTTGTTCTTTTCGTTTGTCTGTCTTACAGACGTTTCTTTTGCAACGTCACAACCCGGGTTTTTGCCACCCAAGATGACGGAGCTTGGAGAGGCAAAGTCGGGTATACAAAAATAGCACAAATTTGAGCACAATTTTGTACACAACGTTTCATAAACATTGAAAGATAATGCTGAATGTAATGGAAACACCACAAGCAATGCTGGTATGTATTTTGCACATAGTATGGAAAGTTTACAAAAACGTTGAAGTTGGTCACGCCGTCTGTCAAGAAGATGAAATGATTTGCAACATTTTGGCCGCCCATGCCTTGCCAACCAGTGTTTGTAAACAATAGAAAGGTCTATACGACTCCAAAAAGTGCGCCTCCAAGAGTTAACAACGCACTGGCCAATCAGAATGCGCGGACTCTGTCGACCTTTCCATATGCGCATATCAACAAATTCCGTGCGCTGTGATTGGCCAATGTATTATACACTCTTGAGGGCGCACTATTATTTTGGAACCGCCATAATTGTCTTTAAGTTCAAATTTTAAGATTTGACCCCAACTCACAAAATTACAATAATAAGTACTGCACTGTCGACCGATCAAGTGATTATGTTATTAAACCTAGTACAGCCTGGACGGAAAGACAGTATACATTATGCCTTGTGATAGTACAATGATCAGAAATAATACACACATGGGCCTTGCGCTTACCTGCACTCTAGCCTCAGTAAGATTAATCCGCATAGCCAAATCCTCGCGTGTAAACACGTCTGGGTAGTGCGTCTTGGCGAAAGCTGTTTCTAATTCTTCAAGCTGCTCGCAGGTCGGAAACAAAAATACAAGGAGAGAGAAAAACAGTCTTAAGAGGCGTTCGACCTTTTGGTATATGCGGTCTCAGTGGCAGAAATGAAGAGGGAGCATATAGGATTTGTGCAAAGATGTGCGTTTTGGCTGAATTTGGTACTTAAACAGAAGTGAAGGTCTTAAACTTCCCAACAGACGTTGTTTCATGTACCTTTTTATACGCTTTGTTCATCTGGATAGCAGAAATATGGCCGAAATAATCTTGCCCCCTCCGAATCCTTCACGATTCACCACACTTTCGAAATGTATACTAAAATTATAATTTATCTGCCAGTAGCCTCAAATCTAAACCAAAATACGACACGCATCCAAAACAAAAAACATTATCTCTTCTTCATTTAGAAAAATGAATATTCGTTTAAAAAATAAACGTGTTTTGGGCGCGCGTAGCGCCACTGCGTTAATGAGGCCATTTTCACAGTTATGGCAATTAGCATGGGAATTAATATGTCTGCTTCGTAATGGGATATGGCACAATGGAGCTAATTAGAAGCTGCAACAACGGGGTGACAAGGACTGCTGCTTGCTTGTGCGGCAGGGAACCAGTGGATAAACTGGCCCCCATACCATGCCAATGGGCCTTATTCATGGTTCATCCATCCTGGGCTGGATTTCACCAAACACTTTAGATTAATCTTAAGATGAGTTGTCAGTATCACCATACTAATTTGTATTGTGACATCACACGTTGCTTAGCAATTAAGATTGATCTTACACATCAAGAACAGTCTTAGTTCTTCGTGAAATCAGCCCCTGCATTCGAAGCAGTGCAATCAAACTGAGGCTTGCATTCAAAATAGTCTGGTACCCGTTTTCCTTTTTTAGAAATAGTGTTATATTTTCCGAAGGGTATACAAGGAAGGTGACAAAATGGATGCACCATGAATAAGGCATATGAATCGGTCTCGCATGTAATGCACCTAAATTTAAATTGGGAAGAAAACGCTCATCACAGTTATGTTTATTTTCAGTCAAATGCTACATTTTAAGACAAAAGAATGGATAATTATTACTGTCAACGTGACAACAAACAAACAAACACAGCAAAACACACAAAATGCACCATTGTGGGGACATTTAAACGAACACCAATGTATGCATCCAAGATATTATTACTGTAATTCTTATGCAAAACAGATAAGCAACTGTCTGCTATGCCATTCAATATTCCACACGCTTTTCGGTTGTAGCCACAAGTCCTGATTTTTTTCCTTCTTTCATGGGCAATTTGAGTGCCCATTATAGACCCATTCATGCTGATAAAATGTGTTATAATTGCAGGCAGAAACAGCGACAATAACGAGATCGATTTTGATGACCAAACGTTGGTGTTCGTTTCTAGGTTTCCAGGGGCCACCCAATTAAAGGTAATATCATACTTTGGTTTTTGTCGAAGAAATACAGATTCATTGGCAAAAATATCAAGGACGATTCAGTAATAGCCATCTGCGAAAATATCAGTCCCATACGGTGCCCACTTTTTGAGAACAGTGAAAAATAGCCACAGTATTTCTTAAGTCTTTTCTCTTTTATTTTTGATCTTTTAAAAGAGCAAAAAGATTTTCGGTCGTTGTTTTACTAATTTCTGGATAAATACAGCATTTCAGGGGGAAACATTTTAACGGTATGTTTCTACCACCACCATCTTCATACCCTGTAAGTTATACGTAAATCTGTGAACATTTCTGTTTTGGTTTCTTACCAAAGTATGATACTACCTTTAAGACAAAAAGTGAAAATTCTGTTCTCGTAAATACCTGCTGCAATGTGAATGTTGTTCTGTTACGACGCTGCTTACGTCTGGCAAAGCCGTCATCTGCATCACTGGCGTACGATAGATCGCCGTCTGTTGGGAGAAAAACATCAAGACAAAAATTCTGAATCCTTGCAGCAAGGAAAAGGCTAGAATGCACAGAGAAAGGTTTTTGCATGAAACCGTGAACAATACAGAGAGAATGTTATACGCTCTGATAAGCAATGTATTTGTCAGCCTGTTTATGCATAATTAATTATGCATTTTCGAAATGAGGCTTGAGGCTAGGCTTGGGACTTATTTCGATGTACCGCCATTATTTTGAGGCTCACAAAACGAAACGAAAATTGGGCCACATGACGAAGCCGAAGAAAGGCTGCAGATTCGCCATGTATCTCAAGCCCTTCATTTCATTTATAGGACACAAAATGGCGGTAGCAAAATCAATCCCAAGCCTAGCCTCGAGCCTCATTTTGTATAAGCCATACGTCTGATTATATTATTCAAACACTTGGATCTACAAAGGCAATATAAATTCACACATTGACGCTTGAACCATTTTTTCTTCTTTACTATATTATCATTTCCACACACACACAGGGGAAACAAAATTCAATAACAGTCAAACAAAACTCCTACACTGAGCCGAAGAAGCAATATAACTCGAATTTACCGCAGCAATCTAAAGATATTTTTTGGCCGGATTGAAAAGACCAAGCCCGGGCCCGGCATGGCAAATATTGTTCCAGATAACTTAATTACGTCCACATCACTTCAGAAGGCCTTTTAAGCTATTAAAATCCGTCTTCGTGACTTCGACATTTTATAATTCGTGTCCCCTGTGGCCTAAACACTTCAAACACCTACATTAAAGTGTACTATTTTGCATGATCTACCCTCCTCCATACAACACCCCTCCCCTCTCCTCTTCAAAAGCGCCATGTTTTTAAGTCGAGCATGCATGCACATAATCTTCCCGCGTCGCAATGAGCAAGGGGGAATCAGGGTTTTTATTGTTAAGTAAATGTTGCAGGTTTTTTTTTCTCCAAGCCCCATTGACGATGTTTGTACAGAGAAGCAACGGAGAAAAGCCCATCGTTTGAAATCGAATTAGCCAAACCAGATCCCATTAGAGCTGAACTAATTTTATTGACATGCGGCAAAGATGTCGCGCGCACGATTTTTCTCCTTCTGTAATTGGGGCAAACGAATTAAACTATGTATAAGGCTTTTTCTTTTTAAAGAAAAAATGAATTGCACCACTCTTAAGGATCACTGTGAGTTCGAGATGGCTAATTTTGTTTTTGTTCTCAAAGTTTAATACACAGCTTGTGTACTTCATGCTATAAACACACACAATGTACATGTGATTGTGTGGTTGCAATCTGTAAAATAATGAGAACACATTATCTGGTGCCTTGTGGAGACCGAGCACAATAGGTTCAAAATGTCCCCACAGGGAAATTCTAAAGGTGTATAGGTCTCCACAAGGTTTTCATGAAACTGATATTTGGAATTAACTCAAAAAAGGAGGAATATCCAAGGTATACATATCACTCGCAAAGAGATTTATTTTATATAAGGGACACTTGCTAGAAATTTCGACCCAGGAAAGTGATTCTTGTTCAAATGGGAATGATTTCAATTCTGATCTTCGGAGAGTGTTCATTAGTACACGAGAACAAAGCCATGTCTCCACAAGGATACAAATTCCAAACGATGTTCGTCTGTTGTTTGAAAAATTGTGACTGCATTGCAGCTCTGAAGATGAGGCGTCACCCAGACTCGTGACCACGTGATCAAGGACAGTCATGTGACAGGCCCTCCCTGTCCACTGTCTCATAACTTGATCATCCCACAACCGGTGACCTACCCCACCCACTACCACTGCCCCTACCCCAAAACTGCAAGTTTTAAAGATACAGTACAGGATTCTAACATACCCAAACAGAAATGTTCACAGATTTACGTATAACTTTCAGGGTATGAAGATGGTGCTGGTAGAAACATACCGTTAAAATATTTCTGCCTGAAATGGTGTATTTATCCAGAAATTAGTAAAACAAAGACCGAAAACAGTTTTGATCTCGGGGTAAGATCAAAACCATTCTTTAAGTTTTATAAGAAAAATTTTGTCAGGTTTTTGCTATTTTCTCGTGACTCAGATGTCTGACTGAGCTCAAATTTTCACAGGTTTGTTATTTCATGTACATGTTGGATCAGACAAAGTGTGAGTGCTGTTCTGCGACATTATACCAATCATGTATTATATCATGGTGTGTGGTGAATTACATTACAAAAAGAATACAGCTCTGGACTTCTTAAAGCTTTCTTGACCTAAATCATGGCATCACTAACCGCTTTACCGAAGTTATAGGCGCGACGCATCACAAAACAGCCTCGATAATATGCTAAGGGAAAGGGCTAAGTTGCAGGGTAAAGGAACGGTGACATCAGTATACATGTTTTGCTAGGACAGAGCCATCGCACTTTATGTTCAGGTAAATTTCTTTACATGCAAACAAAATGCTTCTATACTTTCAAATCCCTAATGAAAATAGCAAAATACTGAATCTCCATACAAAAAAAAAAGTCTAAAAATTGATTAGCATTATTTTGAAGGACTCTAACGATGCTTTATAATATAATAGAGTCTTTTTATTTATAAACCTGTGGCAAACATTTACGTCAGAGTGACGTCAACAAAATGACTGACGTTCAATCGGCCATGTAAAGTACACGGGGAGGTGCGCGTACAAGCAGTCATTGCACACATAGTCAGATTTGTCAAGACTTTTATACCATGGTTAGACATTTTGAACGGATCACACTTTGGAGAAGGCCTATAATTCCAATCATTTTTACATTGTGATTCGAGTACTTTAATGAAACACCCACGTGATATTAAGTTTCTCGCTGTAACAAAGGGCGTTCACGAAACGGAGGCTCAGGCTCCGTCTCAGGCTCCGGCTCCCGGAATTTCGTGAAGCCATTCTGAAATAACGGGTATTTACGGATATGAAGTAGATTCTCTGGCTTGAAAAGGAAAACAGAGCTTCAGCTTCAATGAAAAATCACAACTTACATTTTCAGCATATGGATGACAGAGCTGGAGCCTGAGCCTGAGCCTGAGCCTGAGCCTGAGCCTGAGCCTGAGCCTGAGCCTGAGCCTCCGTTTCGTAAACGGCCATTATCACACGCTGTACAGGCTCGTTCAAAAACTCTCATTTTAATTTCGACAGCTTCGGGCTATCATATTTTTTTTCTTCGCATTTTGGTGTCGCTTACGTCATTGTTTTTTTTATAATAATGAAACCTTTCATTGTTATATATACAAGTCGTGGATATTTTTTTCCTGCATAATATTCCATTATTATGGTGAATTTTGTCATCAAGTTAAGTTTCAATAGTGAGACTATTATTATAGAGTAACCATCACGTTTCTTTCCAAGGGCGTCAAAAAAAAAATGAAACGGTAGCTCGGCATGCATGATATTGTGGCGTGACGGTACCTAACTATTTCATACACGTATAATATTATTGAAATTGATTTTCGACGAAACCAGTCAGTCGTGAAGAAAGGCAAACGCGGGAGAAAAAAAAAACCCAAACCGCGAGTATCGGAAGATAATTTAATGAAAAAACGAGACGGAGTTGTCATATATAGTGCTCGGTTACCATGGAAATGCGTCTCAGTGTTCCGGGTCTATCTCTTATATGATGAGACGCGGAGTGGTGGTCCATACCATGCATGTATATAAACTATACATTATATACACACTCGTTGTGTTTGTGTTTTACATTGTGTCAGTATAGCACTGTTTTCCGCAGTATAGCTGAGCTGTATTTTATTGTACACAGAAATATACTGCAAGAACCAAATAGATCTAGACTTGTGAAGTTTGTTTTGGATAATACCAGAAGAGACAGTCTATGTACATAACTCATTATATTTATATTTCTATCACGTAATAACAACTGTGGGTTTAACTTAGGTCATTGGCAGCCTCAAGCAGAATAAATAATAACATTTGATGCTGCAAACTTTCCACCAATTAAATTAAAGATAAAGTACAGGATTGGTAACAAACCAAAACAGAAATGTTCACAGATTTACCTATAATTACACGGTATAAAGATGGACATGATAGAAACCCCCTGCTAAAATATTTCTGCCTGAAATTTTGTTTAGAAAAATGTAAAAAAAAAAAATTTACGTCTCGGCGAGATCAAAAACATTCAAAAACAAAGAGTCATTTTTGGCTATTTTCTCGATCTTGAGACTCAGATGTCCGATTGAGCTCAAATTTTCACAGGCTTATTATTTCATGTACTTGCTGGATTAGACAAAGTGGTAGTGTTGTTCCGTGACTATTACCAATCATGTATTATACCTTTAAAGATCTTCCTTGATATGTTTGCTCACGAATCTGTATTTCTTTGACAAAAACCAAAGTATGATACATATTACCTTTTAAACCAATAGTCTATTCGAAGATGTAGGCCTACATTAGTATGCAGGACTTGACATCATGCACCGGTTATTCAATTTTTCATTCTCTCCAAAGTGCACAGAACATAAAACATTAAGGTGACCTTCGGAAAAAAAAATAGCAAAGTAAAAAGTCTTGACAAAAATTCTCCCAAGAACCTTTGCTGAAATACTGCATTTTTAAAGACCAACGTATAAAGCGACTGCAGAAAGACACCCAGCCAATGTATAAAGGAGGCAGTAAATTATTTTCTCCCAACCTAAGACAAGTAAAAGTGGTCAGTATACTGCCCACTTTTACTTGTCTTAGGTTAGGAGAAAATAATTTACAGTTTTGGCGCGTCCATAATATATCACCATGATAATATGCATTATATACCTAGCAGACGATAATTCTGCATTCATCACACGTCGTACGTGTTGGTAATTTTTTTTCCCGCGCTTTTTTTTTTTTTAACTCGGCGGCATCAAATTGCATTTCACATTGTGTGGAAGTACCACAAGCAGTAACTCCCAACTTGTTAATGTAATTACAATTTCTCGTATATAAATAACCTATTTTTCGCTTCTGGACGAGTCGGCTAAATTAGATCATGGAGGCAATGTGGTATTGTTATAAGACACGAAATAATAATGGCTTTTCTTTTCATAGTGACTATAACCGTTATACACAATTATCATTGAGGTAGGCCTATATGCCGCTGATGTACAACGCGCGGTGCCACACCGCCGCCATTTTGAAAATACAAAAATACTGAACGTTAATTCACAAACACTAATTTTGCTTCTAAAAAAGTGAGTTATATTCAAATTATTCACCAAGCTAACCAATTATTATACAAAAAAAGTCGCAGGCAATTGTATTACTGGTGGAAATTTTGGGAAAGAAAATAAAATCAAGACGAAAGTGAACAGAATTTGTGGAAGATTTGGTTTAAATTTATCCCAATCAAACTCATAATAGGTGAACAAAAGCGTGACGTGTATATGATTGCGGCGGTGCACTTAAATTAATCAGTATAGGCCTACCATTATGTGTCGTTGTCAGTTCTCCATTTATCCACATAAAATTTTATAAATCTGCTTTATTTGCTATTTCAGTAAAATTTCACTCGCAACTAAAACAAAAAGGCCAGACTTTTAGAGTGAAATTCATTCAGTCAGAGTTAAGATTGAATTCCCAATTTATATTTTCATGAGATTTCGTCATGAAATCAGAATGGTTTTCACTCGAAAATGTTCAGTTTCTAGATTTTGAGAATTTCGAGGGTCTTCGATAACCATCAGAATACGGTCAACGCGAGTCAGGGTTCCCCAAAATCTTTCATGTTTCCAAGTTAAGGCCTTTTCACACAACGCTAAAAACACTCTCAACCATTGAGAAATGTTCTCGTAGGTCTGGACATCGGTCAAAATCTCTCAAGGATTCACCAGGGACGTCGGTCACTCTCAAGCATTGGTGTCCTTTCACACGATGACGCTTTTGTAAGACTTCGCAAAATGAGAGAATTTCTCAATGGCTGAGAGTTTTTTTTAGCGTCGTGTGAAAAGTTATATAGTGAGATGAACTTTTCATGTACAATTTGTTTTTCATTGAAAATGTCAGTTCAGAACATTGTTTCTTCATAAATATACTTGGAGACATTATTCAAAATGAAGAAAAGACGTCATAAAAAGTAGAATCACTTTCTAAGATTGGATTTAGATCTTCTCTGAAATCTCCAAGTGTGTTTATCATGGACCTGATTGGTAGAGACATGATGTCTAAATCTCTGTAAAGACCATTACAGACGCTTCAAGAATCTCTCAGATTACATAAATAAGTGAAAAATAGTGGTGTCGCATGTGATATTCGACAAAACCACCAACCGCCTCTTTTGTCGGACTTGGCCCCGCCCCTTTTCAGGGAGGGATGATCATCCTTAGTGATGGCGTTGGTTACAATGGAATATCTTTTCGTGTACATGTACATCCCACCCGTGTATGTATCAAGACGCGTGCAAGAAGGAAACAGAAGGAGGACATACAAAAAAAATCTTTGAAAAAAAAATAAAAAAAATTGTGCGATCAAGCTTCGAACTCCCATCGTGATTTGCGGATTTGGGAAGCATTCGCCGAGGCCGCCGTCAAATTTCGCCTGCTAATTGCGAAAGATTAACGGCGCGTCGACAGCAGCGACACGGCGCAATCAGGGCTTGTCCAGTCAAGACGGTGTGGGGACGGCAGCCAGGCGTGAAGGTGGAATTACAACCCCCCTCTCCTATATATCCAGCCTCCCCCCTCCCATTTATTCCGTCTTCCGCTGGAATGAACCAAGTCCAGACTACGTATCAAGCCACTGTGTGTCCTAGCCCCTTATATACCGAATTCGGATGGCAGCGAAAATATAATGGAGTGACTGCGTATATACACAACACAAAAGACTCTGAATTGTGAAATTAAATTTGGCAGTGAGAGTAGGGAGACTATAGAGAGATAAAAAAAACTGTAATAGCGTTACATTATCCCTGCGATTCCAACTCATTATAATTGTATTGACAGAGCGCTAAATATTTCAAAAGCGCCCGTTAAGCACATCCCCCGTAATTGCATTAGGGGGGAAAATTACTGCCAACGTAATTTAGTAATTGTATTATTCATAACCCATGCGTTGATGGTGGATGGGCGATGCATATGAAAAGACGGTCGGGGGAGGATTGTGGGGAGGGGGTGGACTGGGGGAGGAAAAAAAAAGCTAACTTGATTAGGGGGCTTGGCTGACTGCAAGGCCTGGGTGTCCCCGAGGGAACGAGCCCCGGGCCTCCGTGTTCCCCACAGCTTACACGCAACCGAGAACTGCAAACCCCGGGCCGTATGCATCTTTAACCCCCATGAAGCAAGACAGGAGTACACGGTATAGATAAGACAGAACGTCCGGAGATGATAAGGGACAACCTATAAAAGAGAAGCTTCAAATGGGACGCAGGTGGATAAACAAACAGACAAACAGAAAATAAGGACATTAAACGACTGACGGACTGGGTTTTAGAAAACAAGAAGCCCTAAACTGACACGATGCAGACTGGACTGCCCTATACCGAATTTCATTCAAAAGGGCAAAATCTGACTACGCGCCCTCACAAAAGTACAGATTCATCGCAAGGGAAAGCTCATTCAATTCCCACTGCCATCAAACGCACCCGATCGAGGGAAGAAAAAAAAATGGAAGCAACAAAATAAAATAAAATTGCACACAATACACAATAATCAACACACCGGCACTAATTCAATGAAGAAATTCACCAACGTGGAACGTTAATATACACCCACGAAACGAAATTGCCGAATTCAAGTAAAAAGGAAGATATATAACCAACCGCATAGTGCGTTTATTATAATAGTCAGAAGGAAAAAAAAAAAAGAAGAACAAATTGGCAAAGAAAAACAATACAACACAAAAACTCGATTGGCACGAGAACAAAACAAAATCGTGCAGAGGAATGGGAAATGAATAATATCTCATTGTAAGCATGGTACGTCAATTAAACGCGTATAACGTTGACAATGAAATAACGTCTGAGAGACCGACCGCGCGGTGGGTTTTGTTGAATGTAATATTGGGAGGCCGTACCAGACACCCAACTACTGGCGTGCCTAATTCAAAACCTTAATTAAGGAAACTGGGAAAAAACAATAGAGGCATGGAACTCGTGTTCGACACGCCTTTTCTGCATGGCCGAAAAAGTTCGAGCGTCCATGCAGGCTCGGTAGATAGAAAGAGCGGCGAGGTTTCGAACATTGCAACTCTTTTCTTCAATCGAGTCGGTCTGGGCGGAATTTCATGAAATCCGTTACGTACAGTACGCGTGAAATCTATTTCATGGAATCCATATATAAGCAAGACTCTCGGTTAGCGACGAATTTCTAGGGTAACCGTGATTATTTTCTGCTAACGCGCTGTAATATGCATTCTGCAGAAATTCCTTGCTTACCGTTAATACCAAAAAGAAAACACTCCCGTGAAATACGCTAACCGTAAGCAAAACAAATCTGCTATACCGTAAGCAAAGAATTTTTGTTAACGGTAACGAATTTCATGAAATTGGGCACGATCTGACACGGTCCCATGCTTATGGGCGAGACAGCTCGGCCTTCTCACAATACGTCCAAGAACCGTACAAACAGCTCAAGTACGAGTTATAATACCCTCTCATTGAACGACTCAATTACGTTCAACCAACGACTCCAAGATTGAAACATCTTCTGGAAAACAGACTGTATCTAATAATTTAAAAGCTGATTGTCAGTTTCTATGCCCCAGGCTGCTCATTACAAACACCACCCACATTATTTCCATTTTTTGTTTTTTGATGAGGCCGTAAATACTATACAGGTATATAATTTGTTTGTTTTTTTCACTGACGCATTTCGAAGTACCAAGGGAAATTGGCAAAATGATATTGCTACACAAAGCCCTTGCCGAGGGCGTTAATTCCGAATCTTAACCAATCATATTTTGGAAACTTACGTTTGGAAACTTATGAACTGGCGCTTTCATTATAGCTTTCTATATTTTTTGGACGCCCTCAAATTAACGGTGCAATTTTGTTTGAACAGAGAAAATTATATAGGATATTGATAATTATGTACTTCACAAAGTATGATAGGAAAACATCAGGCTTTCGAGATGTTTCGATGTCTCCAAATTCGCATGTGTTGTGTTTCACTTGTGATTGTTCTTTGGCTGTTGTTCGCTGACCATGGATATCAAATGCAAATTTTAATGGTGGTTTGTTTTACTGAGCAAGACATTTTGTGCTAAGCAATTCTTTTCTGCTTAATAGCTCTTGAAATTGGTCACAGACATTTACGCGCAGACAATGCATGGGAAGGCTATACGTTCCATTCCTGTCAGTCAGTGCTTGGACCCACGGACAAATCCCAAATTTCGATTCGGTTTAGTCATTTTTCTCCCAGTACACCTTCCAAACTAACGTTCTTCCTCGCTTCTTATATGCATTCGTCTTCTCACATTTTGATGATGCCCGTAATTTAATAAACGTTTATAATACTGTGTATATCAGCTTCGCTCCGGAATTCACGTAATCGAGACAGACACCGTATACCCTTCGGCTTCGCGCCTTTTTTGTAGCGGGTGATATTACTGTTGGGTTTTAAGTACTGGACTTGTTCTGGTGTCACGTCTTGACACGACGAGTCGAATGACTTGCGACAGGGCCTGTATGTACTTCGTTCATTTTCCAAAAAATTTCCATTATACCTTTGTCACTTTCCTTGTTTTTTTTGTCTTTGTTGCTTTGTGCATGGTTTGGCCTATACCCTGTTAATAAGGGCAACGGACTTAAAGGTAATATCATACTTCAGTTTTTGTCAAAGAAATGCAGATCCATGGGCAGAAATATCAAGGAAGATACAGCAACAGTCATCTGTGAAATTTTCAGTCCCATACGGTGCCCACTTTTTGAGAACTGAACAGTGAAAAACGCCGATAGTATTTTCAAAAAAAAATTTCACTGTTATTTTTTATCTTTAAAAGATATCAAAATTGTTTTTGGTCATTGTTTGTACTATTTTCTGGATAAATACAGCATTTCAGGCAGAACACTTTTAACGGTATGTTTCTACCATCACCTTTATACCAGTGTTATAGTTATAGGCCTAGGTAAATCTGTGGATATTTCTGTTTCGGTATGTTTACTTTGGGTCCCAAAACGTACAAAATAATCAAGAAGCTACAGAATTAAGAACCAATATTTGTGGTGAAATCTATAGCACCATTATGAAACTGCAATTTCGAGAAAACTGAATTTCGAGAAAATCTTATCATATAGCTCCACTCATTGGGGTTTGGACAACAAAATAATCATTCTTCCTCGATTTTTCGTAAACAGATAAATCTTTGAAAGGTTTGGCAGGATATGACATGCATTTTGACAAATAGATGATTTTGAATGAAAACTCATTCAAAATACAACATTAGTCATCGCCCAAAGCATAGGCCTACCCATAAGTCCTTTCACACGACGCTAAAAAAACTCTCAACCATTGAGAAATTCTCTCATGGGTCTGGACCTCGGTCAAAATCTCTCAAGGATTCACCAGGGACGTCGGTCACTCTCAAGCATTGGTGTCCTTTCACACGATGACACTTTTGTAAGATTTCGCAACCATGAGAGAATTTCTCAATGGTTGAGAGTTTTTTTTAGTGTCGTGTGAAAAGGCCTTTCATATTCCCCGTGGTTCAAGTTTTCATGATATCATACTTAAAAATAATACGGTCCCAAGAAAAATGGCAAATCATTTAAGTTTGCCGTATAATCAAACCACAATGTATTTTTCAACAGTATTTTTGACTACTTGTATGATGTACTTTTACAGTGTTAACAGCATTGTGCATGTATAAGACTCCCTGCATTAAACCGTATAGGCTATCTCACACGCTAGCACAATGTCTGGGGACAATTTCATAAAACTATTAAGCACAACAATTTGCTTAGCACAAAAAATGTCTTGCCCAATAAAACAAACCACCATTGAAAATTCCATTTGATATTTATGGTCAGCGAACAACAGCCAAAGAACAATCACAAGCGATACACAACACGTGGAAATGTGGTTGTTAACCCTGTTTTTATTAAGACAGAAATGTCATGCTTAGCAAATTTTTGTGCTTAACAGTTTTATGAAATTGGCCACAGGTCATTCTGTTGCAGTTCCCGAGTCCTTCCCATTTCCCTATTATATAGGCTTATAGCTCTCTGAGCCATACTCTGCAATGACCCACCGTAAACCTCACAGTCTTGTTTTAGTCCTTAATTGATGATACACATCACTCGTAAACATTTGTAGCAACAAATACAGGCCCTCTTAAATTTTGCGGCACTGCAATATACCCCAACCGCTTGAAACACCATAACCATAATGCACAATACAATAACGTATACAGAGACAATCCACATTTTTACGAGTTATAAACCCCACAAGTGATATAAAAAGGACATCAAACGATGGCAGCACAAATGAAGTATAGGCCTTACTGCAGAAAAATTGATTGATTGAAGAAAAATGGGAAAATGCTTGAATTTCTGACAAATCCCACTTGGATTGAACCTTCAAAAGGAGAACAAAAATTGGAGACAGAAATTGAACATAAAAAATGGCGGTTTATAGCTTTGGCGGTCTTTTTTTGTAATTTTGTTATAACCGAACAAAAAAAGAGCTGTATACTTACATGCAGAGCAACTTGAGCCATCGCAAGATGCAGACGGTACGTCAAGATGTGATGGCGGCGCGTGGATAGACGAACACTGGTAACAGTACATGGTTGCTAGGCACTTTTCCCGCGCTTTTTTGGGTTGTCTGTCTGTCTCTCAAGCTCTGCCGATGTTGACGGTGTCCTGACGAACGAGTTTTCGGTCACAGCAGAAGTTGTCCGAGCAAATCTCGGCGACAGAGCACTGGTTCGCTACAGTCCTTTTGAAGGACTAAGTCCGTATTCTCCGCTGCAGCTAGCTTCGAAGATGGTTTCAACAATCTCTTGAATGTCTAACTCGGGGCTCTGTGTAGTTTCACGATGTGCTTGCCACGAAATACGTCTTTTGTATTCAGAGTGATGTCAACGCCGCATTGCACTAACAGAAATCACGCACGCTATACTGTGAATCTATCACTTATGAGTTCTGACACAAAATATCGGATTTGTCTAAATAGAAATCACGTCCTTCGTGTGGCAGAATATATAGACGCAATGTGTCGCGATATACGGTTTCGTTCTCTTTTAAAGGATTTCTTCCTCCAAATTGTAGAAACTTAGACAGCGTATAAGATGAGTTGTGGACTGAGAACCGTGACTGGAGGGTTTACCGTCTACGAGTGGAGATGCATGGCAACGCGTGATGCCGTGTGTCCTCGTGTAGCAGCGAAGTGTGGATGAACACGGACTGATAACAAGGACTGCGCATCGTCCTCCAAAACACGGTATACAGTGATGATGCGTGCATCAGTCACATCACTGCACGCACAGAGCAGATAGACTGGCACCCGGTCTTGTACCAAGAAGCACGCTCCGTGATCATTATTCTACGCACGAGAGTCATCACTACACCACCACAGACCGGTGGTATATACGCTGTGATGTGGTGTATGTATATGTGTGTTTGCCGCGCACAAACCCGTCGCTGTTATTTCACCCGAGTAAATGGAAAAATGAAAACGCCGTATATAGCTCCGTTATTAGATTACACAAGGATGAACAGCGAGTCGTAATTACGCACCATGTGTAAAATGACAAAAGGACAACCCTCCACTAGAAAGTACCGCCACTGTGCCTGTAATTGAGGAGAGGGAAAAATTGAAAAGGAAAAAAATGGAGAAAAAAAAAGAGAAAAGGAACGAGGAGACCTAGATGAGCATAATGAAATTAATTCACTCTATATGTCTGGGGCAGCAGCTACAATAGAAAATGATGACTAAATTTGATTTCTTTCTCCAATATTTGATAATATTCGAGCTGTCATAATTCGATTTCTTCTCTTGGTCTGAAGGCAGAGAATAAACCCAAGCATTAGATGCAGGTTTTATAGCATGGACATATCATTATTTTTATGCCGAGCTATAAAGCATTATTATAAGTGGTCGACGGTCCTGTTTTGCAAAATAACGGAGTCTATTTTTACCCACCGTAGTTCGTGTCCGAAGCGTTCCGTTTGGTCTCACATCAACTGGGTTCATTATCTGTATAAACGGAAATACAATCCAAGATATACAACATGATGCATTAAACGTTAAAACCCGTATCAATTTGATTCTCTATGACTTTCAATATCGAGGACAGAAAATTCTTGGTTGCTCAAATCCAGCAAATTGTAGTTTGAAAATGTCCATAGACCTACATGTACCATAAACATTATTGCCAGCCAAATAGTCAAAACCAAGACGGTTGGCTTTGGCCATGATTTCAGCAAGAGCCATCTATACATCGGTTCCAAAGAAAATTAATTCAAAAAGAATGCATTACAGCAACTTACATGAGCGAATACATATTTAAAGGTAACTCATCATACTTTGGTTTTTGTCAAAGAAATGCAGATTCATGGGCAAATATCAAGGAAGATACACTAGTAACAATCATCTGTGAACATTTCAGTGCCCACTTTTTGAGAAAACAGTGAAAAACGGCCACAGTATTTCTCAAATCTTTTCACCGTAATTTTTTTCTTTAAAAGATCAAAATCATACTTTGGTAAGAGACCAAAACATAAATGTTCACAGATTTATGTATAACTTACAGGGTATGAAGACGGTGGTGGTAGAAACCTACCGTTAAACATTTTCCGTCTGAAATGGTGTATTTATCCAGAAATTAGTAAAACAACGACCGAAAATCGTTTTGATCTTTTAAAAGATAAAAAATAAAAGAGAAAATACTTAAGAAATACTGTCGCTGTTTTTCACTGTTTTCTCAAAAAGTGGGCACCGTATGGGACTGAAATTTTCACAGATGACTGCTACTGTATCTGTCTTCATATTTGTGCCCATGAATCTGTACTTCTTTGATAACAACCAAAGTATATGATATTATCTTTAAAACAATTCAAACATGATTCTTTGTCCTCACATGAAGATTTAGATAATATTATCTATCAATGAATAATACATTTCGCTCACAAAATGGCAGACCCACACCAATACGCATACAGTCAAACCAGCGTCCGCTACACATGTAAAGTCAAACCCCGCGGATCAATTTGTTGTATTCCTCCCATCACAACATTTCCAGCACGCAAACCTAGCATCACGCCAAGACACAAGATGGCTCTTCCTCCAGTCAGTGTTTCAACTCATTCAACACAACCGCATCCCTTTACATAATCAAATACACGCTGAAAGTGCCGACCAAACAACCCCCCTCCCTCCTCCCCCCTCCCCTCGGGCTATGCGACAACGCCCCTTCACTACCAATTCGCTTGTACATTACTTAGCACTGCCTTAATTCCACTGCATGTTTTCATGCCTGAGGGCCCCAGAGAAGAAGAAGAAGACTCGAGACAGCAATTGCCGCATCCTCTCTGCTTTTCGCAGCCAGATCATTTCTAGTTATTTTTTCACTCCTTCTTTTTCTTCCATTTTCCAACCCTTATAGTCTTAAGCCGTTTATCGCGTACACTGTTGGCCCACTTTGACACTAGTTCGTTCTGACACCACTTCACGAAGCCTTACGGTTGATCATAACTCGAGTTACGAAGGCTAACCCATCGTACCTCATGTAGGGCCGCAATGCATAACAACTCTTGTGATTGATTGTAAGTTACGATGATTTTGATCATATCGACCACTGCTTCCTAAATATGAGGAGACTTGCTTCGATTTTCCTCGTATAAGAAAACTAATTTTTGGACTGAAGATATACGCCGATGCTCTGGTGATAAATGAAAAAGTTTTATTTTTATTCTTATCTCATTTGATTACATTTTATTTGTTGACAGTATAAATATTTCATTTTATTTTTTCACATCTATTTACTTTATATTTTACTTTCGTGCTTTCATTTATTTTTTATTTGATTTTATTTGATTTGATTTGATTTTATCTTCTTTTTTCATATCTTATTTCATTTTATATTTTGTATGTCATATTCTTTATTTCATTTCATTTCATTTCGTTAAATTTAATTTTACTTTATTATATTTTATTTTACCGGGTATATATATTTTTTTCATGTTTTCATTTTATTTCATGTTGTTAGTTTATTTATTTTTTCCCATATTTCCATTTTGCTTTATATTTATATTTTATTTTATATTCTTTGGTGGTGAAAAGCCCATTCTATCAGAATATATTATCATAAAGGATTTCATGGTTTATCCTTGTTGGTAGTGCACTTTATGAAGGCTCGTGATAAACTATGAGACACTTTACGTTTTTGTTCATGCCGTTATATAATTTTAGCATAATGTCTGTTTGCCTGGTCCGCTTGTTCATTGCCCTTTGTTTGTCTGCGTGTTGCTTCCCTGCTGGTTCCAGTATTTGCTATAAACAAAATTTCTGATCAATTTGTTTTTTTGGAAATTGTATTTGAGTTAGTTTTGAAGGTATTTTATATATTATTATAATGATAATTGTTTATATACATGTAATCAATTTAATTGTTAATTGACATTTAGGTAAAAACAAGATGGCGGTCCACTGATAATATTCAGATAACTCAATTAGTATACATATTACATACACATATATATTATACATACAAAAAGACTAAGGGAAGCCATTTTTGATTCTATTTTTCGTTCTTTATTCAAATCATCTTGTTTTGAATATGTATGATATTGAGTTACATTTAGGTAAATTTTGTGCAAATGTGAAGTTTTATTTTAAATGTCAATTGCGTGTCAGGAATCGAGAACAGAAAATCGTTTGTGGTTGAGTTCATATTTTCTACTACATTACATTATTCCAATTATCATAACGCTTGCTCTTTTTTTCTCCTTTCCTTTTTCTTTTTGCTGAATACAGTTTGCGTCCAACATTTTCTCAAGGACTTTGTGTGTTTTATCATACTAGGAGTATACACGATTCTATTGGAGAGGCTGGAGGAAAATTACGAGTGTAGCGTTCTGATATTGATCCAAATAATTAAACAGTTATTGTCCATTTTGCAGCCAGTGCACACGCCGACACGAGCGTGCAATAACAGTGTCAGAACGGACCATTGATTTTTTTATAGTGTCCCACTTATTTCACGTTTTGAATGCATGGTTAGTGCGCGGTAAACGATCACGCTACATCATTTCTTGGTTCACTTGGTTTCATTTTTGATTCATTTTTTATTTCTAGCGTCACACACACGTACTGCTTCCTGATTGGTCGGAACTGGTAGCCATGACGACCGTCCTTAATTCAATTAACGACGCCACAATTCAATGCAGTCCTCCGAAAATATTCCGACTTCGCCGCACAACAAACTCGATTACTCCCAAAACACAAAACAAAGTTATGCAACCCAAGAATAACTGCAAATCGAATCGAACTGATTCAATTCCTTGATTAAGAGTATATTTTAGTGCCACAATCGAATTCCGCGTGACACATAAAAATGTGGGGAAATTACATTTGAAAATATTATCAAACCCATACAAAAAATAAATAAAAAAGGCACCCATTTTTTCCCCCGTCGGTAGATTGTAAATTGATGTTAATTCATACATACGAGGAGACTCTCAGTGTATAGATATAGACGCGCAAATTGATGGTGCGAGCACATCGCGAAGGCTTATTATGATTATGAATGTGTGCATGTACACAATGGTCGGTAACTTAGAAAAAGTACAATCACACGGTATTGGAACACACACACGAAAGAGAGATAGAAAAACCCAACAAACACATCATCAATCTATGGCATTATCGTCATATCTTCTCCCCTACGAGCATAGTGATGATTTTTGTCTTTCCCTTTTGTCCCAACGGAGATCGGCTGAGCTTTTTTTCTTTCTTTTTTTGTGGAAAGATAATCTTTGATGTTTGTCTACGGGACTTTAGCTTAAGGGGGTCTGGAAGAGGCGATGTCGTGAGGAGGCTGCGGACCGGCCGTCCCACGGTAAATGCCTGGGGGATGAAACCGCTGCAAGCCCGGGGCTTCAAGCTTCTATTATCATCTTCCATTCATGGATAGTTCAACCTTTTCACCATATTTTCACCTTGTTTTCTATTCAATTTTTCACCTCCCCATCGTTTTTTTTTTTTGGAGAGAAATTCAAAAGGGATACCTCTTTTTGCAAGGCGACATCATTCCTGGAAAAATATCAAAGGTATAGCAAAAATAAATATGACGATGACAAAAAATATTTAGGACAAGGAAAATGAACAAGAAACTCAAACCGACGCCTTCTTAGCTTTAGACATTTTCTTGAGATAAATTGATCGCCATAAAATAATTTGGATGCCAGAAAAACTAAATAGAATTGTTAAGTTACACGAAAAGCATGAAACCTTTTACAAAATGTAATATGAATTTAATACTTCAATACTTATATTATTTTCCAGTTTTCATTACTTTTGTATTCAGTATGCCCAGAATATAAGACAGTTCAGCATTGGCAACATACCCAAACAGAAAAATTCACAGATTTACGTATAACTTTCAGGATATGAAGATGGTACTGGTAGAAACATACCGTTAAAATATTTCCACCGGAAATGGTGTATTTATCCAGAAATAAGTAAAACAAAGACGGAAAACAGTTTTGATCTCTGGGTAAGATCAAAACCATTCTTTATGTTTTATAAGAAAAATTGAGTGGAGTTTTTGATATTTTCTCGTGACCCAGATGTCCGATTAAGCTCAATTTGTTTTTTACAGGTTTATCATTTCATGTAGGCCCTACATGTTGGATCAGACAAAGTGTGAGTGCTGTTCTTTGACCTTTACCAATAATGTATTGTACCTTTAAAAGACACTGATATACAGGGGGCCGGGGAGGTGACAACGTTTTTATGAGCAATCGGTGTGTCCGTTGGCGATATACGGCCATTCTGGAGGAATCAGTGCGGCTTATACACAGTACACACACATCACGGCACGACACGACGGACGGCCACGACATCTCGAACCGACTAATCGGTTTATACGGGAGCCGTCAGTTATCGAGTTCGTAATTGCCGCACGACGGCTGTTCCATGTATAGCTGACTAAACTGCAAAAGGCTTAATCATTGTTATGGGAAAGAAGTTCAGGAGTAGCGATTTCACCAAACTCATCGTAACTTACTACAATCGTAGGACATTATGATGCATTACAGCCACTACATAGGATACGATGGGTTATCCTTCGTAACTCAAGTTACGATCGATCGTTGGGCATATTTTGTATCTTTTCTGCCGTGTATTGGATTTCTCATTTTTTAATTTTTTTTTTTATTTATTTACATGTACGGTATTTGTTCTTTGGGTGCCCTAACTTTAAGCGTTCTTGTGGTGGTCTATTTTGTTGTTGAATGTGTTGACTGAAACACTGGTTCCTGACAGGAAAGACTAACTAATAATACTGAAAACATGAATGATGAAAGTCATTTGAATTTAACGAAAAAAATATCTGAACAAGAACTTACTTTCGAGATTGTGTATATATTGTTTTAAAATGTCATGACTTAATAACAGCAGCTGTAGTGTAAACTATATTATGCACAACATTTAGCTATGTGCTATTATCTACAATAACTTGCTGTGCAAGTGCGTTGAGGTTTCTGAGTATTCGAACACATGTCATACAATGATTGTGTTCTATAAATCAATTAAAATTTCCAGCACTTCTGACTGACAAAAACAAGCAATATATTAAGATTATGAAAAGGGACCTAAAAGCGAACGATAAAGAAGTGCGAAAGTACGAACGATTACGGTTTCCGCAAACCGATCCACATTATGAAAAGTGGTAACAAAGTTGATTTATGCTTTAGTGCTTGTTGCACAACTGCGTATAAAATTATTACTTAAGAACCCGCCTCCAACATTTTGGCTAAAACAGTAAAACTAGGACCGTAAAAGTAATTATTGGCCACCTTAAAGCAACTAATTGATATGCATGCCAGTAATGGACACTAATAACCAATATTTTTACGGTAGATAAAAAGGAACCCCCTGAATTTCCATTTTAAAATGAACACACAAGAAACAATCTCCACAAAGTATTACACAAAATGAACGACGGATGAGTTATAGGGGATTCTGTATAATTGCTTTTTGGAGCTTTGTATCCGTTCTGGAATAAATAAGCCAACATGCATTTCATAAATATATTGACAAGAGTTGAAAAGTGCAAGTCCGGAAAAAAACAAAAGAACATAAACAACGCACAAACACACACAAAATGACGAACTGTGCTAAGTTCGGCCGCATTAGACTACATCGGCGGATCAAATTTGTTCGATTTATGGGCTACAAATCTGCATGGCCAGCCTCGATAATGCGGATATTTAGCACAACGGACCGCATGTGATACGAGTACACGTGTATGGAGTCTGAACCGTCTTGAATATGGGCAAAATATACTAGGCTAATGTATTTCATTCTGTACGGGATCCGAATTTCACCCATCCATCATTTCGCTCCGACCAGATTTGATAGAAACGTGTCCTTAATTTGTGTAAAGCTCCACTATAGGCTACCGGTATAAAGGGAAGGGGGCAGGCTGCGCTGCCTGGGAGTCGGTAAACTACTACATGGGGTGGGGAGGGGGTATAGGGGAGGGGTGAAGGGGTGGGGGTAACACAAGGACACATTTACACACACAGACACAAACCCTCACAAGCGAATCACCCTGGGACTATGGAATCCGTGTTTCTGCACAACACGGCCGAATTTCCGGAATTCAAAAAAACAGATTATTTTATTGCAGAGCCGGAATATCCACGCAGCCGGGTTATATAGGAAATGACATCCAAAACAAAATGTCGACCACCGGTGACGATATTAAAATGGAGGAGGAGGAAATCATGCTGTGAATGAGAAATAAATTGGATGGAATAACAATTTGATCGAATTTCAAATCAAATGTGTTGTGTAAGTTTAAAAAAAGACTGCAGAGTCCTTCTCGACCGGTTAAGGAACAATTCGAGCAAGAAAAAGACGCCACTTGACAACGAATTGGTTTATAATTCAATCGATGTTTTGGGGGCCAAATTTAGGCTGAAAACTGATCAGATTTGTTTCCCCAGTCACATTACGACATCCCCTGAAAAGTCCCCTGCATGCATAAACGGAGAGTAACTTATCAGCATATACCATAAAGGTAGTCTCATACTTTGGTAAGAAACCAAAACAGAAATCTCCACAGATGTACCTATAACTTACAGGATATGAAGATGGTGTTGGTAGAAACATACCGTTCAAATGTTTCCGTCTGAAATGGTGTATTTATCCTGAAATAAGTAAAACAACGACCGAAAAACTTTTTGATCTTTTAAAAAATCAAAAATAAAAGAGGAAAGACTTAAGAAATACTGTGGCCGTTTTTCACTGTTTTCTCACAAAGTGGGCAACATATGGGACTGAAATGTTCACAGATGACTGTTACTGTATCTGTCTTGATAGTTTGCCCATGAATCTGTATTTCTTTGACCAAAGTATGATACTACAGTACCTTTAATAACTACCTTTCTGATTGAAACGAATAAAGAAAGACGCCCATGCTCTAACGGAGCCTAAATCTGATTTGAATTTGTGTATAAAAAGCCATTGTATTATTTTCATCTCAGAATTCAATCTGAATGAAATAATTTTGGCCAATTAGGGCCTGTTATCACGCACGTAAATGACGCTAGCGTTCATGAAGGTAAAAACAATTACCATTTTTAGCTGGGAAATGTTTCTTCTGGATACAACGTGTTTCTCCCGCTCTTTGGTATTCTAAATACAGTATCTACTTTCTATGACGTCGCATCGCCCCATATCCCAAGTACATCCCATTTTGTCTTTTGGTATTTTATGGTCGCTCTTACATTTTCTGGTTTCTTTCTAGGGTCCTTTTCCAAACCTCGGCTCCGGATCAGGCTCCGGCTCCATTTCGTGTGTTTATTCTAAAATAACATGTCTCAAAATAGAGGCTTTTGTCTGCGGTTCGAAAATAGATTCTCTGGTTTGAAAAGGAAAAAATAGAGTTTCAGCTTTAATGAGCACAACCTATTTAAAGTTTCAGTACAGGATTGGTAACACGCCCAAAGTACAGAAATGTTTACAGATGTACGTATAACTTTCAGGGTATGAAGATGGTGATGGTAGAAACATATATACTGTTAAAATATTTCCACATGAAATGGTGTATTTATCTAGACATTTTAGAAAAGAATTTTTGAAATTATCTAGTCAAACAAAGACCGAACACAGTTTTGATCTCGGGGTGAGATCAAAACCGTTCTTTATGTTTTAAAAGAAAAGTTGAATCTGGTTTTCGCTATTTTCTCGGGACTAAGATGTCCGATTGAGCTCAAATTTTCACAGGTTTATCATTTCATGTACATGCTGGAAAAAGTGTGAGTGCTGTTCTGTGGCCTTTACCAATCATGTATTATACCTTTAAGAGTCGGTACCCCAAAAAGTAGACTTTTCTCACTTTGTCTTCCCATGTGTGTTGCCCCTGTGTGTTCTATAATTCCGTTGGCTACTGCTCGACCCCCAAAAAGTTCGACTAGTCGTCCGTGCAGTCGTTTAATGAAGTCTCAGATTCGGATCAAACGTCTGGTCTTCAGGATATTCTTTCAATTATCGGAGTATTAATGGTTTGAATCGCCACTCCAACAATCTTACAGCAAGATTCATATCCCCTCTCTATATGCCAGGATAATACAGCACCCACGTAATTCTTTCATTGAACACTGATACAACTGACGTCATGTATATCCGATGTTTTTTTCTGTGCGATAAAAATAAGTTCATAACCCCCTGTTTGAACCCAGACAAAAAAGCTCGTCGCAGAATGCTGTCTGAAATGGGGATGAGTTTTATGATCTCACCACTTTAAATCGATAACTGTTTTTCTTTTTCGAATCTGGCTGTCCGATCCAGATACAGCTTTGAAAAGATTTTCGTATTTCCCGATTATTTATTGTTTTCTATACTATTGTGATGTTTTTGTCCTCGAAGAGATACCGTCCAAATAATTGATTCGAAATGAAAAAAGTTGTTTTCCATCTATACGATCAAGATCTAGAATTCTAGGTGACGTGTTCAATGTAAAATATTGGGCCTATGTCCTGGGGCCAATAATTCACGGCCCTGCTTAGCACAAACAATTTGCTAACCATGAAATTTCTGTCTTTACGAAAAACAGGATGAACAACCAAATGTCCATGTGCTGTGTATAACTTGTGATTGTTCTTTCAATTGACTGTTGTTCGCTGAATATGAAATATAATTTTGATGGTGGCTTATTTCATTAAGCAGCTCATTTTGTGCTAAGCAATTTTTGTGTGCTTAACTGCTCCATGACATTGATCCCAGTTGATACGTCTTCTTTTTATACTATTGCATAACCTTTTTAAAGTTTTAATATTCGCTTGTGCTAAAATTTTTTTTTTTTAAACGAACATCTTGTGATAAAAAGACGAATTTTATTGCTGTCGGCCTGTAAACAATTCTCTCGCCCTACAAACATGAAAACTCCCATTGCTCACAGCAATAAACAGTCGTCGAGCCCCTTGTACTGGAACAAGAAGCGGCGAAGAGGATGGAGAATTCCGGGCGACAGTTTGGAGTTCTTCTAAATTCGACGGACGCAAATCACGGTTTAAATAGTCATCCTGTGATTTCACCATTAGGCCTACGCGGTTACAAGACTAGTCATTCACGCGTCAAGCGGCGGTCTAAGTCTCATTCTCAATAATTTGACGAATGGGTTCCAACATCATATTGCACAAAGTGATGCTCATCTTACGCTGTCAGTGACATTTTACGGAGGGCTACGTTAAACCTTTTTTTTCATCATGTGGTACACGATGTATTATACATCGAGTAATAATATTTCGCACGAGAAAACAAGCTTGAGGCTTGAAGTTTGAATTTGAATGATGTCTGATATTGACTTGAGTCCATTAGAAGTGCACGCTCTACGATAATATGACTCCCCTGACTGAATATACGTCACAATATTTCGGCCTATAGCTCATGCATAATTATAGTAAGGCCGTTGTGGCGGTCCCACCTATCTCCTGGTCTCAGCTGTCCCCTTGACGTAGCCGGACATAGCACGCCACTAAAACGGACTTTCCCATTGTTGTGCGCAGAGATGACATGACGTATTTTACTATATTTGGTAAGTGGGACCGCTGAGACCGGGAGACAGCTGAGACCGCCACACCTGTGTCCCAAATCTCTGGCTGCGGCCGCAAATTACACACGCACCTATGGGGGCCACTAGCCAGTGACTGCAGCAAAATAAAGCTGCATTCTTTTCTAGCATATGAGATCAAAATTGCTCGTGAACTAAATATCGCAACACCATCGAGAGTTCGACCACAATTACAAAGGTGTGTAAAATCCACCTGAACTAAATGCAAGTAGACCGACACTCGTACATTTATACATACTAGTAAAAGTAGTATACTCAGTCTCTTTAGAATCTTTTTTTTTGTGGTCGCAGTGTCGCCCAAAGCCCAAAGCCTTTGACATCCACTAATCGACAGTTGAAAGCCAGTACAAGACAAGACAGAAAAACCCATCACGTCCCAACACATTTATCAGGCCGTCTTTCACCGCGTACCCAGCGGCTATAAACGTCATGCGGTCGTGAAGACGATTTTTTTTTCTTGGCTTGCGCGTATACGCGGGGTTTGCTGAGCTGCGTGTAACGCGCATGAATATTTTAGTGGCTGTGATTGGATGTGCTTGATTGGTCCGACGGACAGATAGGCCTAGATACGAAACAGGAGTCGGTACTACGGTACGGGAACTGTGAGATCATGTGACGACTCCCTAATTATCGCTTACAGTCTGCCCGAATTTGTGCCAAGCGCGACGACGGCAATATTTTGCAGCACCCGACGGCTGATTCATTTTTTATTTTCTGGCGCGCGTGTGACACTCCTGACCGGGAACTGACTTGAACTTGAACGAAGATGCCTCACTTCTGTTTAGACAGTATAAGATTACAAACAGATTTTCTCTATTAGAAAGCCATTCACATCTGTTTTGGTCTCAGATCAAGGTAAATTGAACCACGGCCATACGTAATACTCAGATTTGCATAATTATGTATGAGCTGACGTTTCGATCTTTAAAGTATATCTCTCTAAAAAGGTCCTCCTCAGATTAAAACAAAATATCGGCTTCTCCTATAACTTTAAGCGTCGTCTACAAAACAACAACCTCCGTACACGATTTTCGTTTTGGAACTGTTCATAAAACAGCCGTCTGCCCGGCAATGTTGCAACCTCTCGTATTAACCAAAGCTGTCATAGCGACGCACCATCGTGCTCTGGGGTTGTTATCACACTACTGGTCATGCGCGACATCATACAAATCCCATCCAGGGGATAATCTAATTGGCCCTAAGCCACTTACCCCGGGATAATTTAATATTTGATTTGGTTCTCTGGTCATGATCAAGTCTCATTTTGTTCTAGAGTTACACTACGCGACTCGCTCATCAAGCTGTGGCCGTACACGCTGTGCGGGCAAACGGGCGGTTGGGTGGGTATACATTGCACATTGCGAGGGCCGAGGACTCGGTCCACATGGGTATTATTGCACATCTGCTGCCGAAATAAAAACGGTACCCACTCGCTCTTGTGATACGGGTCAATTCCACCAAAAAGACGGGGCCGGTTTGTGACCGTGTCCACCTACACCGTGAACTCGCACGGTGTCCATTCACTGTTCACCAAATGAGAATGAAGTCAATCTGCTTCTTGAACAGGGAGATGCAACACACGCGCTTATTCAGAAGTCAGGATAATTTATAGATGATGCGAGTTTATTGATGTAACAGTACGGACACCGTCAAAAATCAAGCGCCATTTTGGGGCGCTTACGAAACGGAGACTCAGGCTCAGACTCAGGTTCCGGCACCATTTCGTGAATCCATTCTAAAATAACGCGTATCAAAATAGAGGCTTTTGGCTTCTGTTGGGAAGTAGATTCTCTGGACTGAAAAGGTAAAGCAGAGCTTCAGCTTCAATGAAAAACCACCGTACATATTTTTTGTCCGCCTATGGATGACAGAGCTAAGCCTGAGCCTCCGTTTCGTAAACCCCATGGCAACTATACGAAATCAGACAGAGCAAGAAGGAGCGACTGGCCGAGCCTTTACGATTAAGAGATGACGTAATAGTTTGAGGGCGCTGTTTGAAGTGAGCAAAAATCGTATAATAGTGTAGCCATGGTTTACATTTCACGCAGGATTGTGGAACTAGTTTTCAAATCGACCCTACGCCACTGGCAACAATTTCGTCGTTGCTACTCAGTTCCATGAGTGTCCGCGCCGAATTGGCACATGGCACAACACGCTCATGACCGTATAGGCGCCTGCATGTACACGTACATGACACGAATACCACACAGCATGACATTACGGAACAAAAGTCACAATGAACAATGTTGACATCTACGTCACACAAAAGTGTTAAATTGGGCTTCTAGGTTAGAATTTAAACTAAATATCAAGTAAAGTCGGTATACGCATCACGAGTAGGATTTAGGAACCATTCATACAATAATTGGTATCGTGAACGGACCCTCATTTTGGCATGACATGATCATGCCGATGTTTGACGCTACATGACATTATACGACATTTAGTAGCATTACATGACCGAACTCATAACACGACATGCAATTCCACGACATCTATTGAAATACCACGACACTCCGTGGCATTAAAAGACAATTCACCTGACAAAAAATAACAACTGCCGGCGACCGTTGTGTTGAAATATCCGGCCTGCAACAACCGTACTATAACAGAGAGCGACTGCATGGACAGAACTAGCTAATGGGCATTTACATCAACACTCAACGGACTCTATAGGTGTTCTCTTCCATGTCACTGCAAACGAACGACCCTGACTCATCCCATCTCATTTCCAAACGCGTTAACCCTTATCCACCTCCTTGCATTTGGGGGGCAATTACCACAACCCATATCCAGACAAAATGCCTCATTACATCCACTCTTTATGATCAAACATTCGTCAAAAAATCGCCAAGCAAGCGACGTAAATTGCTGTGCGGTCTGTGAGCTGCACTTTTTTCCATTCTCTAGCCTTTCATTCTCTCCTGACATTTTATATTTTTTGTATAACAAACTCAATCCGATGGCTACGCGCGAAAGATTGATGCCACGTATCAATTTAAGTGTGGTTTGGTGAATTTTTTAGCAAGCGCACGGAATAATGTAATTGGGCTGGTTCGGAATCAGCTACGCTTGGTGCATTCGGTGTTGCGTCACCCTTGACAACATCACCTATGCGATATGGCTAGACGTGATTCGCGGCTTGAGTTAAGAATTAGAGGCAGTGCCGGGCGCTATACGTCTTCTGAGTGTGGTGAACGTTACTCAAAGCATATAATTTAAAACAATGCTAGTTGACTGTAATATTATCATACTTGGTTTTTTGTCAAAGAAATACAGATTCATGGGCAAACAAATCAAGGAAGATACAGTAACAGTCATCTGTGAAAATTTCAGCCCCATACGGTGCCCACTATTTGAGAAAACAGTGAAAAAATGCCACAGTATTTTTCAAAGTCTTTTCTCAAAGATCAAAAATAATATTGGTCACTGCTTTACTCTTTTCTGGATAAATACAGCATTTCAGGCAGAACAATTGTAACACGGTAAATCATTCTACCATCACCACCTTTATACCCTGTAAGTTACAGGTGAATCTGTGAAGATTTTTGTTTCGGTATGCTACCAAAGTATATGATACATGTACTACCTTTAAATTGTATATGCTCACTTTCTACTTGTGTCAGCATTGCTATGCGTCTATGATGAAGTCGGGTTACCAGACATCTCGAATCCGACTGATCAACTTCGGCTAATTCTAGTCGAAAGTAGGCCTATGGCAAGCTTTTGGCATTAGTTTGAAAGTACCTACCGTTTCCATGTAGGCCTATATTATTGAGTTTCAACTTAAAACAACAAACAACAGCACGTGTCGTTCAGCTTTCAAAACAGTGAGGGACACGAAGCCGGAGCCTAAGCCATTGTTTTCAAAAAGCCATTAGACCGTGTCCACCTACGCACAAAATAATGAGAAAGAAGCCGTAGCTGTGCATGCAAAGAGCTCGATTTGAACAAGGCCGCGCTCAAAGATACATGTACATGTATTGAGAAATCACAGTTGAGTCAGGGTACCAGACTTATATTTTTTAATTATTTTGAAATCTGAGTCACTAAGAAAAAAGTAGGTCGTGTGTTGTTCAACTTACCGAAGATAAATCCTTTAAGATGTCACGTGTTCCACACGAAGGAGAAAGTTGTCAGCGGCTCACCAAGAAATAAGGAATCTTCCACAGCAATTACTAAAGTGAAGTCCCATCGAGAGTTGCATACACGTGCACGGTAAACACGCGGTAGACTGCACACAAACAAGAATCCAAGTTGGCCTTATTTGACCAGCAGAGGGCAGTATTTGCATGGAGGTCATTCAATCAAGAAGTAGACTACATTAGGAGTTATTCTTAGGTGACATATAATGCTAGCTGGGGCCAATTTCACGGCCCTGCTTAGCACAGAAATTTGTTAACCATGACATTTAATCTTTAAAACAGGATTAACAACCAAATGTCCATGTGTTGTGTATCACTTGTGATTGTTCTTTGGCTGTTGTTCGCTGACCATCATTTGAATATCAAATGGAATTTTTTTATGGTGGTTTGTTTTATCATGGAGGAAGGTGAGCAAGACATTTTATGCTTAGCAATTTTTTTGAGCTCAATAACAGCTCCTGGTCTGATAGAAGATGCCATATTTAACCCAATATTTCTACACCAAAGTGTGGCAAAATTACAACCCCGTCTTGCTTAGAAGATAGAAAAGACGATTATCATGGACATAATGCACAAAGTCAATCAAGTTGAAATCGACATGCACAATCTGCGATTGTTATCATAGTCGTATAATTTACTGGATAAATTCAATGGGCTGATTTTAATTCACCCGCGTGCAAAACACACTACATATTTCCTGCACGTGCTGCCAGACGAAACGTTTCATGCAATAATAAGGTGTTCGCCCATTTGGTCCAAAAAGGGCGGGAAATCAACGACCAACAAAAGAAGCTTTTAAAAATGTATCGTATATTTTATATCTGTCCGCCGAGTTCTTCGCCGTTCGCTTGTAATCCGGCTGTTGATTTTTATCTTTACGAAGATTCATTTGGATTTTGGCTGCAAATTTTGCAAATCCGCACCGAGTCTTCGGTCATTAGTTCAGATCACAATGTCCTCTCCACTGACCACGAGATTGGTGGCCCTCTCTGGTGAATTTGCATTATTTTATGAATTTACTGTTGATAATCGTGTTCCTTCTCTCCATTGGTTTTGTAATTCAATTTAGATGCAAATTTCGGAACAGGATTTGCAATATTGATAATTTTTACATTTCACAACTGGCGATTATTGGAGCTGTGGCTGCGTCTCAATCCCAATCATTGCCATGAGGTGCAGCTCTAGCCAAACGGTCAATTTGGAAACATCCAAAGCCAAAATAAAAGTTGATCATCATGAGTCAGGATAGTCCAGTATGGGTCTTTTTTTTTTTTCTTTTTTTTTTACAAAACCTGGTTTGAGGCTGGGCTTGGGACCAATTTCGCTATACCGCCATTTGAGGCCCACAAAACGAAATGAAGGGATTTGGGCCACATTGCGAAGTCGAAGAAAGGCTCCAGCTTCGCCATGTATCTCAAGCCCATTTCATTTAGGACACAAAATGGCAGTAGCATTATAAATTCCAAGTCTAGCCTCAAGCCCCATTTAAAGAGGCCTTTAAAGAGATAATAGGGAGAATAATGGGCCTATAAACCACGACATAAGCTTTTTGTGTACATTGCATATAGCTTTATTACAAAGCGATTTTGGACACAACTCGACCAAAAAACAACAATAAAGGATAACTATTAAAAAATAATCATGTCCCTTTCGCGACATCATACTTAATTTACGACATAATGACGTCATGATAATAAATTAACATACTTTATATAAAAACCAGACACAACATTACAGCATTGTCCTATTTCTTTTCTTCCTTTTTTTTATAATAGAAAACTGGAATGACGTCACGATGGCAAAGACATCATACTTGGAGTTACAAACGCACGAACAAACAAATCAAAAATGAGCTTTGATTCATAATTATTATGTACAGAATATTCGCATGGAAATTTCACTGCCTTCAAAAATGGTCTACGACTTAACTTATGCGGCTTGGTGTGTAGGCGGTCTAACATATAGTTGTTGTTTTTTGTAGTTTTTACATACAACCAACATAATTTAAGGATTAGCTCTGTACATCATTAATTGTATTGTTTTGAATGCATGAATTTTGGACAGATATTTTGTTGAATGCATCTAAATCTTAATTTGAGCGACCGAGGACCGATTTCACAAAGAACTAAGATTGATCTTCAGTGTAAATTAATCTTAATTGCTAAGCAAAGTGTGATGTCACAATACAAATCACTATGGTGATACTGACAACTCATCTTAAAGGTGCTATCATACTTTGGTAGCATACCGAAACAGAAATCTTCACAGATTTACCTATTACTTACAGGGTAAAGATGGTGATGCTAGAAACATACCGTTATTTTTTTGCATGAAGTGCTGTTTTTAATCCAGACAATTAAAAGAATAAAACATATGACCAAAAACAATTTTGATATTTAAAAGATAAAAAATAACGGTGAACAGATTTAAAAAATACTGAGAGCGTTTTTCACTATTTTCTCAAAAAGTGGGCACCGTATGGGACTGAAATTTTCACAGATGACTGTTACTGTATCTGTCTTGATATCTTTGCCCAATGAATCTGTATTTCTTTGACAAAAACCAAAGCATGATATTACCTTTTAAGATTAGTCTTAGTGTTCGGTGGAATCCATCACGAGTTACATGACAAAAAAACAAACATACAAACAGACACCCCAACAAACAAACAACGCTTTCAAATGGATCATATTATGTGTCAATTTGTAAAATTCAAAACAACGGAGGAAAACACTTAAACAGTCAAACAGGACACACCAATTCAGGTAAAACGACAACATATAAAACATGATTCATCAATAGTAAAATTCTAAAATTAAATAAAAAATTAAATAAAACTGAAAAGAATGACAACAATAAAAAAAGAAGAAATGATTTGATTTTCCAAATAAAGCGACATGTTGTAGTGCCAACCCTGAAATAAATCAAATCAAACAAATATTATAGAAAAACATATTTCATTCACATTGACAACCTGCGTGAAGCCATCATACAGATGTCGAAAACATTGTACAAAAAAAAATAATAATTCACAAAGGTTGATCGAGCATTATTTATTTTGTTTGTTTTTAAAATAGAATCTTATTCTTTGTTCATTTTAAAGCAATTTTGAACTTTTTTGTTTAATTTTCGTTTACGTATACAATGTACTTTTGAAATGTATGTTTTTCACTATAAAAGGACTGCAAAGTCAATAGTACCCAAACTGAAGAATTCAAATTATTAATTTAATTTCATGTCTGAATATTTGGATATTGATCCAAAGAAATGCAAGGTTTGCTTAAATAATTGATATAAAAGCAATAATAATAACATAATGCCTTACACATTTTGCCTGAATTTCTTTCGAAGTCTGAAAAAAAAAATCTCCAGACGTATAGATTAACATCGCATTTTGAACGCATTAAATCGAATAACACGATGATTTTCATTCGCTCATGCGACGGCTGTTTCATTCAGTCAAATAAATTATGCCATTGTTATGACTGAATGAAATAGCCATCGTGTAATATTAAAAAGTGCTTGATTATTATGGCAAAATTCATCGCCATTCCAACTGTGTACAGCCGACCTAAAACCACGATGAATCAAGAAATACGATTAGAAACCTACTAAAATTTGAAATATTTGCCGCTTTCTGTCACTAAGAGATGTAGGTGGTCCCTAATAATATTTCAAATTGAACAATGTTTCTTCCCTTAATTCTGAGATGAACAACGAACGTCACATAGATAGGGCACACACCCAGTTATTAAGATGACAAGAATTACAATTTTTTATTTGTTCTGATATCAAATTTCAATTGAATACAATTATATTTGACGGACATATTATTCTGAAAATCTCAGTGACTTAGGGGCGGCGAAACAGACGAAGATTTACATACTGATGACTGTCGTGCATGCTCCTATACCGTATCATCAGCCAACAGCCTAACCTAGTTTTATTTAACAAGATTTATAACCTGATAAACAAGATAAACCGGATTATGCAACTTCCAGGCGTATAACTAGGCGTTTCCATTAACCTAACGTGAATTATGTATAAGCGAATTATGTATATTTTAGTCCATATCTCTAATTCAATTCCTATAGCTTAGACCCTTGTGTGTTTGATATATTATACAGTGTTATACACATACACAACTTACGGAAATGTTTTGATTTCAATAAGAAATATTGAAAATCATATTATTTTTGGGGTCGTGTCAAATTATAGAATCAGTCAAAGTATAGCTAGGGATGAACTTTGGTTCATGCACGTGTGCAATGCAAACAAGATGTGTAATTTTTGAATTAAATTTTGAAGAAGTTTTCACGACAGTAAATGCATGTTCTTGATATTAAACAGCCAAAGGGCATAACAGGATGACATTAATGATGGGTGACAGCAATGTGACTGAGTCTCAGTATTGGGTCATGTATGAGCCACTGACCCCACGCCCTCCCCCACCCCTCCCCTCCCCCTTAAAGGTCACAATGTATGCGCGGTCTCAACAACTCATTACTTGTTTTACGTCCGCATACATCAATAATAAGTTACCTTTCTCTTTAAACATTTAAAATTCGGCTGTAAAAAGCAACATTTCTGACTGCGCTAAATTTCATCTTCTGTAAAATTGTTTTTACATTTATTAATTTATTCATATATATTCTAAATAACAGCAGCAGATTCAAGGAAAAGTTGAAAAACGAATTTTACTCACAAAAGAGCAAAAGGACATACATTTTTCAATTGGAATTTTTAATGCAATCGGAGAGTTGCCATAGCAACGAATAGGTTCAGGTCAAAGGTCAGGGGCCAATTTCATAAAACTGTTAACCACAAAAATTTGCTAAGCATGACATTTCTGTCTTAATACAAACAGGGTTAACAACCAAATTTTCACATGTTGTGTATCACTTGTGATTGTTCTTTGGCTGTCGTTCACCGACCATGAATATCAAATGGAATTTTCAACGGTGGTTTGTTTTATTGGGCGAGACATTCTCGTGCTAAGCAAATTTTTGCTGTAGACTTGTGGTATTGGACTAAGAAATTTGAAAACTTTGTAAGAAAATTGCCCCATCATAGAACTGATAGTTTTATCATCTTGTTACGACATAAAGACAATTTCTGAAAATCTACTCCAAATCTTAAAAAAAAAATGGCCGCCTGGTTACTTTGATTTTAATTAAATGTTAAAAATTTTTTTTTGTAATTTGCGTTTGCATAACAAACATGTCTGGAACTATAAATATTTATCCCTCTCGGGGAAAAGAGCGAGATAAAATATAATATCGGAAGCAAATTCAAGAGAATTATTCATGAAAAACTGGACAAAAAAAACATCAATTTACAAGAGACAAGTAACAGCATTCCAAGACTTCAACACATATACAACAATAATACATTTTTTGCTTGAATGTAATGTACATAATTATCTATAATGTTTAACGACATTATACTTAAATACTTCAACCAACTATATAAATAGAAACGAAATAAAAGGGGGAAAATGAGCGGGAATTAAAAAAAATTGGCTATTAAAAAAGAAAGAAAGATGAAATACGCTAAATAGATTTTTTTTGAAATATTACTGTACAAAGCTGAATCATTATACATGTATACTACAAGTTGCATGTGTGACACAAACTACATGTTGCAGAATTTTACTATCTACAAAAAATGTACATTTTGTGCTATTTTTTTCTAGTAAGATTTGTTTTCAACTACATT
This sequence comes from Astropecten irregularis, assembly GCA_963971285.1. Classification (NCBI taxonomy): domain Eukaryota; kingdom Metazoa; phylum Echinodermata; class Asteroidea; order Paxillosida; family Astropectinidae; genus Astropecten; species Astropecten irregularis. The sequence goes on from OZ020263.1 coordinate 12,338,264, forward strand.
TTTATCTTTTAAAGTTATGAATGAAGCCATATCAATAAAGACTGAAGCGATGAAATTTCGAATTGACAATTGTGGAAATTATATAATAGGTACAAATGATCGGGACGGGAACTCTATTAACTAGTTTTGGTTCAAAGAGTAAAATGTCAATTGATAAGAGAAGATATCTCAAGACGATTTATATTTCAATTGATTGTTCTTCTTCTTTTTTTTATAAAGTTCTTGCTCTGAACCATCATTCATTTGGTCCGTCAAAAACAATTTACAAGAAAAACGACTTCCGGAAACAAATAGTACAGAAACGAGGAAGATACCATGGTAACGGGGGATAAAATCTGACCACAAAGTGGGAAAATTTGGAATAGACATTATTCACTTCAGTGGTTTAAAGGTAGTATCATACTTTGGTAAGAGACCAAAACAGAAATGTTCACAGATTTACATATAACTTACAGTGTATGAAGATTGTGGTGGTAGAAACATACCGATAACATTTTTTCTGCCTGGAATGGTGTATTTATCCAGAAATTAGTAAAATAACGACCAGAAATCTTTTTGATCTTTTAAAAGATCAAATATAAAAGAGAAAAGACTTGAGAAATACTGTGGCTGTTTTTCACTGTTTTCTTAAAAAGTGGGCAATGTATGGGACTGCAATTTTCACAGATGACTGTTACTGTATCTGTCTTGATATTTTTGCCCATGAATCTGTATTTCTTTGATTAAAACCAAAGTATGATACTATCTTTAATATGCCCCAAAAGGATGCAGGACTAACTGAATGATAAGACCTTGCCTTTAAAATGCCTCTTTTATTAAGAGCAAACTGACAACTGAATATATACCATTCTTTGTCTAATCATTCCAGCTGCTGTTATATGCTGCTCCCCAACGTAACTTCGGCCAACCAACGATGCTAAGCAAAGCTGCTTAGTGAGGCTGCTGGACAATGCTGCTTAGCAACACTGCGAAGCAATGCTGCGAAGCAATACTACTTAACACTGTGAAGCAATTCTGCTTAGCAAGGCTGCTTGACAATGCTGCTTAGCAATGCTGCTTACCAAGGCTGCTTGACAATGCTGCTTAGCAAGGCTGCTTGACAATGCTGCTTAGCAAGGCTGCTTCACAAGGCTGCTTAGCAAAGGCTGCTTAGCAACACTGCTTCGAAATACTGCTTAGCAACACTGATTAGCAATGCTGCTTAACAAGGCTGCTCAGCAACACTGCTTAGCAATACTGCTTAGCAATACTTCTTGGCAAAACTGATCAGCAAGGATGCTTAGCAAGGCTGCTTAGCAAGTCTGCTTAGCAAGTCTGCTTAGCAAGGCTGCTTAGTAATACTGCTTTAATAGCAATACTGTTCTAGTGAGACTGGTCATTCCGTTCATACACAACTTGCAACAGTAGGCTCTATACACTTATAAAATATAAATATCAAGGCTTAAATTTACAATGCAAAGGTTGGAGTGGATTTCAAACGGCCGATGGTGGACTACCTTCTACAACGTCCTTTAATCTATCCGAGTACGCATCGTGACCATGAGACAGGATGTTGTTCATTGCATCGGTCTTGGAACCCGGCTCCTCTAAGGGATTCTCGTGGATGTTGACCTGATCGGGCATCCTGCCGCCGCCCGAGCCATTCAGGCGCCCTCGTCCTCTTGGCTGGTGCAAGGGGGACGAATCGTGAGGATACGGAGACGTGATCCTCAGACCGGGGGAACTGTGTTCGTCCCATGTGTAGTCCCCGCTGTCATGATCACTACCCCCTAGGTGGTTTTGGATGGCTTGTATCTGAGGATTCGGCACGTCGATGACGTCTCCTTCTCCATCGGACTCTTCTTCACTGTCGCTCCCGAGGTCGCTGGACACCTTAGGATGCTTCAAGGGCAACGTGTCAGGATCCCCCGGTTGCTCCAGGGACGTATCCGAGTTGTTGGCGGGTTGGTCCTCTGGACTAACTCTCTGCTCCTGGGTGGGGATGGCCTCGTAGCCGTTCTTGTGACCACCTCTGCCTGCTGGTCCGCCCCTCGCCTCGCCCTGGCTGCGGTTTGAGTGGAGGCTCGTCTGGGAGGACCTGGCCGGCATTCCGTTCATGCTGCCGTTGCGGCTCCTCGGCAGCGACCCCCGACCCTGTGAATGGTTGCTGGACTTACGGGCGCCGAGTTGGAGTTCATTCTCAGTACTGACCTCTGGGTGCTGGGTAGAGGTACGCCGAAACTGAACACAAGACAAGAAAACAGATCATGTCAAACCGTCATCACTCAACAACAATACCATGGGGGAAGGTGATGTCAGGTTAGCGTATCAAAACAGACAAAGTGAATCAAGTCCTGTTTTTTGCTGGTAATGACTCAACCTAAATCGAGGCTCTGGAACTTAAAGGGAGAGAAACTTCAATACTGGTCGGGCCCAGCCACTGAATAGCCTGGCCACACTCAGGCCTTTTCCTCTGAAATCCTCCTTTTGTCAGCCCTGAACTTCACTACAACTAGAGCTGCTTATTAAAAGTAGCAAAGCCCAGCTTCTGGATACTGTCCATGATCAATGTGGACTCAACCTATCAATCAGATTTATGCCAAATATGATCCAGGACACAGCAGGGGGCTTAAAGATTGAAATTCTAGAGGCCTGAGATCCAAGGCGAGGCCCAGGCCTGGCGTGGCTTTTCAGTGACTGGGCCCAACCATCAGTTTCAACGATTCTCTCCCTAAAACTGAAACTGGACTTCAAACCAAGTAACAATGACAGTGGACAAGTCAAAATGGACTAATGACATGCAGTCTAAACTCACACTGGTCATCTCAATGTCATCGGCCGGATAGCTACCACCAGACCCGATGGTCGGTATCGCCCCCGTGGACTGCAGCGAGGCCCTCAACCTCAGCCCATTGCGCTGGTCTCTGATCATCTCCTCCAGCTTCTCACGCCGTTCTTTCTCACGCGCATTTCTGAAAAGCAAACAAAGAGGCCCACAAGTTGAGAGACCAATTACTGTACATATGCAAATGAAGTAAAAAGATAACCATTTCATTACACTTACTCAAACTTTCTTTTCCACAGTGATGCTTTGATTACGCAAAGTATTTTTGGCAATAAGTAGGTCTTTAAAGTAATATGCAAGATGAGTAGAGTCTGGAGCTTTAAGGATCAGGAGCCCATTACACGGCGCTGCTTAGCACAAAAATTCGCTAAGCATGACATTTCTGTCTTAATAAAAACAGGGTTAACAACCAAGTTTCCAAGTACTGTGTATCGCTTGTGATTGTTCTTTGGCTGTTGTTCGCTGATCATGAATATCAAATGAAATTTTTAACGGTTGTTTGTTTGATTGGGCAAGACATTTTTGTGCTAAGCAGATTTGTGTGCTTAGCAGCTCCATGAAATTGGCCCCTGGAGTTGGCTGCATCAGCTGCGAATGATGAACCTGCACACTGAAAAATTGGATGCGACCTTTTCCAAACGGCTCTTGATCAAAGAGGCCCTTTTGAATATCATTGATGCAACAACAAAAATGCGAGTCTGTAATTAGTAAAACAATGCAGGACACTAAAAAAATCGTAAAATCGTTACCAACCTGTTGCGGATGTACACGATGACAACGAGCCCGATCACGACCAGCATCGCAACGAAGATGACGCACATAGTGATGACCATCTTACGCGAGTTCTCTTGAGTATCTGCAGGGAGCACAAGAAACGCAAAACTCCATTGAATACAACAGTAAGAATCGCATCGTGTTGTTAACATGCCAAATCAAATGAATATTCATATGCAATGAATATTCATGTGATATGAATATTCATATGGCAATCCTCCAATGAGCATTGAATATTGCCTGTCCAATCAAACTAGTAATGAGGCTGTTGCTATGGCCGACACACTCTTTTTGTAACGTGAAGTTTCCACTTAAAAAACACCAAACCAATATTCACCATCAAAGACCAAAAGAAAAGAGCAAAAAGTGAAGAAAAAAAAACCAACGACAAAAACACAAAATATATCCACACTTGGAGACCACTCAACCTTCAAAGTAAAAAAAAAAATCAATACATGAATACTACAAATAGCATTATTGGGTAAGCCCTATTGTTTGTAATCACGACACATTACAGCTTCATTTGAATATCTAATTAACATATGCAAATGCTTACTCATGAATGATAAATTTGTTACCACAAAATGCTATGCAATATATAGTAAAAAACAAAATAAGAACAAAAATAGGACATAAACAACTAATTCTCCACCTGTGTTAAATCATAAAAAATCACAAGCCCAAAAGATTTTGTATCAATTTTAGTACGAGTAAAACGAAACCCCACTTTGAAGTGTCAAGAGAGGGCGACATTTGATAAATATTTGGGATACTATTGGTCCACAATATTTATCACATCACCAGAGACATCTATGTCAGAGATCAGACAAGATTCATCCATATTTGATCGACTTTGATCCAAGATTCATCCATATTTGATCGATATTTGATCCACGGTTCATCCAGCAACCAAGGATTCGACATGCACCTAATGCGGCCAGCGAACTCGGAACATTAGCAGAATTCAGCCGTATAAACCAAAAATCATAACTTCCATTCACCAATCATAACCCTCGTTAAAAAATAAACATAAGTAAAACAGAAAGTTAAAAAAATGGATCTAGACTCTTTTGTTTGTTTTCTTGGATTGACATAAAGTTTTATGAAATAAACAATGTTACTAAATTTGTAATCATTAGTTGCGGTCAAACTATACTTCTTTTTTATTTACTTGTCAGTATTTTTTGCAAGAAAAATACTCTTTTTTTAAAGTTACAGAGGAAATTTTTTGGCATCTTCTACCTTTTTCTACCTAAACTTTGTGGACCTTGAGCCATGCATATCTCATGCATAAATTAGAATAATCATTGCTGCTTCATGCATATTCATGATGCCTAAGATGAAGCGGACAACATACCAGATAACATATAGCGTTTGACTCGACGAGCACGACGATGAAGGGGTGAATCTAGCAACAACAACGAGCATCACATGATCATCACATGAACACTATTGAACAGCACATGATCGGTACATGATCATCACATGAACAGAACATGATCATTACATGATCAGCACATGATCACCGTATGAACAGCACATGATCGGCACATGATCAATACATGACAACAAGTACCTATGGCAGTAACTGGTGCCCTACGTCACAAGCATGCTCTGATAAAGCACAAGATACCGTGAACCATCTACATGCCGATACGAGACAATACACAGTGAAAACAGACTATAAATAATGAGCAGTATGGGATTTTACTTCATGCGTCTTTCGTATGAAAGCATCTTCCTCTAAGATGATTTAAGACAGGGATTTATTTTTTCTTTCATGGGTTTAGGGGTGTTGGTCACGAAATGCAACATGCGGGCTGGTAGGAATGATGGCTGGGTACTAAAAGGACAACAATGACATTAACATTTACACAGATGCAACGTTCCGACATTTCAAGACACATACAAGCATGCTGACCTGCCTAAATGTCTCTTTCTTTGTTTAAAAATCCATTTCAATCAAAACGTCTCATTTCAAAGGTCTGTCATAAAATAGCGAAAACTTGAGCCCACATTAACTCTTTATTTTAGGAATAGAAACTAGTGTGTACACTTATAAAGATATTTTCTTTATTTAGAGAAATAAACAAGACAAATTAATGGAAATTACAAAAAAAAAACCTGTTGAAAAAAAAAAAAATCTCGCAGAAAAAAAGTTGTCGGTGAAATTCGTGTACAAAATTGGCAGACAAATGTCAGATCTTCTGGTTGCCTGGGCGAAGAATATCCCACAATGCAATTCTCCATGCAACACGTGCCCATATCATTGGTTATGAAGCTTTGGGTTAATCGGTTAGCTCTGAAAATGGAGGCCCAAATGTTCCCAAGAAAGAAATGACCGGAAAACCTACAACTAAAACTTTCTAATGATGTGTTTTACACTCAAAATTGAGAAAAGTCACACTAAAAAAAGGTGTTTAGATCCTGTTAGTATGAAAACCAGTTTTGAAAAATTGTCAAACAAGATCAGGTGAAGAATCTGTCAGAATGAGATGAACAATTTCCAAGGTTCAAAATGTTAAAAACGTCGGAAATTTAGATTATATCACGGCAACCATGATGAATTATTTGAATTCTTTACAGATTCAAAATGAGAAGAAAAAAATAGAAGAGGAAAAAAAGATCATAAGAAATGCTTTCCTACAAAAAAAAAACTACTTCAAAACTTCAAGACCTTTTCACAGAAAAATGCAAAAAACAAGAAACGAAAGACAGCTGCTTGAACAAAACATCACAATGTCATTGTAACACAGCAGGAGGGAGTCTATATATACAGCAAGATGAGAACGACCTGGACAGGGATGATAAATAGCGCCCTCTTGTGGCCAGGGGCAAAGGAGAGACAAGCAAGAAGATTATTTATGGAGGAGGTTGGGGATGTCCCAAGAATAGGGCTGTGTCCCAATTCTCTGGCTGCGGCCGCAAATTACCCAGGTACCTATGACAGCCACTAGCCAGTGACTGCAGCCATTTTCATAGAGTTGTGTGTTATTTGCGGTCACAGCCGGAGAATTGGGACACGGCCTAAGCTTCACTGTTCACCAACGGATGAATTTAAAAAAAAAAAGCACACAAACCAAATTCATAAGGTTTCAAAATGGTTTTGGGTTTATAATTTTGTTTTGTTTGTTTTTCTGTTGGGCTGGATTTCGGGCTGTTTGTTGAGGTGTAATTTGTCTTTTGTATGTTTGTTTGTTTGTATTTATGTAAAAAAGAGAAGGTAGGTTTGCGGTGACACCATGTAATCTCTTCTGTGAGAGTGTGTGATTCTGAGAAGAACCGGTGGTATTATCTCGACAGAGCGCTCTGTTTGTCCTCTGTCACTCACCTGAAGATGTACAGAGCACACTGTTCGGAACGTCGAGATAATACCGTTGGTATCTTCTCAGAACTACACACTCTCACAGAAGAGATTTCATGGTGTCACCGCAAATCTCCCTTCTTTTAGTACTTCTTTGGTAAAACTGTGTGCCCATGCGTTCATTGGTTGCAGAGGTTAAAAAAACTGCATCACAACGTCTTAAAGTGATGATGTACTTGTCCTCTTTGTGTTAGAGGAGCTGCAGCCAATTTCACAAAATGTTGCGTAACTTACGCAAAATTTAAATGTTGCGTAAGTTTCGTGGAACGGCCATAACTTGTGCAACCAAGGCAGGAATATGTTGCAAATTTGAAGTTTCGTGAAATCGGCTGCAGGTCTTTTCCTAAAAAAAAGGAATTCAATCTGTGAAACCATTTGGGACATCCCGTACTTAGAGAAGAAAAAAACAAGAAAGAAAAAAAGAAGAAGAAAATACATCAGCAGGAACAGAAACAGATTAAGATTTGAGGCGATGATAAACAGCTCCCTCTACTGGCAGCTGGGTGACAAGATGCGAGAGGTGCATGATTCGATACTGGGCACGTCATTGCACTACTTACTCTCTGAGTAACCTGGTTTCACATACTGACACCTCGTCCCTCCAAAGTTTCGGGGACAGCTGCGACCATGGCAAGTTCGCGTAACGACAACAACAACAACAAAATGAATAAAAAGGGGGAAGGGAAAGGAGGAGAAAACATGAGAGGTTATTCGTCGCATAAAATCACAGCAGAAATGGACGCCCGTAAAGAGCGCCCTCTAGGCATTACTTACTTGCGTTGGGACGGGAAGGCGGTAGGGACTTGTACTGGCATCGCTCACCGGTAAATTTGTCAAGGCAACTGTTTTTTAAAAGTTGACACAATCGGTGAATGGAAAGAAGAAAATTGACAACAAACTATCACGGTGGACAGTCAAAATCAGCCAAGACAGTCTCACAGAAAAGCCTCAAATTTCCCAAACAAGCTCTGATGGATTCTATCCAACTATCAAACTTATCACCCATAACAAATTTGTCCAATGACTGTTTTATTTACCTGGATCGGTTTGCGGAACCACCATGTAAGAATCGTTCGTACTTTCGCACTTCTATTTCGTTCGCACTTCTCGTATAAAGGTCTCAATGTTTCGACTACCCGGTAGCCTGCTCTAGTCCTCATCAGTCCTGCTAGTCCTAGTCCTGCTCAGACTAGAGCAGGCTGGTTGAAACGTTGAGACCTTACGATAAGTGCGAACGAAATAGAAGTGCGAAAGTACGAACGATTCTTACATGGTGTTTCCGCAAACCGATCCACAATTGTCACCATGCAAAGCCTGAAATCTTACTGTATTATTTACTGAGTAACGCTATGGCTAAACCAGCCCTCATCATCTTGTAGCAAGATTTAGTCAAACTATTGGACTAATATCCCGTTTCCTGACGATGTGCTCGATTGTATAATCCAACTTCTTTTTCTTCTGCTGCTCAGCTATTCTTAATTGAACCCCGGATTCGTCAGCAAAGAGCTCCTGTCAAATGCTATCATTCACTCCTACAGGAAAAGTGGCCAAACAGCTCCACGCTCTATTTTTCTCGTTTCATTGAATGCATGAAGCTCGTCTACGTTTCTGTGAGACTGCTTGCCCAGCTTGTCCATTTTCTCAAATCAAATACTAAGGTTTGAACTAGGTTAGGCATTAGTCGGTCAAATTCAAATGCATTTCAATCAAAAAGAAGAAATGGAAATCCTTGGTTTCCCCTTAAAATCCAGGGAGAACCATCAACATGCCGTTAGAGTGCGCCGCTAGAATTTTAAAAAAATCCTCACGTTGTGATTATCTTTTTTAGTCAAAGTGAATTTCATGCAATTTCGACTCGTTGTTAGATTCGAGTCTCGCAAAAAAAATTAAATCGGTGCAAAAATTAATGGTTAATAATCAGACCTGGGGTTAATAGAATTTTTTTTGTTTTTCAAAGTTAATGCAGCTACGTAAACTTAAAACATGTTTACTTTTGAAGACTACCATTGTTATTTGTCCAGCTTTTTGAATTTAAACACACTTTTTTTTTAGAATTGTTTGTTACTCTTATCAACGCTGCCTATAAAATCAGAAGAAATAGGGGAAAAAGAAACATTTGAAAATGCATCAGATGCGCTACGTAATTCTTGACATGACCATGCGCTGTTTAACGGGAGGAAAACAACATTCTGCTCTCCGGCCCTTCAAATTCTGTACCGATCTACTATGGTTTCAATTTGTCTTTTGCCAAATTACCGTTTACCGTCCTCAATTGTTTTTTTTATTGACAACCTCGGTCGGCCATTTTACTCACATGCATTCATATTCCTTCTTAGTTTTGTTAAAACTGCATTCTCCGCCATTCATGCAACCACAGTCAAGATCGGGCTCCAGTCGATCGCAACGATCCCCATAAAACAGAGTGGGGCACCTGCCAATTAGAGCATAGTTAACTAACGTCCTATCTATCTGTTACCAAGCAACCATTGTCTATTACTAAGCAACCATTGTCTAATACCAAGCAACAATTGTCTTTAACTATTAGCAACTGTGTATGTAACCAAGCAACATGTGTCGGCTACCAAGCATGCTCAGTCATGTCTGTTACTAAGTAACCATTTCTGCTGCCAAGCGATTAAGCTTTTCTTTTTGGCGTTGGTTTGTGTTTTGCCAAGTAAATTTATCATTATTAATTCAAATGCTTTCACCAATGACAACCGGCCAAAACTAAAAACAAATACAACAATACATCAACAGCCCAACATTAAACGGTACTGGGTTTCACCACATCAAAGCACCAATCTAAATGACTTATTTCAAATACGTCAATCGCATCTTCATATCAGCCAAACAAATGCCAAATTTGCAATTTAACATTTCCAGAAAGTGCTCCAAAAATGACATAAATGTTCCCCCATTACTGATTTGATTTTATGAAGCTTGACAGAAATGTTTAAACACCAAGTCATTCAATCTTCCTTTTTTTAATGAAGTCAATTTTGGTTGATAAATTTGGAAAATGAGAGTGATCCATTCTAGTTTTTGTTTGTAAACGTTTCTAATGGTTTGATTTACAATACAAAACAAAGCCACAGCTGTGCCTCATAAAGTACATTTCACAAGAGCCACAACTTCACAACTGAAATACGCAAGACACTGATTTATACATAAATCACACATAAATGAATAATGTTGACGGTGAAATGAGTTTGACAGAAAGATGTCCAGCTTCCAAATCGACTTGGCACCCAAACAAAATTCAAAATGTGTTGAAATTGCTCGTAGTGATCCTGTGTGCGTGATTGAAGAAATTGAAGTTGAAACTACGTAGGAGAGACTTTATACACTGACAAATGATATGGATAATTGTGATGGGAGTGAATCTTAAGTGGAAAAATGAACGAGCCCAAGAAAACAAGATGGCTGGTTGGTGGAAGGATAACAACCAAGTGCTCAATACACCATGGAATCCCAATAACTACACATTCAGTGATGCATCTAAGATGTGGGTGTGGCCTATGGTTGCTATGGTAATATGGTAATGAGCAGTATAAGAACTTAAAGAACATGATGATGTGGAGGTGTAATAGTGATCATTCTGGGCGAAGGAGTTTTTCTAAAAATTGAAGAAATTGTCCCTATTTGAGTCAAATTTTAGCTCTGGAAGCAAATGGTATAATCTGTGTACGAAAGAGATGCACGACTAATCCTTCAGAAATGTTATCAATTCCAAACATAATATACCAGATTTGGATTTATTTTCTCCTTTGTGACAAAAATTAGCTAAAACTTATCTTTAATTGACTTTTCTAATATTCCCTGGTAATGTTTCTTTGTTAATAAAACTATATAAGTGCGTAATTGTGAAATGACTGCAACCAGTGTTTGTGCAAAATGCAGTTGATGGAATGTCGCTATAATGAATACTTCTGGCTGCATAAAAATCATTTGGTATGGTCATCATTCAGTGCTGTGATTTTAAGACACAAGTGTCAGGGGCCATTTCTAAATAGCGCCCTCTTGTGTTCCTCTAAAAGTGCACCCTCTTTTGATTTTGTTTTTGTAGTTTTTTCCCCAAATCATGTCCCTTTTCTCCATATTTTCCTTTCACACGTCCAATCTTACAAATGGCACAAATAGCATTCAGAACAACCCAAAATTCTTTAAACGTGATTGTTTGTGCAGCAGTATTTTGTTGCAGCGACATTCCAATGTCACTGCTAATATTTGAAAAGGTAGTAAGGTGTTATTGTTTTAGTACGAATGTGCCAATGTGCTTTGTGCATTGGTAAAACCGCCATGTTTCCACTGCAGTATTACAAACACTCAAAGATTATAATATTAAAGCTCACGACACAACAAACTAAACATCATGCAAATTTTATACAGAAATTATGCAAATTAAGCAAACATTCATATTTTGGCCCATGCATTGTCTTAATATCGTTGTGGCCCGGTTAACTTCTACAAGATGTATATATATGACTCAGAGCAAATATGGCACTACAAAGTAATATTTCAAAATGAAAATTTTGAAAGAATTTCTTGTCTCTTTTTTGGCCGAATACACCAGAATTTCTATCAGTGACGATTGTTATTCTGATTTCAAAATGTATTTTGGTTTGAAATCGGTTAATACAACAAAGCACCCATGATTTGCTTGTTTGTCAGTTAGTTGCATGTCTGTTAGTGCCCCAGTCAGTTTCTGTATAAAACTGTCTGTCCGTGAAGTCTGTTGGTTAGTCACGCTCTTTGTTTGTTTGTCTGTCTTGCTCGGTTCCTTAAAATGGTTCCTAACGGATACCGGGGGCCGATTTCACTAACATTTTTTGATCATTGCTAAAGCCCAAATCCATCGCTAAACGGAAAATCGATCGCTACTTTGAGTTGCAATTTTCCATTTTGCAATGGATTTAGGATTTGGGGTTTAGCGATGATCGCAAAGCGTAAGTGAAATCGGCCCCGGGTTACCCCAGAACCGCAGATGGAGAGAGCTGGTCGCATCTTTAGGAACAAGAGCCAATTTTCGGCCACAATCTTGTTCCAACCTCACGGAACCTCTTCCTTGCATCTCTCACTCTTTCCATCTGCGGCTCGTGGAAATAATACCCACGAGGCTAAACGAGTATACATCTCACGCAATAAGACATGCAATAAAGACACAAAGTGAAAACTCCGAGAGAGATAGAAGAATCAATAAGATGGAAAAGAGAATGGAACAAAAGAGAAATTAGAGAAACACAGAGAATCAGGGAAAAAAGAAGATAGTAAACGGAAAACCGGGTTCCAAGAAAGGAACTTTGACGGCAGCTCACATCTTGCAGAATCTTACCTACAAGACGCCTTGGAAACGCCTACAAGCTGTGTACATGTTCCTCCATTCATACAATAATGGGTGTATTCAGGACCACATGGTTTCGTATGGTCATCTACCAATACTGCAACAAGAAAAACAAACATAAAACAGCAAAGTAAACAACCAGGAAATATTCAATTTGTGATAATTTATGTTACTGAAAGATTAAAAGGTTTTAATGTTTTAATTTGATATAATTCAAAAACTTAACCTAAAATATTCATAAACGCAAGATGAGAAAAAAAGAAGAAATTTTCAGCATTATCACACAGTGTGTTACGACATATGACCAAAGTTCTGTCACTACGACAACAGTGTCACAAAACCTGAGGTCATAGGTCATAGGTGTAAACCCTACCATCATTACCGGTAAATGTCAAACCAGGGATCAATTGATGATAATTTCATTGTGCTGCAAAATCTCGCTAAGCACAAAGAAGTTTGAGCTATCAAGCAAAATCTTGTTACCAACCATGATTGCAAGTTTTGTACATTGCTGGTCCTCATTTTTTTTGCTTAATACAAAAAATCTGCTAAGCAAGATTTCATACTTTACGATACAGGGTCCTGACAGTAAAGGCAGGACTGTTAAAAAAAGTGGAAATTGGCACCAAAAAACACAACTCTCTAGTGAATTTTACACAATTTTACAAAATTGCTTGTTTGTGTCACTATCTGCCTGGTTGTCTGTCTTACATTGGCAGTATGTTCCTCTGTATTCCTCGTCGCATTCGCATCGGCATTCCTCCATGGCAACGTGGCCGTGCGGTCCGCAGTCAATGCCGCATTCCGGTATTTCACAGCGCATGCCGATAAAACCCTTCGGGCAGCTGAGGAACATAAAAAAAGCGAAACATTTTTATTAGCAAATTCGTTAATGCTTCATGCTTCAATGGGGCAATGTCACGGTCCTGCTTAGCACAAACATTTGCTAACCATGAAATTTCTGTCTTAATAAAAACAGAATTAACAACCAAATTTCCTTATCAGTGCTGATTTTTCTTTGGCTGTCCGTGAACATCAAACAGAATTTTTAATGGTGGTTCGTTTTATTGAGCAAGACATTTTGTGCTAAGCGATTTTTTTTGTGCTTAACAGCTCCATGAAATTGGCCCAATGTATAGTATTGTACCTAATACATATTCATGAGCCAATGCGCTGATATCATTGGCCTACAATTCCAGGCTTTGGGTAGGTACAACAAAAAAGACAAAACTGTGTCAGTTATCTATCGGTGATCATTCTGCAACCATAAAAGAGTGAGTCAACTGAAAAGCAATTAAGGATAAAATTGTTGTTGTTGTTTTTTCTTTCTCTTTTTGAGAATTCATCTTTAGTATGATCAAGCTGAAAATGACAGATATCAATCGATAAAACTCTCAGAAATTCGTCGGACAAAATAGAAAGGGTCTTGTTTTGCGTCCTTCTGTCTAGAAGAAATGGCAGCGGACGAATCAATGTCTTTCACTCATCCAAATCCTATTTTCAATTTTTTTTTTCTTCCCCACGATTAATTTTCAATCCCAGCTTTAAGTCAAGAAACGTCCACGTCAATTAGTTTTTCTCATTAAGTTGCGTCTTGGATTTCATATTGCTCCGGGCCATTCATTCCGACTCGGAATGGACGGCTCGTGGGCATGTTGGATATATTTGCTTTACATGATTCATTGTTTGGATCCATGTGCATTTATTCATTATTTCCCACGGATTGGGAGACAGAAATCTGAAATTTTCAATCTTAACATTTTTTTAATCTTTAGAAAAAATTCCTATGAAATTATCCAATTAAACAAAAAATATGCACTTCAGGACTAAAATTGTATTTAGTCCTGCAAGACTAAAATTGTATTTAGTCCTGAAATGAAAATGTAGACAGGACACTATTTTCGGCTGGTTAACATTCTAGCTTTGAAAAATGCAAGTAGACAAACAATACAGAAAGGTTTGCTGGGCACCAGTGAAAAAAACATCACTTTTGAGGAAAGAGAAAGTTATAAAAACAAATTCTTCTGTAAGTTTCGGGGATTTAAAACAGCATTTCCCAACAGCATGTTCTGTCTATCTTCTGAAGAAAATGGATCTGGTAGTCTTCAGATGAAGATGGCCAAAAATTACGTGGAGTTGGAACCTCCGCTTCTTTCTATTTATGGAACAGATCTTCGACGGCGCTGAACAAACTTTAATCTGACAATTGATGCCGCTTTTCTCTGAGGAAGCAGAAAAATCGACTCCGATCACAGAATGCGATTTAAAATTTAAGGTGAACTTGGGAGTCAGTTTCTCAGATTCATAAGAGGCAGCAACTTACAGGCACAGAAACACCAACTGCCTCGTTTTGGAATCATCGACCTGGTAACATGTCCCTCCGTTGCTGCAGTAATTGCCCTCGTTGCACAGCTGATCTGCTGTACCTGTGGGATAACAGAGAAATCTGGGGTTTAATGTCAGTTCGCCTGTATTCAGGGAATGAGGCATAACTACCGGTATCTAATCTGATACTATGTTTTGTTAGCATTTGGGCTGAGGGCAGCTACAACGTTTTCTGGAAGCAAATGGCAAGATGTATGATGACTGAGGGGGACAAGAACATTTAGGGAAAGGAGAGAATTACTAGGGAAAAACAGGAACAGGAAATGAAAAAGGAAAGTCTGTCTCAATTCAGCTATCTTCTTACAATTGTTAAAATGTAGGCATTATTTTCACAGACAACATACATCATGTAACCTCACCACATAATGCACAGGCTGTTAAGATTGAGATTTCTTTTCCTAAGAACTAAACATAGCTAAGGAGCGTGTGAGTCCGCATAGCCCATAGAACGCTCATAATTCCCAAATATTATGCTACAGATTGCTACCTTAGCATGCATTGACAAGGTTCTTGAACTAGCTTCATGCATAGGATTATGCATTGGTATACCCTCCATGTTATTCTGTCAAAGCTATTGATTATGTCTGCCCTAGCTAGCCCTGGCCTACATATACATGCAGAATCGTTGTTCAGCTACAGTATTCAAAAAGAAAAAATCTGAATCTATAACAATAAAAAACAACATAAAAACGCTTTCAATATTTTCTCAGTTATTATAATGCTTCCATTGATCAATAATATTCAACGTGGAAGGACTGAATTGAATTCCAACGTACGGAATGATTTACCCAAACAATAATCAAGAAGGAACTCAGACTCCTATACTCGCGCCAACACGAACAGACAATCCCTCTAAAACACACAGAAGTGATATCTGATATGAACCACTGTCTTCAAACTCCTCGCCTTTATAATTTTTACGAAGACAAAAATGAACCAGCTACGTATTAACATCGACTGGGATCACTTCCTGCTCGTCCGTATGACATCAAACCAAGACATCTATTGCAGAATCACCGCAGCGACTGCAGCCACTACTTGGCAATTTCCGGCGCACGGTAGAATCGCTCATTATACCCTCCGTCACACACGGATCGCGATGACACCCGTGCATGTTTATACTGACAAACCGGCGTAAATCATAAATTTCTGACGTGGAAATAAGGCAACATTTCTATTCTTTGTCTTCATTATACTGTCTCTAAAGATGTATCACTTCTTCATGTGAAGCAAAATAGGAAATTTACGAGGCCGAAAAAAAAAAAAACCAAGACAACAGCGAAGAAAAGGAGAACATGAGTAGGGGGTAAAGGTTTGAGAACACGGGAGGTGATGACAAAAGGAAAGCCGGTATTAAACAAGCGAAGACAAGACATGGACAGAGTGGTAAAAAAAGGAAAAAGAATGAAGGAAATATGAGTGAACATCGGCGGAAAGGAAAAGGCTGAATGATAAGTGGGTGGCAGTGGAGATAAAAAAAAACTGTCAATGACTCATTTTAGAGGTAAGGAAGGAACACTTTGAGGGCCAAACTATCACATTAGACCTACATTTTCTTCTCGTTACGGGTATCTATTTAAAGGTATAATACATGATTGGTAAAGGTCACAGAACAGCACGCACACTTTGTCTAATCCAACATGTACATGAAATGATAAACCAGTGAAATTTGAGCTCAATCAGACATCTGAGTCACGAGAAAATAGCGAAAACCTGACTCAATTTTTCTTATAAAACATAAAGAATGGCTTTGATCTTACCCCGAGATCAAAACTGTTTTTCGTGTTTGTTTTACTAGTTTCTGGATAAAAACCCCATTTCAGGCGGAAATATTTCAACGGTATGTTTCTACCAGCACCATCTTCATACTCTTAAGGCCTTTTCACACTATCTCCTTTTTGATCCGTGTTGAAACCAACCCGGATCCACCCCGGTTCAGCCCAGCAAGTTTTTGAATCGGATCGAAGAGATGCAACGTTCACACTACGTTTATGATGAACCGGCTCATACAACACAGATCACGGCGCAAAATGCAGTTTGGAACCGGGTTGAGATTTTTAACCCTGCTCCCTACCAGGGTTGATTTCGATCCGGCTAGGCCGTCCTACCCGGGTTGGCTCGGGGTTGAAAATGTTCAAGTGTGAAAAGGGTTGAAACAAATCTCGGGGTTTGATCCGGTTGCAACCCCGAGATTTTGGATAGTGTGAAAAGCCCTTTAGAGTTATACGTCAATCTGTGAACATTTCTGGTTGGGTATGTTACCAATCCTGTACTATACCTTTAACCATTGTAATACCAGATCATAAATACATACATACCTCTTTGCAGCAGGAAAATAGAACTGGGTCAGTAGATTTTTTTTCTCTACTTGCAAATTAAGCTTCTTATAGAATTTTGATCTTTTCTAAATCTCCTTCCAAGTTCCATTTACAAACACAACACAAGAACAAAATGTCCGCCAATGCTGTGACATTGTCAACAGATAACAAATGAAATCCATCAAATGTTGAAGTTTGGTAAAAATTTAGTTGTTTCGTGCTCTTCTACTAATTGGATTTTTATCGAATTTGATTAGATGTTGTTTTTTTCTGGGTGTGTGTGTGTTTGCAAATGTTGCACGTTCATGCAAATTTATGGAGATTTAAAGAAGAATTTAGGCTTTGCAAGGCAGTACAATTATTAGTCTTGGTACAAGTCGCCGGAACCTATCACTTGAAATTCTTGTATAATTAAGTCTTACAGACGAAAATGCTTATCAGGCTTTTCAGCAATCAACAACATGCCTGGATGCTTGTTATTTTTCAGCAGGGAGCTGCTTATTGTTAACGTCAGAGTCGTGTAGCTCCCATCTCGTGGTGAATAATGTTCACTCTCTCTGTGTTTATTCATGCTTTCGGCAGACTACATTTTCCACTGCCAATTTACTGTTAATGAAACATAGATCCGTAGGCTTTGTACCAAGACTTATGAGTGGGAATACAAAAAGGCTCTGTGGTACACCAAAGTCATGTGAAATCACAACAGCCAAACGATTCCTTGGCCCGAACCAGCTTAAATTCTGACAGCTCGATCTTTTGTTAAAAATCACATTCCTTTGACTTAATACCACAAAACCTTCTTTGTTTCCCATTTTTATGCAAATTTATCATTAAAACTACAGCAGTGTCTTTAGCAGGTGCACAAACTAACAATCTATTTCTGGTCGTATCTCAATCTACTCATTTTAAGGGAACAGATTTTTTTTTTTTTTGCTAAACGCCATTTCGTTCCACTATTGCTCTAGCTTGCAGGGTTAAAATTACATCTCTCCTTTTGTTACATTGTATTTCCATGGCAACAAAGACACATAATATTTGAACATTTTGGATCTAAACTAATTGCTGCCAAATTTTTTCAGGTTGCCTGCGTACCTGGGTACATTATTTCATACATGCTATTTCTGTTGACGTTCTTCGTTTCTTTAATTTCTTTGTTTCTTTACATTTTCTCTCCATTGTTGTGTTGTTATGGGAACATTTAACAAGAATTGAAATTGGAAAAAAAGACGAAGAAAGGCTTGAAATTCAATTTTCCACAAAAAAAAAAAGACATATGAATGAGTTAGCCTGCATGCAAGTAATTTGGTCAGTTCAGGGTTTTCGTTTTTGTTGTAGTTTTATTTTTCCTTTTTTTTCCCGTTTTTATTTAGAATGATGCTGCTTGATTATCTTTCATGCTTTTTTATTCCTAAACTGTAGGCTATATTTGGGAGGACGGTGAGTCAAGTATTCTTGCAATACAACATGAAACATCTGAGAACTGGAGGTTCAAAAGGTCAAAGGTCATAGGTCACTGACAACATGAAGGCATTCAAGAACGGATCTAAGCGTTCTTTTCTTTTTGTTTTTAACAACAGACATCTAAACTTGCAAAGATTTATCGGACAAGAAACTGAGAGATGTGATTGGCTTTGTCGTGTGCACCTGCTGATAAACCGCCGCCATCGCCAGACGAAAGGAAAGACTCACTGGAGCAAGTTTCACCAAAGTAACCCAAGTCACACTGACAAGAACATGTGACAGGGTCCAGGGTACCGTGGCTGTCACATGTCCGGTCACACAGTGAGTTACAGGTGTCACCGATGTAGTTGGCATCACACTGGCATCGACACCTGAAGGAGGGACACAAGGAAGCCAATTAATAAACAACAACAACGACAACAACAATAACAACAACAACAACAACAGCAACAACAGAAACAACAGCGACAACAACAACAACAATGACAATGACAATTACAACAACAACAACAACAACAACAACAACAACGTCAACATCATACCGTGAAATTACATCAAAATGTCAAGATATCAAAGTAATGCATTACATTCTTATAGTCAAATCAATCCGAACTGATTCTATTGGGAGACTTTTGAGACGTTGGTGGCAGCAGACTAAATTCTCTTTTTTGCTAGCTCTGAGCATGTGCACACAATTGTGTCCATGCGTGCGTTGTTTTGCGCATGTGCTTTCAAGTTGAAGACCCAGCTCCAGTCTCCCATTGACAAAATGTGTCGAATCAATTTCATTTCAAGTGTTTTCATGAAATTTGTCTTGATTCTTATTTGTCTCATACAGCACCCTCACTCGACCAAGGACATGACGGTCTCCATTGAGCTGAACAAGAATCACGTCCACTTACTCATCAGACATAACTCTGCCGTGCTCCCCACAGTCCAGATTGCAGGGCATTAACGACGGGGAAACGGCGTTAAATTGGATGTCACACGTTAATCCGCTCCATCCCTTCTCGCACCGACATTCGCATTTCTTCTGATTAAGTTGGCCGTTCTGACAAGCAAGGGTACAGATTCCTGAAAGAAAAAGGAAAAATATGTCAAAATAAATAAATAAATGAACATCCTAATCCAATAAATGGACAAAAGATGGGATTTTTTTACCACTCGTCAACAAAACGGCAGAGTCGAGTTTTGAGCAAGCATTTTTTTTACAGAACACCATAAAAGCATATAATCATTCAGAATTTCTTCCAAGGTAGAAAGCGTGGTGTCAAAATGGAAACATCCTGCTCTTTTGAGCGGTAAAGATAAAAAAAGGACGAGACAAAACATGTATTCATTTGACAAAGTGGGCCCACTTTTAAGCAAAAATTAAGGAAGGAGGAACGAACAAAGAATCCTGCGTTGTCTTTTGAAACATCGGCAGAACAAATCTGCATTTGTCCTCGGCACAGAGGGGTCATTCACACCGAGGGAAGTCCAGGGGAAATTGGTCTTTGTCGGAATGGTAAAGCGAAATTGACGTTTTCATGTGTGTACATCATCAAGGCCTTCAATTTCCTTTGGAAATTAATTGCTGGATGATGAATGGAAATCACTGCTGCCCAGTGAGGAACCGAGGTCATCGTTCAAGAGCAAGACTGAACAGGAGAAATAATCACCCGTGCCATTACGCCGTCCAAACCAGAGCTATCATATCCTCGACTTAATTCCTTCTTTTTTTAAATCTCTGAAATTGTCTCTGGTTTCCTACAGTCTGGTAAACTGATGACTCTTTGGTGTCAGGTATCATTGCCAAGGTACATTCAAGTTCATATTTCAGAGGTTATCATACAGATATTTTAGGTTTTTTTTTACAATGATGGCTGCTATATTTCCATTTTGCTGCATCAGGCAAAATCTGTCTTTAACGTTTAAATACCAAATCAGCCATGTTTTATAAACTCCACAAAAAAGCAAAAATAAAAGCACAAAAAAGAACCAACATTAACTGTCGATATTTAAAAATTGACAACGCCAAGGAAAACAAATCTATCCTTCATAATGAAGAACATATAAAATGGACAAAATTAAAATAACAAATTAACAACAAATATGAAAATCCTCTCACAATATGTTGGTAATTTTGTGTACATACTATGTAGGAAAAAACGTGTATAAATCACATTTGTGGCAGTAATGCATTTGCAAAAATTGAGCAATTGTGAATAATTTTCGGTGCCTGATTTTTTACAAATATGTAATTTTTAAAAACATTTCTTGTCTGAGCAAGTCACAACCTTTGGAACTAGAATCACAACAAGTTTAGAAATCACACCAACTGCATGATTGCACCTCTCTGTAGCGTTAACAAATTTTTAATTTAACTTGCAAAGGATGGTGGGGAGGGGGAGGGAGGGGGGGGGATCCATGACGATCTTCACCTCCACCTGACAGCCCGACCATATGACACGGATATTACTTGTAAAAGCAGATATCATAAGACGCACATCCACTCTAAACTGCCACAGGGTGTCGTCGCAACTGAAGCGACCGCGATTATTAATAATAACGCAGGTCACCTCACCTAGCCTCGATAAATCAACTTTCCAAGAAAAATGAAAAAAAAAGAAACCATTTATATTTTGATCACTGCTGGTCCACACACCAAGAGCAATTTATACAAATTAAAAAAATATCAGGCCGCTCGGTTGTCGTCTTGATGCATAATTTGCCCTCATAAGAAACATCTGCTGAAAATGATGATCTCTCAGATAAAATGATAAAGCTTTGTCCTTTGCAGGATATGTTTTGAGGGGTTCTAGCGGAAGACTACTTAACCTAATTTTAGAAGGCACTATTGAAGGTAGAGGAGATCGGGAAGACAAAGGGAGATGATGTTAAGGATTGGAGTGGGAAAGCATCTATGGGAGAAGCAAAAAGGAATGCTGAGAAAAGAGAGATCTGGCGTGTCATTGTTGCCAACCTTCGAATCGAAGAAGGCACCACATGATGATGATGAAAATAATCATCATTTTCGTTTAACTATCTAAACGAAAATGACGGATCTGCGTATGTACAGAGCCTCCAAAATTAAAACGTGAGACTGAAACATATCACATATTAAAAAATAATTCTAGGCCAAACCAAAGACAATTCAACCGGCTTCTCATTTGCAATTTAAAAAGATTTTTACAAAGGTCAGTCACCAAAAATGTGTTGATTTCATTTGGTGCTGTCGGCTCGATCATTTCACTCGAGTGAACATTCAGTCACCCACTTTGAATATATAATTATTGAAGACAGTGTCCCGCCCCCAACTCCATCTCTTCCCCCGCCCCCTAAAACCAAGACAGCTATGAAATAATCAATGTTCATTTTAATAGACGTCTTTGCAGTCGGACGCCGGGGCATAGCGACCGGTAGACCGCATCGTGAAGAGAGTGTCTCGGGAGACGCCTGATGCTAACACAGGCTAGTTATAAAACCCCTCAAGGACCAAAACTCTTAATACACGTCAGACACACACAGACAAGATCAAAAACGTCACATCGTCAGGTGAAACACACCGACTTTTTCCCCCCTCTTATTTTTTTTCCTTCTCCGACTTCCCCGGTTTCCCAACTAAGAGATTACAACTTGCAAGAGCATGCATTAGACCCTGGGCATTACTTAAGATGGTTTTCAACGTTGGAGAGTTGGTCAATGACGACATCCTTAGGGTGGTCCTCGGGGCCCCGTTGCTACGTGCAGACGCACGAAACGGAAACACCATCAGTTCAGACGGAAAAAGAAGTAGAAATGATTGAATTTTGGAATTGGAATGCCAAAAATCCGCCAAGAATTTTGAATTCATCTTGCATTTCCCTTCATATTTGTTTGGGTATATACATTACTATTCTTGTACATAATGTACAAATAATCAAGAATGACGATGCAATTACAAATCATCCAAGTCTGGCATTGAATTTTGAAGTGCTATGTGACAATTATGAAGTCATCTCATAAAGCACAAGGGAAACGGCCTCGATTGGTGAAAGTTACCTAAAGGAAACAGGGTACCGTAATTATCATTTGTATTTCGAACACAAAATTTGATATAAAAATGATATACAAATCTCATCTTTTTCATTTTACATACAAGTAGTTTATTCTGTTATATATTGTTCAGACATTGTTTTCTATCTTGTATTATTTTCCATTTTCACTTCTTTCAAGCGCTTTGAGCACTTCTGTGGATATTGCGCTATATAAGTAACCATTATAATGATTATTATTACATGTATTCCTTCCACCAGCCATACGACACATTCAGTGTACATGCAGACCTAGGCCTACTGTTTAACAATAACCAAGACGGTCCATTTTGTGTATTTCAACTTAATTTTTCAATTAAGTTAAGATTTTTCAATCTTAACTTTATCAATGTTTTATCAAAACTGGAAACATATTATTTTGTTTGTTCAAAGGTTAACACAGTATATTTTACAGCACCAATGGGGATGTATCAAATTCAATTTGTAATTTTCTCTTCTTTTTTTTTGTCAAGATTTCCACATGAGAAGAACACAAAGAACCTGCCAGTGGGAACAGGATCCGGTCTTGGTTAAAAAAGAAAAGAAAAAAAAGGAAAAACCCGAGGGAAAAGTACGGTTTTCAAATTAGCCAGATGCCGGGCCGAATGCACGGTCTTGCTCAAGGGGTATCATGCAAGTTGTATACATGTCTAACTGCAATTTCCTATATTTATGATTACAGCTTATGATTCAATCGAATAAAAAAAATGAGGGAGGAAAGTTTAACCAAATCCAAGCAAGAATGAAAAATTAGAAAAAATATCTGATTGATTCTAAAGAAAAAAAATTCAGAAATTTCAAATTTTGGTCACTAAATTGTTTTGCTTGTAATCAAACATTTCAGAAGGCCCCCCCCCCCCCCATTTTTATCATATACATGTATACTAATAAAACTTTTAGATAAAAGCAATAAAAGAATAATCAAACAAATAAAGAAGTGGATTTACAGGTAAAATATAGACTTTCAAACATGTACTACTTGTAAGAAAGATTTGAGGCTTTGCATGGTGACAATTGGTATGTGGATCAGTTTGCGGAAACACCATGTAATGTATTTCTTGTATTAAGTATTTCCAGTATTTCATTACTAGTATGTAGTAAACTGTTCATCATATGTCAAATTTAAACGACAATTAGTAGAGGAGATGTAAAGAGCAAAGGCCATCCAATCAGACGTGAGTAATCATGGAGCGACTCATAGCGGCAATTTCCGCACGACACGCCACATACAGCCAAAAAATTCAATCATATTAATTAAGCATTCATTATCGGCCCCTTAGCAAAACAACGCTTAAGGCGATGGCACCGAATCGATAGACAGCATAAGAGGTGGCACATGAACACTTGATACGGTGAACTGGTGACGAGCTGCCACGAGCCAGTGACTTGGTCAACACCTCCTTGGGCCGGGCACAGGCGGGCAGGCCAGAAATCAATACACCCACCCATCAACAAGGCTCGTCGTTTGGGCAATATTGTTTTGAGAAGGCATCGTTTTAAACAATTTCTCATCATCCTAGCTTGTTTGTCTTTCTTAAGCTAGACGGGAATCATAGCTTTTATGCAAACTATGGAGTTCAAACATGACACAAAGACAACAAGATGGCGTTAGGGTGCCAAGTTCGTAGCGGAAAGGGTTCCGACCGAGAAAGCTAATGAGCTAAGTCTTTGTACAGCATGTTACGCAGAGCTCATGATCGCCATATGCGATCCCCTGCATCGGTTCCCACATCCGATCCCGGCTGTTGAATGGAGGGAGACGGCATATGGATCACTGATCGATACATCCCCGCTCTGCACGAACAAACAAACCCAAAGAGATCAGTAGGTTTTTTTTTTAATTTGGTTTTTTTGGGGGGCCCGGTGCGATGATTATGTTACAATTGCATCCCCGATTCAATTACACTAGCAAGATTTCTGCCGGAAACAAATTACAGTGCTCCAATTTCTTCCGCTCATACCAAACTGGTTTTATAAATCTATTTTTTCCCCAATCCTTCTGTTAAAGAAGGCAATTATTTGTACAGCACACTGATGACTACTTGTATTAATTCTCGATGTTCATGACATTTTCAATTCTCTCGGGGGATCGTCTACACGAACTTTGAATGGGAAGAAAAGCAAAGCAGACATGTCATCAAGTTCTGGTCAACTACCTCGGACGATCTTTCAGGCTAATCAAAGCAGCCCCAGGAGGATTCCGTCATTATTTCCCCGCTTTTTTTTTTTACTCCACCCACACGCCAAGAAAACGAGATTAAAGCTGACAGATTGTGAGGAAAACAGACCCCAAGATCCCTGACTTCGTTTGCCATGGCCGTCAGTAAACCATATCCAACAATATCTTCCAAAAATAATCATCAAAAGTGAAACAATGGGTCTGGCTCCGACATCAGACAATCACGATGACATTAAATTGTCGCAAGATATTTCACATAAATGTCAAACCGGGCTGGAAATAGAACAACTAGCCGACCGGCCAAACAGCCTTAAAACAAATAATACCCAGCTCAGACTTCGACCGCCCGAGAGTACATTAACCTTTCACGAAACACACACACCGGCGAAAGTTTTAAACAAACATGTCTTCTCCCCTTTTGAAAAAGCACTGGGTATCTCCCGTATTTTATCCCTCCGCACAAAAGATGACTTTTCCCTACGGTTTCTTATCCTTCCTCATTATCCGTCAATTTGACCGTTATCTGAGAACCAGATCTAGAGAACAGCCGAGCCTAACAAAGTCCTTATTGAGAAGGATCGTGTTACCTCCAAGCTACGAAATCAAAAGAAACCACAAAAAAATAATAATTTGATGAATGTTATGTACAGAGGCGCTTGATAGGTCATCCGGATGCAGGAATGGCAAGGCTTTATGCCGGCCAACAGTTGGTTAATTTCATGATTTAGACCGTAAAGCGATACGCATACTTTAGAGGTCAGCAAAGGCTACGAATTGAATTGACTTTTTAATCTAGGTCAGTTAACATTGAAACTTGTTTCAGCAGTCATGTCGCCATTGATATTTACCTAGATGCTTAGAATGTAAAAGACGCTTAGCTAGCTCACAGTTTACCATAAACAAGATTATAAATTCATGATTTGTAAAAATTTCCAATGTTTTTCTAAACCTTGCCGACTGCCCAATACCGTTAAAAGGTTTTCAAGCAGAACTTAAACAGGTAAAATGCTATGACGGAGTTTATTATGTTCAGAATCTGTACATAAACTATGACTTCTGCATAAAGACTTCAAAACTGTCCCACCAATGGAAGGGGGGGGGGGGGTCATTCCTTCCTCCCGTTCTGGGACGAATGAGTTCCGGATAATGCCCTGAGCAAATTCTAGGACTCAGTTCCTGAAAGTCGACTGTGTGGATAAATACCAAATCCCTTCTCTTTTTTTTTTTTTCATTACCCCCTCTCCCGAACCCCCCACCCCCCAAGAGTAATGAAAACCACGAACCGAGCCAGACTAGAAATTCCGGATGAAAGACAAGGTGCAAATGAATGCCGCGTGCCGACCAAAATTCAGACATAACCGGCAAAAAAACACCAAAAAAAAAGCAAATTGTTGCCTCAGTACTAAAAGGTCGGTAGACAAAACTGTAAAAAAAAATCTTGTTTTGTCATGGCGTCATAAATTGTGTGCATTTGTCCCGTGGGTTTCGTAAGAGCCACATTTTGATGCAGAAGTGAACTGTTTTATGTGAAATCTTCACTTATTGGTATTTGGTATGTGATGAATAGGACAAAGCAGACGTTATAGACATAATGAACAAATGTACATGTATGCATATGTTCATGTTATGCGTCATGGCTGCATAACCATGGATTATGAATAAACCTTTTCAAATAATCTTTCGGAAAGATTATGCAAGGATTGAAATTCTATAAGCAAACAAACAAGCAAGACAGAAAATCTGTTTGCTATGGAATTTAAAACTTGGATATTTACGGAGAAAATTAGTATAAACAAAAACTATAGCATTGCTCTTGCAATGATTTACACATCTAGCCATCCTGTCCTATCACTTTTATGGTTTCAGAGAGGCCGGCGTATGAAATATCTAGAAAATTCCTCTAAATTATGGCCAACCTTGGAGAATACTGATTTAAACTGTTCAGTATGTCCTTTCTGGTTTTATTTATTACAAGATGAATGATCTTGATCACTTGAATGATCTTGAACATTTCGCTATGTGACGATTCATACAGATTTTGTTCCCCGTCATAATTGAAATAGATGCAAGCTACGATCCGTGACGTTTTGTGGTAACACCTTTTAATATGCGGTCTGAATCTTCAAAGGCATACTGGAAGGCCATAACCCTAAAGGGACCTATAATATTCCTATGATCCTGCTAACAGGACTGAAATAATTACTAAGAAGCCTAATTAGAATTTATTCAACAATGGATTTCGTTTCTAGAAGTACATCTTGGTGACAAATGGAGGTCGCATGTGAAATCACTTCGCCAGGGGAATTGTCGCGATTCAAAACAACATCAGCGTCATTTGTTTTCAATTAGGCTGGTTTTTGCAACATTGTTGCGCACCGGGCAACAAAGAGCTCCCTCTGGAGTTTGATGTTGTTGTTGCTGCGTCGTCATCATCTGTGCGGGCTTTTAATAAAAACCTCTGTCTCGGAGCTGGCATTTCTTATTTGCATCATCTCCCGTTTCTCTGCACGATCTGTTCGCTTTGGGGATCAGCTTTCATTTCCAATGGGGCCAGGTTTTAATGAGTCGGGGGGGGGGGGGGGGGGGGTGCGGATATTATGGCAGTAGAATTTTTTTTTTTAATTTACGGACTGCCAATGGTACCACACTTGTAAGACTTCCACTAACGGTTCTCAGACTGTTTTGTCAGCTTTTCACCTCTCGATTAGAATGAATCATAACCGGCAGACGCCGTTGACGACAGGGGTTATTCGTCGTCTATTTCCAAGCCGACTATTACTTGTATAGAATCTAACTGATCGTTCGGACTGATAATTGTCCTCCCATTACATTCCTGAAAACTCACCCACAATAATGACCAACTTTGAGACAATACCGTCTATTGATTACAAAAATCATTGCCTTCGATAACGATCCTGCTTGGATCGAAACGCGTCAGGCCCTACTAACTCCAAGCATTTTATAAATTTCAGGTCATTAGTTTGGCTGATGAGCTGTTTGCAGCATTTTATTACATGTATTGCAAAAATTTAACGGACGTGGCCAGGTTAAAAAAAAAACCTGCACAAAACTATTAAGAGGCAAAGTCCGTCATGACGCCATACAAAATTTCAGTGGCAGTAACATTCACTGACTGAGCCACGTGAACAGGTGGTGTGGCAGATGCTATTGCACCTTCATTATAGAACATTTTAGGATTTCAAAGGTCTTGGGACCCTCATTTGTGCCCACTGCTGCCTTAATCTCAGCAAAACCCCAGCGGCAAAAAAGATTCAACGGGCCTGATGGCCCGACATGAAATACGATCCGACAATAATGAGGGAAGTCATATCAGCATCCAGCGCTATACACAGTACGGCTACGTCTATCGTCACCAGTCAACCAATGCGTTTGCAATAGGCAAATACCAAGCCCTAGCCCGAGACAAATGATATCGGATGCAGCCTCAAACACACAGTTTTTTCTCCTCCAGTAATGATTGAACTGCAGCTTGATTGAAGGAAACAAGTCAGTTGTGTGGACAATAACAGCCATTGTAACTCCTTACAAGTGCAGTAATGTCCGTGCAAATTAAAGACCTTCGCTCGATGTCTTGCACCGCATTTGTGTTACTGGTATACGTGTAAGCCGGACTCTTGAAGGTAGTATCATACTTTGGTAAGAAACCAAAACAGAAATTTTCACAGATTTATGTATAACTTACAGGGTATGAAGTTGGTTGTGGTTCTGCCTGATATTGTGTATTTATCCAGAAATTAGTCAAACAACGACCGAAAATCATTTTGATCTTTTTAAAGATAAAAAAAAGAGAAAAGAAATACTGTGGCAGTTTTTCACTGTTTTCTCAAAAAGTGACCACTGTATAGGACTTAAATTTTCACAGATGACTGTTACTGTATCTGTCTTGACATTTTTTCCCATGAATCTGTATTTCTTTGACAAAAACCAAAATATATTACCTTTAAAGCCTGACAAGAGAGAAAGAATCGATCTCCCCGATCATTTTCTCTTTTTAAAGGCTGCAAAAATACTCAGCACCGTTTCTTCTCTGTAAGCATAACCTTGTTTATTATACAGATAACAAGTCAAGTCCCAAGAACCTTACATCCAATTAGCTCAATTTACTGTTACGCTGTCTGACAAGTGCACAAACTCCCGCCCAAAAAAGATGGAGGATGGAAATATAGCAGAAAGAGAAAGGCCCTTCCATGTTTTTTACCGGAGAAAAATTCTGATTATCTGTAGTCTAGATCAGGGGATTTGCGGAGCACACAGACTACAGGTTGTCTTAATGAAGGATGTTCATTTGACTCTAGGCTAAATCCCACAGGCGCATTTTGCTTTTATTGGTCGCTTATATGTGGTTGGGGCGCAAGAAACTGCCGCGGCACGAAAATGAGTGTTCTTGCATTATATGTCTGCACTTATCAACGATCCGTATAGGAGCAGAGCGTGTAAAGTGCAGCATCACGCATATCATCATCAAGGAGGAAGAAGAAGAAGAAGAAAAAAAAAATCCAATATATCATCTTGCAGATAAGAGATCGGAGATTCTCCAAAAATAAAAGCATGCACGGAGTTGAGTGGTGGCAGCGGTGGGATCAGATCGAAGAATTAAGCTCCATCAATTCAGGGCCTGCCGTTGCATTTTACATCAACTCGATGAGAAATCATGCCGAATGTGAGCAAACATATTTAAGGCAATTTGTGTTGGCTGAGTCAACGAGGGGGAAAAAACCTTACAAAACATTTGATTTTTATGAATTCACAATCAGAGAACACTATAAACCAAAAACACAGGAAGTCTGCTCTGAAAAACTGGTTCACATTTTGCTATGTGGTAAAAGTCTAAAAAGATGCATTATCCAACTTCTGGCCAAACTGACTTGTCTGCTTTATATCAATAATAACTCTTGTGAGTTGTGACATAAACAATGAGCAATCCCTCTTTCTATAAAAAAAATTACAATTCCCAAAATGTCTGAACAATAAATAGAGAAGACAAAGAATTCACCCAAACAGCAAAGTGACTAGAAATTGGCCATTTCGAGCACTGCCGTATGTACATACTGATTTTCTCAATTCATCAACAGTTGGTCCGCTACTGCCCGTCCAATATTTAATACCGACTTGGAAAGCAAATTTATTCAGCATTTGGCCAAACTACCGGAGCCCCAGAAATCCCACTAACAAGACGAGGGACTGTAGCAGACACACGTCAATTTTAAATAAATTGCAGCCCAAAGTGCCTTGATTCCCATCAGGTTGTTTTGGTTTTCTTCTGCAGCTTGTGCGTGTGGCGGAATGTCATACAACATTTTTATTTCATTTATTTATTTGTTTTCATGGGAAAAAGCTCAAAATTGTTTGTCCTTGTCAAAATTGAGCATCTTGTATGTTCTGGGGGGAAAATTGAATATCAAATCAATCTACATACCGTGTCACATTATAAGACAACTTTTAAAGGTAACAAAGAAAACTGCATGAAAAAGGAAAACGTCAGTAGCTCAAAATACATTCTGTTTTATGAAAGCTTCTTCCTATCCACAAGAAAATCATGTAAAACGTGGAAGGGTGAATGCCATTTCTCTTCGAAGATTGCCAGGAACTGATTGCTCATAAATTGCTTGGCATCACATTGGCCTGTAACTCAAAGACAACGCCCAAGACATAAATCAACAGAACTTCAGAACATGCAACAACGCAAACGCAAGTTGAAAAGGATTCAAGTATGTACTATCTGCGCATGGCCATGTGCCCATTCCCATACATGGCAATTTCACAACGGAACGAGGGAGAATAATCCGATGCAATAAAATAAATTCACGAGCATGCTTCGTCCCGGTGAGGTTTACAAGTGACGACATATCTTCCATGTTCCTATCTATCCATATGAGAGCACGAAGAACCCATGGTTGTGATAAGAGTTCCTGTGGAACAGAACAACACTGTCCTATCTCAAGGGACTTATGCTTACCGATTCGATCCATAAATCGAGATGATTTATAAAGCGGCAATCATCGGTACTAGAAAGGGAACCGACAGTACATTTCTTTGTTTAATGAGCAACGTGGGAAGGAAAATCGGCCCATCGTTTCAACTCATTAAAACCTCTGATAGAGTCGTAATTCAATTCAGAAGCCAAGACTGAATCAAATGTGTCGTCCTAGTTTAAAACAATCAACTGCATATTGCGCCCTCGGTTTTAGAGTTTGAAAAAGTCACAGAACATTTTCATGAAAATTCATGCCATGCATGACGCAACCAACTCCATCTTTGAAAGTTACACACCGCTATAACAAATACATCAAAGGTACCTAAAACGGGAATGCAATTAACAAGCTAAATTACTGCATCATTCTTAAACCATGGAGAAATAAGACATTTCTCCACGGTTAAAAATTATTCATACATAGAGGGAACAAAACAAAATTGCGAGGATATCAATTGACATTTAGATTTCTTTGTAGTTAAGTGCATCGACTGAAAAAAAGATGATGACTTGGCACAACACAAACAAACACATTGAAAAACAACAACAATTAAGTCAGAAAAAGCAATAAACCAGGAGCGGATCCAAAATTTTCCAGGGGGGGACGTGGAAATAAATTGCGCTGTTCAATAGAGACGGACGCATGCCGGGGAGATCAAAGCTAGCTAATTTTGTCTCCCCCTCTTTTTTCTTCTCTTTTTGAGTCTTTCTGCTTCCCTATATATTGTTTTTTCTTCTTTCTTTCTTTTTTCTTTTCTTTTCTTTCTCCCCCTTTTTTTGCTGGAAGAAAAAACGCCCTCACACCCGGATACGCCCCCTTTAAACACATGTCCGTTCATACAATGAGAGTACATAATGTACAGGCTATTTGCATGTAATCATTTTAACACCGTGCATAACGACCAAGCCTTACACCGTCGTCGGCATTTACATCAATAATTTTCTTTCTGGAAAACACATTAGCAAGATGGCAGGATAAATCTTAAGCGTCAGATTATTCTCAATCAAATCTTGTCCTTGGGAGAAAACTAATGAGCTGATAACACTTGCTTTGCCAACGAAATAAACATTGTATGCTACATGAACACTGCATCTGTTTTTGTGCTTTTGTTGTTACGAGTGTAACAAATTTGTAGAGTGCTTAATAAGTTGTCGACAATTTGTGATTGTTTAAAGGTGAATTGGTGTCCACCTGAAATACATTTTGAAAGGCGAACAAAGAAAAATTGACTGGAGCAGGATTCGAACCCGACGACCTCCTGAAAACATTTTGGTGGACTACAAATGTGTCTCATTGTGCCAAGATAGATGTACTTAAGTTGGTAATATCATACTTTGTTTTTTGTCAAAGAAATACAGATTCATGGGCAAAAATATCAAGGAAGATACAGTAAAAGTAATCGGTGAAAATTTCAGTCCTGTACGTTGCCCACTTTTTGAGAAAACAGTGAAAAACGACCACAGTATTTATTAAGTCTTTTCTCTTTTATTTTTGATCTTTTAAAAGATCAAAAAGATTTCCAGTCGTTGTTTAACTAAATACACCATTTCGGGTGGAAACAATTTAACAGTATGTTTCTACCACCACCAGAAAAGCCAACCAGACGTTCTCAGAATTAGCCTTCAAAACACCAACCATCCAGACGAGCTCTCTGCTGGGACATTTTTAAAAATAGCTTGTTTGCCCTGAACTTTCCTTTTTTACAAAAGGTTTTAATTTGACCTTGCCGAATACTGCAAACTCACTCGTAATATGCAACAATAGTTTACAATACACTCATTGTGTTGAGAAATACGTGTACCCGGGGCAAACAGAGGAAATTTAGGAGGAAATAACTTTATAAAAGACCTGTGCATGTCAAAATCTTACCTCTGTATATTATATACACCGTGTGTAGTAAAAACAAAATCATAATTGGAAATAAGTTTTTGAAAACAATCCAGCTTTCCTACCACAGTTCTAGAATTTTCTGAAAGAAATGTCCAGGGGATCTGTGGCTCAATCCAGCATGCCTAATGATTTTTTTGGGCCTACCTTGGTTGCCTTCTACCACGGTAACGGTCCAGTCCGTGGTGGCCGTTACTATGATGAAGATGAGACCGATCAATATGAAGACCACGATCAGGCCCTTGAAGAGAACGGACACGACGCGGTCGTACAAGCTTCTCTTGGGCTGCTCCACTTGGATGGTCTTCTCATCCACGGCAATGTAGTCCTTCCCCATCTTGAGTTCGCTCCCAGCCCCAAATTGATTTCAGAACAGAAGACCGGTGTCCTACAGTTCTCCAAATTCGGTTTGAAAAATGGGCTACGCTCTGTTTGAGTATCAAACGTTGCAGGATCTGATCTGAATCCACAACGATTCCGATTCCTTAACTCCTGGTCTTTCCAGAAATTAAATGTTGAAAGAAACACACAACCTGAATATAGTTTGTAAAAGTAGATGGAAGAATTCACAATTTTGCCACACTTGTCACGCAAAGCTACGCCTCTCGAATTGGTGTGTAGACTCAGCCGCTCTACTCATCTAGCAATAACCAATCTGGAGTGTGCAGCATAGTCCTCCCAGGACTCATTAAACATCAGCTGTTTAGACCTTGGACCCAAGTGCCGTCCATTAATTTGCCGTCTGTCAATTGCAGAAGAGGACAAAGTCCCAAAGTCCCGGAAAATTGGACGACCAGCAGCCGTACCCGTACCCCACAACGCAGTGTAGTACTTCAAACAAGCTGTGTGTAAACCTGTTTGCTATCTCTGGGCTCAAATGTTCGCACTGATCACAATCAGGCAAACATTCGGTAATACCAACTGATGTATGTCTCAATCCTGAAAAAAAATCCCCCGCTCCTCACACACAAAATATTACTTATTAGCTTTCCTCCGTAAAGCTCGGTGACAGTTCCCAAGCTCAAGCCCTGCAACCGATGATAGAGTGAACTTTGCAGTGCTGAAAGTTATCGCTCCGATAACTGGGAGCACTGAAGAATGTTCCTGTTTGTGCAATGCAAGCCTGCGATCGCTGGTGCTTCACGCTTGGGTGGAGAACAGTTCATGACAATAATAAAAACACATCCGGGATTTTCTATTCTTCGAAGTCTGACTTGTTCCAAAACTAAACCATTTTGCAAATAACAAAGACACAGGATTTGGAGTAAAGAAAGAGAAGAGGAAAAGATTAATTAAACAATCTTGCAGCGAACCAAATGATCCGGTTTGTCATTTATGGCATCAGATGATTTTGAGGCTGACAACGGCACATCTTTCATCCAGATCTCCTTCGTAATCTTAAACCGTTTCCTCTCTGGAGTCGTCAGTAGCAAGTGGTAATAATGGTTTGCAATCTCCGAACCAACCACGCTGCCGAATCACGCCCTCTCCTCTGATTGGCTGGAGAGTTCTTTTCTATTTCTTCCTCTTTTTTTTCCCGCGTCGATCCAAAGCTTGAGGAACGGTCGACTAACAACCGTGTGTGCCTTGCCTTTCAAAATTAAATCCCGATTTGTGTGTGAGCTGTCAGCGCACGCATCTATTGAGAAATACTCAGGGAGTATATATATACCTATCCCTGCCTCCCTATATATACCGGACCACACAATAGAACGAGTGTAGACCTCCATGCAAAATAATATTGGTTTCTCAATATACACTGTACATATAGGCCTATATATATATAATATACCCTGGGCTCCATACTGGGGAGATTGGATCGGCCGTGCGATTAATAATAACAGGTAATGCCTTGCAGGCTATTTGATGGCTATGAAAGGACGCTGATCATTGGAGGGGGGAGGGGGAGGGGGGAGAGGGGGGGGGGGACATTTGAGAATTGAGAAACGCTGCAGTTGAGACTGAGCATTTTAGTAGTCGACGTACAGTAGGCTTCCTAAATACCCGCTATGTACACGCGCCTGCATCTGTTAGATCATCAGGACTATTTTGAGGGGATGACATTATCGGAATGCAATAGCACGAGCAGATAGAGATCTTAAAAATTCAGAGGACATCTTGTATATCATGTCTCATCTGACCTTAATGCGGGATTTTGATAACAGGCCATAGTCCATCCATTCACAAACATAATAATACACGGTTTGAGTATTAAATTCAGCAAATCTTACAAATCGTTTTTCAGCTTTTTCTTGCTGCAAATGAATATCTGTCCACTTAAACATATAGAACATGGTATTAAAAGTAATTTTGATTCTTAAAGGTAATATATCATACTTTGGTTTTTGTCAACGATATGCAGATTCATGGGCAAAAAATATCAAGGAAGATACAGTAACAGTCATCTGTAAATGGTTCATTAGATTATTCGAACAAAATTTTAATTCCAAAAACCTCCATTATGAGAAAAATGTCAGCCAATGTGCTGGTATGCGTATCTTATCAACATAAAAGATTGACTGTTGTCTGATTTTTGGCTGGCAAATTATTAAAAAAGAAATAATTTTATATCCAATAATATGAGCTTATAAACAAAATATGGCAGAAAAAAAAGAAAGAATCATCTATCAGTATATTGCACAACAACTCCATAACCTGGGAAATACCCAGATTTTAAAAATTCTGTATAGATTTTCTCATACAATTTTATCTGAAAGCTTGTGATTTGGGAAGAATTGTTAAAAAGATGAATCATCGGGCAATTCAAATCAGTTTTCATTCAAAAAACGTCTGCACAATCACGCAGATGTTCCCTTCAAATGTCGTGATTTCAATATCCCCCTCGTTTCACAATCCGACTGGTCATCACTTTCATCATCAAAACCGTCATTTGAATCCCTGCCAAATAATTCTCGTTTTCCTCTCCCCCTCCACCCCAATATCGTCCACTCTTCCTCAATTCCATTCAGCATTCATCACTGAGCCTACCATCTCAAGAATGGGAATCATGTGACCCATCTGTGACATACGCTCATCTCCAGGAGGACGGTAGTCAGATACCCTCCCCGGCAACGTGTACTTTTTAAAGGTTACGGCCTCTGAGAACTACACACTGCAAGGAGATGCCATTCATACAGCTTCCAGCTTTAAGGAACGGCAGAAAGCAAATACTGCACGGATTAATTGTTCGGGAAACGAAGACCAAACGACGGATGGATTGTTCCATTCAAATGAGCGGGTAGTTCAAGAGATGGAAGGTCTTATACTGTGTAAATACTGATAATGCTGGAACAACCAAAATGCTGTCCATGAACACATCATAGGCAAAACAAACTACAAATGCGTACATTTCTACATTATTTCTCAGTCAAGTTGAACTGATGCCAACAACTGTTTTTGTCAATCAACAGAAGTTCCCGCCATTTCGAAGGAACATCACTTCAAAATTCCTTCAACTGCTCCATCAAAAAAAACATCACTTCATACCCAGTCGATACTTAAAAAATATGTTTTTAATAAATAGCTGCATGTTTAAGCAATTGAGCTACGCCTCCAAATCTCGTAACAGCTTCTTGAAGAATTCGGAAGTCGTCTGGGGATGGGGTCTTGAATGGGAGTTGGAATTATGCCATTCTATCCTCAAGCCTATGAGTGAGACCTACATGTTATTCATTGCAATGGCCAGCTCGGAAGATCCCCATTTTTCATCTTCATGTATCTAGATTGCCTCTCCTTGATAGGTTCATGAGTGTTTATACAAATAGACCAGATGCCCAGGTATTAATCAAGCAAGGGGCGATGACAGGGACTGGGTCTCGTCTTCCGAGGAAGAAAAAGACCTGATGAAGTGCGGGGATCATGGCTGATGCTCTGTAAACTGTCATTCCATGAAGCGGCCAGGGTAAACCTGTACTCCGTGCATCCTGTTTTCAACATGCTCATAATTTAACCGTTTTTTATTCTTTTGCACTTTTTGGTGTATACATTGAGTCAGTTTGAAATCAACAAAATGGCAAAAAACAAAAATCGATGGACGCATGAGGTGGAGAACATACATGTGACCAAGTAGGTCTCCTGGTGAGGACTAGAGCAGACTAGTCGAAACGTTGCGACCTAATTGCGAGAAGTGCGAACGATATAGAAGTGCGAAAATATGAACAATTATTCCATGGTGTTTCCGCAAACCGATCCACATACCAATTGTCACCATGCAAAGCCTCAAATCTTTCTTAAATTTCAGGTCATTATTTTGGCTGATGAGCAGTTTGCAGCAGTTTATTACTCATATCAATTGTTGTCCTACATTTTGACAGATAAGTCTTCAGATATATGATAAACCATAGATGGCATTCACCAGTTCTACAATTTCAACACAAGACGGACAGATAATATGTAGTCAATCCAAGAATCTACGGGAGACCTAAGTTGAATGAATCATCCCCCGAGATGAAGAGCTGCTAGCAAACTCATAGACCCCAATGTCAACACCACAGTAGCTGGATCGTGTCCTTCGATCCACACTCCCGAAACTCTATCGCACAATCTTAGATTGACTGAACCAACACGGGGCAGCAGCGTGCGCCGCCGTGTGTACACTACTTCCAAGGGGAAAGACCAAAGAGCATAAAAAAAACTGATCCCTGTTCATTATGTGGGACACTTTTAATGGTCAATATTATACGTTTCTCTAGAGCTGTTGGGACAACACTGATCCTGGGTCATGTGCAAACTTTGTCTCTTTTTAGTAATCGGCACAAGACGTGTGACGGATACCCAATAGATTACCACAGAAGAGAAAGAATACACAGCACTGCACAAAATGTGAAGAGGGTACCGGTTCGACCATCTGATATTAAGAAAATGTTGTTCTAGGGTCAACATATCAGACACAACATAAGAAGAAAGGATTGGAATCCCTGCTAAAGATTAAAGGCGCTGTCACTGACAAATTCAAAACCCAATCACACAGAAAAAAGAAAATCTGATCTCTTTTATATATTAAGCACTTGTAAAATGCGACCAGTGAAATTCAAAAATTTCAAAATACAAATGATGTTAAAAAAATCGAGAACTGAATCTTTAAAGCACACCTCAAATGAATATTTATTTATTTATTTATTTTTGCCGAAGGGGAGATGACTGTTTTCCTTTTTCTGCGACTGGAAAGCTGGACAAACATGCTTGATGTTCCGTGTAATTACGGTGGGAAGGATAACGGACGATTGGCTTACCAATTTCAGCACTTGTCATGATCTTGGGATGCACGCCGTTATCAGCGATACAGGCATAGACTCCCTCGTGCAGTGCCTTCTGCATGTTCTTGAATTTTAACCGGATGCCCCTTCAAAAGGAAAACAAAACAAAAAATCGTAAACAAAACAAAATTGATATAAACAAAAACAAAAATTATAAACGTAAACAAAACATTGAATGTATACTTCTAAATGGACAGATATGACATTCATCAATAAATATAAATTGTCCATCCTTTCATTAAATTTGAAATGGTTTCCATGGTAACGAATGTGTGTCGGTAAGTGGCATGTTAAGATTTGTCCCCAAGGAAGATGACAAGATGGATGCACCATGAATAAGGCGATTTATCTCACTTAATGACACTTACCCTTTTCCACTTTTGTAGTTGATGCCTTTCACAGCTCCCTTGGACAACGTCACGCCGTCCTTGGTCATTTTCAGACTCGGTGACGGAAACCCTGACGCGATGCAGGACAATGTCGCTCGGCTGCCAGGGGCGTAAAACTTGTTCTTGAGCTCTTTATTGAAGCTTGGGGCTGCCCCTATACAAAGAAAAACAACCAAATGAACGTTGTTAAAATTTAAGACAATGATACAAAACAGACACTATACAATTCAGAATTCGAATTAATGAAATGACAACTTTTGTAATGCTTTTGTCTGATGATAATAAAATTTACAATTTAAATAACCATCATTTGGAATAATTAGGCACTTCTTATTGGTTTGTGAACATAATTAATTTCATTGATTTATATCAAAAATTTGCTAAACATGAAATTCCTGTCTTTATAAAAACAGGATTAACAACCAAATTTCCAAGTGTTGTGTATCACTTGCAATTGTTCTTGGGCTGTTGTTCGCTGACCATGAATATCAAATTTTTACACAGCTGTGTGAAAAACGCCACCATGTGGATTTTCCCTCGAATGTAAACATTCCTTTATACATGTACTACTTGTTGTCAGAAAGCACCAGGCATTTTTCACACACAGACACAGACTGGCCCGTCCAATACTGCCAAAGTGCAATAGCGCCCTCTTGTGGCCAAAGCTTCACAAGCTAGCTTGCCACTGGACAGGTTTCATCAAGATCAATTTGCTAAAAACGAACACAAATCTGATCCACATAGCAACCGCATCGTCGAACTTTCAAATTGAGTGATGATCTTAAGGCAACTGTCGTTTAACCGACAGATACGCAGTTAATAATTCAGCAAGAATCAGTTCAAAATTCCCCTCGTGATGAAATGAAACAGACATTATCCGAGACTTCTCTCAATCAACACACCGCCCGTGGAATAGCCATCTTTAATTCTGGGTTTATGAGCTCCAAACACGACAACTGTTAAATTATACAAATGCCACGGGGTCAAGTCGGATAATCCGGCATTACTATGAAGGAGGGTTTATGGGATGCAGTGACTAGATGATGTCTTCATTCCAGCGAGAGGCTCAGTCAAGTTTTCTTGTAACCCTTCCCTCTCTCTCTCTCTCGCTCTCGTGAGATTCTTAAACAAAGCCACTCTCTCTGTCTTTTCCGGCTGTTTTCCAGCTTGTCAGCTGTAATTTACTTGTCTCTTTATCAGCTGGTTTATATACACAGGGATCAAATACGGCACGTTCTGTCTGGAAATTAGGTGTTTCAAATCCAAGAGCCATAAAGCTTGGGAAACAAGAGATGCTAGAACAGAGTGGAGTGATTCTCTAAAGAAAAACAATTTTTAACTGCTTTTGTATTTTGATGATTATTTGGCAGAATTAATCTTTTGAAGGAAATGCGATAATGTGATAATGCAAGGCTCTGCAATGTTAGTTCACAATATTTTCTATGACAAGGTACTGAGGTAGAATTAAAAAAAATGTGTAACCTGCAAAAAGGTGAAAGCTTGAAACTCAAGGAATGCCAGCAAATAATCAATATTTTCCTGGAGAACTGAAGTTGAACCAAAATAATTTTCCCTCCAAAATTTTGCAAAAGAAAAGTTTGCAAGTGTCTTGTTAATTGTGCTTTTTTTTTTTAAAAGAATCTGCTTAAGTAGTAATTTTGTAATGTACAAGATTTAATACTGTAAGCCAAATTTTCACTCCAAATTTTTGCAAAAGAAAAGACATCAAAAGGTTTGTCTCGAAAATTCTTCTGCAATTGCCAGTCTTTTGTTCACTGTACTCTATTTTTTTCTTGGTAAGTTTCTGTTTAAGTAGCAAATTTTGCAATGTACAAGATTGTTTTTGAGATTAGAGTTGAGGAACTCTTGTAATTGGTTCTCTTCCTCTTTTCCACGGTCTGTTCCGTCCCTCTTTCGTTGCTCGATATCATCAGCGAAATCAATCACCATTAGCTCTGTCAAAGCATAACAGCAGTGGAGGAATTACACAAGCGCTGCCGCAGTGCCACAGCACTCTACAAAAGCCAGAAAATTGCATATTCTCCTGTTAATTCAATAATTGGACCCCCAACTCAGTCAACAGGGTCATGGCCATCGGTCTTTACTCAACGGCTGATTGATGGAGAAATATTTTCTTGCTTCTCCGAGGGTAAGCCTTGCCAAACAGAGAGAGAGAGAGAAACTAGGTTGTCCCTGACTTTGATAGTCAGCGTTCTATAAATGGAGCCGGACTGACGAGAATTGGACCAAGGGATGTCTACCGTTTGACAAAGTCCGGTCATGAGAACTTCTGGAGCACGCAAACCGCAAGACAGAGGTTCAACTGACAGACAACACCGAGAACTGAAAACAGCCTTGACTGAACAAATAACCGCAACCCTCAACATTTGCTCAAGAGTACCTAGATACCACCTCGCAGGCTCAGCGTTGAACACACTGCTGATGCGTGAGCTAAATATTGACAGATTTCCGTTTATTATTTCTGAGGATAATAGATTTGTAGGGAAATACACAGATCGGGGTGGCCCAACACAGATTAAAGCTGTATCAACATTCCGACTGAAAGAACACCTTCCATTGATAAAAATATATTTGCATGATATTTGCATGATGTTTGCATAATATTTGCATGATATTTGCATGGATAAACCCCCCAAATAATGAAGTCTTTTTGTTTTTCAATTCATCTTAAAAAAGCTGAGTTGAGAAGGATTTAGTATAAATAGGTGGAAAAGGAGGATTCAAAATTTGTAAAAGTTTTGTTGCACAAGTCTATGGAAAGATTTCCCTATAGCTCCACCCTCACTTATTGGCATTTTGGTTCATCTTTATGATATTTTGGTTCATCTTTATGATCAACATATGATTACTTTAAGAGAAACAACATGGCCTTGCCAAGGGTGTAAACAAGGACTATCAGACCAAAACAAATTACAGTTACATAATTTTTAGTTCTCCAAACAGGTACAGTCACCAGCCGGAATAAATCCCCAAAAAATATGTCGTAAGGTCAAATGGGATTAAACTTTATTCGTGCATCAAGGGAAGAATTATTTCCAGCTCTCCACTTTGGAATTTATCACTGGAGTCTACAGGCCTGGCAAACAAGCATTTTATTGTTCCGAAAACTCATAAGATTCCAATTTTTATTAAATAAAGTCCAGCGTGCGTGCGAGGCCAGTATGATGCCAGTGACTCAAGCACAGCTTGTGTTGGAGTTGATCGGAAGACTTCTGAGTCATTCCGTTTTGTGGGATCAAGCTTTTTCCTGCCCAGTTTAAAATTCCAGAGCTTGCAGTTGTAGGCCTACTAGACTGGCCTTAGGCCTTCAAGGTATGTTCTTGAAGTCCTACTGAACCGCTCTCCAAGTCTTACAGTTGATAGCCATTGGCACTTGATGAACATGTATGTACAGGATCTTCTTGAAGTCCACATCTTCAGTAAGTGACCCTCTTTCTCTGGAGGGCAAAAGACATGTCAATGGCTCTTTATCTCCGCAATGATAACAGTGTTAATGTAACAGGAAGTGGAGAGACATGATAGAAGCCACATTACTACCCCAACACCGACGACCACACACTTCGGAGCTCCTGGCAAAGCTTTGAACTGATCCATTATTAGCTTGTGGTTAAACTTTAAAGCCGCAAAGTATTTTAAGAGGCCTAAGCTATCTCATTCAAGGGCTATTAGCCGCTGAGTGGTGGCGAAAAAAGTTTGGTCAATTGAAAACCCATGAACTGACCGGGACAAACTATACCACTCAAGTTTAGATTGCAGACAAGGGCAATATCCTCAACGTAAAGGTGATTTATTTCTTTTTTGGGGGGAAAATAGAGATGATAATTACAGTACAATATACATTTCTTTTGGTTTTTGGAACTTGATTACAATTCAAGAGATCATCAAATAACCACAAGGGGAACTGACTGAATTTTTAAGCCATTGAAAG
Organism: Astropecten irregularis; assembly: GCA_963971285.1. NCBI lineage: Eukaryota > Metazoa > Echinodermata > Asteroidea > Paxillosida > Astropectinidae > Astropecten > Astropecten irregularis. Next base: position 12,380,438 of record OZ020263.1, read on the forward strand.
GTGAACAAAGCAAAATTTACTGGAGCGGGATTCGAACCGGCGAACTCCTGAATGCCGTACAGGCGCTCTACCAACTGAGCTATCCAGCCGTACGCGGGTGGTGTCCCTAATAGTCAATTACCTTTGTTCGTTTGGCAGTCAGAAGCCATGGAACAACTCACATACTGCTAAATGACAAGGATCATTTTATCAATACTCCCAGCATTAGAAATGCTGCAAAATGAGAAATATTACAAATACATGGGGGATCATTCAAAGATGAAGTTTGAAGGATTGAAAACAATTCATTGATCGATACATATTATTAAGTGTAAGCCATCTTAGGAAGATCTGTAGGGCCTACTCTTTGGTCAAGAAAACAAACCAAAACAAGACAAGAATGTAACATGTGGGCCAACATGAAACTTATAAAATAATACAAGTTCTGTCTGATGAAAAATATTCAAAGTATGTGTCAACCCACAAAGGTTGGTCATAATTACAGAAAAATCAAGACCTCCTGGGTGAAATTTGTGGTGCCGGGTGAGACAAATACCCCCCAAAATGAAAAAGAGAACAGACAGCAAGCGGCGAGACAGAATAGCTGCAAGGAACGATTCCCCTATCAACAGATTGGCTTACCCTTGAAAGTGAAAATGGGTTTTTTTGGTCAACCACACGCCAATTACGTGAAGGACAGATACTCAGAGGAAGTGCTTGGTCTGTTTGTGGGAGGGCGGCGGACCCGACCGAAAGCATTCTGGGGGAGAAATCGGACACTTTGAGAGGGAGGAAAGATTGTTTGGAACTTCATTCATGGAAAAATGATCCTTGTCCTTCCTTGTGTTTGAGTGATGGGCTGGCTATTGCTTTCAGTTGATCTTTTGGCCATTAAAAAGATTGTATAGAAGTCTTACATACACAGGGCAAAGAACTTAAACTGAGGCGAGATGATAACAAGTACCACTTTTGGTTGATGAAATGAATATTGATCAATAATCTGTGCAACTCAAATTTAAGGCTTTGCATGGCGGAAGTACATAAAGTAATAGGTTTTGTGGTAATATATAAAAATAAAAAAAAATGCAGAAAGTCGTATTAACCGGCTCTTTTCAGAGCCACCCCATTCTCACAAAAGAGATGAATAAACGGTCACATGGTGTCACCAAAAAATCCTATTACCTTAAATAATTTGTGTGCTGAGTGATAATTTCAGAATGGGTTGACAAAATGACTAAGGGTGATGATTTGAGATTGTTGACTAATGATTTCATAATTTATTATTCATCAGAGTGCCACCTTTACAATCCTAGAAACTTGACTATGTACAGTATAATCTGGGTCTCCTTTCTATAATGACCAGAATGTCAACACACTGCATTCAATCTCTATGCATTTCTACCTCCATGATTCAGTAAAAGTTATATCCATATTGATTCTTCTTCCCATTTTTGAAAATATTTTTGAAATGAAGTCAGGAAGACCTTCAAACCGTCTCTGGTTTTGTTTTAGACCCTGGGGTCGGGAAACAGTGGTGTTAACTGAAGTGTTGTGTCTGATGTTGTTTTACACCTCAGCCATTATTACACTGGCTATTTAATACCCAAAAATCTCATTGACACAAAGAGGAAATCGTCTGACCACAAAACAGGATAAGGGAACTTCCTCCACAGTTTAACCAAGAACTTTAAACAGAAAGGAATCGGCTTCACGCACAACTTGGCTGATCAAGTGGGAGAATAGTGTCTGAGTCGTAAGATGATTCATAGACTGATGATATGCCCAGTGACTGGAAGCGTCTTCGCGAAACAGCAAACAGACCAAAAAAGTGTCAAAATTATCTCCGGGTGTTTTTCATTTACAATTTTGGTTCCTTCCTCGGTGGAAATTGCAAGTGTGTGGAGACCCCCCAGGGAGAGAAGATGCGATTTCAGTTTGATGGAAACAAGAGTACAAGTGATAATGTGAAAGTGATAGAAGGAGTGTGCACATCTGGTGCAATGACACTGAGGCATGCGTCAAGCCATTTATAAATCCACTTGCACAACTGTGTACTTTCCAAGTCATCTGTGGAATCTCTGAGGAAGTTAGCAGAATCTGGCCAAGCGAGGGCGCTATACCAAAATAATGGTATGACAGTCATGTAGTAGACGATGGGCAAGAAAGGAGAAATAAATAAAAATAGGACTCTATCCTGAATGTGCCCAGAAAAGCCTAAAGGGTTCACGAAACGGCAGATTAGGCTCAGGCTCCAGCTCTGTCATCCATGTGATGAAAAAATATAGGTTGTGGTTTTTCATTAAAGTTGAAGCTCTGTCTACCTTTTCAAACTAGAGAATCTACTTCCGAACCGCAGCCAAAAGTCTCTATTTTGATACCCGTCATTTCGGAATGGATTCATGAAAATGAAGACGGCGCCCGAGCCTCCGTTTCATAAACGCCCTTAGGAGGTCTCATAAACATTCGTAGAATGAAGGCAACTAATGGCAGAGGAATTTTCATGCTAGTCGGATCAAATTTACAAAACCTGTCACCATCAACATGATCTTGCACATTCAGTGTAACTTTTAAGCATCAAGATCATCAATCAATCAACAGCAACTACTGTATAAAATGACGACAGAAATATCCGAAAAAAAAAAAATCCTAGCCACAACCAGACAACATCTGTATCCCCAGGAATATGTCGCAAACCTCAGACCCCTCAACACCTCCCGTTAGCTCTTATCTCCTCAACCGCTTCCTACTTTGGTTCTTAACTCTCGTAGATCTAAAGGTTTTTTAAAGATCAAAGGGTCACACGTTCCAAATGTGCGGTCCAGAAAGATCTAACAGAGGGAAAAGACTGCCAGTCCAGAGGGAGAGTTGGTGGCAGGGTGGGGAGGGGGAGGGTGGGGGGACGTCAGCCCCCCCCTCCTCCCAGATCTAAGGAAGAACCGAATTGAGCATTCAATACACTATTTGTGTTCTCCGGAGCAACAGTCTGGCAATTATTAAGACCCTTAAGGAAATGATTGAAGGGACTTGTGGATGACCAGATGACTGCTGAAGTGGGTCTCCATGTGACTATGAGGAATAAGGGAGACACTGCTAAGAATACCTCCAAACCTTTCTTCTTTTTTGTGTTTGTTGGGGGGGGGGGGGCAAACTGGGATTGAGAATAATTTCTGGCTGAATTCAGCACATTAAGAATCTCTGCATTGTTGCGCTCTCTTCTGACAGAAAACAATAACTTGTTAATAAATGAGACCGTCATTAATAGACTTTTCTCCCTACTGTCACATTGTGTCCTGTGAAAACTTTCAGACCAAATATAGAAATAGAATCTCTGAGGTTTTGACTTCTGAGTTCTGACTTCACTTTCAGGATAAAACAGCTGCGACAAATTACTCCAAACCACAGATTTTTTCAGCCAGAGGGATGTCTGGGTGTCTGGTGGCCAACACCCTGTTACCTGATTTGAACACCTTTGGTTCCACTGCAATTTGTGCACGTTAATGTCCGGCTTTACCTAACCGGCCACTCTTAATTTGCAGTGCCAAACCAATATCGGGCACCCTTAAAAAATCCTTCCTGAAACATAGCTAGAAAATTACCGTAAATCCTCGGGATTTCGAGAGAGGGATCCTGCATGTGATTTTCTCCAACAAAAAAGTTCATGTAACATGTAAAAGATATGCCTAATGCTTGACCTCATATTATTACTCAAAATGAGTTTCTAATTTTCCCCAAATAGAGTTAATTAATCTAATTAATGGTAGCACCTGTGCAATTTAGATTACATGTACAATTACTTCAGCTAATGTGGGCACACAGTGTTAACTATATACAAAATAAATTCATAAAAATCCGACTTAGAAACCTGTTTGTTGCCACGGCAACCTACAGTATGCATTTCCCCCTTTGGGCATCCCGGATAATTTCCCCCTGCATAATTTCTGACTGTGAGTGTGAGACACACACGCGCGTGAGGACGTTGCCACGCTCGACCTACCCTAGGCCTCGGGGTGCGACCAAGAAGGGAAGTTATAGAAATATCTACCGCATCACAGTAAGGAACCGTAGGGCTAAGGAAACTGGGTGTGCCCTCAATCATCAAACAGCAGATTGAAACAAAAAATATACAAATAATAATTAAAGAAAAAAAAACAAGTTGAAGTTTTAAAGTTGTGGCAAATGTCAGGGCGTTACTTTCATGTAAATATCACTCAGGGTGATGGGGGAAGTTTTGAAAGACCGCGTAAGACGTCACATGATGGTCGGCCATCGTCACAGCGACTAACTCTTGATGAAAAGTATCTTCCTGATACGGACACTGCACATGTAAACCTACGCTTCCCGAAGAGTACGCGGTTTATAGCGGCTGCGAGGATTAGAAGACATGTGGTACGCCTACGTGTAATGAAAAATGTTTCGTGTCAGTGTCTCTTTCTGGGAGGGGGGGGGGGGAGGTGAAACTCTGGGGAAGGGGAGGAAAGGGCTAGTGTGGGTAGGAGGGTGATAGGTGTTGAATACATGCAACTACAGGTGTAGGGGTCCAGGCTGTAAAAGTTCGCTCACTCTTGGGTTTATACAGGAACCGTCTCCACCGGAGTTTGAACGTCCGTCTGCCAACAACTGACAGATCTGTCTGGAAATTGTTCATCTGGGGCCAATTTCACTGCCCTGCTTAGCACAAAGATTTGCTAACCATGACATTTCTGTTGTTATAAAAACAGGATTAACAACCAAATATCCATGTGTTGTGTATCACTTGTGATTGTTCTTTGGATGTTGTTCGCTGACCATGAATGTCAAATGGAATTCTTAATGGTGGTTTGTTTTATTGAGCAAGACGTTTTGTGCTAAGCAATTTTTTTTGTGCTTAACAGCTTCATGAAAGTGGCCCCAGATCCTTTGCCAGCTAATGTGGAAACTGTTTGGCTGTGGTCAGTTCAATTAGAATACGGCTTGTGTGCAATCCCACAAGGTGAAGTAGTTTGATCGCCATTAAATTTATGCAGAGTGTGTGAGATTACTTTGCTGTACAGGACGCTGAATAAGACAAGAAGGAATGTCTTCATCCATATTTGATTCGCAATCAGAAATCTTACAGTAATTCGAATAACAGATGTGTTGAGGTATTTCCATAGGAGCGTGAATAGCATGCATATGAGAATTGAAGATTATTATAAAGCAGGGGGGGGGGGGGGGGGCACTCCACTCGTGCTCCGGGGCGAGATGCCTAAATCACATACTGAAATTGCAAACCGAATCCCGAATAAATCGTTTAGGGCAAAAATGGCAAGGGTTTATGAGCGTCGCTATGGCGATAGTCTCATCGGCTATCACATGTCCCCCGAGGGTGTTTGTCGGGGCAAGTGCATCTCGCTCTTCGGAGGCAGAAATCCTCCGATTAGAGTGCTACTCAGAGCAAGGGGTGGCCAATGCATGTGCGTTTCCATGGAAACATCAATTATAATACAATTGAAGCGATGCTTCGTCTCCGTACTTTAAAGGTAGTATCATACTTTGGTTTTAATCAAAGAAATACAGATTCATGCGCAAAAATACCACGACAGACACAGTAACAGTCATCTGTGAAAATATCAGTCCCACACGTTGCCCACTTTTCGAGAAAACAGTGAAAAACGGCCACAGTATTTCTTAAGTGTTTTCTCTTTTATTTTTGATCTTTTAAAAGATCAAAAAGATTTTTGTTCGTTGTTTTACCAATTTCCGGATAAATACACCATTTCAGGCGGAAAAATTCTTTTTCAAAAATCTTGGAATGCTTGTTTACAATACAAATTTATCAATCAGAAATTTGCCAAGATTATTCTCTTAGCTGTTGGAGTTTGAGTGCAATGAACGAATGTAATGCACCTTGTACCAATCTGTCAAAAATAGATTGAACGTGCATTTTTGCACGCCGGTTTGTTTATTGGTTACAAATGAAAGGCGTCAATTGACAAGCCACTGATAGTTTGCGTAATCAAAGACACAAATTCTTCTCTTCTTCTTGATCAAGTTTCCTTTTCAGTGGGTGTATGGAATTTGTCAAAATATACCACTTCAGCGATGTCGCCCAGTCAAACTATTTTAATGAGTTCAAATTATATCTTTCGATTCCGCGCATACCGTGCTATGCTGTTGGATAGCTTTACCGAAACTACATAGCATGCCAGCAACGTCAGAAATCCTATTTCATTTTAAAAATAGCCTAAATGCAATTACGACAGATTATTATAACAATCGGAGGACATTACATACAGTTGTGCGCGCATTCTTTGCACGGATCGCATTTCACACATACTTCCTCATTTTCTCGGTCATAAATTTGATAATATTATACACATATATATAAAATAAGAGTTAGTCATATTTTGGAATGGTTTAAATAGACGCAGGGAAGTGGTTGTGTGTCTGACCCTGTCCCAGTGGTGGAAATATCCATCAATGTTTAAACTACTAGACAGGATATACCGCAAAATGACTTCCGAATAAACTCTGCTCGACTGTCATTTTAACCAGCGCTGACTTCTGGCTCCAATCATTTTACGGGTCTGTTGTACCGCGGAAATTATAGGAAGACATGTATGTATTTGTACTTCTATGGTAACAGGGGCCTACCAAAAAGATTGAATAGGGGGAGGGGTGGGGGGTGGGGGGTCGTTGGTGGTTGTCCAATATTCACAGCCTGTTTGGATGTTTGTTTTTCTAAGTGGGAATGCGTCAACTTTCTTTCTTTCACAAAGAATGTCTGACGTTGCGTTGGTGTGACAGAATCTCAAAACATTCTCTGCCCTCCTGACTTGTTCAATAGTGTATAATTGGAAAAAGGAAAGAAAAAAAGCGTCGATGGCAAGATTCGAACCCTTGACCTTCTTGCTCTGTAGTTGAAAGTGTTGCATTCGTGACCCGTTACATTAGACCACCAAGCTTGCAGAAGATTGTCATGGTCTATCTAAAAAATCCTATACATCTACAGGCCAATAACAAGGGCGGGTATTCATGTGCACTTTTTAAGAGACACTTTTTAGTTATAGGTGTTACAGAGTGAATCCAGTCTACCAACTCTCGCTGGGACTGGATAGGAACTCACTTTTTAACAAATACTGGTCTTTGCCTACTGGCCTGACTGGGAAAGTCCTGAAGTGCCAAAGAACAAAAATGCAGAAATAGAAAAGAACTATGAATCTTCAGTTCGAGTTGGTTTAAATTCAAGTATATTATCCTATAAATTTGCTCTTTTACAATCAGGAGCTAACTGTTTAACAATTAAGATAATCCAAGTCAGATTTTAAGGCTATGCATGGTGGAAGTGGAAGACGGTCAGAACATACTGGCCGAAACGTCGAGTGAACCGAGTGACAGAGCTACCCAAAACTCACAGAGTATGATCTCATGGTGTTACTACAAAACCAATTACCGGTACTTTCAGTGCATAAACTTTGCTTTGTGTTACAATAATCTGTAACAGAAGTTACTATAAAAAGATAATTCCTTCCTACGCTCTGAGAACAAAATGATGAAAACTGGGTGTGCAAGTATCAAGTTGCAAATTGATACCCCACTCAAAACTGTCATTTGCGGAGATTAGAGGATATTAGGGCCAGCTTAAATGAAAACAGGTCTTCTCGTCCGGTGTGAATGACCAAAGGATGACCGTCATGTGTATATTTTAGTTTACTTGCTCTGGCCAAGTCCAGACTGGACCTCTTGAGCCAGGATTACAATGACCTGTTAACGGACATGACCGCAGGAAAGCCGAGATCATTCCGTATGTCATCGGGTGGATGGAAAAGGGAAGGGACAACGTCTTCAAGATCGAGAGGAAGATGATGATAAAACGCTACCGAGGGATTGATTACTGTGCTGGCCAGAAATCAGATAGGATCTGTACTGATATTAAACATCTTGTGATAATAAAGACTTGTTATCCGCGCATATCCACCCTGCTGGGTGTTCAAGATGCAGCAATCTTGAAGACAAGAAGCATGGAAGTAAATAGAGCTGAACAATTTACTCATTGAAAATATGTTTTGAGTAGCGATTTCAATTTTGTAGAACAAGATCAAGATATATACCAGTCATGCCAGTACGCCCACAATTTTTTGCAAAAGATTATGCTTTTGGGCTGCTTAACGTCCCGAACACACGCACACATCATTAATATTTATAAATTTTTGAATTGTTTATGAATACTATGATCAGAATATGAATATTTATGAATACCGGTAGTCATTTATCAAGCCATGGAAGACAAACAGTAATCAGGTATTCTAATTTCCAAGGAGTGAGGAACTCAGTATTGTAAAACTTTGGGAAGAGCAAATTCAGAAGATAATGGCAGAGCGGGCAGACTTTCATTGTCTAAAGAATATACTGTTTACACTACCAACAGAAAACTTTTCAATTTCTACTTCACAATTGAACTTCACAAATATGACAACTACTGATACATGTAGGCCTACATTGCAAAGCTCTCGATTTAATGTGGGCATATGCAGGCGCATGGATGTAACTACTAATGGATGTTGTATTTCATTCAGATGTTTTCGTTTGAAGTGCGATATGCATGATAACGATATGGCATCCTTAAGGAATTACATGTATTTGGTCGCTGAGTGACGACTAATTCCTCCTCCCACCCTCCACTTCCTGTCTTCTGCAATTCAAGCGTCGATGCATGAAACTTCGGCCTTCCACTAAGAATTCTCTGCATCATCGTGCCGAATTCCCAATCAGGGTTTATTTTTATGATTAAGACACAACGGGCGATTAAAACAAGGAGGAGGCTAGGCGTAAAGGGCATCAACTGGGCTTGGTGTGGGGATTGCATTACCTCCTTGAAGCTAGGGAGGGTGTAATGATGTAGGTGCTTCCATTCAGGATATGCTTCTAATTAAGGGGCTTCTAAGACTTTACTCAGGAGTGGTCAGCAGCCCCAAAGGGGTAAACACTGGGTACCTCTCAAAAGACCAAAGTTCAAGAAACAGCGGAGGAATAAGGACAGGTTCATTCAACCCATAAATTAGGATGAACATCAAACAAACTGATTCCAGATATAAAGTGATTTATCCCACAGGTTGGGTGTAGTTATAAACATAGGGGTGGGTACCCCTAGTGTACCCTGACCTGCTAACAACCACCAACTTTATAATCTACTAGCTCAATCTGACCCAACAAGACAACCATTTGAAAGCTTGAAATCTCGTTAAAAAACCTTAAGTATCTGAAATTAGATGCAAATTTATTCAGGTCACTCAGGATTCTCTAGGCCGTCCTCAGACGAGCCTTCCCATTGTCAATGACAAAACAATGACAAAACAATGACAAGCAATGACAAAACAATTACAGGAAGACACCTGACCAAAACCACCCCACCTACACAAAACACAGAATCATATTCAAATTTATGCAAGCTGGCATGACAAAACCACAACAATTGTGGTAATAATCAGGCAAAACCGCAAACATTATTGAATATTAAGAAGAAAGAGCAACTCTTTGGCCTGTTTGTTTCACCCACAAGATCACAAATCCTGCTGATCTGGATCCCATTGTAGCATATCCTGCATGGGACGTGGATCCGCAGATCACTGATCCCATGTGCGAGAAACAAACAGGCCTTTGATCCTTCAATGGTGAATTTACTTTCATCTGACATGCCATTATTTCATGTGTAATTTATGAACTTTTCAAAGCTTCCAAATTAATCTAATAACAAAATGTTATGAAAGCACGGATTTGTGTTTGCCTAATGTCATACTTCATCCAAATCAATTTTACTAACATTTGTTTTTCTTATGTAAAATAACCATCTGTAAACTATAATCATTCAACACAACAAAAAGGAGGCATATCTTTTTCCCATCTGTAACAAAATTGGCCCTTTATTGAATATTGCAAAATACTGAAACCCTCAAGAAAATTGAAATTGAGAAAGAAAAAAGTAACAAATTTGCATTCATATGGAAAACAGGTACTTTGCTAGATTTTAATGGATGTTTATGGCCTTGGACCACTGCACGGGGGATAAAAATTATTGGGGGAACCTTCCAAAAATGTCACATTTTATACCGGACTAAGCATTTGAAGCAAGAGCTCCAGGGATTGGGAATCCGGCGGAGCTAGCAGCGGGCGAGGGGGGATCGGAATGGCATTGTTGTTTCCGTGTGAGCAAGCAAGCGAGCGAGGGAGTGAGTGAGTGAGCCAGTTTGGTCTTGATCATCGATCTCGATCGGGCTGTCAGAGACCCACCTGTGAATCTCTCCACATTCCACCCTCAATTGACTGCAATCGGCAACTGACGCTCGTGGGCTCACCCCCCAACCAGGCCCCTGTGCAGAATGCCGGTGTGCCTTACTTACTGTCACGGAGCTCTGCCACACAGGAGGTAAATCCTTCTTTTTTTTTTGCCCGTTATTTTTTTTTTTCAAGACAAATAGTTCTAAAAATAACATCGCCCGCCCGCCGACTGAGTCCTTGTGCAACCGTGATGCGATGTGATGTCATCAGCGGTTTTGTCGGGTGAATTCCGATCCCTTTCGGGTGTTTTTATTATTTTGTTTATTTGTTTATTTTTCTGCATTGACTAATGTCTGCTGCCCAACAAATTGAACCGGAGAGGGGATCCTACGCAAACAACAATTTGCAGAGGTTTAGCGTTGATAAGGATCGCAACTGATCGCAGATGTGAATTGTTGTTGATTACCTGCCAAGATGCAGGCTGATCTGATGTAACTGTCCGGACGTATCATCGCATTTGTGATACTGTCCATTTGAGTTTGAATGTGAATTTGAACGTGAAGCAAGCGGATTTCAGCTTGGTAATAATCTCTCTTTATTCTACCAGAGTGCACTTTTTGATTTATACCTATGAGAGGAACTCAGCGGTTGTGGTGGAGGGAGCCACTGATGGTTTCTTAGGTCAACCAGTGGTTGTCAGGAAGGGAACCAGTGGTTGTTATGAAGGAACCAGTTGTGGAACCAGTGGTTGTTAAAAAGGGAACCAGTGATTGTTCTAAGGGGAACCAGTGGTTGTTATGAAGGAACCAGTGGTTGTTAGGAAGGGAACCAGTGGTTGTGGGTTAGGAAGGGAACAGTTGTTGAACCAGTGGTTGTTAGGAAGGGAACCAGTGGTTGCTTTTACCAGGAACCAGTGGTTGCTATTAGCGGGAACCAGTGGTTGTTACAAAGGGAACCAGTGGGTTGTTTAGGGAAACAGTGGTTTGATGTTTCAATCATTATTCACCGATCATCATATAACAACGGCCTATTTTCCAAAGCATGGTCTTGCCACCTCATGCCTTCCCCCGTCAAATGTTCCGCTTGTCATTTTGGAATAAAAGTGTCCTTTCCCTGAATCAGCCACGACTGAGACATCCGCCTTCCTCCACAATCTCTCTGAATTCTCATCATAGGCTGTAGCACTGACATACACACACACACACGCACACATGCCAACATGCCAAAAACAAAATCATCGATAAGCACCGACAATTGGACTGCCCAGCACCACCACCACAATATAGCAGATTGACTAAAATATGAAGAATGTGTCCCGGGGCGCTCCAGCAATTCGATAATTTCTTTATTTGTGCATGTCGTGATTGACGGAGTGGTGTGAATGGCTTTAAGTATTTGCCGTCGTGGCGGTACCACCGAGTTACTGCAGGAGACGCATTCCACTAGGATCCAATTATGAAAGGGCTGGAGTAGCTAGGTACCTGAACGGGGCCGGCCCCCCTGAAACCCTCGCTATGTTCCGATACCATTTCGGCATTTCCCTACTACCTGGCGGGAATTTAGTCTATATTTATCGCCGACCTTGAACTTGATTTCTTGTGACTTTTTTGGCAGTTGAAGACAAGGGAGACAGTCCCGGAATGTGGCTTGCGTGTTTGAGTCCGCCAGGGGGGAAAATTAGACACAATCTACTGCGACTTATTCAATAATTCAAAACTGTTTTTACAGTATTTTCCCCCCTGTCAATTTGGGATTAATTTTGGACTTCCCCGCTAAAATGCAGTCGGTAGCCTCTGAAGAACTCGAATTGCGGTTGTTTGCGGTTCCCATCACCGAACAGGATGTGCTTTGTGTATCTGTCCGTCAAAGATATTATATGTGATGATATTATTCATTTCAGCTGCAGATTATATTCGCCGTGACCTCACTACAACGATCCAGTTTCGGTGTAGAATTGCCAACATCCAGTACCTATTACCTCCAATGCACACGTGATCACTAATTTGTGCCACAGACAAAGTTTGAGGGCCTCAGTTTGGGTACGACAGGATTTTGCTAATACAAAACAGAACATTTATTTCACATCGCCCTAAATCAGCGCAAGAGAATTGTTCAATCTCGAGCAGTTTCTCCGAGCCAACGCTAGGTATTCGAGCAAATTTGGCATGATTTCTTGTTAATGCAAATTCAAATTTACATATTCATGAGTAAGGATATGACACAATACCGTTATCAATTCAATACCTTGAAAGTGTTTCCTTTTAAACGTAGAAGACACGCAACGAATCCAAGTAAACAGGAATACTCGTCTGACACCCCACTGGAATCGAGGAAGTCGAGGATAGATAAGACAAGAACATGACCTGCAGACCAGCATCCACGTACCCAACACATCCGCACCTCTCACGGTGATTCTTCCTATTTTAATACTCAGGTCTCCAATGGCCATGAATTTGGTCCCAAACGGATGTCCTGGTCAATGTTATAAATTTCCAAATATTTTGGCGCCAGGATACAGTTTGCCGACATCAGAAGTAGACATCCGGGTGAATTTTGTTCCGGTAGTGAAAATAAGGACAGGGCACAGTTTAATTTGGGTCAGACGATGGGCAGTAGTAAAATTTTGATTCCCTAAAAAGGGATTGTCACAATCAGAAAACTTCCGACTCCTATTTTTTCAAAAAATTAATGGCACATTCAAGTTTTTGTTGAACGAGAAAAGCTGAGTTCAAACATTTTCAATATGCCACGCCTTTGTGGGCAAACAGGAGATGAAAAAGGTCGTCGAAACAGCAAACATGATGTCCGAAGAAGTAAACAGGGAAATGCCAAACAAGTTGTCCCCAAAAGAGTAAACAGGATGCCCTAAAGGAGCTCCCGCAACTCATTTGGCAACGCTGTTGATGTGTAACTATCAACTATCGTCAGTGCCTGTCTCCATGGTTACTGAATGTGGGATGTCAACGACAACTGACCGACCAAGTTGTCTTTTTTTAGGACGCACACATGGTAGAATCATTATCTTCCTCCTACTTCTCACACTTGAGTAAGTCTGAACAAGACTGATTTGTTTTGAGGGCACTGATCGTCCAAAATAGTCTCCTTAATGACCCAGACAGGAAGCAATCAACTCAAAACTCTATCCCGTGAAATTCTCACCGTGTATAATTATCAAGTCATCCTCCCACGGTACACACGCACAACACGTTATACTCGTATAGGTGTGCCGTATTACTCGTCTTTCAATGTCGATCAAATGATCTTGATTTCACAAACAGCACTTGGGGTGGGAGGACTCGGAGGGGAATGCTTGGCTAATGTTGTTGATCAATTCAGGAAGAATTCAATTTGACGAACGTTGTTAGTGAAGGTCACATTCAGGGTTGTCTTGTCAACGATTCAGACGACTGCGTGTGAAATTAAAAACAAAACCTTGAGAGACGGTCTGGCTGTGTCAGGCTGCATGCACCGATAAGGCATACTTATCAAACTAATAAAAAAAACACAGAAAAGGAGCAAAAACAATTTGGATTTAGCACTGCAAAATAGGCTGTCAACAGCAAATGTTGGTTTTTCCGTAATGTAAAATGACATTCATATTTCTTTGCTAGTGCCAAAACATGGCTCATAAATTTTCAAAATGCATGAAGTTTTTTGCATGCAATATTTGACAAATCATAAACAAATTGACCCCAAAAAAGAAAGACATCAAAATGAGGACTTTGTAAGATTTTCCTGAGAAAATATACATTTGCTCAAAAAACAATGAAAAAGATAGAGACATTTCTAGTATAAAATTCAGGTTTCACAGGGATAATCAAACCAACATTCAATTTGATTATTGCCAAATCTCAATGTGCCAAATTCACAATCTTAGTCCAAATTCAGTCTTCCTTTCCCTATACTGGACAGTCAGTCCACCGATATTTGACCTCAGCAGTGCCCCACGGACCGATTTACTCTCCAAAACAAGCCCCCCAAGTCACATTCTCCAACCAATGGTTTCATCCTCAATTTGTGTCAAAAATATTCCTGTTACAATATTTGTTTGTACAAAATACACTACACACTTTCCCCTCCGAGCGTTTTGTGTGTTTTGTTTCACACTTCTTACACAACACTGTTGTGTGAAAACACACCGCAGTTCAGACTGCAAACGGGTTTAAGCAGAGTCCTGCTAAGATATGGATTTCTCCAAAGAATATGGCATTGTGTGTCCAGGCCAACTATTACAATGATTTTGTTTCTTTTGCTTCGGATCAAAGTTTGTACATATGTAATCAATTGGACAAACAGGTACCCCCGGCAGGGACCTGGGGTGAAATTAATCGTACCTGTGGGGAATCCACCTCGTAACACGGGACAGAAGACTGTGCAACTGAGAACAATCGACTCACACCTGTAATTTCCTGTTGTGATTCCTTGTATCTCCCCCAGCGGGGGTACTTGAGACAAGATGTCCCAGACAATGGCATTGAAGAAGACAGACACTGCAATTTACTCACTGCGCTTGAAGGAGACTGCTTATTAAAGAAGATGATTTCCGTAGGGGGAAACATAAAACTTCAAGTCCATTTCAAAAGACCTTCAACCTAATTTCTCCCTCCTTTAAAAATCAGACAAAAATTCAAGCTGCTCCTTGTTGTAACTCATGCATTTTTCTGATTACCGGTATATTTCTAACCAAATTAATATCTACATATTTAAAAAAAAAATAATAATAATAATTGATATGATAATTAGCCAGACTTCTGAAAGTTTTCAGCTTTCCATCGACAAAAATTTGCTTCATAACTTGAGGAAACACACCAAAGTATCGGTCCATGTATTAAAAAAACAAATAAAACATCCACAGACAGTGCACGTACATCTTTAATGTTCTCACCTCCCAACAAAAAGTTTTTCCCATAACAAATTTAGCTTTACAAATAAAATTCCTTGCCCCGCCAAAAAAAAAACCTGTCTGAAATGATATTGCCTTTGGACCTTTTCTCCTTGCGCGCCGTCGACATTCCTTTGAATTATTTCTACAGTGTTCCAATTTTCACATCGGCAGAATATTTAATGGCTGTTTTGCGGCTGACCGCTTGTCAAGCCTCGCGCATGCTGTGATTGATACCTTTGCACCGAACGGGAAGTACGTGTTTTTCAAACGCTGTCGTTTTCTGCACGTTTGTACCTTCCTGAGAAACCACATTCTTCTTGTCTGATACGTCTAGCCTATTATTACCTGTTGGTACAACATCCTTTTTGGACATTTCACAATGGCTTAGTGTCACTTCAACTTCAGCCACTAACAAAAAAATGGAATTGGCCGAGTTACTGAAATAATTACGGTAGTGATGGTCCCTGTAAAATTATTGCCACTGTAGGCCTATTAAAGAAAAGTTCTGCAACTGTTTTCACAAGAAAGAACGGAAAGGTAAACAGGAATGGAAATCGTCTACTTCTGAATGGGCCATTCTACTTAATTAAGAGTAAACATGGATTCTACAAAGAGATTCACATTTAAGAATTGTGACAGTATTTTCATTGTGCCTATAGTCACTCATGAATATGTAGATTTGAAAAGGGTCGCCAAGCAATTGCCAATGGGAACACAGGCATTAATAACGCTGAAAAGTAGTTTTTTTTAGGGTGACAGATGCACCCCTGATTCTCCATACCCCTTGATGCAGAAGACCGAGCACTTGATTCTCGATTGAGCAACCATAAACCTAATGCACTGACCTACATGTACTGCGGAAAATATCAATTTATTCTTGGATCTAAAGTTAAACGAAAAAAACCAATGCCATCTGTTTCCCTCCCAGAAAATAAAAACCAGAGAAATTTAGGAGTTTTCTAGAAAAATGTCCAAGTTCTGTCGTACTTGGTGTCCTGCATCAGAGGTCAAGAGAAACGAATCCAAAGGGGTGTTAGGTGAGTCTAGGACTCTCTAGGTGAGAGGTGCAGTATGGGTGGGGAGAGACCCCTATCCTGCTGGAGTTCAGTCAATGTTTACCTTGCAAATTCAGAAGGATGCAAACAGTTCCCTCAAAAATGCCCAATGGACCCCAAAATTGTGCTTGTCGCCGGGACCCAGCATTATTACGCGTTCTCCAAACTCCGGTTGACAAGGATTCGGTTTATCGGATCGGCACACGTTGCGAGCTCACTCTTTAACGACGGAATATCTCATTCTCCCAAACTGTGCTCTCCCGGGAAGTTTGGGGAGGTGACTAACGGTTTTATCTGGAGAGCCGTCGTCGCCATAAGGGGTTTTTTAGATTTCCACTGTGTCATACATGTACTCCGACAGCAATCGGGACTAAGTAAGAGGACTAGCCTGTTTGGTCGATGAAGATAAATCAGTTTGCCAAGACTTCCGACTGGTGAAGTCACTAGGGAGACGGTGAAAACGAGGGCCTGACCAAAAATTTGGCTTGGTAATAGGCTACCCCTGTCCCAGGTACCTATCCATGGCCAACACACAAATACAGAATTTTATAAGTCAAATAGTCTTTTGCCCCCCTTTTCCTTTTTTCCGAGTTGGTAATTCTATAATAAGAGACAGATTTAGTTCACAAACAGATAAAGCGCAACTGATACATTATCGCTTCTCACATCGTCTGCTTACTCAGTGTGAATGACAAGTGGAGATGACAAATGTACAGTATCTCGCACGCTGCTTGTTTTAAAAGAAAGGAAAACGTTGTAATGGATAGCTAAACATGCATGTAAGGGTAATCTATATCTGCTTGCTCGCAAAAAGACGCAAATCGGTCATGTTAGTGAGTCTATTCATTTGAAGTCAGATTGGAGAGCCATAAGTTGATGGCTAGTCTTACCCCACAAACCTACTTCTCAAACCAGTTTGGTCCGAGAGTCGGACTGCTTGCTCTAAATCCGCTCTCTTTGGAGAGAAATGTTCGAATGAGGAAATTATGGCGGATACAGCGTCAAAGGAATAATCTCCTTCAAAAGGAGAAGAAGAAAGAATCGGGGTGAAGCTAAATGGACCTTGACAGTTCTTTGGAGGAGATGGTCCTTGGGATGTTGGCCTATTACACCCATTTCCTGAACCCATTTTTGGGATCAGTGATGAGACTCCACGAGGATCTCCTCTGGATGATTATCACCGAATCTCGAAAGAGACACAGCGGACAGCTGAACGAGAATCTACAACCCACCCCGAGACCACTTGGGATTGGTTTGGGCTGTCCTCTACCACGGTCTACCGTAGTCCCTGCCAGGACGTTCCCCTTGCTACTTTGAAAGGCCATGCTCCCACGCCCCCGAGATCAAAAGGGACTCTGTGATGAAGGAATGAACGTACAGATGGCGGCCAATGTTTTGAATTGAAACAGATTACCGGTAGATTTGAGACCCTCCCCCCAACCCCCTCCAAAAAAAAAAACTTCAATCATGAACCGATAAAAAATATCCATTCATATAAATCCACCTGGCAACGCTCATGATGCATGTCGGGTTTTCTTCCAAATGGTTACCAAAGGGCCGGGATATAGCGGCAACAATTTGTTCGGAAATGGAATAGCGGGAAAGCAATTTCAGGCTGATGGGACTAAGACGGAATGGAAAAGTCTTCAGTTCAATTTGTAGGGGGCAAAGATGGACGATTGTCGACGATTGCTTAAAATGGTAATTGGCTCCATCTGTGATGAGAATGTAGCACAGACCAAAAAAATATGCCACGAGAGTCGGTTATTTACACAAGATAAGGAGACCATCTTAAGACCTTCCCCACAGACCCGATGAGGGATGCCCCGTCCAAGTGTATTAAGAAGATACTCATCCCGATCTTGCAGCGGCCGGGGTAATTTGATGAGCATGTTTCTAGGCGGTTTTCCCAACGCGCTTCGCACCTCATATCAGGACAAAATTACGCATTTCTTAAATCCATCTCAATTTATCGCATCAGACACACCCAGCGGTGGAATTCAGATCGGCTTTTTAGACCGAGACTCGGCATCGCGGCTCGACAGAGTGGAGAAGAGTTAAGAAGCTATAGAGAGAAAAAAAAAGGTTGAACATTTGGTGGAAAATGAAAAACATCCGAAACAAAATTGGCAAGTTACGAGCCTCCCACAAGCTAAACGAAGCTCCAGAGTCGTCCCCGAGGATTTCAGTGAGGAAGCTGACTACGTCTTAAAGGAAACATCTCAAGATAATCAGGCAAGTCATCATAACAACATCTGCCAGTTCCTCCGAGGGCCCAAAGGCTTTCATGTAACTATAACAGCATACATACAAACACAGAAACGAAAAACTTTATCAAAATGTGTACATATGGCAAAAGAATTCTGTCCCCGCCGGCTGTGGAATGTTACTGAATCATTTCTCTCAGTGGAACTATTTTTTTTTTTTTTTGCAATTTTGGAGAGCAATCAATCATCATACGTTGGGCATGTAAACTAATCTTGAAGTATGTAGTTCTGGAGTGTTTATCTCATTTCAAGCGTTCGTTCATGGAATGGATTGGGCCTTTGACTTCTGTAGTCAGGCTTTAATCGTGAGCGCTGGAGAATACTTCTCGAGTCTCGCACTGTGCATGTACCGTAAATGAATATGTGTGCACAGTCGAACCTCATTAAAAATAAGGGGGACTTTGCAGAAACCTTGCAGGAACCCTGTATTAATATCAGGAATGAAAACAATAGAGAACAAAGGATTCTGGAACTAGAATTTTCCAAGTTATAAAGCAGAATGTTGTATTAACAATGCTCTTGTTATTAAATGAGGTTTCATGGTATACAAACGGGAACCACAATTAATTTTACCCTCCGCTACATGTTAGGGTCCTAGCATATGCTGGCATAGTTGAAATGTTACCCATCGTCAACTATCAAAGTTCTGTTTCGCTTCTTAGCAGGATCTTTCTCGAAGACTCAGACGTTTTGATCCTTGCAGGATCTTTTTCAAAGACAAATAGCCTCTGAGAAAGATCCTGCTAGGATTGAAATGTCAGGCCCTCCTATTGCTGAATCCAAGCATTTTGATATAATTACTTCGGGTCAATTTTGGTCGAAGAGCAGTTTGCAGCAGCTTAAAGTTGCAGCAGCTTGTAAAGTTCTGTTTCACTAACAACCACAGAGTTGGCGTGCCACTTTCCAATCTTCCAACAAATTTCTGTCAGATTGACTTAACCACACACGTCTCAGACACACTCTGCAACACCACGCTCCTGTTTTCACAGGCAATTGAATATTTCCGAGCGCAAATTCGCCGGCTAAACATCGCGTTTTATAAAAAAAAAAATCCTCTCTTGGTTTTGCTCTGCGATATTGACCCAAGCAACATCCGCACCCAACATTTCATTCTCAAATTCTGCCCTCCCGGTTGTTGATCTAAAAATCAGTCCAAATTCCAGGGGATAATTTTAAGAAAACAGGTCAACCGACTTCCTCAGATAATAATAAAAGGAAAACAAAGTATTCCAGAATGGGGGCAAAATTGAAAAAACTGCAAGTCCTTCCAATGGCATATTTGAATCTTTAACGTTTTTGTTTTGCAAATTGTGCTTTTCTTTTATAAAAAAACAAAACAAGTGCTCTGACTTTTGAAGAGCACATGCCTAGCATGCTTGGCCTAAGTAGAGTATCCTGACCATACTCGGTCAGCCGGCCATGAACCCTGTCTTATCACGGAGAATTGAATAAATCTTGGTATTTAGTCAACAGCGAGAAAGTGAAATTTCTCAGAGCTCCCTTCCCCGGTCCTGCGTTCAGGGCAGTGCAGTGACAGGTTATTACTACGCTGCCAGCGTCAATGATACAAGCCCGAAGCAGGAGGAGCTTGCGTGTGGTGGCTGTCAGCAGCCCGACCCCTTGAGTGGGCATATAATCATCCTGTGTGATTCATGAAGACCAAGCAGTTTATGATGTTAACATCTGGGTATGCCAGTCTGGCTCAGCAGACTCGCATACTTGCCAAATGCCTCACTCTCGCCTCACTCTCACCTCCACGACCAGTCATCAAAAGAACGAAGAAGAAGAAAACGCAACAAGCAGTAACTATTTAAGGTATTGAAATTCGTACTCCATTGACAGCTCTCGGTAGCTAGCAATGCTGAGGTTGTGTTATGTACCCTGTCAAGATGAGGAGACTTTGGCCGGAAGTACACGGGCACATTTTTCTTGTTGCCAAGTTTAATCATAAAACCTTGGAGTGAATTCCACAATTCCACAGAGGCAACGTGTACAATGTCACCCAGCCTGCCTGACAGAGCTCGCAAGGTTCTGTCATCACTACACACCTTGTAAAAGCATTTAGTATCAGAGGATGACACCATTCTTCAATTGACTGCTTATGATCGGAGGACAGGGTCCATTTTCATAGAGTTGCTTAGCATAAAAAAATTGCTTAGCACAAAAATGGCTTGCCCAATAAAACTAACCACCACTGAAAATTTGATTTGATATTCATGGTCAGTGAACAACAGCCAAAGAACAATTGCAAGTGATACACAACACATGGAAATTTGGTTGTTTATCCGGTTTTTATTAAGACAGAAATGTCATGCTTAGCGAATGTTTGTGCTAAGCAGCTCTATGAAATTGGCCCCCTGAAGGCACATGCTGAGCGCCAGGTCAAAACAAGAAGTATGGTTTCAAACACACATGCCCTCACCCCTTGTCTTCACTTTATACTAGGGCCATCAATCAGTCTTAAGTAGCTCATAAGATACAGTGCAAATAACCTGGTTGGCACTGTGTTTACTCTAGCCAATTTCAATCACCATGTGTCCTTCATGTACATCACATAAAATCGGCACTCAATTTGTGAGATTTAAATGTTCAATTTAGTTGGTTATTTATGTTCTGTGTCCTTTTTTGTTTGTTGGTTATTTGTGTTATTTCCACTAGTTCCAAGTGGAACCTGGGAATGGTATATACCGGTGCGTGTATCGGTGAAACGATCCTTGGGGTATGGCAATGTGTGAATGGTTTCATGGCTTCTGACTGCCAATCGAACAAAGATAATTGACTATTGGGGTCACCACCAACGTAGCCTGGGATGGATGGCTCAGTTGGTAGAGCGCCTGTACGGTATTCAGGAGGTCGCCGGTTCGAATCCCGCTCCAGTCAATTTTCCTTTGTTCACTCAACATCAATCAAATGAAATTTCACAGAGACAAAAACCTAGCAGGTTTCCCCACATGGAGATTACCGGTAGGGCTATAGGTAATAATTTGGGTAAAAAAAAAAAAAACTCAAGTTTGTACACATGGTATTATGTTCCGAAGCTTTCGGGTGGTTGAGGGATTTTTCTTGTTCCAAACTGGGAAGTGGGATTGTCAACACGAATTTAAAGACTTGAGCAAGCACCAATGTCAGATGCGTCTCTGGTGGAGTTGTTGATTCAGAGTGAGATGTGATAATATGTTCATGATTTAGGGTGCTGTGGCACATGTTTGTACGTCATCGGAGGGTGTCCATGGAATGTGGCCTCCACCCTGGTTTACAGTGGACTGGAGGCCCCTGATGCCACGGCACGTTTCCCCCTCAAGCATCCTGTCACGTCTTGAATATGGACAAACAGAGGAGGAGTACCTCTGGGCAAGAAGCCCTGCTTGGGCTGGGTCTCCAAGAGAGCTCCAAGAGGTGGAGAGACGTGGAGAGATAGAGAGCGAGAGAACCCAGGTCTTAGCTAATTTGTCAGGGGACAGGGTATACTTATATCCCAGGGCTACCTTAAATGACTTGATCCTAAAGTCTGGGCTCTCCCTGGATGCCAACCCTGCCAGTTGTTGTTTTTTGCGGAGGCTACAGAGATGAGTCACGCCTGAGTGAGGTGCATGTACATTTGGGATTGGGTTCTCTGTTCCAGAGGCGTCCACATTTTACCAATATCCATGTAGATTTAGCAGCATCAACGAAACAAACCTGTAGGGAACTGACTGGATTAAGGTAAAAAATCAACAAGAGAAGGAAACTGAAACTAAGGTGGGATTTGAACCAGCAACCTCTGAGTCACCGTAGTACGTTCGTGCTACCAACCGAGTTATCCGGACCAATGTTGGCAGTGCCGCAAACTGTCAATCATCTTCGTCTGGTTCGTTGAAAGATTAAGCAATGATAATACCAGGTGCAATTTGTGTCAAAACGTCTACAGAGTCATGTTGTTACAAGTGTTTAAACAGAGAAAGCTCTATAATCTTACAAGGCCCTAGTCCCCCTAGGCTAGGGCCGCTGAGCCTTAGCCAAGTCGCAAAAAAAAAGTCCTGCTTGACAAAAACAGTCCCCAGCCAGCCAGGGTAGTGTGTTGGAGTAGGAACATGAGGGATATGGGTACAGACGTGACATTAAGGTACCTCTGGGCTCAGTATGATCTCTCAATGGGCACAGGGGGTTAGTAATAGTACAACTTCCGTGCCTACATTTGTCTTCATTTATTCAATGATGCTTGCACATAATCTGATTTGATTTCGGGTTTTTTTCTTCTTATCTTTGAGCGTCTGGGGTACATTTCTCGGGGAACATGACTCGAGAAATGGCAGATTATGACGTATGGAGGTCAAATGTTATAAACAGGATGTTCGCACGGCTTATATGATGATATCGCAGAATACTGCTTGTCATCATCACTATGTAGATCCATGATTCAAATCACGACATATGATACGCATGTTGGAATGTTAATCAATTAACATTACACACCTGTACTTTGGTTTTTGTCAAAGAAATACAGATTCACAAGCAAAAATATCAAGGAAGATTCAGTAACAGTCATCTGTGAAAATTTCAGTCCCATACGATGCTCACTTTTTGAGAAAACTGCCACAATCTTTCTTAAGTCTTTTCTCTTTTATTTTTGATTTTTTAAAAGATCAAAAAGATTTCCGGTCACTGTTTTATTAATTTCTGGATAAAAACACAATTTTGATCTCTTACCAAAGTATGATACTACCTTCAATTTTAGATTTGTATTAACAAGGCTTTGTGTTGTACACGGAAATACTTTGGGACTGAAAGTAATGGTATTTAAGATCATCTATCCTCCGAGCTATAGCTGTCAATGAGTGGACGGAGAATTCATGCAGTCCACTGGCATAGTGCATTGACCACCTGGAAAATTACAAGTCCTAGAACACCACGAAGGAAAGCGCAATTAATCTGTGTTAGCTGAAGATCAAACCGTCAAGACCCTCTGCTTCGCAACGGCAGGGCTGAGTCTGCAAACTCTTAACCCAGGGTGGCAGGTTTGACGCTCATCATGTTCCAGTTGAGCCCACGAGTGGTCTAGATCTCATAGCCCAAATGTATCGTACAAAACATAATCAAAAAATGTACATTCCTAAATGTGTATGTATAGATGCAAATCCAGATATCCTTGCGATGAGCGGAAAGGAAATAGCGTCTACGCCTCCGGGACTTCCGCCTCACGGGGCAACCACTCCCAGGGGGTCCTCACATAGCCCCCCCCCCCCAGCTCCCTCTCTTCCCAGCATGCATCAATTCAAGTCTCGTCGTCAGAGATCTCAGCCATCGGTGAGCGTAAGAGATGATGACAATGAAGGAAGTAAGTGCAGGATACAGATAGGTTCCTTTTTCCGTTCCAATCTCATGAATCAACATATTTTGGTCATCTGGGGAGGTGGGGAGGTAGGGGGTAGGGGGATGGGGGAGAACAAGCGTGCAGGAAAGAACATTTCATGAGACAAAACAGCTCCGAATCGAAAGAGCAAAAGAGCGGGAATTCGTTTTGGGGTACCCTGAGGCCATCGAAGGTGACTTGCAGTCGTAAGGAGCAGCTCCCATACCCGAGGTGCTCGCCGAATCGCGTCACTTGGATATATCCCACTAAAATCGGAAAGGATTCTAGACAAAATACAAACAAAACTTTCACCCATGACACCCCCCCCCCCCCTTCTCCAAAAAAAAAGAAGAAAAATTTGGTAATAATGTGTGCTGTATAAGATTTGATTGATAATGGCAACAGTGTTTTTTTCTTCTAATTTGGTAAGCATGTTTTGGAAGTCGGCGAGTATAGAAATCGGTTGATCGGAAAAAAGGTCCAATTTGAGGCTTGCAGTATGTGGTTTATCCATTATCCACCCAATAAACCCTCCGTGCAACAATCTTGACTACCGGTATACTCCCTAGCACCTGTTGAGGTTACCCCTATTGAAAGCATCTGTTGCTCAGATTCCAAAATTCCTCACCTATCTTTCATCACCTGACATTCCTTAGGCTTTCGCCCCAAGTTCAATTCCACCTCACCCCCTCGCTACCCCCCCCCAAACCAAAACAATTACATCCCAACCTAAGCACAACAAGGCCTACAGCGTAATTTTTCACTCCATATATGGTAAGCTTCTCCGAAAACTCCTTGTTCTACTTGAAAGACGCACACGTGTACATACACAACAACTGCATTGCTTCTCGTTTTGATAAGAGATTTATTGGTGCGGCTTGACTCGGCCAATTGGTCTGCCGTTATTTTTATTTTATTTTTTCAGAGTTTCAACTCACTCCACCGTTAATTTGTTGTTTCCACATTTTTGGAGGGTTTTATTGTGCCCTGGTTTTGCCCTGCTGCCGGCTGAATAATCAAAAAAGAGGATAATTCGCTGGAATTGCCAAATTTAAGAGCTTTTAAGGATGGAATTGCTTGCGAGGAATTGGAGGTGGGCCCAATAATAGGGCTGGATTGCTCGGACAGTAGAGCCAGAATGTAAATTTGATGGAGCTAGCTTCAAGTCCTAGGTCCTTTCTCAAAGCTCGGCTCAGGCTTTGTCTCTGTCATCCATAAACTGAAAATATAGGTTGTGGTTTTTCATTGAAGCTGAAGCTCCGTTTTCTTTTTCAAACCAGAGAATCTACTTCCGAACCGCAGCCAAAAGCCTCTATTTTGATACCCGTAAATTTTACAATGGATTCACGAAATGGAGCCGGAGCCAGAGCCGAGGTTTGGGAAAGGCCCCTGGTCTTCGAACAAATTGTGCCCCATCAACTTGGTGGAACGACCCATTTCCTACTGGATGCTGCATGACAAATGAACACATGAGTTATTAACAATTAAGTGTTTTTTTCTTGTCAAAGTAATTTTGATCAAGTCCAGACTACAAGGCTAAGTTATGACAGATAAAATCATGTTGCGATTGCATGCATACCTTGGTCACTGATAAAATGAGGATGCGAATAATTAACCAATGAAACATCGACAAGTCCTCCGCAGACCACCTTGGTCCAATCAACGGACATCATACCCGCACAGGCTCGGCCACAGCATATTAGCTATCGAGTTAACATCCCTTTAACATTTTTAGAACCAACACTATTCCCAACAGGCAGACATTCGCACGCTAAACCATCAAACCAATATCTTTCAACAAATTTTGAAAACAATAGTTGTCTTTATTTGGCGGGTATTTCCTTGGATTAAGTTTTGCAGACAGACGGGGTCTCCCGAAAACCCTCCAAAACAGGCCAAGCGTGTAACATTTTCTGTCCACCGTCAGGGTACCGGGTACCGGTATACTGTTTGTACAACATGTACTCGGGGACCAGAAATCCTGCCATTGTAGTTAATGTAGTAAGTCTGCCGGGCATTATCGTGGATATCCAGAGCTGATCCGGTAAATCCAGTCATGTTTCTCATCTCCCTAGTGGCCAGGGGTCGACTGGCTCGGAGGTTTGGGGATCCTTCCAGTCAATGCCACGAGAAAACCACCCAAGAGTCAAGCCACGACCGAGTGTACCGTACCGTTAGTCTCAACCGGAGCGTTCCCACAGGGGCTTCTGTTTTTGGAGGTGGGGTGAGGGGGTGCTTACGCGACTTTCCTGTAGATTAAATTCTAGTAATTGCCACGTTAAGCCCCAATTTAAAACACATCAAGAGATTAGGCATTAATGTCCCTGCAACACGTAACTCAAAGCTTACTCGATGTTAATAAGTTGATCAATGCTCACGGCCAAAGAATAAAATGAACAGTGTAGATATAGACTTCACTTTAAATTAATTTACAAGTACTTTTAGCGAATTTAGTTAATCACAAAGAAAACTGCAACATAACAGTTGAGTAGCTGCTTGTTGAAATTTACCATAAATATCAGCTTATGTTTAAAAACTTTGCACTTTCCAGTCATCGATCTGCAGACAAAAATAAAAAACGCACAACAAGAGTCTAAACTCAACCTGACGTCACGCTTACAGTAAGCCGATGAATTTACCCTTTCGCTTTGATAAGTGCGTGCATAGCTGAAATATTTTGGAGGTTACAGTTAATATTTTGCCGGTGTGCAATTTAACGGGGGGGGGGGGGAGGTGGAAAAAAAATAATGTTCTTTGTGTGTGTTTTACAGTTACACCAGAGTGCCATTCTTAACCTCGTTGTACTGCTAGATTCGCCGTTCAGATGGTTTTTATTTGTACGAATTACCGTTAATTTCCAATGAGTTTTGGAGGTCTTGTTAAGGTGGGTTCGTTGGTGCTGCAACAAACTTATCTTTGCATCAAAATTCTTTACTCTTGTGTCTACCCCTAAACGAATTCAGTACTTTCCCATGGAAAGTCTGGAATTTGAATATCATGAACGAGATAATAGCCAGCTAAGTGTACACAGTGTGGGTGGGAACAAACATGGTCACAAATACACCATCCCCCCCCCTTTAACCTTGATCCCGCCCCGTTGCTAACGGGCCATTTATAGAAACCAGCGTTCCTCCACCAGTTCAGAATCTTTCAGAAGAATGTCAACAATTTGACTTTTGTCCAATTGTGTCCTCAAAAATACAAACAGATTTTTTCTTGAGATTATTATTGGGTTTTTATAGAGCTAGGGGGGGTCATTGGGAATGGTGATTTTGTGAGTTGTGAGTGGGCTGTGACGGGACATATGGGATGGGGAACTGACAACCACTGAATTGCAGTTACCTGTGAAGTGACTTTGACCTATTCCTTGATCAATCATTCTTGAAAGACTCGAATTTCAAAAAATGTTTTTTTTTTTAATCAGCACGTATACCATTTATGATTCCTTGAAATGCATACAAATATGAAAAAAAGAGGTAACAAACATTATAAAAATGTCCCCAAACCATGGAAATGTCCTTTAGAATCAAAAAACAAAGTCTTGCGTTTGACTAGTGGGTCTGGGTCACTGTCATTACCAAAGTTACAATATGCATGTATTTCAACTGGTTTCATTATTTACAATCTATATGCCTGAAAAGATAACCGACCGTCAATCTAACAATAGGCCTAAACACCTCAGTTGTTTTCTGTACAAGCGTCTTTTGAGAACCTAAAAACCCAATAGCGCTCCACACTAATGACGTCACAAAATCCCTGGATGTCAGACAAACATTATCTCACACACATACATGTAGTGTACATGGACGCACACACCCACATGGTTGCAATGATGTGTCTGAGATCCAGTGCTATTTTTAGCGCAAGTGCGGAGCGCTATTGAGAAGTCCCATTCTTTATGTATTGTAAAGGAAACAATGCCAAATTAATATGGCTACTCAACAAGAAATAACAGGTCAGTACAACAATTGCCAAATCATGCTGTAACCTAATTTTCAAGCATGCTGTTGGCTATTAAAATTATTTTATCCTATTCCCCACAAATAATTAAGAGGGTGCAGAACACTGGGTTTTATTTTTACTTCTTGAACACCTGTATTAAATGGCTGTTGCTTTCCGTAAATTGTTGACCGAGTGGACTGACCGGTCCAGCAAAGTCATCACGGCTTTAGAGACAGGAAAATGAGGTTGGCAATTCAATTATAACTGGCATTATAAGGTTGGCACTTACGGAAGATAGGTCATGTAAAACCAGCTGCGTCAAATCTCCTCCCCCCTTGCTTTTGTTCGGGAGCGCTTGATGACGTGACCCGCCCTCACCCAACCACGTCCGGGTCACCCAGGGCAATTTGAGGCTTTTTCAAGGGGGGCGGGAGTAGGCGGGCTGCGGTGAGGAGAGGACAAGGCATCGAGTTTCATCCCAGACGCTGATTAATGATTTCTAATTACATAGGTAGACCGACTTCCCACTTACATGCTTATCGGCAGTCGCGATCACAGGCCGAGGTAATAATTTCAATCAACACAGCCTTGTTTCCAAACGGGCTCCGCTATTTTGAGGGTCCTGGAGTTTTAGGACATCGGGTCAGAGGAGGTCATGATCCCGAATGCACCGTCACAATCCTACTCAAGATTATAAATATAATTTAAAAAACCTGTGTGCATCTTGTGTATTCTAGATGGTTGCCAAGGAAGCGATGTGATGTCACGCACCTGAAACAACATTTCAGCATATCTTCCGCCGATTTTACATTAAATCTCCAATCTGCTGTGTGGATGCACGCGACTTTCGAGGATGAAACGGTTTTGCATGCTTGACAGCAAACTTGAGCGTAAAACTAACTGCCACAAATTTCACGGATCACCATCATCTTTCCAGCCAGGTTCACTAAAGATACAAGGTTGTTAATTGAAAGTGTCATGGATGTCTAGCGTCTCCCCCCTCCCCCGTTCCCCCCTCCCCCCAATGGACAGCACACAGGACATCACATGAATATCAAAGCCAAGCTAGTTTTCCAATCAACGGAAATTAACTGATTAAAGCGTTGCTAAACACAAATTATCCTAGTACGCACGTGTACATGAATACCACGTAGAACCGATATCCTTTTATAGTCAGATGCTTAAATGTCAGCGCGTGAATATAATGTATATAAATAGAAGCATGTCACTTCTGGAATGTGTTTTTCAAGAAAACTTTGTTGTTCAACGCTGCGAGAACATTTGTTTAAAAGACACTTGTGACAATGTGAGAGTGAAATTCTAAGGGTCTTAATACGAAATGAGGCTTGAGGCTAGGCTTGGGATTTATTTTGTTACTGTCATTTTATGTCCTAAATGAAATGAAGGACTTAAAGGTAATATCATACTTTGGTTTTTGTCACAGAAATGCAGATTCATGGGCAAAAATATCAAGGAAGATACAGTAACAGTCATCTGTGAAAATTTCAGTCCCATACGATGCCCACTTTTTGAGAAAACAGTGAAAAACGGCCACAGTATTTCTTAAGTCTTTTCTCTTTTATTTATGATCTTTAAAAGATCAAAAATAATTGTAATTTACTCTTTTCTGGATAAATACAGCATTTCAGGCAGAGACAATTTTAACGGTATGTTTCTACCATCACCATCTTCATACCCTGTAAGTTATACGTAAATCTGTGAACATTCTGTTTTGGTTTCTTACTAAAGTATGATACTACCTTTAAGATACATGGCGAAGCTAGAGCCAAACTTCAGCTTCGTCTATGCATGTAGGTATGTACATACACATGTGTAGGTCATATGTGTACAGGTGGTGCATAGTGATAAAAAACAAATAATTCCCCACCAAAAAATGAGAGAAAAACACAAAATGGAGAAACCTGTGTAAACTGTCTCCGTCCTCCAAGCACCTGTCATGCCATCATTCATCAAAAAAACAAAACAGGTCCTTGTTGGAGTGGAGGGATAATACACATGAACGGGTGGTACGACAACCTGGCATAGTTCCACCATGGTTCCTGTACTCAGGATGCCACAGTCCCTGGACAAATTTTTTTTTTTCTCCACTTTTTTCTCGTTTCTTTTTTTTTTCTACTTCGATCGCTGAGCATAACATGTCGTACAGTTCTGATCCTTGAAAAACAGGATATATCTTTAATAGCTGCAAGAAATTCCCATACGATATAATAACAAAAACCTTTCTCTCGTTTTTTTTTTTCTTTTAAAAAATTTCGGCCGAATCTGTATTTTTAGCTCATGAACCCCCACCCCCCTTCCCAAACAAAAATAAAACAAACACTTCTACAATTAACTTATGACGAGGTACTTTTCCATCCAATGTACAAGTCTATGGGTCGTCATACCCTATAAGAACTGGGTTTTTTGCAATTCAACCAGAGAAAATGTTCTCATAAATGGGCAAAATTCGTACCTGAATTTGCAAGTTTTATGAAGAGCACTGGAGGTAGATGGATTGATACAAAAAATAGGTGTTTTTATGTTCCGAACTTCCGTGTAGTGCGAAAATTGACTTGCAAAATTGATGAAAAGCGAAGTGCAGGTGTTTCTTCACGCTTCGAGCCACAATTCAGACTCGCCATATTATATCACCTCGCTACTGTAAGGAATGAATGCGTGCATGTTTCTCCCGACCCCCCTGGCGCAAGAAACCATTCCACGTATTTGACACTGGCACGTACTGTACTGTATCTATCTTCCAGCCTCCTAACCCCATCTCGTCCGTTGGACTCTGACTTTGCTCAACCCACAATGCCAATTGCTACTGAATCAAGATTTCTCAGTCTGCTTTATTAGAGGTTGGAAGATTGAATTAATTGTGCGAGGCGGAAGGGGAAAATATTTAAGAGAAATAGAGCACGGCAACTGACTTGTACGAAATCAGGTGAGTCACGTTCGTCTGTGCATCGAATAGGTTCCCATTATTTATTGATTTATTCACCTTTTCCAACAGCGAAACAATCGCCAATTGTAGGAACGTTTTACACACACACACAAAAATGGAGCATTTCATAAATTTCAGGTATTTATTTTGGCTGATGAGCAGTTCGAAGCAGTTTATTACGGTACTTATATTGAAAAAACAACAACAATGAAATGCACAATAAACCTAAAATGTAGATGAATATTATGTGGATTGGTTTGCGGAAACACCATGTAAGAATCGTTCATACTTTCGCACTTTTATTTCGTTCGCACTTCTTGTAAGGTCTCAACGTTTCGAAACTTTCGACTAGCCTGCTCTAGTCATCATCAGGAGACGATTGAAATTAATAAATTAATATTTTAAATAGATATTTCTCAATAATGCTTAAAAAGGCAAAAACCATGGACTATAGTGGAGAAACATCAATCTGAAATAGCTAAACAATTCAGTGTGACACCAGCAGTGTTACAAATTAAATGTCACAAATTACGTGAATCGCTCACAGATTTTATGCACAGCAAGGAAAATATTTTCTCTAAATTAATACACATTTTTGTTCTAGGTCAACCAGGTCCGAGATTCGCACAGCATGTGTGCATCAAGGGCAACATAGGGTTGTACTGTGTAAATTTGCCGACGTTCAAATTGATGAGCATACAGTGGGGGAAATAGTCTTCTGCAAAGTTCAAGGTTTCCGTGTCAACACAATCCTTTCCGGCTCAAAGCAGATTGATGCTGCGAAATAAGCTGCAATCCTTATCAAATATCTTGATGCAATGTTGTTTTTTCAGCTAGCAAGTCATGCCAGTGCGATAAGGCTGCCATCACATTTACTTGGACATTTATAAACCAATTTCTTGGAGTTTGGAGGGCTTGACGGGTTTCGATCCTTTCAGGATCTTTGTCAAAGGCTGAAGGACAGGAAACCAATAAGGTTTCTGCCTTTGTCGATTTTGTCGAAGGAAAAGGTGAAGTAATTCTGTTTTGTTGCAGTCATTCTTCGCTTTCTATCAATATCTTCGCTCTTTTCTAATAAAAAAACAGAGCAAGTAATCAACTGCTGCAAACTGCTCATCAACCAAAAATAACGCCCTGAAATATGTAATGCTAGAAGGGCCAGACAGTTCGATCCTAGAAGGATCTCTCTTAAAAGGCTAAATGAAAAAAAAAGGACTGTTTTATTATTGGGCTTCTTTGATCAAAACAGTGAGAGTTTCATCTCCGGCAGACGTTTGGATATAGTGGTGATTGGCAACGGACAATATCCACGCGATTTTTTTTTTTGGTGGTCGTTCTATTGCATATTTCCAGTCCACCTCCTCCGTGCCTTGGCCAATTATAGCGCCGCTTCCTGCTACCCTGTCCCCCTCTCTCCACCCGGGGTTTATCTGATCATTTCCCCTCCCGGTCGCGGTCGCTCCGCCTTGGTTATATCCCTCTGCACGCTACGCTGGCTTCCAATCAATGATTATTCGTTTAATGGCGCGATACATTTACCGACGCTGACGGTTGGCGTATTGCTGTGTAGTTCATTCTCACGTTAAGTCTTCTCTCGCTCTCACTCCCCCCACCTCACCTCCCCCCTCCCTGGGGGCATTTCAGTTCAAATTTAAAATATATCTTGATTTGAACTCCTACACCTTTGGTTTTATGTTGTTTGCATCAGTTTGCTTGCTTGGGGCTTGAGAACATCTCAATCTGTCTCCGTTATATCATTTGCCACATTTTCTATTTCAATGTTTTGCACGACTCCAAAGTGCTGAGTGAAAGAAGGTCTTTATTTCCTTTCCAGTTTTAGGAAATAATTGATAAGGCAGTGAAATTGCAAAAATACTTAGCCTATGTCGTCCGATTCTCAGATCTGCCTATAATTATCTTGTCCGATTTTTTTTTCTGTACGCTTGCATTTAATTCTCTCTGTGAATTACGCTGCGATCATGCCGTGTATTTGTGGCGATGCTTAACTGACCGTCATGGTTCATTGGGTACTGCGGGCATGGCTAATTCTTCAGCCGTCAAGTGTTGACGTGATGTTTCCTCCTAGTTTCCTAGGGTGTTGCCACGGTGCAGAATTTGTCAATTATCAACACTCCGTACAAGACTGTGCACGAGATAGCTATTTTAAAATGAGACAGAAATTCTGTATGCTGCCATGTCATTGCCAGATTCTACGGGCTTTTACGAAACCTGGCTTGAGGCTAGGCTTGGTACTTATTTCGCTACTGCCATTTGAGGCCCACAAAACGAAATGAAAGGGATTGGGACACATGACGAAGCTAAAAGAAAGGCTCCAGCTTCGACCTGTATCTCAAGCCCTTCATTTCATTTAGAACACAAAATGATGGTAGCCAAAAAAATCCAAAGCCTAGCCTCAAGCATCATTACGTGAAGGCCCTAAGATTGTATAATGTCTGCAGCGCACTTCAAACTCCAGTCATCAAATCATTACAAGAAAGTCTTTTGAAGCATACTGAGCAGATGCGCATGAAGCAATACTTCGATAATACCCAGACAGTTTCAATGACAAGTCAATATCAATGCTATTTTACAAACGCTTCACAACTTTTGGACAGCTGCTTTGGGGGTTCGTGTAGACAAGCAGAAATACTCGATTACTTGTCTATTACCATCGAGCAGTCACATCTTGTTTGTGTCTTTCCAATGTGAGGCTTCTTCCTCCTCCTTTGTTTTTTTTTTCCAGGGAGCTCGGGTGAGACAGTGTCTGGTATGACACAAGTCATTTCAGTCCCTTACGTCTGACAGAGCAAAGCAATAGCCACGATCTATCTAAGACTTTGAGTGTGTATGTACAAGCATGTTGCAAGATGGTCGCATTTGTCAAAGTCATTACCTTTCCCCCCCAGTGCCAGTGCCATAGTTACAGACC
Source organism: Astropecten irregularis (assembly GCA_963971285.1). NCBI lineage: Eukaryota > Metazoa > Echinodermata > Asteroidea > Paxillosida > Astropectinidae > Astropecten > Astropecten irregularis. The sequence continues at coordinate 12,414,001 of OZ020263.1, forward strand.
CCGGGACTCTGCGGAAGTATTTCATTTGCGGCACGACTACCGGAGTACCGGAACGCTGATGATTCTTCCAGATGGTGGCCCGTGTGTACGGTGGTGAAGCCAGAGGAATAATTTCCTCTTTTGAGGTAATGAATGGCACCGAAATTATGAGAGAGAAAGAGTCAGTCCCCTGTTTCTGAGCCGTGTAAATGTCAAGGTAGCGACCATTTTTCGGTAATTATCTGACAAATTCAGTCTTTTCTTCGTATTCTTAATAGCCGAATCTGCTACATAGATTAGTGGGTGTACGTCCCCCTACGCAGTTATGATGGATTATGTTATCAATTCATGTTCTATCTTCTTTTTGTACAGGTACAAGGTAGGCCCATATGTAATGTGAAGTCACACACACACAATGTGCATTCGTTTAGCTCCCCCGGGTTGACACCAGTCAACCTCGTCCCCATTCTCTCGCTTGTTTTGTGCAGTAAAACACAACCATTCCCAGTAAGGGCTGACCCGTGTTAGCTAAACGAATGCGGATACAGTGTATCATTGAACTTGTACCTGGGATATCTAATTTGCAGCCAGGGACGAGGCTTCCCAAACAAAATTGCTCGCCGCCTCCCGTTCAGGTCGCAAGCATTGAAGCTGAAGTCCAAGCTGATTATAAGGATCGCTCTGTCAAATTTGCTGTCAGGAGTCTGGCCAAGGATCAGAGGGGCTGGGGTGTGGGTTAGCTGCTTCAGAGGCAAGCAACTGAGCTTTAGCTCCTGGAAAGCTTCAAACCGTTAGGTCTCCATCCGTGAGTCTCCGTGTCGGGGCATTATCAGATTCTACTAATTCACAGGCTCTAGTCCTGGCGCCAGCAGACTATTAAGTGTCATGGTCATCACCATGTAGAACATAAGAGCTAGAGGGTGTGGGGGGACAATACACGTGAGGTTGCATGCATGCTTCCTTGATGGTGGGGTAGAAGGGGCTTTGGGAGATGGAGTGTATGTCTAACACGTATTGTATTGCAGGCCCTGACCAATGGGAGTTGCTGTTAACCTTTGGCCTAGACATGCTTAAGTCGAGAGATTAATGTTTTCAACACCAGCTGTCTCCTATTTTTTGCCAACAGACCAGTAGCCACCATGACCATACCCCACTCTGCCATAGCTCTTTGACCAGCATTCCTCCTGGATGAAGTATCAAAGGAGAGGTGGTAAGTGGGCTGACACCAGCCATGGACCATCTCAGAGGAGCACACCCTTAACCTTTGGGTTTATCTGAGGTCAAGGGTTCGCAACCTAGCTAGAAGTGAATGACCCAGAAAAACATAATTTTATAGGATCTACCTTTCCACCAGCGGAACATCTGACAGTGAGAAATGACTCCACCTAAAATAATCTTTGGTAGAGCATCAAATAACCAGACTAAAAAGACCAGCTCATTTTGATTAGCTTGAAATCTAGATCCGAGGGAAAGGCCCTCTGCCACCTTCTTCAGAGAGCTTCACCCTGTCTGACCGCAGAAGCAACATTTTGTTAAAAACAAGTTGGATAATCTTTCTAGTTGGAGAGAAAAACTGTTTCAAAAGCAGATTTCATAAAAAAAATCTCCACTTACACAAGCTGCCCACACTAATTTATCTCACCCGCCAATTTGGATTCTAAAAAGCAAAAACCCCCACAGCAACTTGCCATAAAAACATAAAACCCAACATTACAAGGCTGCCTCGGCTAATTTATCCAGCTGCCAATATTCAACGACTCCTTGGTTGTTATTTATTTCAACGGTGGCCATTTACCTTGTCCGTCTCTTGGGAAATCAAGACAGCACGCACAGCAGCACGGTCAACGGATTTCTCCAAATGCCATCCCTCATTGGAATTCATGAGGAGTAAACACGATTTTGCAGAGTCAATGCAAGGAAAGACTTTCAAATTTCACCAGTTGAGGATTTCGTTTTAATTTGAATTTCAGATTATAAAACTGGCAACAACAACCCATCACTGCAATTCATTGAGAAAATTTCATCTGTCAAAACATATGGTTGTGAGGATATGACCAAACTGAAACTAGGAGGAAAAGAAAAAAGCGCTGCACTTGTTGAAAACCGAATTGAAATACACCCTTCCCTTAACCTACTCCAACTCAACCCTAGACGCTAGACTTTTTACAGTACCCTACGAGAATGACCCATATGTGTCCGTTACCATCTTGTTGGCAGATCAGCAGTTTACTAAAAGCCCAAGAATCCTTATTAATGACAACAATTAATTAAGAGCAGTCATCCAGGGAACAGGTGCCTGTAGAAAGATATCAGTATCACGTCCCCGCAGGCAGGAAAAACCAGGTGGAAGATGGGGCTATCCCGACCACCGATCAAAGTCAAACAGATGCACGTTGGTATGAGACTTGTTGAAAATCCTGATATCTTCTGCACAGGTGTACTACGGATGGACAGTCAACCCTATCCCCTCCCCCCTCCCCCCCTTTACTAACCCTCCCCAGCCACCCCTTAAGGAAGAAAAATCCTGATTCATCAAACCTTCCTGTAGACACAGCACGTTTTGCTCGGAGCGAAAAGAAAACTATCCCACTGTGCCCTATCCATTCAAGAGGAATTCTGGCAATCTTTAAACCGAAGCACGATTTCATCGGATCTGCAGTATGCAGAAATTACTGCAAGCGACACTGATGCCAAGAGCCTAAAAGTCAGTGGTTGACTGAGAGAATACTGCAATTCACATAAAATTAAAAGAACCGATTTTCGCTTCCCCCTCATCATAGTATGAGGAACTTCCTTCAGTTCACTAATGATGTAAAAGCTAAGTTTAATTGAATTAGTGCGGTTAATGCTGTGCACAAAATGGCAATTGTCAGTGTCAAATTTCATGGCCACATTCCCTGAGTCAACTATGTTTTTTTAATTGAACGGGACATTATTCTTGTTTTCGAACAACTCCTTGCAAAAATCTATTTTGAGTCTTGAACCATTTCAGGGAATAGAAGCCAGATCTATGTACATATTAGCAAAATTGCGATAACGCGTCAGGCCTTCCTATTAACTCTTAGCATTTGATAAATTTCAGGCCATTATTTTGGCCAATGACCAGATCACAGCAGTTATATTGCTTGTATTGATATAAAATTCAGACAGAAATGAAATTGACTGGCAATAATTTCATAAGGAACAAAGAAATTATGTTTGATGTAGGAAATATTGAAACAAAAAAAGGGCCTGATTGTTTCAGTCACACAATCAATCAGTGATGCTGTGCACAAAAGCTGCTCTGGATCCCATTTTAGAGTACCTGTATCCTACATCACTGATCATGTGCCTAAAACAAACAGGCCCATTGATGTACATGTAGTCTGATCAAGGTACTGTATCAAGCATCTATTATCATCAGAGCTAGTAGAGGTAGAGGTCTATGACATGATCCTTGGAATACCACAACCCGTGTAGACCAATCACCCCTATCAGTCACCCCCTTATGATAGCCATCAGCCATCAACCAGGAACAACAACACAATAACAAGCCATTAGCATAATAACCTGTCATCATCATCAAGCATTGGATGTCCTCAAGCAGGAGGTCACTCCCTCCAGGTACAGAAGTGGGCAATTAATGGGGTACAGTAGCCAATGGCAAATGAATCAATGCTATGGCCAGATTTTTGGTCGGTTTTATTTGGCCTACTCCCAAGGGGCCAATTTCATAGAGCTCCTTAAGCACCAAAATGTGCTTGAGCACCAAAAACCTTGGTCAATAAAATCAGTATGCCAGCCAAAACTCCTTGTGAATGTTACACTCAGCAAACAATGGTCAAATACAAGTCAAAAGCAGTAAACATCACATGAAATTTGGTTGGTGATCCTGTTTGATCAAGGAAGACTTTTCATGCATAAAGCAACTTTTGTGAATAAGCAGCTCTATGAAAATGGCCCCAGGTTTTAGGTTTGGGTTTTATTTGGACACACTCCCCAGGAGCTCAGCAAGACTGTGGACTGGAGGGACCACGGAGGGATCCTCTGCGACTGGTATGGACTGACCCTAGATGGCTGCAGCGAAAAGACCTTGGATGAAATTTTTGGGGGGCAGGTTGGGATGGGGTTGGTTGGGACACTGGTAAGATTGGAGGCCCTCAGCTTTCAAAGAGGGATAGGAGCTAGCTGATTTACTATGTCCTTGTCATCCACCCGAGGAAGTTCTTCTGAGCTCGCAAAACCTGCAGCAAACCAACAACTGAACATCACTCCGAATGCGGATTCAATTTGTGGATTTTTCCATACAGCTTTCAAAGAGGGGAAATGATTCGATCGGCCTTCCCTTGAAAGACGGGAAGCTTCATGATTGGCACTGCGGAAGATTGTCCTTAACAATGGCACAAAAGCTCCCCAGTTTCAATGATAGAATGTTTCTTAGCTCATGTTACCTAGCAACAATCTGAGAAACGGAAGGGTTTAATGTCTTTTTCCAGGGCTTACATATATCGAGATAATTTTTTCTGTCTTTTTTTTTTTTTTCAATTCTGGAGAAGAAATGGGGGAAAATCAACACAGCCAACACAGGAAATAATGTATAATGTGAAGATAATTTAAGGAAACAGCAAAAACAAACACAGACTTCCCCTGTTTTTTTTCTCCAAAATTAAAGGGACACATTGCTATTGGTGGGCCGCTAGAAATACGGTAATGGTGTAACTGCAAATGGCCAGGGTCCATACAGGTGCGGTCACCAGCTGGGCTAAATTGGCAAGCTGCCAGGATTTTTTTCATAGAAATTTAATACAGAACTTAGATTTAATTTGACAATTTTCTGCAGTTTGATAAACTGCAGCAAGAGATGCTATAATAGGGAAGGGAAAAATACTACATAGGCCTGTGTTGCGCTTACTTTTGCTGGGTCAACAGGCCAAGCCGGTACGACCAGTGTGAACGCATCAACAGGGTCTAACTCTGATCCCACCTGGCTTTAAGTATCAATTTAGTTCAAGTGTGAAAAGGGTTCAAATTTAACCAGGGGTAGGTTTTTCCCCTTTCGACCAATAAATATATTTTTCAATGTTTTCAGTTCGAACAAAGTCACACTGGTTTAGTACGAGATTTTGTCCCAAGATTTTCAAAAAAATAATTCCCGTATTAATTTAAAAAAAAATTCATTCCCATACATTCAGAGGTTTTGTCTGGTTTTAGTTATTTTCTTTCTTCTGTTTTAGTTTTCTGCAATGATAACAATTTCAAATGATAAAAAAATGTCCTTCACAATCCAAACAATTTCAAAATGAATGGTTATACAAACAATTCTTCAGAATATCTGAACAAAAAAATTGTTAAAGAATTTGAATAGCAGTACCTGCATGTATTTTCCCCCTTCCATTCTATGCTAATTTATGAAATAAAATTATACCCTTCAATACTTGGTGGCTGCTCCCTTGCAGCTATTTGTCTAGTACAACCGGTCGGTGTTGATTATTCTTTTACAGTTACAAATGTAGTTATTAGCTATCGGGCACCAGTGTGGTGCCCGGTGCCCCGGTGCCCGACCGACCGAAGAAGACGACGACTATCATGATTAGATGCTGCCCTAGATTCTGGATCGGAAGCCAATGGCCTGTTTAAACATGTCCTCTCCTTACGAACAGGTTACCAAAGTGCAGCGCAGGGGAAGAAAAAGACCGGTAGCATGTTGAAGATGATATCGGAGTCTCAGAGACACATTATACGTGTGCGTACAACGGGCAGACTCGCCGGAGTCGGACCTCATTTGCATACGTGAATATTCATGAGTCCATCGAGGTACGCGGTACTCACCCGTTGACCTTTTATAAGAGGGTTTTGATGCACATTAACGCAGACAGCGCATTAGATTTAAGATGATAATAGGATGTCTGTCTAGAATCGCGGGGGAGATGGAGTGGAGGGGGTGGCAATATCGCGGCCAGGTCTTGGGTCCATGGATCTTGAGAAAATGAGGACTCTCGATGCCGCAGCCCGGGGGTTAGGTTCCATATGTACGTGTCCTGACATATAAAGTCGGCGTTCCACTGTATGTAGGAGAGTTCCGATGTGGCTGGGCTTTACCCTATCTCATATTTCTCTTGTATAAGATCACTATGCCGATCACAATGTGATCGTAATGGACCTGACAGGGCTCAATGTAAGCGAGCTTATTCCCTCAATACATCATCATGTACGTATACTGAATACACGGCTTGTAAGTTGTAATTTACTATGCTGGTAATTGTACACCCATTTAAAAGGAAAAGGATCCATGTACTGTAGGCACACATAATGAAGCAGAGCAACATGTACTATGCATGAGATTATTTTTCAAAGTGACATCCAGCATTTCCCAAACTCAAGAACGGTCTTGAAGAGCCATTCATGTAGAATACAGGCAAATTGCTTTCCATATATACCAGTATACTGTACATGCATTTCACAGCATACAGTACATGTAGGCCTAATGTATAATTCCGATAAAGAAAATACAGGTAATAAACTGCTGCAAACTGCTCATCAACCAAAATGACCTGAAATATATAAAATGCTTGGATTTAGGACGGCCTGACGCGTTTCAATCCAAGCAGGATCTTTCTCGAAGGCTAAAAATTTAAAAGAATATATTCATTTAAAACTCAAATTTCTGTAACATTGTATACACTTCTAATTAAAACCTGCGCACAAAACAAGACATAACACAAATGCTGACGAAATCCACTAAACTGGACTCGTTTTGAACATGTAGGCAAGTATAACAGGCATTAGAAAATAATAAATAGCTTCACATGACAAAGCAATATGTTAACAGTTAATGAATTTTCTGTTGACGCACATTGGCAGACGTACAGACCATGTTGGAGGCATATGTACACACAAACACACCTGTATGTTTATACCACACACTGGTATTCATTCAGTGCACTGCACTATATTATAAAAAAAATTAAATAAACAGGACAAGAAAAACATGACAGCCGCGCTATGCAGACAAAATGCCAATTGAAATTATTCCAATAATCCGATCACAGTAAGTAATCAAAAATTGGTAAAATTAAATATTAAAGGTATTTTCTGTCTGTTTTTGCGGTTCGGCGCGCTGCACGGCATGTTGAAGGACGATAGAAACCGAAGATTCGGTGGAGGAATTCTCGAATTTTGTCCATGTGCTGTCTGGACCTACCACAAAAAAAACCCATGGTGATAGCCAGCGGGGTACCAGTCGATCACAGATGGTGCTCCAACACTTACAAGTCTACACGACACACTGACATAATCATGTAGACCTAATTCCATGCAACATGGGAAGAAAATAAATTGAGAACAGATTTCCAGTCAATGGATCTTTTGCCCCTAACGCCCCCCCCCCACTGGCCCCTCCCCCCCACAAACACCTCCCCATTCCATGTGTGTATGGTACACAGATGAATGGTTGTTTGTATCAATACTTGGGCGGAACACATTTTGAATGTTTAAATTGACCGAAAACTCTAATATCCATCTAAAATGAATTTCCTAATTGAATATTAAACCAAAAACAACATTTGAAATATTAAACCTCAACAATATAATCTACGATGAAAATTTGTGTAGACAAGTTGATAGGATTTGACGACCCATAATGTTGAAATTGTTTATGAGTGTTAAGATCGGTGTAACGCCTTGAAGTGCATTTCATGTTGAAAAGTGTGAATGCAGAACATGAACATTTGGCAAAGTTGACAAAGGCTGTACCCGTGTAAATTTCGACACGTGTGTAAAAAGTACCGTCGTGTGAAAATGCCTATTGTGTGCTGCTGAAGCGATTTCAATAATAAGAAGAAGCACGATTCTCAATTGGTTCCCATGGAACCAGCCACTGGAAAATTGCTAGTTTTTTCCTTCTTTTCACTCATGAAGTGAGAGCTTGGGATTATACGCTCAAAGATTTCCCTCAAATAAACAAAATTTCACGCTTGGACGGAACGGGTGCTATTTTGGTACGATAATATGAAAGTGTTTCACACACTAGCACACACAAGTGTAAATCACTTTCATTGTGTAGTCGTGCTCATAGCATTTGTACTGGTACGACTAAAAATAGACAACGTATGACAAATTTCACCTTGCTGATAAACATTTGTCTATAAATTGTAGACATGTGCTTAATTGTCAATTACATGAAGACTGACATATTTAATGTACCGGTATACATTACAGTACATGTGAAAATAATTTATGTTAGTCATAAAGAACACAGTCAGATCATAAGAGCTGCCATTTTAACACATATGGTGTTTATGAAATGGAGGCTCAGGCTCAGGCTCCGGCTCGGGCTCCGGCTCAATTTCGTGAACCCTTTCTAAAATAACAGGTTAACATCAAAATATAGGCTTTTGGCTGCGGTTCTGAAGTAGATTCTCTGGTTTGGAAAGGAAAATAGAGCTTCAGCTTCAGTGAAAAACCATAACCTACATTTTCAGCATGGATGTCAGACCTGGAGCCTGAGCCTGAGTCTCCGTTTCGTAAATGCCATGTAGATGAGATAAATATGAATTTACATGAATTTCCTTCTTTCTCCAAGTAAAACATACCACAGACAGAGGCCAACGACATCGAGATTTTTATCTCGGAACTCACAAGGAAACATTGTCTAGCAGTGGAAGTCAGACTGCAGTCTGTAAGGGGAAATTCTCTGCACCAAAGATCATTGACACACAGCAAACTGAGTGACACACACAGGGAATTGAAAGCATCCTCCGCCACAACAACAATTATTCTTTGTAAAAAAAATCTATTCGGGGAACGAATACATCCCTGATGAGACCCTAAATGACTTTTCCTGAAAAGAAGTTCCGTTTTTTCCCCCCAACAAGGGAACAGTGTGGGTTCATCAGGGCCCATACTCGAGAGGCTTGTGTGATGAATACTTGGCGATGCCCACAACTGCCAAACAGGATAAAGTAACGTCTTGTTTTCTACATAGTGACGTGTATAGAATGTGTTCATCGTTCACCTCACACACAGTGCGCAGTGTCGCCTGCCTTCCGCAGTGCATTCAGTTCACACTTGTAAACAAGTTACCGACCGACCGAAAAGTCACTCTGAAACCAGTAAGAGTTGGCAAGCATGTCTCAATTGCACAAAATTGTACGATAAAACAGGAATCGTAAAAGCCAACCGGCTGGCGGCTGCAATGAAAGCCAACAAATCTTTGTATCTAGCACTAAAAAAATAATTGACAACTGAAATCTGAGCCCTATTTCATGAATCTGCTTACTGTTAGCGTAGAATCGTCGCTTACAGTTCTAAGCAGGGAAATCTGTGCTTACTGACCTGGGTTCGATTTCACCAAACTCATCGCAACTTACTATCAATCGTAATAAATGATGAATTGCAGCCCAACATAGGCTACGATGGATTATCCTTCGTAACTCAAGTTTCGATCGATCGTAGGGCTTCGTGAAATCAACCCCAGATCCTGTATCATGGATAAGCAAGGAATTTATAGTTGTGCACATGGGGAGTTCGCATATAACTAAAGATTTCTCACTTACTCACTTATTTCTCACTTAGCGTAGGAATTTGGACACTAACCCAGTAAGCGTAAAATGAGAATCATAAGCAGAATTCTGCAATAAGTAAGAAGAGCAATGACATTGTGCTCAGTTCTCAACGACTTTTGATTGACTGTCAATTCAGAATCCAGTTTGATTACACACGAGAATGCCGCCAAGTATTCCCGGTAATCTGTTTGTGGGATACCTTTATGCCATAAAGCTCACAATTTCAGGAAATAAAGTAATTACATTCATTGGTTAGCATGATTGATCTAAGATTTTCAGAATTCAGACCAAAAAGAGCATCTTGAATCCATCATCCTCATCGATGTCGAGGAACTTCCGACTCACTTGCTCCCACCCCCCCTTTCCCAGTTTCATTCCGAAGCAGGACGCTGCTACTAAAAAAAGACACTTGGTAGGCCGCCAAGGGACCGAGGCTAGCCACTGACCGCACTGAGTGACCCTCTCCTGGGATATTACTTGGAACCATCTCACACAACACACACACAGGGAGTTATGACGTCCATGGATGCTAGACCCCCCACCATCGCCTCAAACACCTTCCAGACTGCTCGTGCCAAACTGGTCCATCCGGAGGTGGTGTTGCTGCAAAAACCAACAACACTTTGAAGTTCACCTTTTTCTAGCTGTTTGGCGTTTGGCCGATGATAGACAAGAAGAGGTTTAGCCAACTTTTAGCCGAAAGAACTGGCTAGAATGTTGTGGGTAAGAGGCTGAGCTTTTGTGCAGGGTTAAACTTTAAATGAAGGCTTGTTTCCCCAAAAGAAATCGCATTTTGGTTTGCTGCCTGAACTCTGAAGCATCCAATCTGGGGTGGATTTCACGAAACTCTATGATCGATCTTACAAAGGATAACCCATCGTAGGGGCCTATCCTAAGTAGGACTGATTGTATGCATCACAAGTCCTACGATTGATAGTAAGTTGCGATGATTTTGGTGAAATTTACCCCTAAAAAGACCTTGTCAAGTAAAGTCTTAGGGCCAATGCTGTGAAATTTCTACACACGCCAATTTTTCTCCTCTTAAAAGCATATCAAATGTGCATTTCCCGTTAACACAAATATCCTCGCAAATGAAGTCTCGCGACAGCCCTCAAAACATCTGCACATAATTGGAAACTGGAAGTAGGGTACACAAACAAATACAGACAGACAAGCATACACAATATGTTGCGGCTGGATTAAAATAAATCTTGTGTTTATGTCCCAGGTCACTTCCAGGACAATGCAACAACTTCCCCTTGACAACAGTCTGTAAATCTCTGTGATATCATCGGAGTAGAAGCAGCAGACAGTTTTGTGATTTGGAAGAACGAGAGTCAATCCCTCATTCGTACAAATCTCATAGTCTACTGACCCCCCTCCCCAAATTCCCGCTCCCAGGAGCTGCTTAAAGATATGATACATGATTGGTAAAGGTCACAGAACAGCACTCACACTTTGTCTGATCAAACATGTACATGAAATAATAAACCTATGAAAATTTGAGCTCAATCAGACATCTGAGTCACAAGGAAATAGCAAAAACCCGACTCAATTTTTCTTATAAAACATAGGTTTGATCTTATCCCGAGATCAAAACTGTTTTCGGTCTTTGTTTTACTACTTTCTGGATAACTACACCATTTCAGGTGGAAATATTTTAACGGTATGTTTCTACCAGCACCATCTTCATACCTTGAAAGTTATATGTAAATCTGTGAACATTTCTGTTTGTGTATGTTACCAATCCTGTACTGTACCTTTAAAACTGGGAGAACTACAATATTCCCAAGCTTGGAAGAGCCGGAGCCCAGCTCAAAAACTGAAGGAAAGAAGGCTTTGTGTATGGTATGAGTCAAAGTCAGTTCGCCCCGGAGGAAGAAAAGGGGGGATAGGGGGGTAGGGGGAGGGGTGCCCCCCTGATATACCTCAGGATCAACTAACCTTGACCAATCGCAGGCAAGGGAAAGTTCAGCCCGATTTCAAGGCGACGGACTGGATATTCGGTTTGATGTGCTTAATCTCAACCAAAAAGCTTGTCTCACATTTTATTGAGGATCGGAGCACGGAGGAGGAGGGGGGAGGCGTGCAGCTTCTGACGAAGGAGGAATTAATCAACTATCTTCAAGGTTTTTTCCGTTTCCAGACAGAAAAAAAAATAAGGCAAATAAAAAGAAAATTGCAGAAAGTGACGGAATTATTGAAGTTTAAAATTCAACTAATATCCTTCCATTAATGTCATTCTGTACAATCTATTGCTTCCTCACTACAGCGCACGTAACAAAGTCCAAATCATGGGAATTGCTCATACCTCCATTGTCAACCCTTGAAATAAAGTCGCACTTGTGGTGAAAATTATTTAACTCTTGTTTGATTCCAAAATTTACCCTCCTCTGCCAAACTTTGAGTCCTGGAATCTTAACGACTTTGTCGTTTGTTAAATACCTATGCGCTCCTTTACCTATAGTCAATACTGAGTTTTCTAGACTGATGTACTGTCGCCATCTAAGGAACAGCCCGAAACCAAACCTGGCCCCAATTTTCATTTCTCCTGCTGACCAGGAAAGATTACCGAGCAAAATGTGTATTGCCTACAGCAAAATTCAGCTGGGAACCAGTTACAAGCAAACTGTATGCATTACAGCATGGATTGAAAACTTGCATAATTTTGCTAGTGTTGGTATTTTGTCTGTACTTGGCAAATGGACATGGACATATATTGAAATTTATAAGACATAAGGTCGATTTCACCAAACTCATCGTAACTTACTATCAATTGTAGGACTTATGATGAATTGCAGCACGTACATAGGATACGATGGGTTACGATCGATCGTAGGGCTTCGTGAAATCGACCCCATGCCCCACAACCCAAGCCTGGCCCAACTTATTTTGATGGTGGCCCTTATTGAAGAAGTTCACATGAACTATCGATTTATCTTTTACAATCTGTCCACATTTCCGAGTCATTCTCAGATTTAAATCAACGTTTGGATCTCGAATTAGGAAATGGCAACATAAATAACGATGAGTTGTACTTAATAAGGGTACCAGTGACTTTAGCCGGTGTCACAAGGGACACAGACACACTGCTGCGGACTTGGTGCAGTGACAGTACTAGTGGTATGTATAACGTACGTACACGCAGTATCTTAGTAATGGTACTTGCGCACGTAGCGCAGAAAAGATCTTGAGGTTAGCTGATACTGTTTTTATCAAGACTGCGTTCAGTATCAAACCCCAGGTCTGGCGGGAAAAGTGGGGAGTCGAGAGGAAAAAGGAAAAAAGAAAAAGAAGGAAAGTACAAACCGCTCTGGGTGTGGGACTTCAACTCAGGATGTTCTCACTGTATGGAGATGACTCACCAGATCCTACAAGATTTCAACGTTTGACAAGGAGGTGGGCTTGCGGGAACCCTGGAGATGGCCAGTTTCTACCCACGGGGGCGACTGGGCTTGAAGACCCACGGACAAGGAGGACTCCCCGTCCGATTGATTCAGTTCACCTGTCCGTTTCCCAGTAATTATTATCGAGAGAGACAAACGAGGCACAATGGAGGCTGTGTTCCGCCGAACGCAAAGCCGATGCTTCCCTATCCACCCCCTCCCTATAAACTCCCCCGACTGGATAAAACTACACCAATTTCCCATCAAGTAATATTTTTATCTCGAGTAGAAACTGATAATGGGTGCCAATTGTTCCCAGCAGAACAATACATCATTTTGGTGGGAAACACATGTCAAAACAGATTTGTATGAAACAATTTTTGAGTCCTACATGTAAATCACACTAGCTATACCTGTATAGTGTAGATGTACAACGAGAATAGTTTTCACTTTTCAGAGAGATTTTTCTCAGGTTTTATTCACATTTGGGGGTCATTTAACCGGGTTGGAACTGGATTTTATTTTTAGAACTTTGGGTTCCTTTGTAACCGTCTCATACATGTTCCATCAATTGCCATTCATCCTGCTGCACGTTAAGCGTCGTCAAAAATTCTAATTTTTTTACTGGACAGTGATGGATGACAGTTCCAAACCTGGTGGAATGTCCTATTTATTGAGTTCCCCGATCCGACCAAGTTAAAAAAAAAATGACACAGATGATCGAGGGGTGAGTCAATAGGATGCAACGAACTAGAAAGAATGGCATGTGGAAGGCATGTCTCCGTATTACAGCGACGACAACTTGAATGAGTTACCGTACAAAAATAAATGTGAATTCCCTCGAGGCTATTAGCGAAATTGAAAAAAAAAAAACCAACATTCTTCAATTACAGTTGAACCCATCAAAATATTTCCAATTATTTTCCTCGCTTTACATAACATCAGAACATGCGGATGTTATAATATTCTTCCCTCACTGCACAAAATTCCACTAGTTCTCGGAATTTTTTTCCGCAATTTGGTGCGGGTGGATTCGGGATGGCTATCAATGCCAGTTATGCGCAACATGCATGTCGTCAAATTAGACCACAAATCACTGATTTTAATAGCGGAATCGTAATGTAGTCATCTCGTCTGCCAATGCAGGGAAATTAGTTACCGGTACTGAGTCCAGTTTGGAAAAATGCCAATGATTTTTGTACTTACTGTCAAAACTTTATTCAATAGAATTTAAAGCAATAAGTTGTTATGCAAATTATTTATTACCCTTCACAGACATGACTTGGTTGTCTGGTTGAGCACAACACAAAGTGCACTCAGTTGTTGTTCCTGAAAATTTGATATTTTTGTTTCATATTAATCATGAATGAAGACATTTATGAAGTCATTTGAGTATTCAACACATTTTTCTTCAAATGGCATGTGCATGGAAATACACTGAACCAAACGTTGTTTTTTGTTTTTGTTTTGGGTTTTTTTTTTTTGCCAGTCTACCTCAGTGAGAAAAAAATACAGAAGATACAATAATAGGACTGTCGCAAAACCAAGAAAAGTAAATTAAATTCCTTTCACACGGTACGGTGAATCTGCACTTTTGAACTGGAGGTTTTTAGTATTAAAAGTCAAACGAAACCTCGCACAGTGCAGAGTCAAACGGGAAGGCAGGAAAACATGTTTTTCTCGAGTTGCTCGTCGACTCGTCGAGACAAGGCGATCGAGTTACGACTGCGAAACATCGATTTCCTTTTTGCCTGCAGATTCACAGGGCAGTGGAACCGGTTAACAAGATGTGTAATTTGTCAGAGGGTCCCTGGCTCCCTGCTACCCAGGAGACGGGATAGGAGACACTGCATGGAAAGATCGAGTTCACTGCAGACAGGTCGCTCAATATCGTAGTCCATCTCACCTCGACCATTGCCATGGTTTCTCCTTCTCCACGGTAACAAGATAATGAAACTCCTTCCAAGACCACAACATCGATTGACGATTCTGAAGGTTTGGGAAGTTTTGGTTTTGTACCAGAACGGATATTTCTTGAAACACTGCCAAACTGGCTCAAGATTATTGTGCTTGCTAATGATTTTCTTTACTGTCCATCCCTGATGAAGTTTTGTCAGATGGAAACAAGATGGCGTCAACACATTTTACCTTATTACCCTAAGTTGCAAAGTTTAAAACTGTGACTCACAAAAGTACAATGTAAGAGAAGATATTTCACATTCTGTTTTACTTCCGAGCAATAAAACAGGCACCTGCTTAACGTACTTTCTATCTTGTGTTTGATGGCCATCAGAGGATATATTTATTCAGTGGGCGACGGCTCCTTTCAAATTACATAACGCCACTTGCAACTTCATTGTCCACAGGTGTATTTACAACTGCTATAAGTACACATTCTTTTACACATCCCACAAGTGGCCCCGCCGGTCCGTTTGAACTTTGAAGTACAGCATGTTGTGTTCTTTGAGGTCAAACCAGAGAATGACTTACACAAGGTACATAATGTAGTTTCAATGGCTTAAAAAAATCCCCTTTGCTCATTGGAAAATGATGCAAAGTTTCAATAAATGTGGCTCACTGATCTATTAAAAGTAATTTGGACAATTTATCAATACCAAATTTGTACAATTAAACAATTGAATTGAAAGGCATTCCAGAAAATTAAAATTTCTTATGCCACAGTCCGCAGACTAGACATCACAAAAATGCAAAAAGTACATTCTAGTGAATTTGAACACCTTAGGCAAACAATTCCATCCGCAACATGTTCTGGTGACAAAAGAAAAATGAAATGAAATTCTACCAAGTAACCACAAAATTCTTGGCTTTCAGAAATTTAACTAGAGAAAACCCATTTGTACATTGTGCATGCATGGGAAAATGTTATTGTTCTGAGTCATGGAATATGAACGAAGCGTGTGAAAAATGCATGATGAAAATTTCTTTGACAGGACTGAGGGGACCGGCCAGTTTTTTGCCCCGAAAAAAAAAGAAAGATACCATGGGGGATGATAAAATCTGGGAAACCCCGCTGCATATTAGTCTATTGCACAATCTTCTCAAGCCCTGTATTAAACTCACGGGGACTACCTGCCTTTGGCTAGCAACGAGCAAAAGCCGTAGCCCTGTGGGAACTCTGTATCGCTCCGATGGTTCTCAATAGAATTTAAACCATTCTTCGCATACCTTCAATGCTTTGGGAAGAAAAGAAAAAGGACAAATCACTGATTAAAGTGATAGTGATAGCCGACTCACTTCGTTCTTTGAAGAAGGATTTCTTTTGTGGTTTTGGACAGGATCTGAGTCTAGATCCAGTCCTTATTCTAAATTTGGTTTGATATATCACAAGCTTTGTAAATGCGGGAGATTATTCTTAGGATCGCAGATTTATGAGGACAAACGCCCACAAAATATTTGTGGAATCCCCGCCCCCAAAAGGGGAGGGGTGTCCCCGCCCCTAAAAGGGGAGGGGTATCTCCGCCCCCCAAAAGGGGAGGGGGATTGAAAGGCAAGCAACTGTATAGGCCCTACACCACAAACTTCCACTGCGACACATGTAGAAATTATAATGTATGGTATATATACTGCCGGGACCGTTGATACAGTCCAGCACCTCGCAGTCACGTCTCAGAGTTGTGACCAAGCAAAATAAACGGGCACCAGGCGCCTTTTTCCCTTTTTATCAAGATGACATGAGGAGGTAAGAGGGTTCAGCACATCAAGATTCAGGAAATTCTCAATTTATATCCCCCCCCAACCTCCCCCCGGCCCCCCGAATTGCTCGTATGCACCAACTTGCTAGTGTTGTACTGCCATTACAACATACACACGTAGGATGTACTTTAAAACATGCACGCAACTCTAGGATACCGAGAGTATGGGGCATCAGGTACAATTTCCTCGCCAGACTATCAAATACCTTAAATATAGTTCAACACCAAATCCCATGCTTGTCGCATGGAAGGCACGAGACGTGTATATTTTCTCGCACTGACAAGAAAAATTCACCTTTAACACTAACAGCCTTCTGTGCATGATTTAATAGCTGGTGGCTAAAGTAAAGGTTTTCCTCTTTTATTTCAAGGTAATCTAAAAATTTAAAAAAGGTGTAGGCCTACTAACTACTATGCCAGTCTTTTGGCTCCTCGAATGTACATTACAAAGGAAAATAGCCTTGCTTAACTGCAATAAAAAATTCAGGCCACTCCAGCCCACTTCAAAAAAGAGTCCTCAAAACGTCACGTCCTCTTAAATTACCGGTAATCTTTATAAATTTGGACGAATTCACAGCTTTCAAGGCAACTGGTCAAGGCTTGTCCCATGTAAAAAAAAACAGTACATTTTTAATACAAACACGTACATGTTCTAGTGGTAGTAGTGGTACAATTGTGCAAAATTTAGGAAACACACAGTGTATGCCTATTTTTCTGGCCTACAACTACATGTACATGTATACTGCACAACTTGGCATACTTTGTGTAATGCCATAAAAATGGGCTGCAAAGCCTAGTTTAATCTTTCCGAGGGCGATAAAAAGAAAAGCAAATATAGGTGTAGGTGTATGTGTTGTTGGCTTTTGGGCTGTAACTATGTTCATAGCCTAAGAGCCAGTCAATCATAACATTTATGCAAGGTGTTCATTCTAGCGAAACAAACAAATGTACGCAAAAACAAACTCCCTCTATTCTTGATGGTGTAGTACACACATAATTAACCATTTTATGAATACATGTGCATGTAGGAGTTTAAGATTTCTCTTGCAGAAAGATTCAAGATTTTGTTCAATTTCAAAATTTGATACTTTTTTGGGGGGAGGGGGCGGGGAGAGGGAATGCAGGGGGGTAAATGAATTGATACATGTGTCATCTTCAATGTGATGAGAGATCATTCTTTAGAATCCCCTCTAGGCTAGCTCTCTACAACAAAGCAAACATATATACAGGACCCTTAACTGAAAGTTTACTCGGGTCCCCATCATATAAATAGGTCAATAGGTGATAATCTTGGCTGGGACATACATTCAGTTGCACAGCCGACAACATTCCATCCATACCATGTCATTACAAAACCTTAACTCTCAAATAATCCCCTCCCCCTCCATCAACCCCCCTCCCCCTCAACCCCCTCCAGCAAACTAACGTCCAAGATGTGAACAAAAGCAGGAGCAATTTCCACATACCGCACGCTATGATTTTTAAAAAAAGAGAAAAAAAGAAATTGGTTTTGACGTAAATGGAGAAGGAAAAAAAAGAAAAGAAGATAGTGTAAAGAAGGCTTTACATATCGTTGGTATTTGTGCACAGATTTGGAGATAATAGCAAAAGTTTAATATTTCCTTGTATGTGGGTGTCTTTGTGGGTTTTTGTGAAAGCACCTGTCCCCCGTTGTGCTCTGGGGTCTATTTCGGTGACTCACAAAAGTGGTCCGAAATGCTTCCGACAGTCGTCCATGATTAATTGCCTCCCTAGTTTAATGCTAGCTGCAACTGCCTGATTTATGCCCTCAGACAACTGTTGGAATGCGGCAAAAGTTTCTTGGCTGGGTAATGACAACGAGAGAAATATGCACAAATAAGGAATTCTTGAGGAAGGGGAGTGATTGTGGAACGTGTAACCTTGACTCCTATATAATGGGTAGACCACAGTACTCTCCAGTGTATGGAGCAAAACCACTTTTATTTTCAGGACAGAATTTTTTCGTTGATAAACTCTTCATTCCATCAATCCCCCCCCTCCAAAAAACAAATAACAAAATGGATACACTTAATTAATTAATTGATATGAAAGAAATAATTAATGAAATAATAATGATATCATTTCTGATGACCTTTGCATAGTCTTACTGTTCAGCAAAACAAAAGGTAAAATCTGCTTGATGTATCATATAGGCCTAAGGCTTGCAGCAGACTGAAGGCCAATTCCATTGTTCAATGTACATGAATGGGGGTCATAGAAGGGGCGTTCACGTCGCGACCCCAGTCAGCAATCTCATTCCAACGAATCCTTCCACCTCACTGCGTCAAATACGTTATACGTTAAAGCGTAGCGATGCATTGTCCGCACAGTTGCGGCTTATAAACCATTGCGGCTAATACAGTAACTTCAAATCTTAATTTCCTGATTTTTGTGTGCTGCGGCACCTAAAATTACGGTAAGAAAGATTTGTCTAGAGAAGAAGATGATAAATTTGAGGTTTGGTCACATGTCCATAATTAATGTAGTCCAAGTACAACGTGTGGCTTTTTTCCCATCCACTACAAAATACAACAGAGATGTTTTGGACTACTATTAACGTCATTGAGAATGCCGCATGAAGGAAGTGGGATGTAACAGGACATTTACTCATCGTGTCAGTCGAGGTCTGCCGAGGCCGCAAGATTCTAAGTTTGGATCTGGTTAGACTCCTAGACTGTCCCCTAGGTATATAGGCCTATGTATATATATGGGTACAATATATATACACCGACCCCCCTCCCCCCCCCCCCCCCCCCCCTCCCCCCATCCCCTGCCCGATTTTCTAGCTATACTCTCACAGGTATAGGCCTAATGCCTACTGTATGCCTCTAAATCCCTGATCATTCACAATCTACTTGAAGTCAAATCTGTATAATTTGAAGGATTTTGATGAACTCGAGACACACTTACAACCCAGGCACCCAGTTTGCTGGCCTAGCCATGTCCAAGGAATTACTACAATTTGTTGGATTTTAGCATATTCAAGAAGGTTCCCAGTAAAACTGAAAAAGAAGAAAATAGGCCAATATGGAGGGGTAAACAAAAACATGATTCCAAGTTGAGACTGATCTTTTTGGTAATTCAATGCCTAGCATTTTCTGGGTTTACAAATTCCTTTTTCTGAGATAAGGACAACAAATTCCCTTGCCTTGATTAATCAAATTGCTAATTAGTGTAGGTACATTATGTAAATTATAGTACTCAAAGTCAACAACGACGTTTTGACACATTTTGATTTTAACCAATTGTTTTGGATGACTAGAACACAAGAACAAAGTAGCATACTTGTATCTAGGCCCCCTAGGCCTACAGGTTTAAGGACAAAATGCAATGATCTCTAATTTACTGTCAGATGCACGGCGAGTATGATGAAACATGTCCTGAACATGCACACACCAGACAGTCTGTACTTTTTATGACAACACATACACACAATAGCCCCGGGCCTGGTGCAATGGGATTTCAGTAATAATACTATGGAGCTGTCGGTTGTAATGACAGGCAGGCTGGGACCTGTATGTTTCCTCAGTGTGACCAGTCCCCATTCCAGGGGCGAAACAAACACCATCTCCCGCCCGAATTGAACTTGTCACGCCTGCCTGTTGACAAGGGGGATTCGCCTAGGCTCAACCCCCCAGTGCGAACCCTCAAAATGCCTCGCGGATTCACCAAGAGTCCAAAAAAGGTTATTTTCGAGATGTGTGACTCCGCTCGTAAGTTTTTCGCTATGTTGTCCTGAGTATTATAATGCTACAATGATAAATTTCATGGCTTTCCTCCAGGTTTGTTCAGCTACAATATAAACAGGATAGCAACAAAGGCATCTCAACTAAACAATAGATCACACGCATTGTTTGACCCAGACAGCAAGGTGAGATATAAAAGGTACGGGGAAAAAATTAACATTGTCCTTCGACAAACCTTTTATGTCATTTTGCCGCAGTGATTGTATCATAAATACATTTATAATGTGTGTGTGTATTATATCTGGATCCCTATACTGAATACATAATAGGCATGCTCGCCTTACAAATGCAGGTGAGCAAGTATTAAAGCAAGGTATGCAGAGGCCATGAATGATGTCACAGCTACTGCGATCCAGATCGACCTCAGGTTCGGAGATAATCGTTCACACCCAAAAGGAAAAAAAGTCTGTGCTTCCAATTTTGTATTCCATTAAAATAACCTACATTGTCACAGACAGGGAAGATATTCATATTTTTTGTGTACACTGAGCGCCACCCTTTTTTAGTTGCCACGTTACATTGTTACTTGTGATCTAGCGTACCATATGGAATGATAATCATATAGGCCTGCTTGGACATAAAAATGAATACAGTAAACATGTCAGAACAAAAAAAAAATCTACCGGTAAGTGGAATGCGCTCACTGGGGATTACAATTGGTTTCAAATACCAGTACACAAATTCTCGGCATGGGAGATGTGTAGGCCTATACCCAGATGGTTGCTTTGATGTTTTTTTCAAACAAGTACTTCTCGTTAAAAGTACAAGAATTCTCAGTACCGCTAACAACAAACTTCCCACTACGAAACAGCCAAGGAGGCTGTCCAATTCACATCCGTGTAATTGGATTAGGAATCTTTTAAGGCGGGGTGGAAGAAGTTACAGCATCATTGAAGCTTCTCGCATGCAGGCGGCTCCAGGTCCAAAGCCTTTCACCTGGTGCCTGCCTTCATATCGGCCCCGAACTTGAAATTGAAGCCCTCCGCTACGGATCGAGCCTGCTCTTGCGATAAGTCGCGACTGAGCTGGGTGCGTGCGGTCAGGCAGACAATCCACGCCGGGAGCAATTACCGCTTCTTCAGTTGGACCTGCGTGCAAAATTATACACCGCCCCACCTAGAGGCTCCTGACCACAGCATAAACCTGTGTACAACAAGTACTTGGCCCCGAATCTGCCGATCAGGTGCCAGTGGAACCATGAACGTACTACCCCTTCCCCTCCCTCTCTGCACCGCAATTCAAAGCAAGTGCCTGCTTAATCCAAAGGGGAAAGCCGGCCGCTTATCTCATTCTGTCACCGGTTTGCCTTCCTCCCCAACCCCCCTCTCCCCCCTCCCCCCTGACAGAGCTTGTCCTGAGATAATCGGAGATGCCAGAGTAAAACTGAACAAACCTCCAAAAAAGGTCGGCGGCTCCATACAGTCAACCTCATCCACCATAGCCTACACCAGGCAGAGTAAACCCAAGAGACTCGACACATTTTCCCCTCTCAGTCCCCCAGCTGAAAATATGACAGATTCCCACCGGCGTTTGGCTTATTTCAAATTACGCCAAAATTGATGATGAAACTCAAGGTTCCCGACAAACTGGAGAGATTTCCGCATTCCCGTCGCCGCCGACACATGACCTTCAAACGATTTACTTCTGCCAAACTTTCTGAACATCTTATCTGTTTCAGCAAGGATTCAAAGAGGTCACTCTTATAACATTTCTTGGTTTGCAACACCGTAATTTGGCCATTTCCTGTGGGTGTGTGTGGACATCATCATATTTTTGTGTGCGTGCCGTGTACATTGTATCTTCTCACAAAATATTTCACAACATCATGACAGGAACATGTTCAGGAAGGAGCGGTGCAGTAACTCCGGCCTCGCCCCCAACCCCCCTTGGCAAAGGGCAGGGCACCTCTTCGACACAAAGTCAAATGTCTAAATGAGATTTTCGACGTGGCACTAAGGCAAAAAGGTACACAAGGGCCGACACCTTTTGCTTTTTCTCAGCCTGCAAAGTTGTGCCAACTCAAACCTTTATTTAGGCCTTCACGTACCGAAATTAATGTAGACCTTACGCGTGTGATAAAATAAAAGTCGGTAGGATGACATGGCCCGTGTACAGTACGTGTATCAGGGATTTTCCAATTTACACTGTATTGTCGGTCCTCATTCATACATTGACTGGTAACCAGAGTTTTTAAAGAGGCGCAACATCAGTAAACTGCAAACAAAATTCAAGTTAATTTTCGAATTGTAGGTATAATACTGGCAGTGCTGTGTTCGAGTCTAGTCAGTTCAAGTCCGAATCCACCCAAGCTCGAGTCCAAGACCAAGTCCAAGTCGTGAACCTCCAAGTCGGAGTCCGAGATCAAGTCCAGCAAAAACGGTCTTGAGACAGGTCTCGAGTCAGAGACTGGACTCGAGGCTCACAGCACCGAATACAAGACCAGTACACTTCAAAGGAACGCACTAGATCGGCACTCAAAAGCAGTGGGCTCAAATTGTCCATATTATTCCAGTAGGGCCTATAAAAATATTTTTAGCCCAAAAGTAATTTTCAGAACAGGGCATTTTCATGTTGTGTGTTGTTGCATACATGGCCTATCTCTCCCTTACGATACATATACATGTACATTTGTAGCATACTTGGCTTGATTCATCTTGAATACTGGTAGGCATTTCTAAGTCTCCACACACAATACAAAAAATTCAGCCATTCTGTCTGAGTGAAAGTAAGGGGACCACAATCTGAACTATTGTCGGCAGGTAAATTCTGACAGCATCCAAGGACTCATAAGCTTTGTGCAACGGGTTTTAAAGTATTACTCCAGGATTCCATCCCTGGGTCATCTATTTCTGGAAAGTAGCATTACATATGTACACCAGTACAGGTAGCTGTGACACTGCTAAAGGTGTTTAAGTCAAAAGATTTGGGCCATGCATGATTTTCAGGCTCAACTTGGGAAGGCAGAATCCTTGAAAGATTCCTGCCCTCATTTCATAGGAGGGGCTGTTCTACTTAACTAAAAATTTGGCAGATCGGGGTATAATTAATTAATGAGTAATCCACAAGTCACAAGATGTGCCGCCATATCCCTGGAATATATCAAGTTGCGTGTTGGCAACAACAGAAATCGTGTATACCTGGTCAACCTGAAGCTATTTTAGGCTAATACACTATCCAGCCCCCCAACAATAATTAGCCTTGTAATAATTTTAAAAATAAATTGTAATACACTGTTCAGATACATGTGTACCAATTTGTTTGACAAAATGTCAAGCATGAATTTTACTATTTTACCAGGAAGTAATTACGAATTTACAGGTGTACCTCTAAATTGGTTTGGGGCCGCCCATAAAGTACATTACGCACGCAATGCTGACTTATTTGCCCCCCCCCCCCCCCCACCTGTACGCAAAGCACTCCACATTATTGGTTTTTCACTTCTCAGGGTACCTTGCTTTTAAAAGCATCATTAGGTTGTAAATAGAACCTCTTTTTTACATTTTTGCATGCATTTTAACAGTAACAGCTTTCTTAATAAGCCTTTTGCACATTAAGTCTGAATAGTATCTGGCACACAGACTTCTTTCAAGCTTTTTCATAGCGATACCCATCTCTGGATTGGTCTGGTTCCTTTGTGCCATTATGAACAGTGCATTGGTGCTAGATGTCTGTTATGTAACCAAGCAAAAGCTTGCACCACATCATGTGATATAGCAACAGAGTCTTTAGTCTGGGAAATTCAAACTGGGATGTTTATGTGCAATGGAATAAGTCTGTGTACCAGATAAGTATTCAAATTTCATGTGCAAAAGGCTTATTGGAGTCCTTCAAGAATGATTGTTCAAGTTATACGTCAAAGTCACTTAACATGTAACCCAAGTTACCATAGTATCAGGCATGTATTGTACCCCCAGGCTTACAAAAACCACCAACACTACACAAAAACACACAAAAATGTCTGTTTTGCTCTGTACCTGTCCAAAATGACTTTCTGATCAATTTCCTTAACCCATCGGACAGGTGGAAGTTTCCTGTATCAAGTTACAATCTTGAGGCCTAAACTTGTGTTTAAACTTTCTTGTTTATCCGCAGACCAAAGTTCATTGACAACCGGGAGACAAAATAAGCTTATAAACGGTCATTACCGGGGTGATGTATCTTGGAATCACGCAGGCCCTCGATTGCCCATAGTCCGAGCCTTGATACATGTAGATATTTTACAGGGCGCACAACCCGTAAAGCACTAAAGCCCGGTTTGTACATACTTCACACGAAAGTGGGAAATGAGGGAAGTTTTCTTGCGTCACAAGATGGGGATCAAATCTTGGCTTTGGACTAACGTTTGCATCAAGTATGACCCAGGTTTTACGTCATTTTTTGTCTCAGTTTTGAAAATACACAGTACATCAAGAATTATACAAATACCCTTTAAAATTTCCCACTTCAGCACTTCTTAAAAATATTTTTGTCTTTTTAAATTGTTTTGTGTGGTAATAATAATTATGCAGTAAAAACAACTTGCATTATCACGAAAGCATTATATCCGATGAGTAAAAAAACAGATGAAAATGGTCTGTTTTCATTCAAAAAGTCTTTTTTTCGGCACAAACAGAATTGACACTGATGCCACAGCTCTGGACTTTCTTAAACTAACCACAAACTAATTTAACAGCCAACAGGATACAATTAATTACGACGTCCAATTCACAGTTTTGGCTCACCAAGGCATATAGAAAATCGTCAACTTTACAAGCTACATGCAAATTAAATCAATGAAATATTGGTAACTTGCAATTGAAATTGTAAATTTTCACAGAACTATCTGGGGGGTCGTTCCTTAGGCCTACTGTCTTTGTTTTAAAGGTACTATCATACTTCGGTAGCATAACGAAACAGAAATTTACCTATAACTTTAACAGGGTATAAAGATGGTGATTATAGAAACATACCGTTAAAATGCTGTCTAAAATGCTGTATTTATCCAGAAAAGAGTAATTAAACCAATTACCAAAAACAATTTTGTTCTTTTAGAGATCAAAAATAATGGTGAAAAAGATTTTTTAAATACTGATGGGTGTTTTTTGCTGTTTTCTCAAAAAAGACATTTTGATATTTTTGCCCATGAATCTGTATTTCTTTGACAAAAACCAAAGTATGATCTTACCTTTAAAAGGTCACATTGCAAGCTTTACTATGTACATGTTTGCGTGTGACTATTTATGCACAGACAGCGTCAGCCGTCGTGTCATTTGCCATTAAATCACGACTGCCACGTACACTCACTGACAGAAGGGGGTCTTCAATTTTCCAACTCCGTCAAAACATCCCAGAAATAAGTATCATAAGGGGAACTTTCTAATTGCATCACCCACCTATCGATGCCTAACCTCATTGAGATGAGTCGCAAGACTGTAAAATAACACAGCGAGGAGAAAGACTGGTTACTTCCGACAAAATGCTTCAATCGAAAAACATTAGTAGTACCCAAGAGTAAATATGCATCAATTGAAGGGTACATACAGGTCACGGGTAATTTTTATTAAGTGCATTGAAGCAGACTGACATTTAGTTTGAGTGACGGATCCATGGTCAAATTTATGCCCGAATTATTTAGGGAAGTACTGGGATTAAAATTATGTCATCAATAAAGCCTGTTACACCTAGCTAGACCAAGGATCATATTGTGCTGATTGACACGGCGAGAATTGTGTAAGTACTTCGTGTATGAGATTGTAATGTGTGTGTGTACAGTCAGATTCATAGGTTTCCAGGTGTACTTGATGCATACGCGGCCGGCCTACATATAATTAAACCTATTTATTTTACCAGTCTTTTCCTGGTCTTTGATAGATGACAGGAAGAAGGGAATTATATAAATTGGTCCCAGTTGTTAACACCTTGCCCATGCCCTGACAGCAGGCCAATGCAATTGCAATAATGTACATTCAGCAAAAGGGCACATAGTGGCGTCCCTGTCACATCAAAGGAATCTACCGGGTGATGAATAAGGTTAGGTGTTACCTTAACAGGCCCAATGATGCATACCTATGTATACACTGGGTGTTCCCAGTGGGAAGTTGCTTGCCGATCTGTCTACAGCATTATAACTGGGGGACTTTATTATCATAGGCCACTGAGCCATGATATATGGCATGAAGATCCAACGCTGGTCATACTAGCAGGGTCAAGATGTCTTGTACGAGTGGATGAATAAAATAAAAGCTTAGTGCTACTGTGGTCTCAGTGGAAGTCTACCATTACCAAACATATCATTAAAGGTAATATCATACTTTGGTTTTTATCACAGAAATACAGATTCATGGGCAAAAATATCAAGACAGATACAGTGCCATGTACACTGAAACAGTCATCTGTGAAAATTACAGTCCATACGGTGCCCACTTTTTGAGAAAACAGTGAAAAACGGCCACAGTCTTTTCTCTTTTATTTTTGATCTTTTAAATGATCAAAAAAAATTTGATCGTTGTTTTACTTATTTCTGGATAAATACACCATTTCAGGCGGAAAAATTTCAACAGTATGTTTCTACCACCACCATCTTCATACCCTGTAAGTTATAGGCCTACGTAAATCTGTGAACATCTCTGTTTTGGTTTCTTACCAAAGTATGATACTACATGTACCTTTAAACTCAACCTGATGTGACAGCATTAGCATGGCACAGGGTTCTCAGTAATTTGCATATCTGGCATCTAAATCACATTGCCCATCTCTCAATGAATGTCTTCTCCATGTAGTCTTATGAAAATACCATTGTGCTCTGAACAATCACCTGAATTGTATGCAGTGTGTAGGTTAACACCATGTGTGTACACACACACACTATGAGTGTAGGCCTACATTGTGTGCAGAAGTAATTTCTTCTTGGATGCCAATGTTTGCTATGTAGGTCTATTGGGCCTACATCAACAGTGCTCCGATGACCTATGGACTTGTTCCGAATCTACCGTTCATCATCTTTACATTCTTCTCCCATTTCACTGCCATCCTTGTGCAAACAGTTAACACTGCTCGTCTTTGATAGAATTCTTCTGCCATTGCATCGATCATTCAATCAAATAATTTACTCCCGAAGAAAATGCAACTCCGTCAGCTGAGATGCTATGCTCATTGACAATTACACAACCAAGTAACCAAGTTACATCATACACGATGATAAAATACGCACAGCTTAAAATACTACAACTCAGTATACACTAACAATATAGGACACTGTCACCTTGAAAGTTACACCCAATCCAGTTATTTCCTAACCAAACACCATTGGGATACAAATAAATATTTGCACAACCTTGGAAGTTGGAGGCTTCAGTCAAATTCGGGAATGGGGGATGAATTCAATCATAGCAAAATGAGGCAGGGCTTAATTTATTGCTTCATTCTGGTCAATATTTCAACACCTTATTCCAACATCCTTGGCGTCGTAAATTTTCTAGATTGGGTAGGCCTTATTAATTATGTTGGCATATATAGCCCTTCAACTAGCTCAGTCAGGATCCTTCACCTCAATATTAAGGTTTATCGCAAATAACAATATCAATAGAGGGCGCCCTCTTGCAAAGCATCATGGGATGCAAAAGGGACATCGCCTTACAAAAGTCCTTTTCATTAGGACTTTTCCCGTACCATAATCCATTGCGGTTTTCGTTTGCGATTTAAGGTTTAATTCTAAAATTGTCAGTACAAATAAATAGGTTACACTAGATTAAAACAGAGTTACAGACTGCAAAATAAGTCAGAATTAGGAAAAATTTGCCACCTTAATTAATAATAGGACAGTTGTCATGGTAACTAGGTTGTAATTTTTTCTGATGAAAATAGTAAAATACCGAGGAAATTGTAAAACAAAATGCCAAGGAGATTGTGACTTACCATCTCGCGTGAACTTCCGAATTTTTTTCCTCTGTGCATTTGTAGATTCCATTGGATTGGCGACGATGGGATAGGAGCCGTCCTGCCCCACCTCCCCAAGAAACAAAAGGTAGTCAACACCATCAGATAAATCCGTGATTTGGACGAAACAGGGATCTTCCGTCCCGAACCCCGTCAGGTTAATTTCACCGCCCGCGGCAGCAGCCGGCGGCAGGGTTCCCTTTAGTGTCCTGGACACCACCGCGACAGCGACGGTATCCACCGCCGAGGAAGATGACGGTGACACGGTGGCCTGGATGACGGTGTCCGCTCGGTAAAATCTGGACTCGGTGATTTCATCCTCTGTCGACTGGCAGGCATTGCACGGGGTGTTTAGAACGGCTAATAACGATAAAATAAGACCGGCAACTACAAACGTTCTCGGACTCATTGATGGTGTTTTCCTAGACCCATCCATGGCGATCGCTGTGGAGATTTTCCTTGGCATCTTTTGCGATCGTAGAGCTATTTTTCTCGTGTGTGATCGCGATATAACGTCCAGGCCTCGTGTGTGCCTTTTCGTTCGCGT
This sequence comes from Astropecten irregularis, assembly GCA_963971285.1. Lineage (NCBI taxonomy): Eukaryota > Metazoa > Echinodermata > Asteroidea > Paxillosida > Astropectinidae > Astropecten > Astropecten irregularis. The sequence continues at coordinate 12,442,849 of OZ020263.1, forward strand.
GTTGCGCGCGGTGCCTATGCCCTGTGTATAATAATGTATAATGTAGTATGGTGCTTTCTCCTATCAACTTGTGTTATCACGATCGCACACGTACAGAATTGATGCTCTCCGAGTTGAGCATGCAGTGGCGCTCTTCACAGTTTCTGAATAGATCCAGTACAATCCAACACTGTTATAATAAGTTGCGATCAGCAAGCAGCTCTCTACTCTCTTGGCTGTCAGCGGTTTATGTGTGTGGTGTCTGGCAAAGTTGATGAAAAACCTCACACACTTCATAACAGTAACTTGGGAAACACCCCCTCCATCCATAAACCACACACTCATGACACCCGGAAGTACTGTCGCCTGTGACGTCATATCATAATTATTCCACGCGCGTGCGCGCAAGGATCCGGTGCTGAGATTTTTGGTCGGCGTTATTTCAATTTTGTGGGTGGTTTGCGATGACAGTTCACCAAATTTTATCGAAATATATCAAAATTGTGCTCCAAGGATGTTACGGTGAAACTAAAACATCAACGGTTTGTGACAATAAGGGAGAGGACCCAAATATATTCGTTCTTCGGTTGAATTAACGCTTCTGCACAACTTTGTTTATCAAACTGTTTTGGCAACCATCCCTATTCGTTTAATGATTCATTCCAATGAGTGCTGATGCCGCGTTGTAAATCCTTTGTGTTGAGCTGATGTTTTGTCATGTTAAATCGATGCCTTTTACATGTCATCAACTGACATACCTGGCGTGGTTGTTGTAACTTGTTGCCGCCGTAAATAAACATACGTTCCTGCTCTAATTTGATCGATTGCTTAGTCACGGCAGGCTGTCCGATCGAAGCTGAAATTCAAACCCTTGTAAAGTTTCGACTATTCGGCCGAGTCGGTGTTCAGTGGCGGAGTCTCCTCCACACACGAGTTAAAAAATAAACCAGATTATAAAGATTGGGGCTATTTTTTCTCCCCTCGTCTGCAAAATAAAGGTCTCTAGACTTTTTACCTGCATACACGTGCGCTGATGTTAATCCAAAACCTTCAGTTACCGTCAAAACAAGTGGCAGAATTCGGAAGTGTGTGCTTTGTGTTGTTGTTTGGGGCATTTTATTCGCTGTTTCATGCAGGGTGTATCCAGTCCAGTGGATTTGGGGTCCGTAAATACATCTTGAGGATTACGGTGATGGCGCCATGCCCCTGCCACCGGGAAAAATCTATCATATTACACCCCCTTCCTTCGCCCAGAGTGCCCCCTCCTGTCAAACAACCCCCCTACCCAGGTCGCAGACGGTCATAACGCCTACAAAGGTCCCCTTTCTCGAAATAGATGCATAACTCTTGACTGGAATTTTGTTTTTAATAGAATGATTTGACTGGAGCGGGATTCGAACCGGCAACCTCCTAAATACCGTACAAGCGCTCTGAGCTATCCAGCCCTACGTTGGTGGTCAGTTTCCCATGTAGTTATTTGATGATTAAAATGTTATTTCGATTAAAAAAATAAGTTCTAGCATAATAATTATGGAGGTCGCCTTTTCTCAAATTATTGAATCGCACTTCTCCCCCTTCAGTTTTCAACCCCCCCCCCCCCCCCCCTTCACCTAAAAACTAATTGGACTGTTTGTAGGTCATGACATCATCAATAATTCCTGACGTTTGGTGCGGGTTTTTTCTTTCTTATAACGTTTAGTCACTCATCGATTGGCCATTCTAAAATGACCAGTTCTGAATCCTTTCGCTAACACGTACCAGCTTGTTCTTGTTTACGTAGATTTATAAAAGTTCCTGCTAAACAGCGCCCCCATTGTTTTAAAGGTAATATCATACTTTGGTTTTTGTCAAAGAAATAAAGATTCATGAGCAATAATATCAAGGAAGATACAGTCACAGTCATCTGTGAAAATTTCAGTCCCAACGGTGCCCACTTTGTGAGAAAACAGTGAAAAACAGCCACAGTATTTCTATTCTCTTTATTTTTTATCTTTTTAAAGATCAAAAAGATTTTCGGTCGTTGTTTTACTCATTTCTGGATAAATACACCATTTCAGGTGGAAAAACGTTAACGGTATGTTTCTACCACCACCATCTTCATACCTTGTAAGTTATAGGTAAATCTGTGAACATTTCTGTTTTGGTCTCTTACCAAAGTATGATACTACCTTTAAGGCATATCGGAAGCTTAGGTTTGTGGTTGCACCCAGAATCAATACGTAACATCAACTTCCTCCCTCATATGTTTTGCTTCATATCAATATTAATTTTTCTGTGGTAAGACATGAATATTTTATGTGGTAACACCTTTAAATATTTTGGCTTGTGCCTAAAAGTGGCAATCGGGGAATGTGTATATAGGTTAAATAATCGTATTTGTTTTATTTTATCAAAGAATTCTTGGAGTTAGGAGGGCCTGATGTTTTTATTTTATCTAATTGGGTGAAAGAATGTCTGCATCTTCAAAAAAAACTACCGCGGGTATTGTTGACAAAAGGATCACATTATCTTTATTATGCACGTCATGATATCATTATAAAGTTAACAGGCCAAAAAAATGCAATGTCTGATGTAACTGGCTGGAATGAAGACACCAACAACAATCCAACACACAAACAAACAAGCAAACAAACAAACAAACAAACACAATTATTCAATATCCGATGTTTGTGCATTCAGTTCTTATTTTTCTCTCTCTTAATTCGACACATTTAAATCCTTCAGCACAACCAGACAATAATTGTTATTTTGGAATTGCCAATTGGCTTAATTCACTTGTGTCGAAACAAGCCGAACATGGAACCGACTCAGATCTTTTTTATAACGAAAAAGTATGCCAGGAATGTTTTAAGACGTCCAAAAACAGAAATAGGTCCATATCGGTCCTTTGTGCTAGCCGCCCCCGCTAAAGGAATTAATATAATCTTGCGGTAGGCCTACACCAATCCGTTTATATGACTGAAATTTCATTTGACTGTTGTTTTCTCTTTGTTTATTGCAGGATATATACTTCCGTAAATAGATATCCCCCGTGATATCCTGTTTGTTGCAAACAGAATTAAGACAATGGCATTGTTGTTAATTACTCATAATTATTGGTCAGAAGTTTGATTAGAAAAGGTGGGTTGGTTGTACGGGGTATAGCGCGACCATGGAGGAAGGAAGTACCATCCCGTCCATGGTACGAACGACGCATCGAACTTCAAGCAGGAAATAATATTGGCCCTTTTTCTGTATTCATTTTGCTCAAGGCAGTATCATACTTTGGTAGAATACCGAAACAGAAATCTTGTTCACAGATTTACCTATACAGGATATAAAGATGGAGATGGTAGAAACATACCGTTAAAATTGTTTTGCCTTAATGCTGTATTTATCCAGAAAAGAGTAAAACCAGTGACCAAAATTATTGTTGATCTTTTAAAGATCAAAAATAAAAGAGAAAAGACTATGGCCGTTTTTCACTGTTTTCTCAAAAAGTCGGTACCGTATGGGACTGAAATTTTCACAGATGACTGTCACTGTATCTGTCTTGATATTTTTGGCCATTAATCTGTATTTCTTTGACAAAAACCAAAGTATGATATTACTTTTAAAGTAGTTATTTTTGAAAAGAAGAAATAGGTGTAGGATTGCAGGATATTGGGGTTCATTATGTTTCAACTTGATGATTATGCAAACCCTTTCTTTATAGTGGGTGAGTTCCTTGAATTGTTATTTTTGAATAGGGTAGCCCTGTTGCTGCCGAAAATGGGGTTGATTTTGTTAGGTTATCCTGAACAAAATTGTCGACCGTTTTTCAACTCGTTTTTGTATTTTCCCTCCTAACTGAAGCGGCTGACATTATCAGTCTACGTAGACGCTTAAAATACATTTATTACTTGCATCATCATCATCCCGTATTGACAAATTGAAAGTATGTGTGGAATGTGCAAACGGGATGCATTGTTATACAGCTCTCCACCAAAATTTTCGCCGGACAAAAATATCTCTCACGGAGATGCATTATTTTTAGAGAGGGGTTTAAACTTTGATATACTTGCTCTTCAGAATGTCTTTGCGTCCCATGTTCTTTGGCATCGCTCGTGAATTTGAGGAATGTCTCACCTTTCCTCATCCTCGGTATTATAATGTCACGTCGGATATTATGATATGTTTGTCGTGTCGTGTCGCATGGTCGTTTGCAGGTGTATAATGACTTGAAAAATATCACTTGACACCAAAGACTGCGAAGAGACCCCCTGTCCAAATATCAGCGCTCGTTACCTGCTGATGGGGGCGTCGGCGATGGATGCATGGCGAGTCTACGTTTACGAAACGGAGGCTCGGGCTCGGGCTTCTGCTCTGTCATTCATGTGTGTTTTCATTGAAGCTGAAGCTCTGTTTTCCTTTTCAAACCAGAGAATCTACTTCAGAACCGCAGCCAAAAGCCTCTATTTTAAAAGCCGTTGTTTTAGAATTGATTCACGAAACTGGAGCCGGAGCCCGAGCCGGAGCCCGAGCCTGAGCCTGAGCCGACTCCTGAGCCTGAGCATGAGCCTGAGTCTGAGCCTCCGAACCTCCTACGTCCATGATCGCCTGAACCTGAACCTCCGAACCTCCTACGTCTTATCGCCTGAGCCTCAGAACCTCCTATACGTCTTATCACCAGAGCCTGAGCCTGAGCCTCCGAACCTCCTATGTCTCGTCGCGTGAAGTTCAACTATCAGTTTGTTTGTCCGTCTTTGTGTCTCTTAGCCGTATATCATTGCATCTCCTCTCCACGACTCCAGGCTCGAGTCGAGTTGTTTCGTCATCGAGTCGTCCATTACGCACGACCCCCCGAGCCGGGCCAATTACAACCCCTTGCGCCTATCGTGACATTCCAATTAGATCAGATTGATATAGTGATGTAAAAATGTTTTGAAATGTCATCAGTGCTTTAGTAGTTCGGGCGACATGGTAGGACCATGCCTGCTGGGACACGCCTATAGGGGGTGGGTTATAAAGGTACCAAGTTAATTGAGTGGTCAAGAATATCAATTCAAATTAACCCACTCCCTGGAAAGGGGATGTACTAAAAAATAATAAAATGATTTTGTGATAAGAAAGGTCATTTGTATTTTAAAACCATTCATGCCATTCACGAAATCCTCGAAATATATACCAACCTGTGGAAATGTCATCCAAATCGCTGTGCACGATAGGCCAATTCGAAAAACCATGCGATTTACTATTTTTGTTTTCTAGAATACACGTGAATTATCAGCACGTTCCCTGATTATTGTGATCGACCATGATAGGCATTTTGCGATTTTTTTTTAACAAAAAGAGATCGTATCAAAGACATTAATTAACATAATACAAAAATAACCACAAGGGAAACTGACTGAAATTTGTATGTCATTGAAAGGTGAACAAGGACTTTTTTCTTTATTCACCTTTCAAATTGATTAACAATAACAAAGCCAGCCGAATTGTGCATGTTGGTAAATATCATGAGTTATGATCAATGATGACACTAAATAATGAAAATAAATAGTAGGCATAATGGAATAAACCAAGGGAAACTGGTGGATTAATCCACGGTCATTAAAGGTAAGAAACCAAAACAGAAATTTTCACAGATTTACGGGGTATGAAGATGGTGGTGGTAGAAACATACCGTTAAAATTGTTCCGCCTGAAATGCTGTATTTATCCAGAAATTAGTCAAACAACGACCGAAAATCTTTTTGATCTTTTAAAAGACTTAAGAAATACTGTGGCCGTTTTTCACTGTTTTCTCAAAAAGTGGGCAACGCATGGGACTGAAATTTTCACAGATGACTGTTACTGTATCTGTCTTGGTATTTGTGCCCATGAATCTGTATTTTTTTTTGATAAAAATCAAAGTATGATATTACCTTTAAGAGGAAAGTAAAATGACAAGCGGGATTCGCACCTGCGACATCCGAAACAAAATGATGCTCGAATTGTGTCTATAAGTAAATGACGAATATTCAAAATAACTTAAAATAAACAAACAGGTCCGAATAAAGAAACAGAAACAACTTAAAATTCCACCGATTGTGTTTACATAGTTAAAAGATGACGAATTTTGCAAATATGTCGCCGCATCTGAGTTTGAAAAACAAACATTGGTATGTCACGGTCATACCGTCTTCGGGGCTGCATATTTTGTCCCCAAAAAAATTCCGCGGAGGAATGTCACCGCATGATAAGGAAGAACAAAAAATCTATAAGGAGACCAAAAATGTTTATCGATTTGGGGGTTTAAAACCCCCGACAGCACGGGTATAGAGACACCGATGATCACCCCACCTGGCCCCGACTAGGCACACCGGCGTCTCGGACCGCGTCTTACCCACGCGACACTGCCCCGAGTGCGCCCTTGAGTCAGCCGCCCACGTGGCATGGACGGGACCCTTAAAGGCGATATTGATCGATAAAAAAAAACGACGCACGCGCTCGTATGAGGCACGGATCTTGGATTTGTACCGTTACCGGTCGATGAGGAGTCGTTAAGCCTCTTTAACGATCCAAACTTTGGTGGGGGTTTGCCTGCTGATGCCACAAGTTGCTGGATGAATGAATGGCGGTATTAACTCTCGCTGTGGGTCCACGATTTTGTCGTCCGTTACTTTCGCTGGAAGCTTAAAGGGGCTATCTTAAAAATAATAGGCCTACCCGACATGCGATGATCGACAACATCGCTAAAAGACCACAAACCGAAGCACGAGGGATGACTGAGTTTTAACGCCGAGCAATCCACCTCGATCAAACCGCGCAGTTGGGGGTGGGACGGGGCGCTACGTGTGTTTACGCAGGCTTCTCCGTCTAGCCACGATGGAGGAGGTGGCCGTGGTCTCGGACTCGAAAAAAACTATTCTCAGAAGCATCCAGACACCACGGAATTTGCTTCCCGGCCGAACGAAGAAAGAAAAACACATCACCAAACGTCCCTTGGGGTCGATAACCAACGACCGAAGGAAACGAGCAATAAAATGCAAGATGAAAACAAAAAAAAGGTCTCAGCCGAACTTGGAACAAAACTTTCGGTGAAGACGACAGCCACAAAACGGCGTGACGAATCTGGATACTGGACCGCGTCTTTAAAAATGAAACTGGCACCTGTTGTTTATTTTTCAAAAGGACTTAGTGGCACCACCATTAATATTTCACGATGACACATTCCAACAATGTAAATTACTGGTGTATTGGAGCAGGGAGTCGATACTATTCCCACCGGGGCTAATCTTATTCGTGCACGGGGCCCTCGCTCCCACAAGCCCCGTTGCCTCGTGCCGGTCGTTCGGTCCACGTATAGCAACTCCGGGAGACCAGAGGACCGACACAATGTCTCAACTTAGTTCTGACAAACAAACACGGCATGTATATCGACCGAAATTAGCTGTTCAGTATTGTCAGCACAATCGATTACAAGTATTTTTGTAAACTTCCGGGGGTAGGGGGTATCTACCGATGCCACCGATCTAGTTGCGACAAACTTGCAAAAAGAACAAAGTGGAGATCATCTTGGTTACTGACTGTTTTAAAATCATCAAAAACCACAAGGGAAACTTACTGAATTTAAAGTCACTGAAAAGTGACCAAAGATAAATTGACTGGAGCGGGATTCGAACCGGCGACCTCTTATAGAGCGCCTGTACGGTATTCAGGATGTCGCCGGTTCGAATCCCGCTCCAGTCCATTTTTCTTTGTTCACTTTTCAATGTTTTGAATTCAAATCAAAATTGAGGTTTATTTACTGCTCATGTATTTGTGTCACTTGAGACCCGAGACGGTGCATGTGTAGACAAGCGAGTATGTACTCAGAAATATTTATATGCCCAAGAGCACTCATAAACTGTTGTTATGGTCGGAAAGTTATTTTCTCTGAAAGGTGTGCTTTAGGGGAGTTATTGCACAGCATACAAAACTACCTGAACTATATCCATAGGAATTCTAAGCCAGGAGATAGTTGCATGCCTTGAGAGAGTGAAATCCGTAGAGATTTACTTACTTACGTATTAATATGGCTACGGAATTTATTCCCATTGAGGGGGTGATTCCCAGGAAGTTAAATATTCACCCAGAGATATTGGCCCGCATGCCCCAAGGAATTATGCGAATAATACTTAGGATAATATCATATAAGTGAAAGTTATTATACCCAAAGATTACCCTATGACAAGAGGATTCCATACCAAGAGTTACATACCTAATTTGGCATGCAGTTGGCACGGAAATAAAGTTTGGTCCTAATTGTTTCCCAGTTATCAGTATACACGAAATCAAAAATGACTGAGAATTGCTGTAGGGCCTATTGTTAGGAAGAGGAAGAAATCACTATACTATTGTCCCTATAATGAGGGGAGGATGGGGTGTCTTAGAAGATTTGTGGACGAGTTGACATACTACCTAACTCATTATCACACGCATACACAGAAGTCCGAAATAAATTAAGGGAAAGCAATTCAAGTATTTCGTCGTTGAGGGCGCTGTTCAGGTTCTGAATGCGAACGAATGACCACAAGTAGCATATCAATGTGTTCAAAATAACTTGGGCAAAGTCTGAAATCGCTTCGAATTGTGTTCTGGTAACACATGTACATTATTTTTATTTTGCCAAACAAAATTCTCGCCGTATCGAGCAAACCTAAATCGACCGTGTCAGACCGCGACCGGTAGTGGGACGAATTGGGCCCAGGTTTTTGGAAGCCTTTTGAGAATCCTTGCCAATTTTTTAATGTAGGCCTACCCTAGAAAAGGTTAAATATTTTCATCCAAATTTGCCAAAAAGTGCAGAGTGTCTTTCAACTTACTGGCAGAGGGGTCCTATCATAGAGTTCAAATCAATTAAAGTTAGAATTGTATTCTTCAATTGTGTCGATGTATTTATGATCAACAATGGGATAATAACCAGAAGCATGACGACTGGAACAGTATACATGTACATCCCCAAAGGCAAAAAGGTCGTCATCGTAAGTGGCCGAATGGGGATTCCACATCATCATTTTGGTTAAAGCCAAGTCCGCCACGAGGGCGCCAGAACTTTCAAGACTTTTGGCTTGTGGTTCGGACCGAGATCAGGGAAACGGGACTGTAACCCGCTCGGTGTAAACCGGCGGTGGTTTCACTCGTTTCTGCCCATGACCACTCCTTCGTGGTGTACCTTTAGAGGTACTATCATACTTTGGTAGCATAAAAAAACACAGAAATCTTCACAGATTTATCTATAACTTACAAGGTATAAAGATGGTGGTGGTAGAAACATACCGTTAAATTGATTCTGCCTGAAATGTTATATTTATCCAGAAAAGAGTAAAACCAATTATTGAAACCATTTTGATCTTTTAAAGATAAAAAATAACGGTGAAAAGACCTAGAAATACTGTGGACGTTTTTCACTGTTTTCTCAAAGAGTGAGCACCGTATGGGACTGAAAATCTCACAGATGACTGTTACTGTATCTTCTTTGATATTTTGGCCCATGAATCTGCATTTCTTTAACAAAAACAAAGGAAAGACTCCTATTTTAACTCGGGCAAACGCTCTCTGATAAGACAAAGATTCGATCTCATATTCTTTCAATGATGGTGAATCACCGATCTCAAAGAGAGATACACCTGCAACCCCGACCGGGCCACGCCCATCTGGCCCAGTCAAATCCCAAGAGGGCGCTATCCACTTTTTTTTGTAGATGAGTTTCCGAAAACAATCAATCATCTTTCTCAAATAGGAGGGCATTGAATGAAGGTTGTCAAGAGCTATTATTATAAACAATGTTAACCTTTGAGGAAGTTTGAACCGTCAGGCTCTTCTAGCTCTTGGCATTTAATATTTGTCAGGTTATCATTGTGGGTTGGTAAACAGTTTGAACCAGTTTATAAACTTGTTAACCGTACGTTAATAACTTCAAGAATACAAGTAATGCTGCAAACTGCTCATCAGGCAAATAATGACATATAAAATGTTCAGAGTTAGGAGGGCCTGACGCGTTTCGATCCAAGCAGGATCTTTATTTAGCCGTCGATAAATATCCTGCTAGGATCGAAACGCGTCAGGCCCTCCTATTCCTAACTCCAAGCAAATTCAAGAATTTGAAATAAGGATGGCCATTTCCATCCAATGCAGTACAATATACAGTCACTCCTTTCCAGTGGCGTCACCAGACTTTTGAGTCTGGGGGGGCACAAGGGGGGGCACTAGCAATTGTTGGGGGGGGCACTACAATAATATATATTATATTTTTTTTCGCCAACCCAAATCTCAAATGGGGGGGCACGAGGGGGGGCACGAGGTTTTCCAGGGGGGGGGGGCACGTGCCCCCCCCCCCCTGGCCCCCCTTGGCGACGCCACTGCTCCTTTCTGGACATTATAGGTCAATCAATAATTATAATGACAGCACTATGCCTTTTTTTCAGCGAGCAGCAGCATTGCAAAATCAGGACAAGTCACGATGGACAATGCCCTCGATAAATTAAGCTCTCCAGAAACTGGGTTACTCCCGTCTCGGCCTTTCGTTTTGATAAAATATGGCTACTTTACCGTTAATAAGTTCTGACGGTCAGAACTGGTGCGAGAATGTCATAGGGGAGTACGGGGCCCACTTTGGGACCTAAGATCTTCATAAATGTAGATCGACAGAGGGGCAATCGGAAGGAGTGTCAATTAAGAGCCACTGTACAACGGATAAGAATAAAGGCTTCACAGCCAGACGTGGTCCACAACCTTTACATAAAAGAGACGGGCACATATCTAAAGGACGTCCAGCCGCTTTTTCACAGTGATTTTTATTGGGCTCGACGGCCACAACTTTTTTTTTTCGTAATGAGGGCGCCCTTTTGACATCACCTTTCAGGCCAGAGATGCTGGGTAATAATTATAGAGGGCGCTATATACTTTTGCCGCGAGGAGATCAAACATGGCCGCCTCCATGCGAACATGTTGTGGAGCTGTTGATGATTGCTGCAAATGCGAGACGTTTTACAAGAATGTACATACGGACATGTTGAACAGTGCAAGGAAGATGTCGATTGTGGATTAGTAGCACACTGGCTGGAGTAGGAGTATAACAGTTCTGTTTTATGACTAGTGACTTAAGTTAGTGTAGCTAAATCATTGTAATGTAAATGATTCTATAATGTTTTTATTACATGTTAGGCCTATCAATGCCTATTCCATGATTCTAAACAAACAAAAAATGATCAGGGCCTGTCAATAATAAGTTCATTAAATATAATAAACAATTAACTAGGCCCTATATTTTCTATAAAGGAAGGGAATTCTAAAGCAAATCATGTATGTACATTGTTTGTTGTGAATTTCGAAAGAAACTCATTCAGCAAAACTTATTGTATTTTTACTACTTGTAAACTCTTTATTTGCTTGTTTAGAATACTGCACTCTCACTGTAGTGTCAGTACTGCTTTGGTGTGACTGTTTGAGCCAAAGTTATTCAACTTGATGCAAGAGGCATGATTCCCCCCATGATGAGGATGCTATCTACAGCTAGGAATTCTAAAAGACTGTGTTGCATACATGTATGTCATCAGCAGGCTTGGAGGACGTTCGTATGTAACAAACTTGGATTCAGTTTCAAACCAGTGACAGTACAAAGGGCATATAGTGCCACGCCAACACAACATGCAGAGATTAATGAAAGACAATTGTATTGTGGCTTGACTGGATGCTGCCGTTTTAAACAAAGGGACGGTTGGCCTTCAATGTGGACGTCATCGTTTGCGTATGATGCAAAGAAGACATTCTTGTCTTGTCAACCGACGTGTGCCCACCACCACTTGATACGTCACGCATCCACAGAACCGACCACGGCTTACGAAATCATCCTTGCCTCCAAGCCAGTTCAGCTGTCCCAGACTCTCCTGGAGAGCTGCCATGACCTGACGGGTCTGCCCTGGTGGGCCAGCCTGGTGGTCTCCACCTTCCTGCTCCGCGCCACTCTCACCTTTCCCCTTGGCATCTACAGCCAGCACATCAAGGCCAAGGTGGAGAGGCTACAGCCGGAGATCGTCCTGCTGGCCAAGCAGGCGTTCCTGAGGCGGTTTGCCGAGAGGGCGCGACTCGAGAAATGGTCGGAGAAGAGAGCAGAAAGAACTGTCATGAGATTGGTGAGTTTTCTGATTCTCTAACTGTACATCTTCCGTCACTGAGTCTCACAAAATGCTTGTTGTGATAATTGTAACCCTTGGTATTACTTTCTCCTTTCCAAATCCCCTTAACCCCGAAGTTTCACTTCTGTTTTCTCAGTGGCTGCTATCGCTGGTTTTATGACACGTGTATAATTAACAATAATTTATGCCTCAAGGTAGCATCTTCTCCTGTACCTTTTCTTTTTTCATCTAGGAACTTTGGGACATTGATGCACATTTCTGAATTTTAGTATTTTAAGTTGTACCTTGAAATCTTGACATGAGATATGCAAGGGATGGCCTTCTCTTGACTGCTCAATGTCTGGAAATAAAAGAGGGGCCTCTTGCTTTAATAATAAACCTGTAGGCATCTTTTGATGGTAGAGTGCTTCCGTTGATTCAGCTACCCAGGTTCCAATCCTGTTTAGTATAATGTTCTTTGCTAATCAATAAGCAACAAGTACGTACCAGTTCTCATTATCAAATTGTCACAAGATCAATCTGCCATTGTCTTTGAATCTCCTGTTTTGACTTTTGATGCCACCTTTCCCTGTTTTGTCCCCTTTAGGTGAAGCACTACTCCAAAGAGCTGTTCATCAGGGATAATTGTCACCCAGCAAAGGGGTCCATCTTGCTGCTTGTGCAGCTGCCCCTGTGGATCTGCCTATCCCTGTCACTGAGGAACATGACAGGGGCATTTGCAGGGACCGTCTATCTTGGTAATTTTTAGCCTTTTTATTGACTTATTGATTTTGTTTACTGGGAAGAACAATATCCCCTAACTCTTAAACCGAGAAAGACTTCTAATAAACTGTAAAGTTTGCCATTTTTATTTCACTGTGGTGGGTGAAACCAATCATTTAAATATGAATATGAGTAAATGCCTAGTATATCCACTGAATGTTTTTTGCTCATTCATATTAGTAATCGTCCTACTAAAATACTCTCGCTTTCTCACTATGAGGGTACACTATGAGGGTGACCCTCACTTTTTGACCCTGATGAAGTTGTTTCCTCCATGTTCTCATGGTACAAATGTACTTGGGTAGATAGGCATAGTATGTAATGTGGGCTTGTTCCTCTGTAATATTTTAGACCAGCCAGCTTTTCCTCATTTCCTCAGTGTGGTTTAGCTTCCTCTGTGGGCGCGAACCAGTGTATCATTGAAATCCCATCCGTAATAATTATGTCCGAAACACTTTGCAAGTGCAATCTCTTTTGATGTGGTGTCTGTTTGATCGGAATCTGGTTCGAATTTCGATCACAACACCATCTCCCTCCTAGTGCTTAAGGACTGTGAAATCTTAGGGTTTGCACTCTTAATCATCCAGACACTTCATAATGTATTGGCCATGGGGGAAACAATAATATGGCTAGATACTACACAAGTCCATTTCTTAAACGGGCTAGCCTGACACAAGTCGGTGCTTTTTTAGGTTTTTGCCCGGGCCTCTTGTCTTTGGAATGGTTATTTTGAATATATCTTTTCTTTGTAGATATACTTATATATAGAATTATATTATATGTAGAATTATATATTACTACATGTATGAGGAGAAGAGGATATAAATGTTTGAATTCCAAAATGACAGTATACTCTTCTTTTCTAGAAGATTGCCTGAGAAAATATAGAAGAAAAAATGCAAATGACCTAAGAATTCTTTGGCAGTGGTACAATAGTGGCTTGTGGATGTTTGTGGTTTTCAGGGTTTGTTATTATAGTAGATGTGTACTTGGAAAGCTTAGATTTTTGTCCAACCATATTTCCTTCAATTCCTAAAAATCCTGATTGAATTGTTTAAGTGAGATGTCTCGTCTCTTTCCGCAGACCCAGCCAATGTGGTTCCTACCCTGTCAACAGAGGGCGCACTTTGGTTTTCAGATCTGACCGTGGCGGATCCTTTCCTCGTCCTCCCCGTGCTGGTTGGAGTCCTGAACCTCTGCAACATCGAGATGATGGCTCTACAGAAGAACCCAGCATCCAGGACGCAGCGATACGTCACCAACGCCTTGCGATGTCTGTCGCTGGTCATGATCCCGATTGCCGCTTATGTCCCAGCGGTAAGGATGACTTCAGTCCTTTCATTGGCATCATTTCAACAATAATCTTTATAAAAAATGTCCTCCAGTTCACAGCTTGACCCATGTTGTTGAAAGGAAGACTGACTTCCTTTTCAGAAGTCGAAAGTAATCAGTTCCTTTTCCAGAATCAAGGCTGGCAGGAAGGTTGCGGGAATGTGTAGCTCTTTGTCATGCTTGTCTTAGTTACATTCACCAAAAAAGGAACTTCCGATAACATCATACAACGGTTAGAATGGGCTTTCAGCATTTGTCTCCATATGGAAGGAAATAAATAGCTGAATCCCATCTCGGTATTATCTTGAAAAAACCCAGTTTCTCAAGAATGTTCACAATTCATATCGCAAGAACTTCTTGTGTCTTTTCACATGTTTGTTTGATAATGAACTTTGTGAGGTACTATTTAGAGTTAAGTGCTGTCTTAAATTGTTCTTGTTTCCTTTTTTCAATGTTTTGACTTTGTGGTTCTTCATCAGGCTATGACCCTCTACTGGGCCACTTCAGCTTTCTACGGTCTCGGTCAAAACGTCATCTTTAAGTCACCGTCAGCCCGCTCCCTCCTTAAGATCCCCACGGCACCGTCAGACAGCGAGACGCCATTCAGTGACATGAGGGATGCTCTAAAGGCACGCTTCCTCGGAGGGCAGAAGGAGGAACCTGTGGAAGAGAAGACTTCAGGAGGTGGACGAAGGAAGGCGAAGGAAAGGAAACGGGATACTTAGAGAGATTGGGAAGGGGAAATAACTCCTGAATGCAGCTATGATGACTTGGAGGAAAGAGCGACTAGCTGAAGAAGGGAAAGATGGAAAGAGGTTGGGGATGGTGGATAAATTTAGATTGAAACATGAAAGTCACAAAGGAAGCCAGAAAAGTGAACCTTCTGGAGAGCTGACTCTGGTGGTGGAAGAAGGAAGGTGAAGGAAGGGAAACGGGATACTTAGTGGTATTGGGAAGGAAAAACTCCTGAAAGTTGACAAGATGACTTGGATGAAAGGGCTACTAGCTAATGGAAGGGAAAGAGGGAAAGAGATTTGGGATGGTGAATGTATAAGCCTGAATAGGGCACGAGGGTGACTTGAAATTAGGAATTAGATGTGGAATATGGAATGGGGAAACTCTTAAAAGTAGACAAGATGACTTGGAGGAAAGGGCTACTACCTGAGGCAGGAAAAGATGGAGTTTAAGAGGTTGGGGATGGTTGATGAGGCCACTTTAACTCCGAATTTCAGCTTTTTTGTACATCTGCTCTGTACAAAAGCATAGGAACTTTTAAATTTCAGCATTTTGCTTGTTTTCAGATTTTTTTGTGGCCACTCACACCTCTGTAAACTACAAAAGTTGCATTTTGTGAATAAAGAATAGTCTTACATTATTATGAAGAAAAATGTACAAAATGCTTGAAGTTTGTATTTTTGTATTGTCGTATTTTGTTTATATGTATCGTCGGGACTGGTAAGCCAAATTGGCATAATTTTAGTCCTCTCTTTGGTGAATTTAATTCGGAAATTCTGGACCGTATCCGAAGTAGTCGGCATTTCACCCTTCCGCTGATGAATAAGGTCGATCTGTGACCGTGTACTGCCTTCCTCACGCACGAAGAGTTAGTTGATATGGACAGTCGGATGATGAGAATAACATTACTGACATTGAATTGACACCTGTTTGCACTTTGGGGACCTGTTTTCCACTTTTCCACCGTAAACTCGTCGCCCAGAGCATGGAGTTTAAGGCCCAGAGGTTCAGCGGTCGTAAACTCTGGCGTTTGTTTTGGGCGAGTTCTTTGAAGTCGTGATGATTTCGTGGGAGCTTGAAGGACACTGATTCTCTAGGGTCTTAATCAAGTCTGCAAATACTGAACACTGACGCAACCAGTATTGTTTAGGTCTGCTTCCTAGCTACATGGCTTTAGCCTGATACATGATATAAGAGCAGTCGATATGTTAACGACTGGATCGCAGGATTGCTTGAACTAATGAGAGCTACAGGTGGGTGGTTGGTGGCTACTTTGTAGAACCGTGGAGGATTCCTCCATGGTTGAGCGAAGGTGGGCCCTAAACTTTTCTTGCCAGGTGACACGATCTTAATTGTCATACCTCAAGAGTACAGACGGCATGTAAATCATGAAAATTCCAAGACAAGCAGTCAACACACGTACCACGCTTGACCCACGGGAAGATCCAAGAAAAAGGAAGTAATAAAACACTGAAAAGTTTGGAGTTAGGAGGTAAGGTCGGGTCTGACGTCAGACCTAGCTCCTAACGCCAAACATTATGGTCATTATTTTGGTTGATGAGCAGTTTGCAGCCGTTTCTTACAAATGTATTGAAGAAATAAAGGTGTTACTTACACAAATCGTACGTCGGCAAGAAACTCCCTGCACAGTAATAATGATTTCAGTCTGCCCTCACCCAAAGTTCCACGCCGATCTTGACATCATAATTCAAATCTGAAAAAAAAACAAGCCAAATGGAGAACATTTAGTCACGGAGCTCCACGAGTGCCATTCCACTTCAGGTAACCACGCGTGATTTTATATGAAATATTGTAGCACTTTGAAAATGATGTAGGCCTAGGTCTTCTACCTCCATGATCTAATCCTAAAAATGCAGCAACCGGTCTGAAAAGAAAAAAATGCCTGAGCCTGATCTTATTTTTAAGGGCAAAACATAAAAGTAGCTCCCTTTTGTTTTGACAGCGGGTTAATTATGCAGGAGTGGGCGTGTGCACCTTTCGTCATTATAATCTTCCGGGCTTAACGCAATTAAGTGTGTCAGAAACTACAAATTTCGCACAGGTGCACGATTGAAAATTAAGGCCTTCCGACGCTTTAGTTCTTTAATAGAGAAATCATTAAGACTGTTTCCATTTCTCCGTGCAGTTCTTCTCATTACATGTACTTCAAGAAACTCCAAGCTAGAGATCACGTCCCCTTTAATACGAAAACTGCAACCGAATCGTTGATAACTTGATACCGATAAACTTTAGGAACTGGAAAAAGCTGCACACGTACTTGTACATATCTATTCCACGCAGCACACAGCATGTGTCCGTAGGTTTTTCCTTACCACCTCCTAATATGGACATGTCGATATGGGCCACTGACGGTGACAACTGACGCCGGGAATCTGAGAATGGATATCCCCGGTTATGACTCGGCGTTGACATTAATGTGGTGCTGGGTCAAGACACCGTGCTGATATTATTATTACATTACATACAACATGACACATTTTTGTGCGTGGTTGGCCAGTCAATGATTTCATTCGCTTTCTCAGGAATGCCCCGCCACAAAAATGAAAACAGAACAATGAGTTTCATCATGGGAAGTCACAAGAGTTAGGCCTAGGCCTACACCTGATTTGTTTTTTTAGGTCAAACTAGTTGCGGTTACTTTGGATCTATTGTTTCGAGAAAGAAAAGTGACAAAGAGCACTCGGTCAATGTCACCATACTTGTACTTTTGTTGGCTGATTATTAACGAAAGGCAAGATGTATTATTGCACCATTGGTGAATTCGGAAGATATTCGTTCCAAATCTTCTAAGTTATTCCTTTTGCTTGGAGTTGGGAGAGCCTGTCGACGTTTTGATCCTAGAAGGATCTTTCTCAATGTCGCCACATACTTGTATAATTTGTTGGATGATATAATGAACAAAAGGCACCAGATGTATTATTGCAGTTTGCACCCGATTGGTAAATCGGAAAGATTTGTTCCAATTATATAGGCTTGTTTTTCTTTCATGTTCTTGTTTTTTTTGCTTGGAGTTGGGAGGGCGTGAGGCTGCCGTTTCGATCCTAGAAGGATCTTTCTCAAAATACCGAAATCGTCTCCGTATAGTTTCACTTGTGTATAATTCAATGGTGACTTATAGCTATTGTAATTTACAGCACGGTAAAACACTGTGCTTCAGCATTTGAGCTGACAAATAGTGTATGAATAAAATATTACATATCAAAAGGATATTACTTAATTTAATCATCTCGTAAAATGAGTAATTTAAAAGTTTAAATCGATTTTCTATTAAACCGTGCGTTCGGACTGCTGTCGAGTATTAAACGCATTTGTAACTGATACACTAGTCATTCGTTGGCCTGGTATTCAGCACTAACAAGGGGCTGTCATGAAGCCATTGTCTCCACGGTGAACCCCCTGGCTGATTCGTCCCTATTCTTGGTACAGCGATTAGCGTTCAGTTACCCACAGAGAGCGCCTACAATGCCCCCTCAACAAATGACATCATCTTTCAGAGCTAGCTGAGCGCGCTGATTGGTCCAAAGCGGAAATCCCATCCACCCACGCCAGTATCAGACAATGCATATAACCGGGCACACTGGAACAACGTCGTTACCAATAAAGCCACGGAGCTCCCTGCTTACACAGCCCTACAGGAGCTAGCAACACTCAAACTTGTGGACCTTGAGCCCTGATCGTCGCATGTTTGTGTTTACTCATACTTTAACTTTCCAAGTTATCTGGTCGCACATCTAGACTGTTTCCAGTGCAATAAGTTGTGATCATCGCCTCTGAACCAGCCAGCAACCCTAATCACAGTTGATGGTGTTTGCAAGCTACTGCTACCTACAGTCAGCTGAGGTTTGCGACCCGTTTAAAGCAGCATGCGTGCTACGATTCTCTTAGGATGTTCTCTACTACTCTTCCTTGTAGTCGGGGTAAGCAATTCGGGGATCGTTTTTGTTGCATTAATTTCCAACAGTATAGAAACTTTGATAAAAACTTTATATAATGTTTATGCATGTCGTTGATTAGAACTTATAGAACCATCATGGAAGTATAAGGATTTTTTTATATCTCCATGGACCCATAGAGCAATGTTCTGTCATGGAGCATGAAGGAAGGACTCTAGAGTAGTACATTTTATACCTTCATGGTTCTATCAGTATCTTCCAACACTGGAGCTATAAAACACATGTGTTTTATAGCTCCTTGATCCAGCCATAAACCACTGGTTGCTTTGAAGTCTCACTCGCGACCAGTGCACCAATTGAGACATCACCCGTTGAAGTTGATCTGAAGGTCGATCAGGTCGACCCCATTGCTCATAAACCTCTAAAGTTGAAGGACTCTTCGGGACTGTACGACCCCCTTGCGAATAAAATCTTGAAATTTGAACCTCGTTCAACTTCAAGCTTGGGTATAAACCTAATGTAGGCTCCCTATATAGTTCCCTCCTTGGGTTATCTTCCTATATAGCTCCATATGGTTCTACCATAGAGCTCTGTTTGTAGCCGTATGGTTCTACAGGTTCTACGTCTAGTAGAACCTGACATCAATGGGAAATTTCGCCGAAATAGGTATTAACTATTACCGTGGATCGGAGTTCTTATTCCTCAATGGGATTAATACCGTGGGGCTTTCTTAAATCCATTGTCTAACGTCTCCACATCTCAGAATCGAAAATCCGAGTCAGCTTTAATAATTATTTCTTATACGTCAAACTAAAGAATGTTCTTGCCAACTAACTTGACGTCATTCTCAGAACTTGCGTACATCGCCAATTGATTGAAACGCAATAACTGGCGGTCTTGCCTTTTTTCATGCCCGTGCCTTATTTGCCTACAAACTTTATGGAATATGTATTAAAAAGGATCATGTATTTCAACCAATTCTTTTGGTGGTTGTTTTCGATGACCTCGATTTAGTGCAGAATCGGTGATGTCACTTTAAGTTAACTTTCCCTGCGTCACATACAGAAACAAAACGGCACGCACTTGTCCAATTTATTATACTCAGCAATGTAATCAGTCATTTCCTGTAACATATCCTGTGGATTTAGTTATTGTGGAAACCGATGCCAGATTCTTTTTTTAAGTGATGAATTAAAACAATCGAATCCTTGACACGGAGGTTTAATGCTATAAATAAGCATGAGTACGTGTACTCAGAAATTGAAATTGCGTTCGACCTTTAGAAGTTTAAAGTGGGGACTGTTAATTAAAGGGATCTTGTACAGAACTGGTTTTTGCGACAAAACCTTTGCTGACAGTGAAAAGCACATTATGTAATCCATCATATACCTTAACTGATATACCTTAACTGTATACCTTGGTATACCAATATACCAAACTGTAGAAGTTTGAGGTCAATCAGCCATCTGGGTCACGAGAAAATAGTGAAATATCATCACCATTAAACTGCATGTGTGAGTTTTATGTGAATCTGTGATCTTGAAGTGTATTCTGTACAATCCCTTTAAGATTGATGGCTTTTTGGGAATGACAATTTTTCCAACAATTAAAATATGAACTGATTTTGTTTCAAAGAAGGTTGTTTTCAAAGGTTTTTCGTGATGGAGACACCAAAAATGCACGGTATGCCCTGCAAAGTGTGACCTGCATGTGCTTGGAAATGGAGGTTACCCCGCCAAAAGAGCCATCTGTTTTTTACTCGATTGTGTGGTCGTCTGGGTTTTTTTTTCAATAATGATCGGGAGCACAGCATCGACCTGATTTACTTCAATGCCAAACTGCATAATTCCGACCAACTTGATTGAAATGTTTGCGTAAATATGCGGGGAAAAAAACAGCCGTAAAGTGGGCACAAAATGTCTATACAGAACAAGCTATTTAATTTATTTGCATGTGGCAAGCAAAAAATAGCAAAGGATATTCCCGTGGATTAGCTTTATACGATCCGTTAATATACAGGAGTGCTGAAAATACATGAATAATTTGTTTTTTAAGTGCCGGATACCAAGACTAACAGCAGCAGCAGTAACTGTTTTTCCAGCCAAAGTTTTGCATAATGGTGTCCATGGTTATTTAATCACAGAAATCGATGTACATGTACACTCGAACCATGTGCACCGGAGATATTTTTTTCTATGACCTTCGGGGTGCAGGTTAGGCCAGCTGGTTAGCGGCCGTCTGGCTGGGTGGCGCGAAGCGAATGGACACCGAAGCTATAGTAGGCTTCCAGGGTCTGCCTGGGATTCAGCTTGTTTCTTTGCGTGAGGTCCCCAGTTTCCACTTTATCAACTTTTCGATCTGGTTTCTGGCATTTGAGCCCTTCCACTAAGTTAAACCATGGAGCTATTAGGCTGGTTAAACGAATCTGATTAAAATAATAAATAACGGAGGGTCAGGCATGTTTTTCGATTGGTCAATAGCGTGCCCAGGGTAGCCGAGAGAGGGTGGATTTCAGGCTCATAAAGAATAAGGTGCGATCATATGATCAGCTTGTAGCATAATGATACCAGTGGCTCCACGTATCTTGCTCCATGGATCACAAAGTCTCCAATGTTTATGTTTATTTTTTTGTCTAAGGATGGATTTCTTTGTTTTGTTGCTTGCTTTGTAAACACAGGTTGACCACTGCTGCGGCAAGGAACTGGGACTAAAATTTCGCAGCAAGATAAAGGAAAAGAAATTGCACGCCCCGAAAAGAGGTAAGTCGGCTACGGTTTCACGCATCGAGACAAAATTAATTGGATTAATGTTGGTGGCCCAGGCGGGCGGACGCAAGTGCTGCGCGAGCGCCCTCTTTTGTCTCTTTTGTGTCAGTCATTTATAAACAAGATGGCAGCTTCCATGCAAGCGCACGCTTACTGCAGCTAGGCAACCTCTGTGGGTAGGCTCACTGCTTTTGCCTATTTGGGGAAAGAACATTCATTTGCAAATATCAATTTTTCAAAAGGTAATTTCATAACGCCATCCTGTGAAAAGTTTCATTATAATTTATGCTCACGATTTCGAGAAAGTTTATATTATAAGCCTATCCTAGGCCAGAGCTTTTTAGCTAGTAAAAAAATAATACTGAGCCTAACTGTTAAGTGTTATTAGGCCCCTATAAAACTATACCGTTTGTGTTATTATTTTTTAATAAACAGATATACTGATAAAGACTGCATGAGATCTGAGGAATATGAAATAAAAAAACAGGCCTACGTTTTTTTCAGGAGAACTATTTTTATATTCACTCCTGTTTTTTTTTCCACACAGTTGATAAGAATCTTTACGTTGGATTTGGAAAGAGGACAAGGAGAGATGCAGATTCTTCCAGTCAAGAAGATTGGGAGGATGGGGAGGTATCGGGCGACGGCCAACAGAACTTCAAACCAAACGCACCCAACTCCAACAAGCCAAATAATCGCAACACAGGTAAAACACTGCTAGTAGAAGCAGAAGGACCGCTGTATCCATGCGCAGTATGAGGACTATTTAGGACAGGATGAATATACCTAGACCACAACCCTGCATGCACCACAGAATGCCCACCCACAACGATTGAACAAGACCCTCACTGATGCCTTAGAAAGCAATCATATAGCTCTAGTAGAATGTTCTTTGTTCACTTTTTCAGTGATTTTAAAGATCAAACTAGTTAGTGCTTCCCTGATGTTAAGTACCACTTGACTCCACATTTAAATGGCAACAATAACAAATGATACATCCCAGCATTCATGTTAGTTTGTAGATTCCACAATTCAACAAACTTGTTGGGTGATATCAGAGGAAGGGTGGAATCAAACTCCCCTTTTTTATCTTCGGGCTTGTCGGCATCGCAACCTCGCAAAGCTTTGAGGTTCATAGCCAGTATAACTATGTGATTGAAACAGCTTACACTATTTAATCACTAAATCTACAATAAAAAGGCAACTTTCCTGTGTGTGCAGAGACTAACATTTCTGATTTTTGTGCTGTTTTTATTTTAGGTTCAAAAGACGTTGGTAGACATTACCGAATAAGGTAATGTTGATTGCATGTATCTTCCTTTTTGTTGTACAATAGTATGTAAATAGTAAAATAGTATGTAAATACTTATTAAGCATAATATAGCTGGTTGGTAGTTGTTGATCCAGTTGTTAAACATTTTCTTATTTTTGTTTCTTATATGGTTTGTGAGTTGTGGTCAACTGTATCCTTTTGTAAATTATGCTGACTTTTTGTCTTAATTTCTGTTTTTTGATGAAACTGCTACCAGGCTTGTTGAAGGTTCAACTGAATACGAAGGAAGAGTCGAAGTCAAGGAAGATGACTCAGGGAACTGGGGATTGGTATGTGACGACCAGTGGAGTATCGAGGATGCCAGGGTGGTCTGTAGGCAGCTTGGATATGGGTAAGGCTATGTAAAATTAAGCATTGACCTATTACCTTAGGTAATTAATGCATATGTATGATTTATATATGAATATTTAAGAGAGGTTTATGTGACAACCAGTGGAGTATCAACTGTGAGACTGAGATATTTAAAGCATTGGCCTCATACCCAGTATGTATGGGCATTTGCTATGAATATGCAAGATAAGTTTTTTCCATCTGTTATGAATATGCATGAGCCACTTTGAAAGCTTTACAATGGATAATGGGAGACTTTGGAGAACCGATCTTCAAGTCAACAGCGCATGTGCACGCAATTGTGAGCATGCGCGCGTTGTTTTGCGCGTGCGCTGTTGACTTGAAGACCGGTTCTCAAAAGTCTCCCTTTCTCATTTTACAATGTGCTCAGCGATTTGTTAGCATTTGTATTTACTTGTCACCACTCAGAGCAGTCTTGGTATCCTGATTCACTGTCTGTGATAGAACGGCTGGAATAAGTTATAAATTAACTGATTAAAGATTAATTAAAGATGCATCCTTGTCAAATACCCCTCTCCATTATCTTCCTTTGGCAGGGATCCAATTGAGGCAGTGCCCAATGCCCTGAATCGATTCGGGGGCAGCATTGGCAAGATGTCCATCCTAATGGACGAGGTACAGTGCGAAGGCTCCGAGGATGCACTGCAGCTGTGTCCGTTTGATGGCTGGGGGAACCACGACTGCAACCCTCAGATGGAGGCCGCCGGCATTATCTGCACTCCACCAGGCGAGGGCGCATATCGCGGTAAATATTTTGTTTTTTCTTCAAAGTTTTAAGTTAGAAATTAATGCATTAAAGGGAGCATATAGGATTTGCAAGGCCTCCAAAAAATTTTTTTGAGTTTGAGACAGAAAATGGACTCAGTGCAAACAGTCACCATGGGAAATCAAATGGTGCATCTGATACTGGGTTTTTCAAGGAAATCAAGATTTAGTGTCTTTTCCAAAGATCGTTCGTCAACGAACATAAAGTAAACTATTCTTCATGTTTTATAAGAAAAATCGAGTCGGGTTTTCGCTATTTTCTTGTGACTCAGATGTCCGATTGAGCTTAAATTTTCACAGGTTTATTATTTCGTGTACATGTTTGATCAGAAGTATGAGTGCTGTCCTGTGACCTTTACCAATCATGTATTGTACCTTTAATTGAGCATTTTATATAGTGGGCAGTGTATGGGACTGAAATTTTCACAGATGACTGTATCTGTATCTACCTTGATATTTTTGCCCATGAATCTGTATTTCTTTGATAAAAACCAAAGTATGATATTACCTTTAATACCAATTGAGGGGGATTATGTTTGCCTAGGGCCTTGCAATTGACCATGATAAGTCTGTGGTATATATTATGCTGGTAGCCTTGGTCTATGATATCCATGGTAGTAACTAATACTTTTGAAACAGTAGGCAGAACAGCCAGCGCACAGACTGAGAAAGAGGTTGACACTTCGGATATAACAGACTGGTTTCATTCCCTCTTCCGTTCATTGAACCGTGAAGGTATTGTCTGCTTGAAACCCAAATCTCGCTCGCACGTCTGCATGTTTAACCATTCTGTTGCTGAGTACCCGGTACTCATGCCAGGACTTACCGAATAATTGATTGTCCTTTTATTTTAAAAAGTTGGCTATTTGAATTAATGGTACTTAGAAATGTAGTTAGCGTAAAGTAAAGTATTGGCCAAACATCATTATTTTGCACTCTGTTACTCTGTGTCGAAGGATTGCATTATTTTGGTTGTAGCAGCGAAGTTTTAGTTCATGGAAGTCATTGACGGTCGTGGAAGCGTTTAAAACAAGATTAACGATCAAAATGACAAGGATAACCTTGATGGCGATGACTAACATGCTATTAAAAGCCAAAGTTATAATTTCAATAGCTCAAACAGAAAGTATGCAATTGATTGCACCTTTTTTGGTTTGCATGCTGTTTCCGTTGATGCTGGCTTCCAGCTTGTTTTTTGTTTTTTTAATTTGGACTGATATCATGCTCAAGAACTTGGTAGAGATTTATGAATAAATATGTCACATATGTTACAGGCATGCAACTTTGCCTCGGATCAGCTGATTTCCTATTTTTTTTCACTTCAATCTTATACCATTGAAAAGTGAAAAAAAAATTTTTTTGGTAAATTTCCTTGTTTTTTGTTATGTCCAAGTGGCATGCCTGATGTCAAATTAGTGAATTGAATTTGTGGATCTTTATAGAGGCTGCTTAATGAAACTGGATTTTGCTAATTATGCAAATGTCAGATGTTGATTGCTACTGAACAGCATGAAAATACGCATCAGAGCTTGCCCATGAAAATGTTTGTCCTTGTATGAAAAACATAAAGGTTTTGTCACATAAAGGTGACTCGTTAGAATAAAAAGAGTCAACATTGCAATGAAATGTGGACTTGTTGGCAACTTGATCACAATCTCCAGAATGCTATCACCTACCTCGAGGTCAGGACTACCGCGGCAGTGTGTCCGTGACGGAGTCCGGTCTGCAGTGCCAGTCCTGGGGGGCCCAGTACCCACACGAGCACGCCTTCACGCCCGATCAGTACGCCCACCGCGGCATGGGACAGCACAACCACTGCCGGAATCCGGATGATGACGAGCGGCCCTGGTGTTACACCACGGACGGAGCCAAGCGCTGGGAGTTCTGCTCTGTGGGAACCATGTCGGACAGGAATTGCCGCAACCCAGGTTGACTATTAAAACAAAACAAGGGAAAAATTAAATCCATTTATCGACCAAACTATGCATGAGGAATGAAGTATGACACAAAACTGCTTGATGTTATGGACAATGCATATATCACCTAATTGATTTGTAATATTTGATAAGTTTGTATAATTTATTAGCATGATTTTTGTTGACACTTTTTTGTTTACCTAGTGATATGTTTACATTAATAACAATTGAAAGCTTTGTGATAACAATCGTACTCGTATAGTTTACCTCACGTTTTCTTGCAAAAGAAAAACTAAAATTGATTTAAAATATGTGAAGAAAGTTTTTTCTCTTTTTTTTCTGTATGAAATTTATTTGGTTTTGAAACGGTAGTTTTATTCTTTTTCTTCAAACTAGTCATTGTCAGATGGTTTTATTTTTGTTACTAATAGTAATAGAATGTGACAATTGTTCTATTTTCATGCCTGTATCTCTCTGCATGCATTGTTAATAAAACGCGATGGATTTGTTTGTTTGCGTTTCTTTGTCTCTGAGTTAACTGTTTTTTGTTTGTTCATTCTAAAAGTAGCATATTGCAAGACTAATTTTAATTTTAATCAAATGTAAAGTCAGGTTATTCAAATAATTCACATTTTTGCTTTTTCCTCTCTGTTTTTTTTTTATAATCAGATTCTCCCGAGTGTTACACTAATGGTCAAGGCTTTGACTACCGTGGGTTCGTGTCCACCACCGCCTCCGGCAAAACCTGCCAGAAATGGACCTCGCAAGAACCGCACACCCACCACCACACCCCGGAACGCTACCCGGACGACGGCCTGGGAGACCACAACTACTGCCGTACCGTGTCGGAGGTGAATGCCGAGAGGCCGTGGTGTTATACCGAGTCGTCGACCACCAGGCGGGAGTACTGTAACGTGGGCAATCCCCAGGCTGGCTGTACCAGGGCAGGTAAGTCTAGCCAGTCTAGCTCAGCCTTAATTGATGTTCTCCCGCTCTCTCTCTCACTCTGAGGCAATTTACAATGTGCATTTGCTCTGAGGGAGATCGTTGCTATGAACATGGAGCAAAATAAAGAGCAACTTTCAAGCCTGTTTTCTGAATTTGTCGCATCAAAGATGGAAATTCAATTGCGTCAAGAGAGAAAATGGCCACGAATCAAATGGTTTGAAAAAAAATGAACTTGTTCTGTGGACGAAGGGATAAAGTGCACAGAAGGTATATGTAAAATTAACCTGTATGTGTGTGTGTTTGACGCAGGTCCAGCCGACCAGACCAGCGATCCCTTGGAGTATTTTGCCCGCTTTGAGAACGCCGCCATCCCCGGTAGCAATGTGGAGGAGCACCGAGGGGTCAGCGCTGTCCAGTGCGCCCAGCTTTGCCTGCTAGCCACCTCCTTCACCTGCCGGTCCTTCGACCACTTCCGCGGCGACAACGTTTGCTGGCTGTCTGACCAGTCCTCCCACACCAGCTCCCTCAAATTTGACTTCACAAACAACCCCTTCGACTACTATGAGAGGATCAACATCGGTGAGAACCTATTTGAGAAAAAAAAAATTGGTGAAAGATGCGTTTCTTTCTTCTTGGGTGAAAAATGGACTAAAATGCCACATTCATAATCTCTTTCAATTGGGTTGCCATAATTTCGCTATTTACAATGAGAAATTGCACGCAAATATCAGTCGAAAGAATTATTGTTGCTAACCCTACGAGATAGGCCCACGCTCTCCCTAGAGCAATTTTGTGTGATAGCTAAGGATGTTTTTAAAGTTCATATCCTCTTTCTCTTTTGTAAAAGACATCAGTGTCCACTTCTTCAGCCTCAGGTTTTGTGTTTTTAGTTGTAACTCCTTCATTCTCTGATCTTATCCATGGTTTCGTCTCTTGGTTTTTTTTCAGGTACCCTGGCCCAGTTCCAGTACACCCCAAATGCTGCCGTCGTCGGCAATAACGAGGAGGCCCATCAGGGCGTGTCCATGGAGCGCTGTGCCGAGCTGTGCGTCGTCGCCTCCTTCGGCTGCGCGTCCTTCGACTATGCCAGGGAGTCCTCCCAGTGTTGGCTGAGTCGGGCCACGGCGGCCACGGCCCAACTCCGAACGGACGCCGAGGCTCAGCCCTTCAGCTATTTCGAGCGGAAGGCAGCTGGTAGGATATTTATTTCTGTGTGTTACCTTGCTAACGATGATTGTATGAGACCAAACCTACCATGAATGTTTAGCAGAACTTTGTTGCCTTTATTTCTGTGGTCAATGTTCTTATCTCAATCCCTCAATCTCTTTTTATCAAAAGCAAATAACAAGGAATGTACTCAACTTTTTATCAGTTAAATTATAATCAAAGTTGTTTGAATGATTAAACAAGATAATCAACAAACTGATGTTGTTGTTTCTTTTTTATAGCTTTGACGGATTGTTACCGTGGCAATGGCCATAGTTACCGAGGTTCATACAGCACGACTCACGAAGGCATTCGCTGTGAGTCCTGGACGTTTGCAGCGAGCAGAGGGGCGGGAGTCACCGCATCAATGTACCCTAATACAGGTGAGAATGTCTGGTCGGAATGTCAACACTTGGACTTCAGGGCCAGACACAATCTACGATCTGCACTATAAGAGTCACGATTTGTGACAGCGTCAGTGTCACGTCTGCGAACTGCCAGCCTTGGTTTATTCTTCTGCTTGATTTGCCGCTGCAGCTGGACATGAGCAATCTTTAATCAAAGGATAATGGATGTACAAGTTTAACAGATGTAACAGTGGCACCGTCACAAATCGAATAAAAGAGAATTGATATCACTGGAATAACATTCTTTGAGAAACAGGAGTTTATAGTCGGAGGATATACACAGTGTTTTTTGTGGCTATTAATTTTTGTTAATGGATTATTTCTCATAGGTCTGGGTAACCATAACCACTGCCGTAACCCTGACAACGATGAGAGACCATGGTGTTACTTCGCCAATGCTAACGGACGGCTAGAAGGATGGACGTATTGTGGCTTGAGCCTCTGCCAAGCGACTGGTCCCACGGCACCCTCAGTGGCGACTACTCAAGCACCGAGTGAACTCCGTGAGTAAAGTCCTAGGTTGATGTGAGTCACGGAAGAAGAAAGAGTTTGTTGTCTTCAGCCAATGTTATCTCAGGGACTGTTGGCTGCTTCCTTTCTTGCCACAAATCCTGGCCGAGTCCTGTTAACCTCATACCTTGTTGGATTTTTGTTACGCTGTCCTTGTAAGTTCTTGTTTAGCTGGCTGCCATGGGTGAGTCACCCCTGTCCCACCTCCTAGCCCAAACAAACAAGACCCATCAGCTCTAGAGGACAGCCAGCTTCATCCTCTTCTCAATTTGGGAGAGGCTCCGAACAAAGGGATTCAAAAGTGACCCATAGTCAGCTCTAGTGTTAGAAATCAAGCATTGAAAGTTTTCATTTTGTCTCCCTTTTTTTATCC
Source organism: Astropecten irregularis (assembly GCA_963971285.1). Taxonomy (NCBI): domain Eukaryota; kingdom Metazoa; phylum Echinodermata; class Asteroidea; order Paxillosida; family Astropectinidae; genus Astropecten; species Astropecten irregularis. Next base: position 12,472,263 of record OZ020263.1, read on the forward strand.
AGAGCTCCTGTCACAGGGTAAACCCACTGTGCAGAGTTCTACCCTGACGTGGACCGGTGTGGCTAGGGAAGCAGGTCTAGCCGTTGATGGCAATCTCTCCCCACAGTTTGGCGATAATAGCTGCACGCTCACAGGTAAGATGCTAACAGGGATTGTGTTATGGTAGACAATTAATTACCATCAAAGTTTGCTCTGAGTTTGAAGGACCTGACGTTTTATCCCAGCAGGATCTTTCTCAAAGGATTCATGACAAGAGGACACAAACACGTTTAATTTCAATCCCTGGGTCACACTTTATCAGAAACACAAAATACACAGTTTACCAAAGCTGAAATTGCTTCTTTTTCTCCCTGTCTAGATCAAGAGTGGTTCCCGTGGTGGTACGTAGACCTCGGACAAGAGAGTGAGATTGATCACGTTGTCATCGTCAATCGCTTTGACTATGGTAAGTCAGCAATCTTCACCCTGTTATTTGGCAATCATTTAAGAGAATGACAGTGTGAATCTCGGGATTCTAAAAACCCTCCATCCATGGAATCCCAAGAAAAATAAAACATAGATTGTTCGATCATTGATGCTCTCTCCCTTCATTTGTTGCTAGGAAACCGCCTGAAACGAACCTCTGTCAAGGTCGGCAATGCCATCCTGGACGTGGACACCTTCACTGAGTGTGGAGAGGTGACGGGTGCCATGATCAAAACGGCCTCAAAGAGGGACGACCGGCAGATCACCGTGTCTTGCCCCGCCGCGACGGTCGGCCGATTCGTCTACATTGAGCAGCTGCGCCATGCTGCGCTGTACTTGACGTTGTGCGAAGTTCAAGTTTACGGCAAGGTGTCGCAAACTCCTGGTAAGACATTATCTTAATAACAGCTGGAACAACTACCTGCTACTTCGTTACTACAGCAGTCTTATATTGTTGTGGTTTTTAACGAGTAGTTTTTCAGAAGTCATCCTCACTCATACGCTGGACAAAGGAGCTTCACTACTCAAATTTTGAAATGCCAGATGTCAAACAGAGGTGTTCATATTTGCTACACTTACATCCTCTGTATATCTCACACACATCTCCGGGTACTCAAGTGATATCGACAATTTAAGTTGAGTGTTACTGAAGTAGACTGCCGACATTATAATTCTGCCCCACCTAATCGTTACAATTTTTTCAGCGCTCATCATTTTCTCTTACGACCTTTTTCAAATGGTCAAACGTTTAGGAATCAATAATTGAACAGATTTGTCCACGTTAATTTGTTTTCCTTGCGTGTAGATTTTCTCATTGTAATCAGAATATCAATCGAAACACACATCCGAAGACAGTTTGTTAGCAGATTTTCATTTTTTCTTTCTGTAATTGATAGAACCACCTGCTCCAGTGACTTGCAACCAAAACCAGTTCACCTGTCTCAGTGGAGGGTAAGTACAGCACTTGTAGCCTTTAGTCCTAACCCTCTGCATCTATCACACAAGACAAGGGCTGCCTACCACACGTAACCACAGTCTCCACAGGGGGACTGGATTCATGAACCTTACTCTGATATAAGGTTATTTCTGATTGTGCGCTTCCTCAATGGAAGCATACAATCAGAAATAACAGACTTGATTATTTGCCTCGGCCGTGGAAAGAAACTGTAAATTATCAGTGACGTTTGAAAGATCCTTCAACAGTATTTTCCTTTCTGGCACACCGTCTGTTACAAACTGATCTCATTGGCATGATAGTTTACTCCTGGCAGCATAATGAGTCTATTGAATTTATTTTATTTGTGTACTTAGAATCAACTGTATCCCGACCTCATGGGTGTGCGACAGGGATTCTGATTGCGAGGATGGAAGTGACGAACAGGGCTGTGGTAAGCAAAATTCTCCCAATTTTACATTTTATTCATTTCTTTTTATTTACAACTTGTGATAACAAGTTGCCATTGAATTTTTCAGACCACTTTCAGGCCTTGCATGAACTTGGTTTCTGAAAGAGGCAAGGCCACTTTTCCATTGCAAGGGGCACTTCCATTGGAAAATAATAATGTCCATGGAAACATTTGAAGGGGCACCAAGGCCAAGAACCAGGGCAATGAAGGTCATTGCCTCCATTTAATTCAAGGCTTACACTATATGATCAGGTGTATACTTTCAGAATTTTCACCCGTCTTCTCTCGTTTCATTGTTCTGTCTATCCAGACAACCCCATGGATGACTTCAACGTGATCGCAGACTCGGTCATCCCCTCTCGCATCACCCCCGACGCCACCTACCTGGACAAGTCTCTAGGAGAGTGCGCCCAGTTCTGCATAACCAACATGGAGTTTGTGTGTCGCTCCTTCGACTACGAGACGGCCAGTCGCGGATGCTCCTTGTACGACGAGAACCGGGCCCAGACTGGCGGACTGGAGACCAGAGCTGGCGTGACGCACTACGAAAGGAAATCACAGACAAGTAAATAATGAATTTCAATTGATATGCACCATCACAAACACTCAGTCTCTTTTGTACGATACTGTAAGATTTGATTCAATCCCAAATGTTGCCTCTGAGATGTCGCTAATAACAATGCTGTGTGCAGCTTATCGATAAATAATCATTAATATTTCACACAGTTGGCAGTCACAAAAAGTTGGTGCAAAGCACTGAATTCAACCCAGCTCAAAAGCTGTGAGATCTTGACCATTATATCAATATCTGATCGTTATTATTTCACAGCTGATTGCAGTAACGTGGAGGGAGAGCTGTACCACCCGTGCCCCAGCGGACGGTGCGTCCCAATCCGTTGGCTGTGCGATGGAGACAACGACTGCGGCGATTTCAGCGACGAGCAAAGCTGCCCAGACCAACCTACCCAAGGTATTGAATTGCCAAACATCTTCTGCTTCACCTGGATGCTGAAATCTTCCTCAATTTAAGACACTGTGGTGTTCCATGAGGAAAGGAAGAGAATCCCACTGGGATTCCTCTTGAGGCCACTGAAGTTTTAAGAAGGAAATTCTGCCTTGTCAAATGCTCTCGACTTATATCACAAGACAGAATTGAAATTATATTTGAGATAGAACAGTATTTCCATTTGATCGTCAGTCGTCAATCCTTGGACGTGTTTTGATTTTGTTCCATTTGTTTGGTAGGACCTGGTGTCACCGATTTCAACATTCGTATCGTCAACGACCAGCCGGACGCAGCTAATAACGGAGATTATCAGGGCCGTGTGGAGGTGCAGTACATGGGCGTCTGGGGGACTGTGTGCGATGACATGTGGGACATGCAGGACGCCACTGTTGTCTGTAAGCAGCTCGGCTTTACACGGTGAGTTCCGACTCCTGGGTAGTTCATTTGTAGGTCATTGAGAGAGTATTTCCCGAAGACTGGAAACCACTAAAGTGCTGAGCTGTCAAGCTGTTCAGTTCGTATCTTTCAGTCTCGTTTTTTTTTCTTGCGAAGCTCATACAGGCTAAAGGGCCAGGTCCAGGGAAGACAACCGGGCTCAGTTAGTTCCTTCCAGGCCACTGAAACCACAACTGAATACTTTCCTGTATTGAATTCTGAGAAAAAACAATATGTATCGTCCTCCAAAAATGGCAATATGGAAGCCTTAAAGTGTTCAGTTGATAACTCCAGCACTTAAAACGTATGTGATTGAGAAATAGGAAGATTACTCAAGAAGAAAGCTATACTCTTGTGAACTGGAGTTAAATCTGATTGGTTAGCTTTGAATTTGTAACTCATCTATTGTCAGTTTTATCTCCTTGAGGTATGTTGGATAATGATGACATTTTGTGTTGTTTGATTGAACAGTGGTGCGGTCAGTGCAATTACCGTGGCAGAATTTGGAGAAGGCAACGGCAACATCATCATGGACGACGTGGAGTGCGTGGGGACAGAGTCATCTCTGGCTGACTGTCCGTTCCCTGGATTCGGGGTTCACAACTGCGTAGCGAGAGAGGCAGCCGGTGTAGTGTGTATTCCGAATGAAGGTAAGCTGAGAAACTTGGTGGTGACTTAAATTGCGACATTGGATTCCAATTGACTTGCTGAACCAGTGGTATGACATATGCACTAATAAGAAGGAGGTCGTGGGTATGAACCCCACCTTAGCCAGTACAAGTGAACTCTCTCTAGTATGCAATCCTGATATTATGTCGGTGAAGGGCAAACCTAGTTGAGTCTTCAGCCAAGGAACTTGAGTCAGGACCCAAGTTTTGACCCAGTGGACTTTAAACATTCTCACAAAGAGGATGGGAACCCATTGTTGCCGAGGCAACTGAGTATAATGAACTCTTTGATGTTTGTCTTTGTATAGGTTGCCTGGATACGCAGTTCCAGTGTGGCACCAGCGATTGTGTACCTGAGAACTGGAAGTGTGACGGCACAGATGACTGTGGTGACAACTCTGATGAACAAGACTGCACAAGTGGTACGATAGGATGACAAATAATATCAAATAATAATTACCGGTATTGATAATAATTGGCATGAAGCTTGAATTGTGCGTGACACTGTTTTCCTTGATAATTACAGTTGTTCTGTTATTTAGGAACTGCTTATTAATGTAAATTTGGAATTTTGCTGGGAATGTTTCTTTGCGTACAGATGTTCTACCAGTCCGTCTTGTCGGAGGAACTGATGCCAACTCGGGTCGTGTCGAGGTCATGTACAGTGGACGATGGGGCACGGTGTGTGACGATCGGTTTGATGACAATGCCGGGCAGGTGGTGTGCAGACAGCTTGGAATAGTGTGAGTCAGAACCTGATATACTTGAAATGCTCTCTCAACTTAACGGTCAGGATCGATTCTTTAAAGTGCTTCAGCACAAAAAGAAGTTGGTAAGGGACATTGTTTTGCCAGCCTTAACTTCTTTCTTTGTCTGCTTTTTCATGTTCTTTCGGCTGACTAAAATACCATAGACTTTATAGTTGTGATGTCATAATGATGTCATCAGGTGTTAATTTACAAACTGTTTAACTTGAATTTTGTTTTCTTCTAGTGGTAATTCTCGAGTCTTTGGAAAGGCCCACTTTGGATCGGGCACGGGAAAGATCTGGCTGGATGAGGTGCAGTGCCAGGGGAGTGAGGCCCACCTGGGGGAATGTGCCCATGCGAGGTTCGGGACCAACGACTGCGGCCACGGCGAGGATGTTGGCGTAGAATGCGGCATCGTCCCTGCCCCTGAAGTCACCGTCCGTAAGTGTCCTGAACTTGGCCTCAAAGATTCATCAGTGCCTCAACTCCCTTTCCTCCTTGATCCTAAACGACTAGGTTTCGATACCTCCATGAGAATCCTGACTTGTCATTGAGAGTAGAAACATCACTAGTCCTTATCAGCTAGTCCAACATTCTAGGCAACGTTTGATTGACATGAAATCCCATCACAAATCTCCAAAATTTTCTCAGGTTTAAACGGGCAAACAAAAAGAACGTCCCGAATGTCAAGTAACGTTAGAAAGCCCAAAGCTCAGTTTTAGTTTGTTCTCCTGGTGGGGAAAAGACAATCTATTCCGTGCTGTACAGACAAGCAGCCCAGTGCTATTGAACTTGTCCAGAAAGCTGCTAAACAACTGAAAAAGGGTCCAACTCCATCAAGCCAACAAGAACTTATATCTTAGCCTCAAAGAGTTTTCTGACTGACTTATGTGGGATTGTCTCTCTCTCTCTCTCTTTTATGTAATCAGCCCCCGGTAGTTGTGGTGTCAAGCATGTGGACAATGGCATCAACGCTCGCATCATCGGCGGGACAGCAGCTAAGCGTGGCAGCTGGCCCTGGCAGGCCCAGCTCATTCTGCGAAACAGTGGTCACTACTGCGGAGCTACGCTCATTGATGAATTCCACGCGGTCACGGCTGCTCACTGCTTCCAGAGGTATGGCCCGGTGGTCTACTCTACTTAGATAAGAGATACCATCATCAATATTCTTTTGGGTTTTTTTTTTGTGGGAAAACCAATCAGTACAAAGACATTATTAAGCTACTATGGATGAAGGCTCAAGAAATTTAAGATGGCACTTGTGATTCACATCACAGAATGACCCTCAAACTGAAGATAATCTTTGGAAGACATGTTTTGAAGTTATAAGGTATAACTGTCCATTTAGTCATACATTTTTTATTCATTGATTTACGAAGAACATTTATTGAGTCTCTCTGGGTGTTAATCCTGCAGATACGGGAAGAACCGCTTCAAGGTCCGTCTTGGAGAGCACGACCAGAACCGCTCCGAGAACAGCGAACAGGACTTCGAAATTGAATGTCTGCATCTGCACGAGCGCTACAGCAGCGCCACGACCAACAATGACATCGCGTTGATCAAGCTGAGAGCTAAGAACGGCCGAGGAGCTCAGATGAACAGCCAGGTGGCGCCAGCCTGTCTGACGGGACGGGATGATCTGCCGGATAATCACAACTGCTGGATCTCAGGATGGGGAAATACAGGTGGGTAATTGATTGACTGTGCTGTGGTGTCTCCCGGCAAGATCAGTGCCAATTGAAACCATAAAGAGACAGTTTTGTCTTCGAGTTGTGTCACTGTATGAGAGACTGTTTTGTTGTGTTTTATTTTGCTTTCCCGCACCATATGAGTAGAGGGTTAGTTGACTTGCTTTGGACTAGGTGCTCCTTCAAGTTCAGTTTGTACTGCAAAGAGACTTTCAGTCTTAGAGTTCCTTGTATAGAAAGCTTCTGAAGGATTGATGTTTCCTCTGTATGTTCTTTATCCAGGTAATGACTATCCACGCCTTCTTCAAGAAGCAAGAGTTCCACTCCTGCCCCGATCCACCTGCACCGCTCGGCGAGTTTACGGCTCTAAGCTGACCAGTCGCATGCTGTGCGCAGGCTACCTTGGCGGTGGCATCGATTCCTGCGACGGGGACAGCGGTGGACCACTGGTGTGCGAGTATGACGGGGTGTGGCAGTTGGTGGGTGTGACGTCATGGGGATCGGGCTGCGCCCAGCCCAACGCCCCAGGGGTGTACACCAGGGTAAACCAGTTCCTGGATTGGCTCAACGAGAAGAGACAAACCACACAGTGTCCATGAGTTCATCCCTGGTTTGACCGGTTAAAAGGAAAAAACAAACATAAAATGACCGTGACATTGAGCGCTTGAAACACGACTTCAAACCGTTTTTGTTATCAGGAATTTTAAATAGTAATTTGCATGATTTTGGCCGATTTCTTTTACTTTCTTTTTTCATGTATTATCATTCCTTTCTTTTAAGTAATGTCTTAGTGGTACAATTTTAGACTGACTATCAAAGCTTTTATTCTAATATCTTATCAGTATCTGGTGAACTACTGAATGTATTTTAACTTATAAAAGAACTCTTCTATTTTATAAAGTTGAAGCATATGTCTTTTCTATTTTGTTATATTCTTGAAAGTTAACGTTCCAACTTTGCTCGTTTGTTTTCACTGCCCATACTTTCACACGTATTTCTATAAAGTATCACTAAATTAAACTTTTTAAAATATTAGCTCTGATTTCTGTTTTGTTTTTATTGTCTTGAGTTTTATGGAGGAGAAAAGTTTATAGAAAAACTCAAAAATGATTAGAAAAGGATGGGTTGAAAGAAACATTTTCAAGAGCTGTTTTATTTTCCATGAGTATCATCATTGGAAGTTTGTTGTCTGTTGTGTAAAAGAAGGACTTTTCAGGTTTTAAACATGAAACTTGTGGATGCACTTGTTTATTGGTAATGTTCTTAAACCTAGCTGTATACATGTAACAAGAGAGAAATAAAGACTGTTATATCTGATAATTTGTGTGTGTCATATGAGTTCCAAACTTCGTCGAGTCTAGTAGAAAGCTACACTGATACAGATGAAAATACATGTACATCTTTGTATGTTTTGGGCAACAAAATGTTTGTCTTAATTAGATAGAATATGCGCCTAACATGTGCCATTTATATTTCAAGGGCTTGTGTGGGAGTTATACAAAACTAAAGGCACCTACTTGTTTGAAGTTTGACAGCCAGCTGTAAAACAAAAAAATCATTGGGACACTCCAGATGCATAACAGTGGTGAGTGTGCTCACAGAGAGATAGCTATGAACCACGTACAAACAGGGACAAAACCCCGGAGCTAGACTTATCATTTTGTTGCACTGATAATTATCAGGCCTATACTATAGGTCTAGCAATTAACCCAGGAGACGAGTCGAGATTATTAACTACCAAAACTAACTGGGAAACCAAACTGAAACAAGACATGGAAACTTTACTCGGTTTCTTATTAAATCAAAGGCAACTGCGTTGTCTATTTCATAGGCCCTATTAGGTCTGTGTTAGGCCTAGGTTACCTCCGGTCTAACACGAGGCGGAAGTAGCTGGCAATGGAACTTCACGTTCGCCGGCAGGCTGCTAGTTCCCAACGTGATTGCTTGCCCGCAGCCACTTTATGGTTACTGGTCGGCTCACACCGGGTAGCCTACAACTGGGCTTCATGTATCTGGACGGGAATTTATACAGGACCGACCGTCGGCGAGACAGCGAAACCGGCCACGCGGGACGACTTGACTGACAGCCGTCACCGGACCGAACACGAGGAGAGTTGGCCCTCAGTCTCCGCCTGTAAATGTCAGCCTAACTTCCTTCCAAATCCCAAGAATACGACGGGTCACTCACCTTTAAGTTTTAGTTTCTTCCACCACCATGAAGCTGCGTGAATCCTCCGGAAGAGCGGACATAAGAGCGACCCCCTCCCGCCTCCTGAACCTGCCTCATCGACTCCAAACCCTTGTCTTCGCGTACAGCAGACAACAACGGAAATATCACTTGTACTGTAATGGCAAAAGCACATGCACGCGTACACACAGAGCATTCGGTGCACGCGCGCCTTTTTTTTATACCCACGACCCCCCGCACAGCTTTTTTCAATAAACTTTCCTAGTCCCTCCAACATCGCAAATCGCATACTTATGTTTTTAATAATATTGGGATGCAAAAACGTCCGCCTCTTAAAGTTGGTGGGCAAAGGGCAATGGGTTTAGGAATATGGGAAGGGCTAAATTAATAAGATTTTGAACAAGATTGTTGAAAAACCTCCTTAAATCATATTAATTTTTGCAACATGAGATTGTAGACCTAAATCATGTAATATTAATTTTTGTAACACATGTAGACCTAAATCATGTGTCTTGCTGTATCACACACAATCCTGACTACCAACAGACTGGTCCCACTGTGCACTACTACTGTAACAAATCAAACAAGAAGTCAGGGTACACACACATACACATGCTTTCTCTTTTGTCATTTTAAGATTTTTTTCTCTCATTTATTTTCCTTAACTTTTTTATGTCTTAAAATGGAGTGCATCATCGATGTCTAACATTATGACTATTTTACAGGGATAAATAATAGATCTTTAAAACCGGCTGAAATTGTAAAAAAAAAAAAACCAAGAGAATATTAAAACAATTCCAGTCAGAAATAAGAAGGAAAAATAATAAATAAAACTTGGGCAATGGGTTTAGGAATATGGGAAGGGCTAAATTAATAAGATTTTGAACAAGGCTGTGGAAAAATCCTCCTTAAATCATATTAATTTTTCATGTAATCTTAATTTTTGTAAAATGTAGGCCTAGACCTAAATCTTTCGGCTTGCTGTGTCACACACAAAATCCTGACTATCAAAAGACTGGTCCCACTGCGCACTACTACTGTAACAAATCAAACAAGAAGTCAGGGTACACACACACATACACACACTTTATCTTTTGTCATTTTAAGATTTTTTTCTCTCATTTATTTTCCTTAACTTTTTTTATGTCTTAAAATGGAGTGCATCATCAATGTCTAACATTATGACTATTATACAGAGATAAATAATAGATCTTTAAAACCGGCTGAAATTGTAAAAAAAAAAAACAACCAAGAGAATATTAAAACAATTCCAGTCAGAAATAAGAAGGAAAAATAATAAATAAAACTTGACACTGATTTGGGGTTTTACATTAAGCCTAAGATTACATTTCCAGCGTTTGTATACTTCCAAAAGGAATTACGGTCGATTGATATGTAGTTTGTCTCAGGAATAATGATTAATTACTCATAAACAAGGGGATAAATTCACAAATTAAAACAAAAACAAAGAGAGAGGGGGAACAACACTTAATGTGTAAATACTATATACATGTACATTAGAAATATCATGAAAAAACCTGAGAATCGTAAATCAATTTAAAAGAAAATTACAACAACAAAAACATTAAAAACCACAGGCCATTTAGTTTAGGTGAATATTAGGGTGACATTTTAAACAATCGTTTTGTGTTTATGGGTTGCCATGTGTATTTATAGGTCTTTTTTTTTTTAGATCACAGCTATGCCAACAATAGCTCACATAATCCTATGCAAGTTTATCAGAGTTATCAAAATGATACTCGTTTCAAGTAACATATGTTGAAAATGTTCACAGAGATGTCGAGGTACAAACACCAAATTCATCTTTTGCCAAGTTTAGGAGGTGATAAATTAATTTGAATAAGAAATTATTGAAAAAAATGCAAGGATTTTGTTAGACATGAGTTTTCGAATGATATACACAACATGATGCAACAGAGTGATTAAAAGATATTCATCCATTGGTACTTAAAATCATGAAGTATTTATCAATGTAATATCCATCACTGGAGACAACAACACCAACAACTAACTTTTCAATGGTGGATAGTTTAGTTGTGGAAACCTTTTCTTTGGAGGCTTTAGTTTTTTTTCCGAAGAAACCCAAGTAGATCTGTTGAATTTTCAATTCTATATGATTATAAAACACAAACATTGGTCCTTCTTAATTCTTCTCGCATGTATGTATATTCTTCAATAATATACGTCTCTGGTTGTTGTTGATAATATCCACCAGGCATTATGTTTAAACATGAACTTGCAAAAGACGTTTTCACTTGATTGTTATGTCGCATTTCAAAAGAGGAATTTCATCTTCAGTTCAACATTTCTTTTTTAGAAGAAAATCACATTCGACTTCCATTTACCACAAATAAAGCATTTTATCATTATTGTATAAGAATCTATCCAACTGTATTTGGGGTGTTATCAATTAAAAAAAAATAGATGATGTAGATACAACCATAATGAATAGGTAGCAATTGTCAAATCAATATTTCCCTTCTCACAATTCATAATTCATCATTAAACAGCATCAGCATTGTAAAAGTTAACAGATTTTAAGGAATTCTTTTTCTTTTTTGGGGAGTGGGGTGGTCATTTAAACGATAAACAAAATGACCTTTTTGTCCACAAACAGGGTTTTTATTAAAAAATGTCAATTCTGCTTTTATGATGGTTACCATGAGAACAGCCCTTGGGGCTTTTAGAGAAATAGGAAAACAAACTATAAACACGAAGAGGAAACGGTTTAAATTACTTCACAAATCCAGAATCTACTGCATATTCATCTGAAATCAACAAATACCTGAATGTTTTAGAAGAACTATGCTCCGTAATCTGCATATTTCTAACAACTAAAAGAATCACCGTTTGCTTGCTGAAGTGATCTACATAGGAAGGCGACACCTACTTTATATGCATATTCATGTTTGCAAAAAATTCGACCGGCTAGACTTTTTCCGATCGATTATGCAAATATTGCATACATTACAATTCGCATTTGTATCTACTTTTACTAAACAACACATATATTCGTGAGTTACAACGGATATATGGAAGCTCAACAACACACACCACCATGGTAAATGACCAATGAAATTCAAGGAAGATAGAAAAAGACAAAGTCTAAACGACGAGAAATGAGTATGATTGGACAGTGGTTTTTAAATAAGATATGAATATTCATGAGACAAAAAATATTCTAGATCATTGCACATAAAAAAACACGACAGCTCTAAAATACCGTGAGTAAAAAGCCAATTTCTGCAACGAGGTACACACACAATATCAAGCAATTTCTCTGCCCGGTATTAAGGATAATATAAATCACAAGAGTCTCATAGCAGATGAATATGTCATTATTGTTGATTCAGACAACATTTTGAAAATTTTAGACAATTCATACATTTAGGGAAATTTCACACTTTTCCCTTAAAAATTACAAAAAAAGCGTCTGTAACTTATGTCACACGTTTGTATTGTTTCACAGGTTATGTTAAAAGTGGCTATTATGGAGTGGTCTGGTTTCTGCCTCTTCTTATAGGGAAGGGGAGCATTTTGTACTTCTGAGATCTTATTCCATAGATTAAAAAAGAAATTTCAGTTGCGCACATGCCTCGTCAGTTTGCGTAACTATGGACTTCCCTCTTGTCCAGCAAGCCTTGAAATTTGGCCGTAGACTTGTAAGTAAAGACTGACTGATAATAAAGACAGAATTTCAATTTGCTGATAAAACAGAGCTGTGAAAATAGTCCCGGTCGCCACACCGGAACCAGACTGTTTCAAATATTCTAAAAATAGACTGTAACATCTCTTTGATAAAATCTGCCAAGCTCATTGGTCATCGTGAGTGGTGAACCCAAATGCATCGAACATAAGCCATGTTGCTATGCCATGCGTAATACGCTTTAGAAATGTTTTACATGTCCGATTTGGCACACCAGCCTCACTTTCAATGGCCAATGAGCTGTCCAGATATTCTATCAGCGAAATCAGAAGTACAGACTTCCACAAACGTCCAACCCCAATGTCGATGTCTGCATATCAACATTCAATAACATTCACAGTTTCTGACTATTTCCTGTAATAGAAGAACAACCCTTTAGTTCTGATACTTTATCAAAAGTGGATAAATAGATCATTTTTTTTCTGAGATGACATAAACATTGAATGGGTTATGAATAAAAATAGCTGGGGCACACACACTGGCGTCCTCTCAGGACAGCCCTTTCCATTTTTTTCTTTTTTTTTTCTTTTCCATTTTTTTTTCTTCTGTTTTTTTTTGTCTAATTTCGTCTAAAACGATACATTCTCACACACACAGTTAAGCCTTGGAACTTAAGTGATTCTAGACCAGATCACCAGATTCCCCTTTAATACCCGGCCGGTAACCTGGCAGCCTTTGGTAACTTGGCACCCTGTGGTAACTGGGCAACCTTTTATAGTAACCAGGCAACCATTTATAGTAACCAGGCAACCTTAGTATTAAACCCGGCAACCTGTGGTATCCGAGCAGCCTTTTACAGTAACCAGGCAACTTTTTATAGTATCCTGGCAACCTGTGGTAACCGAGCAACAATTTATGGTAACCGGGCAACCTTTTATAGTAACCTGGCAACCTCTGGTAACCAGGCAACTTTGGGTATTACAATAGACAACCCATTATATGAAAAACAAAGATATTTCATCACAGAATGAAGACGAAACGGGAAAATAAAATTCAGCGTTTCAGACCTTTAAAACCATCGACATACACACAGACACAGACACACTACCGAGTCTACGTCTAAGAACTAATTCTACTCTCTATATGCTACACGGTCTAGCGACAGATCTACAAATATGTACACACGTGAAATCTCACAGAGAAAAGGGAATACATAATACTTGAAATGCTGGAGACGCATGAAATAAACAACAAAGAAAACAATGATATAAACCTGATATCAAAACAAGATCATGTAACAAGAGGGGAAAGTTTTATCATTCATTCTTAAGGTATGACATCTCTGGGGAGTAGGGGCCTCCGGGCCTGTTTGTTTTGCAGCGGATCTTGATCGCCATATTTTGATCTTAATACAAATCCCAGGCAGGATATGCTAAAATGCGATCCGGAGCAGCTTTTGCGTGCCGGATCACTGATCGCGTTCCTGAAACAAACAGGCCCTCGGTCTTCTAAGATACATGTATGACTTATTTCCCTTCCTGATTCATATTCCATGCTTTTCAGCTTTACAACGAGTTCTCCCACATTCCCACGCGTTGCCATTTGCTTCCGATGATAATGCCACAATCCTATTCTGCTCTACGTCATTCTGTTTACTTTCAAAACCGAATGAAAATTGTTTTCTGTTGTCTGATGGTTTTATATGGAGATATTTTGTCGTGTTGGTGTCTCTGTCTTTTTGTCTCTGATAAAGATCCAGCCGCAATTTTTGTGAAGCCAGGGGCTTGGGCTTGACTTTCCCACCACGCAAAGCCAATTATGTTTATTTATACTGACCATATGCATATGAGACTGTGCTTGTATGTCCGACATCACAACTTCTTGCATGTGAACATTGTTTACTTGTTAATTTATTTGTTTGTTTGTTTGTTTGTTTGTTTGCTACTTGTCAACCTGTCTGTAAACCCAGCTAACAAGTTTCATACATTTTTGATGAAGTTCATCATTTTCCAGCCTAAAGAATGTCATCGTTCGAATCATTTCAACAAATTTTCTTTGTTGTTTTTTGTGAATGTGTGGTCCCCCCAACTTTGGACGTGGTTTGAAAGGTCTTTGTTTAGTCTTAGATGTTTAAGTTAAATACCATTATAGGTTCAACGAGGATGCGGTTAAAAGCGGTCGTCAATGGCTGCTTGAGGTGTGTTCAAATACGTTGCCGGGTGACAGAGTGCTGGCCAGTCGCGTCCACAGCTCCCTCTTACACGGCCTCAGCCTCCGCAGCGACTGCAGGAAGTCGTTGAACTGCGCCATGCCGCCCGGCGCCATGACAAAGGCCTTCTGTGCGCTCTGCACCACGCTGATGAAGTCGTCGTACTCGGGCTGGGTCACGTGGTACATGCGCTGGTGAATGCACTGGATGTACATCTGGACGCATTTCTGGACGATGGGGCTGAGGATCGGGGAGCGTAGGTTGGCCTGGATGGAGATGTGGTTGTTGGAGGCCAGGTAGTGAGCGGCCTCCCAGGCGATGGCGTGGAGGACGAAGGGACTGACCACCACGTTCAGAACGCAAGCGCAGAACTGCTGCAGATAGCTGGAACCTGGACACCAAAAAAACAACAAATATCAATTCACATTTTCATTTCATTTCCCTAACTTCATTAATTATTTTTCAGGTATTGACAAACACAAGCCACACTTGATTGGTGGTATACCGTATCAGGATCCTGAATTTGACTTCCAATTCATGGTAACTCACCTAGCCTCTTAGATATCTCCAACAGCCACTTGATGTCCTCTCCGTACGGTGGATTGGGAGAGAACCGTGCCTGTGTTCTCTCATCATGCACCCTCCTTGCTAAAGTATCGATGGCGAGCATCCCTACCCTGTATGTTGCATCTAAATAGAACAGTCCTGTGTGCTGATGTGGGCCCATGGGCCCGACCACTTGCTGTAGAGGGGGGTTCTGCTGGGGAGGGGACTGCTGTGCCGTGGCCTGCCTTGGGTGCATGACGGGTAGAGGGTATCCCGCGTGTGGACCTCGGAGGGGCACGCCTTGCTGACCGTTCGGGGGAACCTGTGCGGGGAACTGATTCGGGATGGGTAGGGGCACCCCTTGGGGTACGGGATTCTGGGGTGAGTAAGGACACGTGGAGTAGTACGGTGGGCACTGATGGACTGCGTTCCAGTGCACGCTGTGCGAGTTGGGCTGCAACTGTCTATGGTCTGATGCCCCGTGTCGTCCGTGCGGCAATGCAGGGTATCCTTGGAATGTTCCTGGTAACCTGGGTAGATACGCAGGGTCCACCTGGACGTACTCTGGACACCCCGGGTGGTAGACCAGCGGTACCTGTACGGCCTGGGGGACTCGAGCCACTCCGTAAGGCAACAGCAGCGGGCTGACCATGGCTGCGTTGGGAGCGACGCTGACCGCCACTGAGTACGGCACAATCTGACCATTTTCCGTGGTGGGCGAACCGTTTCGACCCCCGGCTGGTTGTGCCTCGGCGCCTTCACTGGGGCGGGCGCGGCGACTGTTGTTTGCCCCGCACATTTTGTCATGGAGCCACTCCCACTGGCGAGCCACGTTGAACAGTACATCAGGGTAGACATCACCGCCCTTAGCAGCGCTTTCCACGGCTAGACAAGCATTGGCCAACATCTGGTAATCTTGCTCTTTACACTGCAAATAAACACATCTCCACGTTAGCCTTTTTAAAAATTTGAAATACTGTTATTTCAAGGAGCAAAGCGACAAAGAAAGTATCTTTGAAAATCTGTCAAAAATACAAACATTCTCGGAAGAGAGAAGGACAGTCTTACCTGTGTCAACGCCCTGTTGACCTCAGTGGGGTTCAGAGCGTGGGCGTGCCGAAGACACGACAAGGCCAGCTCCGCGGCCGTCCCGACCATGTTAGGATCTAAACCTCGGGAGGCCTTGTCGGCCAATGAGGCGGCTTCCGTGGGGGTCAGGTGACCTTCCCAAGTGTCCACTAGCATACTGATGGCCGCGCTGCCGATCTCCATGGCTTGGCCTGGTCGTGAAAGCAGGGTTAGGGGAATGAATCGGTCAAAGGAGGAAATCTCTCAAAGAATGGTGGCAGTTGTACAGAAACGTATTGACATTCAAATCATTCATGAAGTAGTTTAAACCCAAACTCATAAAGGATGACCAACTTGCTGCCTGAGTAATCGATTCACCCTGAACACAAACAGAGCACACTGGTCGAAACGTCGAGAGTAAAACCATCGGTTCTTCTCAGAACAAAACTATCTCACAGAAGAGATTACATGGAGTCACCGCAAACCTGCCTTATTTTAAGCTACCTTGAACAACATGCATCAGTGCCTTGAAAATATCCTGGCATCATAAGGCATTGAATATGAATCTACAGAAGTAAACTTTTGACAAATTGGTATCAAAGAAGATATTACTCTACCTGTTATCCAAGAGACGTGAGACGAGTAGGTCCTAGACAGCCAGTTGGTAGTCACAGCATTGTGAAGCCAGAGGGCGTACAACCCGATCTCAAATGCACACAAGTGCAGTCCGCGGTGCGGTCCCGAGTGGTTGGCGTTGGCGGCAGGCTGCGTGAAGAGCGACGTGCTGCTGGACCCGCCAGCCTTGGTCAGAACCGTCCGGGCCAGCTCGAAGAAGAAGTGGGCCGAGGCCTCGCTGGGCTGGTTGGGAATGGAGGGCGAGGCGTCGCTGCGACCGCCTTTCTTTCCAGCTTTCCTGTTGAAACATTTGCAAAATTACAATTATAGAGTCATCAAATCCACCACACAACAAGGGAGACCGACTGGATTACCCAAAGTCATTAAAAGAAATGAAAAGTAAATATACTCCCCAGGGAGTTGAGATTGTTTTTTCGGGAATGTAAATGTAGCCCAATGACCAGGGATAATAATAATGCATGCCATGAGCGGCTATTAGGTGGATACCGGAACTTTACAAGTGTTCCTTTTCATTATTATCATTAGGAGTGAGATTCGAACCTACGACCTTATGGATTGCCGTACCTGCACTCTACAATCTGAGCTACCCAGCCCCTATTAAGATGGCAGTGTCTCAAAGTAAACAATTTCATCAAGATCAGTGGTTCATGTCTTGGAGGTGCCTACCTGACTCCTTTGGAGTTGGGCGTTGAGCTCCTTGAGTCAGCGCCTTGAGTATCAGATGCAGACGACGGACCTGGCCGTATCCATGGTGATGAAGGCATCAGACTAGTAGTTAAAACCAAAAAAAAAACTAAAAACCTCACGCCAAAAAAGGAATTAAAGTCCACAAAAAAAAAGGCCAAGCACTAAAATTCTGGATTAGGTAAAATAAAAAAATTTTGCAAAAACATTTTTGAAGAGATGCTGGATCATTTTTGGAATAAAATTTGTGTCCTCAGCCATAGTGAGGCCATTTTCAGAATCTCAACTGGAGTTGGTAAATCAAGTCCAATCATAGTCAGGTTTCTGACTGGGACTGACCGCCACTCTCAGCCTAAGACTCACCCTTCGACATCTCTGATCTTAGGTCTGGCACCCGATGTCCCCCTCTCTGCCGAGCTGCTGGAGCTTATGGAATCACTGGAGTTGCCGCTGCTGCCGCTGTCGCTGCCCGGACCGTGGTACCTGCCCCATCCGCCCGGGGGCACGCGACGCCCCATCGTTGGGGAGTTATCACTGGATGTGGTCTCGGGTGCACTGCTATCAATGGCTGCCATACCTGAAAAAACGAACGACGGTTTAATTCTCGTTGAGAACTGACAGTGTTTCATTAGCAGTGGGGATTAGTAGAGATTGTGCTGATCTCATGCTCTCTACCATGTGCAGGATTATCTCATGGTCTTACCTTTGCTTCTTTTCTGGTTCTTCCCGAATATCCTCCCCCAGTACATATAGCTGCTGCTCCGCCCACCGCTGGCCCTCGCTTGGGCCTGCCTCCATTGGTCGATGTCTGGTCCCACCGAGATCATTCCCGAACACGAGCCGGGGTCTTCGTTCCAGCCCGTAGCCACCACATCGGAGGGTGCCCTCAAGGGTTGGGCCGATGCAGAGGGTGCGGCCCGACCCTGTTGTTGAGATGAAGATGAGGAGGAGGAAGCGGCACACGGTTGCTCGGGAGACACAGACTTGCGATTGTTCAGATGCTGAATGCAGCTTGCGATGCTGGGAGTCTCCGAGTCCGGATGCTGGGGCTGGTGTTGCCCGCTGGCGTCCACTCGAGCCCCAGCCAGACCCTCCACGAGACCAGCCACCGGAGGGTCAACAGAGGGCGCCCTGTCTCCAGTTTCATTCTTGGGGCTGCTGCTCTGGGGGTTGGGCCCGTGATGGTCGGCTTCCTGCTGACCGTCGGCTGCCATTGAGGATGCGTTGCTATGATTACCGTCTTGAGATGATGAACAGGTGGAGGAATGTGGCAACTGTTGAGATGAACGCTGGGTCTTGGGCCCTTGTTTGTCCAATAGAGCATCAAGAATCTGTCAAAGACAGGAACAAAAAACTTTCAGGAATTATATTCGAGTATTTCCAAGAGTCCACAATGTTTTCCTTCAACAGTAAAGCAAACAATTTTCTTGAATCTTTCAAGTATTCAATTAACAGCAACAAAATAAGACAATAATTGACCAACTTTATGCCTCCAGAAAATAAAGAACTGACTTTTGGGAATTGGTGTAGAACAAAATTTAAAAAGTATTAAGGAAAACTTCATTTTCAGGCCAACAAAGTGACTTCCTCATGGACTCAAACACAACGATCCTCATGGCAAAAGCTCAAACCCAAAACCTGCGGAATTCTCTGAAAGTTCATGAAGTTCCCCAAAGCATTCGGTCAAAATGACTCCACACTTGACCCGAGAGAGAATGACCACTGACCTTTCTGAGTTTACTCTGGTCATCCTTGTAGTGGACCAGCAAGGTGGTGCTCAGTTCCCCTTTCTGCCTACGAATTCCCTCGCACAGCAGAGGGTGTTCCGACTCAGACACGTTGATCTTGATGGCCAGAGCGGCCACGGCTGCGTCAAAGCCAACCTTCTCGTCGTTGGGTAACCGATCACGCGCAGAGATGGTGCGATTGTGGGAACGCCCCAGAGATGCTGTCTGACCTGAAAGGAGACGTTTAGCACAAGATGAACGGTTTGGCCTTTGAGAAAGATCCTGCTAGGATCGAAACCTCTGGCCATCCTAACTCTCAACATTTAGTCTTGAGAAAAATTCTGCTAGGATGAAAATGTCAGGCCCTCCAAACTCCAAGCAGGAGAGAAACAGATCATAATCCATAGATCTTATCACACACAAAAACCAACCCTAACGTACTAATAGCAAAGACCAGTATTAAAAACTCCATTTGAACCCCTTTTGATTTGGAAGTACTATAATGGCTGCCGTCATCAAGGTTGTATTGCATACCTGGGAGGCAGAGCGCATCGAAGATGAAGAGGGCCAGCAGGGCGGCGCTTCGCAGGACAAGGGCGCCCTCGTGGAGATCTTGAGCCAGCTGTCGGATGGTTGTCAGCTCGGTCGGCGTCAGGGGCAAACGTTTGAGCAGGGCGACCAGATCGGACTCCTGATTGGCTAGCTTGACCTACGAGGAGGGAGGAAATAATGCTGACGTTGGCAACTGTGCTATTCCTCTCTGATTCTGTGCTTATCAATCACAATCCTTCACAAGTAATCTACACAGGCAACAAGCAAACAGACAAAAATCCTGAAGACAGACAGACTGAAGTGATAATCCCAGCCTACCTCCAGAGCCTTAGTCGATGCTGGTTGTCTGGGCAACTCCAGGCCAAACATGCCGATCTTGAACGCCAGATGGTGGCAGTCCGGTTGCTCGGACAGCACGCTGCAGAGGAACGCTGCCTTGGCGAGCGTCATGGTGGACAGAGTGCTCTGCTGGTGTATGTGCTTCTTCCGCGCCTGAAAACATCAGAGAGAGAGAGAAAAAAGGACAAGCAGTGTGAATATGATCCTTTCCAATTCGTCTTTGAGATGAGTTGCCATAGTAACTTGTGTTATGACATCACACTTTGCTTAGCAATTGAGAGTTGGGCTTTTAGCCTTTTTGTGAAATTGAGCCGCGGACAAGGAAGGCCTGTGACCTCAGCCCAAGACAAGAAAGGTTGTGACCTCTGTGAGAGTTCCTGTTTCCTGGCCTTGTGACTTACCCTGTTGGACAGGTTGCTCGGCGGAGGGTTATCCAGCTCGGGAGGGTTGGCCAGCATCTCGTCGGCTAGTTCGATGGCCAGCTTGCAGGCGTGCCGGGTGTAGCCATGGGCGTGGAGGGCCTCCGCCCGGGAAAACATGATCTGCAAAACGTTGGAGGAAAAAAAAGGACACAAGATTACAAGCTGAACTCAGAACTAAGAGAATCTGATTCTACCAGACTTTCCTGAAAGTGGTAGGTAGGGCAGACTCTAATGTGGTATTCATAGCCACGGGCATTGTCTGATTCCTAGAAGGCATCACACTGCCAATAACTACAACATAAAACTGGCACCATATTATGAAGCTCTTACAGACCTGCAGTCCTGATACAGCGAAAAACCAAATCAAGTGACCACTACTTCCTAGAAGCATGGTTTTCTCAACTATTTCTAATTAGCTAAAGTGATGCCACCTGCTATTTACCTCTATTTTGTCCTCCATTTTTTTGATGCTGGCGAACGGATTCGGTGCGTCGCTCTTCTTTTTTGGCGCCTGCTCTGCCAGCTTGGCTTTGGTGTCGTAGAAGTAGACCTGGTATTCGTCCCCTGAGATTCTCGGCGCCTCGTTCTCCTCGCCTTTGGCCTCGGCGTTGCCGGAGTTACCGGCATCAAGGGAGGAATCGGAGTCGGGCAGCAGGCCCTTGGGCTGTTTCTCTAGGCTGACGTCAGCTGAGTCCACTGACTCGCTGCGCTGTAAGTGTTTTAGTTTTGCCTTGCGCTTTCCGCCCGCTTTGGAGTCCCTGCTTTCCACGGCTGCGATGGGCGAGTGGTGCACGCATGATTGGCTAGTCCTTGGCGGGGAGGCTCCACCCTCCGCTCCGCCATCCACCCCTTTATCAGTCGGGCAGGTGCACTCCAAACCCTGAAAATCAGAGTCCGTGTCCTCCGATCGGCTGGAACTTAGCACACGTTGGTCGTCCACCCCAGAGCTACTGCTCGTGCTTGACTCGGATGAGCTTAACCTGTGTAATTCGTTGCTTGATCCCTTTGGAACATCCCTCACCTGAGGGTCTACCTCAGCTGCATTGGAACAGCCCACTGCTTCTTCAGTCCTGATTGGTGGAACAGGCTGGGAGGGTCTACTCTGTTGGGTGGTCTGATGGGGAGTCTTCTTAATACTGGTTGAGGCTGATGCGCCGGCGTCAACCCTGTCTTTCCTCGGGTCGGTGTAGGTCACGCCCTCGACCGGATAATCCTGCCAGTCCATTAAGCAGGCTTCGATCGCTGGCTTGAAACCATTGAAAACTTCAATGTCCACACGGCGTACATTCGTCACGTTACCGACGGTGTTGGCGAAGTTGGGTCCCCGTCCCTTCCGGACTTTGTCGATGACCTGCAGATGCCACTTCCTGAGCTCCTCTTGTAGATCTCCTCGCTCCGCGGGCGTGATGGCGGGATTGAGGGCCACCAGGCGCCACAGCGAGACTATCTCGTCGCACATGCTGGCGCAGGCATGCTGGGCTACGGCTGTGGTGCTGTTGCTGTTTGCACGGTGACCGTGGTTGCCATGGTGAGAATGCAGGGCAGAGGTCCTCGTGCTGAACCACCAAACAACGATCTAAACACAAAAAAACAACCCGACGTAAAAGATAACAAATGTATACCAAACAAATCTGAAAGAGAAACAAATAAAGATTACGTGGGAAATCGAAGAGCAAAACATCAGTGAGGAATGGAACACTGAGAAGAATTTTGCAAGGGGAAGAAAATGACAGCTACCTGATCACAGATGATGCATTCCTCGGTCAAGATCTTCAGGAGGTTGACGGCATTATTGTCTCGCCTCCTGCACATCTCCCGGACGATGGAGAGGAGATTCCAGATTCCCTCCGGCTCCCGTCCTCTCAGAGGCCTGAGGAGGTTGGTCCACTCGGCGGCTGCCTGGGGAGCGCTCGAGGACAGGTACAATGAGGTGACATCACTGGAAGGGGGAGAAGAAGAGGCAAAAATGCTCGCATCAATTTGGTCTGATCATCTCATCATGTTTAAATCACTCTTCAGTAACTGAATTAGCAGATGGGATTCTTCATTCTAAGAGAGTAAAGGCAGTTTGCTCCTAACAGGTCACTTTCAGGAAAGCGTCTGCAATGTCAGCAGGATTATTCAATGACATCCAACCTCGCCACCATCCTGACTCAGACGTGACCCATGCAACTTTAGACTAATAAACTACAACAAGCGCTTGACCGGAGGGTCTTAGGAATTGAAGACTTTTCAGTTCGGTGAGGGTACGTCGTCATTCCGGTCATTCCAATTAATGATGTTATGTGAGAAAATGTGTCAAGCTGAGATGTTGGGCTATTTATGGTGGAGGCAGCACGTCAGGGACTGTCTGGGGTGAAAAGGAAGATGTCCTCACTGAGAGAAACTAAAGATAAGGTGTGTTAATACAGCTCATCTTGATATGACAACCTGAAGTCTCACAAGGAGACCACTAGTCTTAGCGGGAATAGCAGTATCATATTAAGACATCAAAGACAAGCCTCGTACCTGAATACAATCGGTGTGGGTCCCGTGAACCGAATCAGCGTCTTCTTGATGTTCTCGTGCATGACGGCATCGTCCAGGAACCAGCGGGTCTGCTCGGATGCCGAGGGGCCGGCCGTTGGGTCCGGGGCGCCGCAGACCATGTTGATGGTGTTGGCCTGGGAGGAGAGAAGCTCATCCAGAAGACGCTGCGCCGTTGGGAGGATCTGGAACCAAAAAAATTGAACTGTATTGAACCGAACCGAACATACAGAAATGTTTTATTACTGTTTAAAACTCTGAAAGGTGAAGAAAGACTATTGACTGGAGTGGAATTTGAACCTGCGCTCAACAAAATCTTTACTGATTTCACTCCTCACCTGACGTGGCAATTCGCTGATCAGATACTGCGAGAACTTCTGCAGCTGGTCCCGGTGGAGTCGGGACAGCGACTCGGAGACCGGCGCCCTCAGGCAGACCTGCAACGGGTGGACGATGCGAAAGAGACAGAGCGCCACCACGTGACTGCACCACTTGCTGGCCGAGGAGCAGGTGCAGGAGCAGGAGGAGATGCGACGACGGTCGAAGGTGATGGCCACGTTGAAGGAGCCCTGCTGGGTCATGCCCTGGGTGGGGACGACCGTCCCGCTCAGATGAAAGCCTTCAAGGGAGAAGAAAGAAGAAAACCCAACAGTTAGGACTGTCACGGGCATGCCCTGGTTTACTTTACATCCTCTGGGACAGAGTTTCAATTACTCGAGTCAATGACTCGAGTTGAGTCTAACTCGAGTCACATTTTTTGGTGACTCAACTCGACTCGAGTCCCGAAGGCTAAATGAGTCTACTCGACTCAATTCGAGTCACAAAAATTGGTGATTTGTAACAACTCTGTTCTAGGAAGTGGCAGAAAATTCTTAGCTAATCCATGGACTAGGATTGTGCAAACTTCTTCTACGATTACGATAAACACGAGGCAGAGCCATGAAACCTTGCCCTATTCATTCACGTTTGTTTATACATGTATGTAATTTGTTTTATTTGTTTATTTATCTGTTTCTTTGAGTGAGGCAAAAGGTTTCAGCTTGGATCCAGAAAGTAAGTGGGTTTCCAATTTGGCTTGCCACTGGTATCCGTGCTCTCCAAATGTTTACAAGCATGTAGCAGTGCCTGTATTTTTACTCAAATTGGATAAAACATGGTGCCCTTCGCACTAAACTTAATACCCACTAGATGTTCAGTTGCCCCATGACAAAATCCAGGCAGACAGTACAGGCACGATATACAGAACAACACACACGGCAACCTACTGACATTATAAATGCTTCCATGTGATTTGGCATACAGTACATGTGGTATTCTCATCGAGACAAGATGCCATGACCCTTCAGCAATAAGGATTAGGTGCAATGGTGGATATAAGAGCCATATCCAGCGAGACAGCTAAGTATTACAGGCAACTTGGAGGCAACCAACTACACCGAATGCAAGAGGAAAATCGTGATAGTACAATTTATACATGTATGTCATTTAGGTTAAACTTGATCAGTGGAAATGTTAAGAACGGCTGTAGAATGTTAAAGAATGTTCATATCATGCACAGAGCATTGAAGCTGCAATGAAAATTGAGATATGTCTAGATTGCGAGATTGCCTGTTATACAGAAGCTCCTCTGTAATACTTCATGAGTTAAAGGTGCACCATAAACCCTACACCATAATTCTGTTTGCACCAAGTCCAAAAACCCACACGGGAAACTGACTGGAAGTCATTGAAAAGTGAACAAAGAAAAATTGACTGGAGCGGGATATGAACCAGCGATCTCCAGAATACTACAACGGCACACAATACCAACTGAGCTATCCAGCCCTATGTTGGTGGTTTCCCTAATAGTCAATTATCTTTGTTCATTTGGCAGTCAGAAGCCATGAAACCACTCACATACCGCTATATCCCATGGATCATTTTTATCGATACGCACAGCATTAACAATGCTGCAATCTAAGAAACAGTACATTGGGGATCACTCAAAGAGGATGTGGCTTTTAAAAGACAAATTCGGGTATAAAGCTGTCACATGGCATCAGACGTTTAATCTTGATTTATTTCTCTCGTCTTCTTCTGTTTTTGTTTCTCAAATGTTTCAATTTTTTTCTTCAGTTGTACAGAATTAGGCGCCAGTGGACAATTCAATCCGATTCCTCATCATTCCTCAATTTGCCAAGGTTAGGGTTTCATCTTTCGATTTTTGCGGCAATGTGAATCACAGTCATCTTCGTCATAAAATCGTGACGATTGTACAGTCTGGGCAAATCGGTTCCTAATCAGTCTTTTGATTCTCTCATAGTAATGTGAGATTTTTCCCTGCACATGAATGGTTTGTGAATCATCTTTGTCTTTTGTTTTTATTATTATTATTATTATTTATTTCTGGTACTGAAACCAAGTATTCCTCAAAAGTGCCTTAGGTACTGTAGCTCGAAAGCCTGATGAAACCTTTAATGGAACGATGATGAGAAGAAGATACAGTTTCAGAGGTGGGAGAAAAACACCCAAGTAATATTCTGGGTAAAACCCACAGAATCAGGCAGGGACTGAAAACCCAATCCACTTGTGGACCAAGCCGGAATTGAACCCAGTCCACC
Organism: Astropecten irregularis; assembly: GCA_963971285.1. Lineage (NCBI taxonomy): Eukaryota > Metazoa > Echinodermata > Asteroidea > Paxillosida > Astropectinidae > Astropecten > Astropecten irregularis. The sequence continues at coordinate 12,497,844 of OZ020263.1, forward strand.
AGAGGTGAAAGGAGAGGAAAGAACCACTACGCCAACCTTGCTCCCCATTCTTTGTTCGTTCGTCTTTGTTCGTTTTCTCAGAATGACATGAAAATTAATTTGCCAACCTTCGGGCTTTGTCGTCGTGATTTAACAAAGTTTAAAAAACAACTTGTAATAATCTAGAATCCTAAAATAAAAATTGCACACTTCCGCGATTCCACAAAGGAAACAGCAAGAATTTCGGGTCTGGAATTTAAATCATTGAAAAGGGAATAACGAAAAAAAGGCAAAATTTAGAGGATGGCGGAGGGTTGAGAAATGTTCCGTCAAAGGTACGGTACAGGATTGGTAAAATACCCAAACAGAAATGCTCACAGATTTACGTATAAATTTCAGGTTATGAAGATGGTGCTGGTAGAAACATAGTTGTTAAAATATTTCCGCCTGAAATGCTGTATTCGTCCAGAAATGAGTAAAACAAAGACTGAAAACAGTTTTGATCTCGGGGTAAGATCAAAACCATTCTTTATGTTTTATAAGAAAAATTGAGTCCTGTTTTTGCTGTTTTTGCTGTTTTCTCGTGACTCAGATGTCAGATTGAGCTCAAAATTTTCACAGGTTTATTATTTCATATACATGCTGGATCAGACAGAGTGTGAGTGCTGCTCTGTGACCTTTACCAATCATGTATTATACCTTTAATGACATAGTCTCTAGACTCTAAGCTGTGTTGTGAGTTTCAGTCTTACCTATTTGGAGTGCATCCTTGACGGCCTTGCTCTTGACCATGTGCTCTCCTTTCTGATACTCGTCTGGGCTTCCATTGGCCAGACAGGAATACAATCTGCAGAATTGAAATTTACAAATTATCACAAAGTGACATTCTCTGGTTGTACAAATTTCAGCAATTCATAGGATAACTGGTCAAAGAGCCAAATCTTCCGACCAACTGGGCCCAATAGCGCTCCGCACTAATGACGTCACAAAATCCCCAGATGTCAGACAAACATAGTCTCACAAGTAGTGTACATGCAAGCGCGCACACACACACGTTTGCATGGTTGCAATGTTTGTCTGAGATCCGGTGCTATCTTTGGCGCAAGTGCGGAGCGCTATTTTATGGCTCTGCTCACCGCATAATTTGGCACTTATAATCCTCATTCTACACTTACAGTGCTAGCGTAAATGTTCTACATGACTGAGCAATAAATCCTTATTTATGTGTACTATGTTGATATTTTGATACCTGTTATTTTAGAATGGATTCACAAAACGGTGCCGGTGCCGGTGCCAGAACTTGAGCCTGAGCCTGAGCCTGAGCCTGAGCCTGAGCCTGAGCCTGAGCCTGAGCCTGAGCCTGAGCCTGAGCCTGAGCCTGAGCCTGAGCCTGAGCCTGAGCCTGAGCCTGAGCCTGAGCCTGGGCCTGGGCCTGGGCCTGGGCCTGAGCCTGAGCCTTAGCCTTAGCCTGAGCCTGAGTCTAAGCCCAAGCCTCCATTTCCAAAAGGCCCATAATATCTGATTCATCACAATACTTGCCTGATATCCTCCTCATTCTCAGGGAAACTCCAGAATGCTATGCGGAGCTGCAGGTTCTCGGGTACAGGTGGGTAGATGCGCTCCACAACCTCAAAGGGGAAATTCAAAGCGACAGTCTTGGCCGCAAGCTCAACCAGTTGAATGACTGAAAAGAAAAAGGAAAACAAAACTAGTCTATTAGCTGCAATTACAATTTATATAGTACGTGTACATATTTCCGACTTCGCTGTAGCTGTAGACTAAATATATACTTGAACTATTGAAGCCCTGCGATCGATCGTAACTCGAGTTACGAAGGATAACCCATCATAGGGGGCCTATCCTACGTAGGGCTGCAATGCATCAAAAGCCATACAATGTAGTACATTGAAAGTTACGATGAGTTTGGTGAAATCGACCCTTGATCACAGATAACAGTGACCAATTGAAAGTATTTAAATTTAATCTAATTCAATGCTGAAAAGCCAATACATATGCCTATAATACATGTAACAACGTTTTTACTTAAAACAATTTTTTTCAGCATCATAACACTGATCCATACCAAAGTTCCCAAATGAACGCACAAAATATATGTTGAGATACATGTATTTATGACCGTTTGGCACATGTATGTAAATGAGGACATGAAATAAGGACCTTGTACACACTGAGGTGACTACATGTACTATGTATCGATGTGTGTACTCCACCATATGTGAGCAGCTGTGCAATTCATGTCACAAGCTGCCATCGCAGACATGAATGATACAGCCATCCTAAAATAGCTGACATAGACAGAAAGTACACAGCTCTTCTTCTTGTAACCATTTATATTTATATTGGACAAATCATTGGGATTTCATGGACTTAGGCTGCGGTGGGGTGGTTTGGGGAGGGGAGGGGAGGGAGTCATGGCATTGGAATGGCCAAGAGAAAAATTCCCATGGGTCAAGGACTCAAGGTATATAGTAGTGAGTATAATTATCACGGGCCCTAGGAATTTCAATTCTTAGGACAAGGTTCTTTATAGGACAAGGTTAAATTTCACCCATAAGGGAGATCCTACTGAAAAGTCAAAATGTAGAGAATATTCACCGACATCATAAAATCACGTGATTGGCCGTCAAGCTTTTCTACGTTGTCCATAGTTACCCGTAGGACACAGTACATGTACGTTGCATATGTGCACTGAAGTGTATTGTTTCGCGTGTACAATCATTGTGCTTGACGGCCAATGACGTCACGTGAATAACCTCTAAAGACTGTAGACATCTTATAAAGAGGATTTCCAGGGAGCATAGGGTACAGCAAGGCCAAGACCAGGACAATAGAGGCCAAGGATGGAGGCCATGGCCTCTTATAGATGGCCTTCAAAGCCTTTTCATAATGGCCTTCAGAGTTCAAAGCCTTACAAGTGTCAACTTTATACACAGGGAAAGGAGATTAAGGCTGCAACCGAATCTGTTGTCTAGAGCTAGGTCTAGGTCTTTGCTCCATTATAAATACGCAGTGACACCTAGACAATAGACCTAGCCGTAGCTCTGGAAGCCCATTTCGGACACGGCCTTAGCATGTCAGAGTGATCCACATGTTTTCTCTATCCTTCCAAAAAACTAAAAGTCTTGAAACTACATTAACTGACTGCTACGCTTCTGAAATTTCTGTATTTCTAATGTCGTCTGTAAATATGTAGGCCTAAGTCACTGCTTTATATTATGTGGTTTCCGACAGAGCAGATTCTGCCGGAAATAGGAAATGAAGGCAAGGTACAATGTAACCAATGTATTATTTAACTATTCCTAGATACCTGGCCAGGATACAATGCACGATACATATACATTTAACCACAGAGTTCACCAAATGTTCTGCAATCAATTTCACATCCAAAAAAAAAACCTGACCTAAGTCTGCAGTATCCGGATAGACAAGTAATATTAAACATAATTATCAGATGTTTTTTGTGAATTTACAGTAAATTTCTGCCACAATCTCTTCTTTTGAACCCGGAACTCGCATTAAAAGCACTTTGTTGGGACATTCAAAAGCCCAAGAAATCAGAGCAAGTCCAAAGAATCAAACTTTAATATGAAGTAGTCACTGTAATTTATAAGTAAGTTGAAGTTAACAAAAATATATAATTAATAGAAAAACACAAAAAAGTTTCAACAAAAACAAAACAAACGTTCTGTCTTTCATGCGAGCTTCAAAAGGAAACAAAATGGATCCCAATGAAATTCAGTACATGAATAGGCCTACATTATGATTTACTATTCCTCAGTGGTCTAATCCACATTCATGTTCATGTACATGTAGGACAACAGGGCAAGCACGATGTAACCTGCACACTTGTGCCAGCTCCATGCAATCCTGTTTCCTTTACCATTTCCCTTTTCCATTAACATAATATTTGGGGAAAACCCCTCTAGTTTGAGTTTTATGTATACATGTAGGTTGCCCCTCCCCAACACCCTGCCCCGCCCGGCCCACTCGCCCCTCGCCCCTCATCAGGGCAATCCCAATTTTTTTCTCATACTGCTGCAGATCCCTTGCTTGGAGTTGGAGTGATTCCAGTCTTCATGTACACTGTACATGTAGTTCCAAAATTACAAAAATAAAACAAAATGTTCAGTCAAATGTTATTTGGCCAAATTTCAGGTTTGCAGTACGGATAAAAGGCCTACAGTATACATTTAAGTTCAAGGTTTCAAATTGAGAATAAAAAATGGAAAACAATCAGAAAAATCACTAGTGAACTTTGATATTACAATATTTTTCCACTGGCATGTTGTATGTATGCAGGCCTATATTTGTTTTCAAATCATTTTGATGGCTGATCTTTGGTCAAGGGAATATCAGATTTTACACAAAACTCTGCGTGGCTTGAACATGACTGTTATATTCCTCTGCATGCATGTTGTAGGCCTAATGTGTCATTTGAACATGTGTTAAAGTACATCACTGATAATAATACATTAATTACAGATTGACACACTTCTGAAAGCCGGCCAAAAAACTGCAAAATGCAATGGGTAGTTTGAGAGGCCACGAGATATACAGCAAGATAAATTTCAGTTATTAGCAACTAAAAATCAATTATTAGCTGGAACATTTCCCGCTATATTAAGTTTCAATTTGACTTGTTACATATTTTATAGAGTACTTATATCTGAAATAATAATTATTGTTACCCCAATATAGCATACATAATGCCACAACAGTATATTGTACATGTACAGGTTTTTGCAATTGTACATGTAAGCCTACAGTTTACAATTTATCATGTGGTTGCGTTAAGAATTTATTTAACGGCAATAAGAAAGATGTATCCCCCCACAGTGGTGTGTACATGACTAAATTTAACATGTACAATCACAATTCAACATGTAATGTACTAATGTACACTGTACATTTACAATTTAACATGTAATGAACATATTTACAATTTAACATGTGACATGTCGGCCTATTGCCTACACAATGATTTAAATACGTGTGAAAGTACACGTACATCCATGTATTTACAATGGAACAAATAATCACGAAGACTATGGTGTCAAACAACGTACATGGACATGAACTTGCACATAATACATAGTACATGTACAATTGATCCACAGTGCCACGTACATTGTGTAGTGTAAAGGTCAGGTCACGAGTCACCTTCAGCCCAGCATCCCTAGATGTACAGTCTGGAATCCACTGAGCCGGAATGACCTAGTTAGTTCAGGCTCATAACAAAGACAGCCTATTTATGACAACAATCAAATTCAATTTATGCTTGACTTCAGAGTTCAGGAAACAAATGCCAGCCTCCTCCCCCACACCCCCACACCCCCACACCCCCCCCCCCCAAAAAAATAGAAATTTTTTGAGAATAGAAAATTGATTTTTTTTTTTATGTAGGCCTAATTTTTCAAATACTGAACTATAGAAACGAAAGAACTAACCCAAAATTGATTTTTTTGTTTTTAATTTTAATTTACAGAAAAAACAGTTCCTGGTCTAAGCCTCTGATAAAATGCATTTGACAAAATGCATTGTTTTCTTTCAAAAATTACACATATTTTGCAATTATATTCAATGCATAATATTAAATTCAACATTATCGGTCTCTTTATCCATTTCCATGGAAACTATGCAATTATAATTAGCCATTATTAAGTAACTTGAGTGTCCTATGCATTTGAAGTACATGTATAACATACGGTACATGAATTCAGCAATAAATTCAATGAATTCACCACAAGTTTGTTTTTCAACTTACTGGGTAGTGAATTAGCCCTAATCCGTTCCATGGCCAGTAAATTCATAGTGCTGCTAAAATATGCACCACAGACTGACAAGGAGGCGGAAACTAGACTTGCCCTTCCCCCTTTTTCAACAAAACTCACAAATGTGTGGATCAGTTTGTGGTATAACACCAAGATGTAGGCCCTTATGTTTGGTTCACACTTCTCTTTCGGTGTCAACGTTGCGACTAACTTGCTATCATCAGGTGATTGTTAATTCCAAATATTTTATTTGAATCACAACGCTGCCAAGAAAATAAGCCATGATTTTTGGTCTGCTGTTTGGGTAATTGTTATTTTGGATTCAAATCTTTTTTAAAAGCACTCAATATACTTTTGACTGTGGCTTATTTTTTCCTGCTTGGTTAATGTCCAAACCTCCGGGAAATGGCGACGCACCAAAACCCAAAACACCACATTTTGCATTTCGGGACATTTAACATGCAGAACAAAATGTGAGCAGATCAGCAAAAAAAAATTCTAGCTCCCATGGAAGCCTGTTGAATCATTTCAAGTGCCTAGATCCGAATTTTCGTAGGCGACCACAACTTGATGACACATAAACATAGGTTTCAAACGAAACGGCTAAATTTAGATTGAAAAACCAGTCTGCAATCCGAGAGAGAGAGATAAATCATATCCTTCCCTTGGCAATTATTGATGGCTTTGTTCATCAAATCCGTTACGAAAATGTTACAAGACTCGGAGAATCATCATCCAGGCTTGCACTTGCAGGGATCGAGAAAAAACCTGCTTAAAAAAACCCTTCAATCCATCATATTTTTTTTCTTTTGCGTAGTCAAATACAGGTCAATGTAGGGTAGGTTTTAGGGCTTTTCTGCATATGTTTTAAGCCAGGGGTTGGGAAAATGGTTTCTAAAATTGGACTTTGACTGAAAAATGGGGTGCCTAAAAGGTACAATCATACCTCTTCATGTAAACTGCATTAAAAAGAGAAATTAAGGGGGTCAAAAACAATAAACAGGGTGTCCAGACACCAAAAACCGCTCTACGTCACTACCACTTGTTTAAGTCCCATAAAAGCACAGTGTCACTATATGCCTACACGTTATTTGTCACTTACAAAGCAAAGGGAGGCATGTACCAGTATACATTTCGTACCAGTTTTGGGACAAAAATTACCCTTGAATTTAAACATTTTTTGGAGTTAACAATCTACAGCGTATACAACAAAACTGTCCGGGTTAATTTGGGGAAATCCGAACTGACCGAGCACACGTGGAGTCTGGACTGCTTATTCCGAATACGACGATTATAAGGTAATGTTTGTAAATTGCAACACCGCCCCCTTGTGATTCTGGTATGCACAGGCTGCCCGTTTCTCAATGGTTTTGATACACGTAGTGGGTCACTCAGTATGAGGGCTATAACTGTTCTGATATTCAAGTACGTGTACATGTACATGTACATGTACATGTAAGGTCATGCATGTTTAAATGTAGGGCCAGAAAAACTGTGAACTACAAACTGAGTTGTATTTTCATACATTTATGAAGACTTTACATGCATTAGACAGTTTTTATGTGATATGTACATGTGTAAAAATATCACAGCTGGAGTCAACAATTTGTGTATTTTCTTGTTTTGCTTCTTTTTTTTTTTCTTTTTTTTTTGGTGGGGGGGGGGTGGATTAACATGGATCCGATGCATATAAATTGCAAAGATGAAGTCACACATCAAAGCCTGATTCTACATGTAAATTGACATTTATAATCACCAAGCATTAACATGAGCAGTGTACTGAATTTCCTACATGTACCGGTACATACAACACATCCACGAAATATGTACATTTTTTGCCAAACCCTGTACACATTAGAATAATGCTGTGTGCATGAAGGTCAAAGCTCAAACTGATTTACATACGTGTGTGTATGATCCTGACTCCTTTGAGAAACCTCTTAATGGAGTCAACAGAGGGGAGCCAGACTATACTACTGCCAAGGCTGTATATAACACAGTGAAATTTACTGGTGATGTATGCAGTGCCCAGTGTGTACGGTACCTGAACCCTACTTACATAATGTACATGTACATCTAGTACTGTACGTGTCACATACTGAACATGTAATTTTGTACGTGTAGACTCAACAGCTTGGTGTTCAGATTAATTAAATACACCCCATATAAACATACATGTACATGTACATAAACGGGTACTGCTGAAATAAGAGTTTTCTTCACCATTCACAGTTTCAGCAAATTCACTGTAAACACCCATGCCTACAATATGTTCACATCTAAATAATTTGGACCTGCCAGCTATGCCCAGCATAATTTAGGTCAAAGAAACTTAAAAATAATAAAGGTGGCTAAAAATCTGGAAATTGTGGAATTTTGTATCCCATTAAAAAACGAAGTGGTTTCGTGTTAAAGAAGTGTTTCAAAATAAACACTATACATAGTGTACATGATGAAATCACATACATGTATATATGCATTGTTGAAATAATGTAGGCCTACATACTGTACGTGTACATGTATACATACTGTACAAAATTTCATTCATCCTTTTCAGCCAACATCGTGAAATGGCCATCAAACACTTGGCTCCTTACAATTTTCCCACAATTCAATGAATATGCAACCTCTATTCGAGTGTTATATTGTATTTAAATTTGGGTCATTCTTTTGGGGGGAGACAGTGACCGTCATGACGATGCTTGGTGGACATTGTATCACTGTCCATAATTTGCTTTTGCTGGACAAATTTGTCCCGAGTCTTTGCAACAGTCTCGGTGAGCCAAAAAAAGGTCTTGTATTCAATCTTAATATTTGTGGTTGATGGGACTACCACATTGACAGTGACAGTAACATGGCCGACGTATATCACACGCAAACTTGCTATCAAGGCTAGCCAGTAAATTTTTGCCTAGTAGCAGGGAAGCTAGAATGTAAAGAAATCCTGCTACTAACAGGCCTGTCTCTGTTTTGTCTCTACCTAATGGAGATTTCAAACCTCCCAAAATGTGAAGATTTGTTGTACCTGTCAATTTAAGGCATTCAGCGCTGCATGCATCGGATTCTATGGGCGTTTAAGAAATGGAGGCTCAGGCTCCGTCTCAGGCTCTGGCTCGATTTCGTGAATCCATTCTGAAATAACGGGTATCAAAAAAGAAGCTTTGGGCTGTGGACCGGAGGTAGATTCTCTGGTTTGCAAAGGAAAACAGAGCTTCAGCTTGAATGAAAAACCACAACCTATATTTTCAGCATATGGATGTACATGTAGAGCTGGAGCCTGAGCCTGAGCCTGAGCCTGAGCCTGAGCCTGAGCCTAAGCCTCCGTTTCGTAAACGCCCTATGGATAATCATAAATGATCTTTTGGGGGGAAACCAAAAAACAAAACTTGTTTCTTGAAAATTCCCGTGTGTGTTTTTATGTCATACTCATTCCTAAAAGAATTGGAAAATTATTATAAATTTGGTCATAGTTTTACATGTGAAGGGTAGTTTACTTTTGCCATGTTTGCCAATGTGAACACGTATTACTATTAGTGTTCAGGTATTGGCATTGAAAAGAAAAACAAATGAAGATGTGTATGTCATGATATTTATTCCTTTTAAGGAACACAGGACATTCTACAAATTCCACACCAGGTACTAGCATACAGTACTTTTGTTTTCAATTTATCCCCAAGATTAGGAGAACATGCATCACACAGTGTGGGATGATACTGAATTACCGATGCACAAATAAGGTCAGTAGGGCTACAGATAGCAACATCACTGGTTATGTTGAAATTCATGGCCATTGGGCAAAGAAGGCCTAATGGATTTGTTCAACTTGACTATTTTACAGGGGCCAATTTCACAACGCTGCTAAGCACATAAATTTGCTAAGCATGATATTTCTGTCTTAATAAAAACAGGATTAACAACCAAATTTTCATGTGTTGTGGTATCACTTGTGATCGTTCTTTGGCTGTTGTTCGCTGACCATGAATATCAAATGAAATTTTCAACGGTGGTTTGTTTTATTGGGCAAGACATTCTTGTGCTAAGCAAATTATTGTTTGTGCTTAGCAGTTCCATGTAATTGGCCCCAGATCTCAAGGCTAAATACTGTACATGGCAATTCATAAAACCTATAGATTACATGCACAATGGCACTGTACATAATTTGAGTTCTTGCACATATGTATACATGTGAAACATTTGAATCAGAGCATCATGTTCCTCATGGGGACTGAACAATTTCGGAAAATTCAAAGAATGTTTGCGGTGACATTGTATTGTGACAAACGTAACCTTTCGAAAGAATAGACGCAACATCGCTGTCATCACAGACGGTTGAGATAGTCACTATCAGCATTTGGAGTTTTCTCTTGTAAAATTCTCAAAAACAAGGCTTTTACCATGCTTTTGTACACAATGCACGGTGTAATTTTCTTTGCACAGAATCTGAATAGTAACCATTTCAAGTACTGAACTGTCATTTTGATGTGCAGTACTTTTAGCTGTTGTGACCAAAACCTGCATGGAGTTATTAAATTTCATCTTTGGCCCTGGGCACGGAAGCTTTATTGGAAAGCCATGAAGCTGGTACATGTACAGTACATGTATGTCTATGTGTGTTGAACTGTGTTCCAATAACTGACTGCGACAATGGTCAAAATTATGGTATAACAAATACATACATGTATACATGTATGTACTACTACTGTACATTGAACAGAATCTGCATACATATCTGTACATTGCTCAAAAATGTATCCATACAATGTGTAGTATACATGTACATGTATACAGATGTACATGTACCTCAAATTGTCATGTTAAACCGTGGCAGATGAACCAGTACATGTATGTGAATTAATGCACAATAATGGCGCATACATTTGTAAAGGGATTTTTATGACTTAGGCCTATATGCATGCTGGACAGCTTAGATGTGATTTGGTTAAATCATTTCCAGCACCTAAATTTAGCATTAAAGGACATTTAAACTATTAAAATTCAGAAATATCTCTTTTTACACTTCTGTACATTTCCATGTCAGCCAAAGTGCGATGTCGTTGAAGATAGAAAAGTTATAGGCCTATGTATAGTTGCCTAGGAGCATGTAAACAAAAATACATCATTATTTTGTACAAATTCTTTCAGTATAAACTTTCCCCTAGATCGCATAAATACGTAAAGACAAAATGATTTTTTAAAACAAGAACCAACCTTTTTCATTTCCAATGAAAACAACTGAGCATCTTCGGTATCTTGATTAAATTAAATACATGTATATAAAAAAATAAAAAAACAAGTGAAATCACATGCCACATGCTTTTAAACTGCTATTAAATTCCGGAAATGAAAAGTATAGTTAAATATTTTCAATTTTCATTAGGCTATTTGAGAAATTAGAAAAAATGGTTCAACATGAGATGTTCTATGAAATAATGTGGGTTATTTAATACAATGAGTAATTGTAACCAAACAAATACTAATCATATTTTGAATGACTGAACCCAATAATCACACTGAATTTTAGAAACTAACACAGCACATGTAGTAAAAACCAGTCGGTCCATTGTTCATTAAACACTGTACAGTACAGTATTGGCGATTGCTCATAGGAAAAATTTCAGTTTTCTGTATTACTCAGGTGCATGTAATAAAGGCTCACATGTGCCTGTACAGTATCTCTGATTCACCATTGTTTTCAATCAATAACCACAGTGAAGTCTGAAGCAACACACTTTTGTGTGGTTTTTCCTTGATTTAGGTGAGTCACTTAGACTTTCCAAGTCCTTTGACTATTTCCCTGAATCATCCTTAAATCCTTTGTTTGATTTGTCTCTGATGTACATTTAATATTAGAGCATTTCAAGTTAAGCAGTTCCACTGAATGAACATACTGAGGTTTACAAATGAATAAAACTTAGTTCTATGCACGTATTCATTATGACATGCAGTTGCCACACAAAGCAGCAAGGTGACTTTTCTTGTTGGAGGACTTGGCAAGTCTATGACTCATTCTGTTCTGTGGTCACTTATCAACCACACACAGGCATGGTCGGAACAACAAAGGACCCAGGTTTTTTTGGAAAGGCCTTGAACACAAATTCCTGTTTCTGTACAATTTAGGTTGATCAACGAGTAAAATCTATCTACTGGCGATTACAACTTTGTTAATAAAAAGATTACCTTGGCCTACTAACGAATCAAGAAATTTGATAAAATAATTATGTCCACACAATGTACTCTTTTGTTTGTTTTCCTCATTTCGTTTGGCATTGATTCTAACCATGTTGATTTCTACTTGAACAATGGCAGACAAAAGAACAAAGAAATACAGTAATAAGTATTGCACCATCACACAAGCATGGTTCAACACAAAGACTGGTACATAGCGTTAAAAATGAACTGCTGAAGTTAAGTAGTCGGTATTTGTTATCAAATTTCAATTTTACTGTACTTGTAGTACAAGTAAATGAAAGTCTTGTACACAAATAACTTCTTGAAATGAAAGCCAGCCTAGTAGGCTTAGATATAGTTTTCATATCTAAGCCTTTGAGAAAGATCCTGCTAGGATCGAAATGCGTCAGGCCCTCCTAACTCCAAGGATTTGACATATTTCAGGTTATTTTTTGCTGATGAGCAGTTTGGAGCAGTGTATTACCTGTAGTTTTCAATAAGTACAATTGTACATGAAGATTAACCATCTCAAGAACAATGAAATTATCATTACAACTACAATGAACAATAGACTACAATCGCAACAATCACCATCAATATTCTTTGCATATAATCACTTCAAACAGATTAGAAACAATCAAACAAAGATAAAATTTACTAACAGAGTATACTGTATGAGAATTCAGGATTTATTATCATTTTTAATCAGTTTGCTGTCTGTTTTCATCAAACATGTTGCCAAGTTAACTCAAGCTTCAACAAGATTGGGGCTTTTCAATTTAAATACACAGATGGGACAGGAAATGACTTTTTTGTGTAAAATCCTTCCGGTGGGTTTGTGATCTGCTTCAAGAGAACTTACATGTACATTGTGATTCGATAAGGATACAATTTCATGCTGCTAATACAATGTACATGTACCACATGGGAATCGGATGAATTGAATTGTGCTGGTACACTGTGCATGGCGGTGACACCGTTCATCTGGTAGTGGATATCAGAGAAGCGGCATTCTGTATGATCATAATAGAGCAAGGAACTTGCCAGACTTGTATTTGAGTCACAAAATACCGAGTCCAAGTCATTTGTTGCTGTGTCTCGAGTCTGAGTCTGGATCATGGAAAAAAAAAAAATTGAGTCAGACTCAAGCCCGAGTCTGAGTCCGAGTCATGGGTAAAAACGGACTCGAGTTTGAGTCCGTTTCATGAAAAAAAAAACTTCAGTCTGACTTGAGCCCAAAACATCTTGACGTAATTATCTAGTAATTCCAATTTATACATTTGAATGTTGAGTGATTTCAAGGAATAAGAGGAGTCTTACTGAATTGGGTGGGATTCAGACCTGCAATCATACGATTCGAACCAGCAATCTCTGGGTCAGTATACCAGTGCCTATACCAACTGAGATATTCAACTCTATGCTAGACGAGGCCCCAAATCGCCATCACCTGTTTTGGATTGCCAGTATGCTCCATGTATCCACACTTGGACAACACCAAAATACCTATGCAAAGCTCAATGGGAGACTTTGGAGCTGGGTCTTCAACTTGATAGCGCATGCAGGCGCACAACAATGCGCGCATGGACACAATTATTCGCGCATGCTCAGAGCTAGCAAATAAGAGACTTTGGTCTGCTGCCGCCAACGTCTCAAAAGTCTTCCATGGGCAGAGCACCTCAACATTAATTTACAGATCACAGAATAGAATCACATTCTTAGATCTGTTCTTTGTTCTCCCTAAAAATCAAGTCAACTCCGTTTACGTTACAGTTTATTTGACGATATATGAATAACTAAGTGCTGTAATAACTACGGCCATGTCCAAAATAGGCTTCAAGAGCTACGGCTAGGTCTATTGTCTTGGTGTCTGCATATTTCCAATGGAGCGAAGACCTAGACCTAGCTCTAGACAACAGATTTGAATGCAGTCTAAGGTAGCCCCAGAACAATCAAATAAACACAACAAAAGGTACACAAAGGTTGAGAAGCATACCTTCATTGGAATGGTTACTCTGGGTTGTCCCACCTCCCCCTGTTGTGGCTCCGCCCTTCCTCCATCCTCGCCAGTTGTTGTTGCTGACGCTCTCCGCATCGCTGACCCAAGAACACAGGGAATCCTCCTCGAATCGGTCGCTGTCCTCAAAGGAAAATCTATCTTGTTCTTCCCAGTCATAAATGTACTCCATTGTGGTACCAGCCAGAGAGTAAATCTAGCGGGCTGGAAAGACCTAAATGCAAGATGTTTTGGAAAGAAAATTTACAGGAACTAAAATGAATATGTCAAGAAGAATCCTTATGGACCATCCTGTATCTAAAATAAGGTAGGTTTGCGGTGACACCATGTAATCTCTTCTGTGAGAGTGTGTGGTTCTGAGAAGAACCGTTGGTATTATCTCGACGTTTCGAACAGTGTTACTGTGCTCTGTTCGTCCTCAGGAGTATCTATCTGCCCAAGTCCTAATCTAATCCTAATCCTAAACTTGGCCAAACTTGGTCCAAGTCTTAAGACTGTGCCATAGGAACACTATACTACAGAGTTGGAATTTGGCAGATTTTGGGATGTTCCAAGTCCACATGCTTACGTGCAAGGAGTGAAAATAAAAGTGTAAAACATTACAAAATAAAAGAAAACGGTGAATGTCCCAAACAAATGTAAATTACTGGTAAAACAATGTTTCTAAACCATGAGTAAAACCAGTAAACAGTGCCTGGCACTAATAAATAAACTTTCAGTCTCATTTTCAAAAGAATGAGAAGAACGGGGCAGTTTCGATACTGAATCTAATTAATACTAAAAAAGAAACTTTTTTTAAATGTCATGGTTATGAATGAAAAATATCTTAATAAAAAATCATAGTAATATCAGTTTTTCCCACACTTGTTAAAAGTAAAATGTAACTGTTTTTATCTGCATTGTTGAACTATTATTCTTCACTAAGAGTGACCAACTTCGTGAATGTTGGAAAAGTACAACCCAACAAAAATAAAGCTCATTGAACATGCTGATGTAGGCATGGTATTTTGGTCTTATGTTATGGCCTGTTTGCTGTAGGTCCACAATGGTCAATAGCTAATAGGTTGCTGGTACCAGTACCCAACACAATAAAACTTGTGAAGTTTTTACCCCACATACATTTTTCATTGTGCTGTTTGATAATATGTACGTAGGCCATATGAATGGACATCAACAAAGTCAAATGTGAAGTGTACAATGTGGATGTTGATAAAGTATCTCTTAATTAACGTTAGTTGCACAGCTAGTAATACAGTGACTTCAGTTCAGCCCTACAATAGTAGATTAGTACAACTCAACATAAGAATCATTATTAACTTAGGCCTAAGTGCTTAATATCGAAGTCAGTAACTGTATAACTAATGTACAACCGTGGGTCGATTTCACCAAACACATCTTGTAACTTACGATCAATCGTAGGACTTATGATGCATTGCAGCCCTACGCAGGATACGATGGGTTATCCTTGTTAACTCGAGATAACTCGAGTTAAGATATGATCGATAGATTGTAGACGTTGCGTACTAGGGCTTTGTGTGAAATCAACCCCTGCAAAACAGTCTACACTGTGCTAGTGGGAGTAGTACTCAAACTCTCAGTACTAACTGACTAATGATAGTAACCTTGCTCCATTGTAGTAAAGTAGTGGCCTAGTGAAGTAGTAAGCCTAGCCTGTTTTCTAAATACTTCTCCCATACAACACCACAACACAGTCAGCTATCGTATCGTGAAATTAAAAAACAGTTTTAATTAACGACATATAAATCTCACTAATCTTCAACACATTATCGGGGTAACATAACACGAACTATCGTACTTACAACTGAGACGGAAATTCCGTTCACCCGTCCATCTTATCCACAGTTTTTTTCACGGCCTTTTATGAACAGTTTTTGTTCCGAGTGATCTGTTGTACAGTAAAAAGTCTTCGCCTTTTTGAGTTACTATTCCAGCTGTCCGATCGTACGGAGATCGGTGCTAAACAATAACAACATGGCACTGGGCATGATCGGGAGCGGTCGGAAGACCTCGACTATTTCCGGCCATCCAAGGTCGTTGAACTTTACTTGACCTGCTTTCGCTACGTTGGTGTCCGTCGTACAAATTGCGTGTGGGTTGAACAATGAGGGAGTGAACCAGCTAGATCACCTCTTTTTTCTCTTTCAAGAAAATAACTTCTTTTTAATGATCACGCTTGACAACATTTCTTATATAATTTTATTGCATAAATTTGCTCTGTATAATAATATTTTAATACTTATATAAAATACAATTTTTAAAATGAAGTAGTTATTTTCAAAAATATAGCATATTTTCAAAATGTATTTTAGTTTTGGGACAAGGCGGATCGGTGACCTTATCTGACCTCTTTAAATTCGGAAGCAATTCCACTTGGGAAGGTATTATAAATCTATTGAAAAATCCGTATCCATCCGTATTTCTGATGAGAAATATTGGACGTTTAGTCCAATTTATTGTAAAATATGATATAAGGCATATTCTCGTGCAAGCATTATTGTATTAAAAGTTTTGATATTGGTGTAATTTTGGGGCTAAATGACCTCATGTTATTACGTCTGGGTACCGTATACCGTATAGCGATACATCGTTGCCTTGGGACTTCGGTGCCGTGGTTTATGACACTTTCTGTGATCCAGTCAAATTGTGTTTTATTGATTATTATTAAAGTGGGAAAGGTGTGATATTTTAAACCCTTAAAAGCTTCACAAGACTGTTGAACACTTTATAAGTCACTGGACCCCTTTTCACTTATTTTGCGTAAATAAAAAAGCTGTCTGAGTTACGAATGTGCAACGTTACATTTTGATTTTTGTTTCTAAAATTATTTTAATTTTTTTAATTTTAGCCCCCTATTTGAATAAGAAGGTTGGCCATTTTAAGATTATAAATTTTGCATATGCTACCAAATAAGTGATAAATGTCCTGAATCTTATCCTTGCTAAAAACGAACAGTCATTTTGTCAATATGTCATGATATTTTGGGCATTCCCGGATATAACTCCACTCTGGTTAGCTGGTACCCAGCGACAACAGTAAACTAACTCACCGAAAAACGACTCTTCATGATTGGGTCTGGGTACCAGCTAACCAGAGTGGACTAATCTCCGGGAATGCCATATTTTGGACAAATTGTAGCAAACGTTTCACAACATTTTTTGCAAATATTCAGCAACCATAAGTTGTGTCGCAAATGATAGTTAGGCTAGCCTAGTTGCTGAATATTTGCAAAAAATGGTTTGATTTTAGAAATTAATTCAATGTATTGAATATATTGATGTTATCAATATTTTCTGAACTGGCATCAGTAATGGCCTATTTGTGATGAAAACTTTTTTGTGAATGATTATAAAATATTTGCGGAAATTGTTTTTGTTTTGTTAGCAGACATGGCTCCTCGCAAAGGCAAGGTTCAGAAGGAAGAAGTCCAGGTCCACCTTGGGCCTCAGGTCCCGGAGGGAGAGAATGTATTCGGAGTGGCTCACATCTTTGCCTCCTTCAACGACACCTTCGTCCACGTCACTGACCTCTCCGGAAGGTCAGTATCACTTCAAAATCTTGGAATAATTTTCCTCCGGATCTTCTTTGTAGTTGTTTGGTGGAGGTGATGAGGTATTGGTGAACGAAGCTTCAGCTAGCTTCAGCTTGGGAGAAGCTACCCAAACAGAAACCCATCCCCCCATCACGTCTCTCCCAGCACCACCACCCAACCTTGCCCATGGACCATAATCACAAATGGCAGCTGCGAGGAATTGTGGGATGCATAAGGGTCGAAAGGGTGCCACCACCTGCTTACTTTTGGTCAGTTCTCTTGGTGGCCAAGCTCATCAGCATTAGCGACCAGGAGATTTGTTGGTTATAGACCCTAGCCGAGTAGGCCTGCAACATTTATTCTATTTCAGCTGGACAGCTGGACAGGAATTTGTTTTAACTTGTTAACAAGTACCATTTCCATGTAGCACGTGTACATTTTTTTTGTAGGAGACGGAATCAAGTTTCCAGCGCTATCAAATCAATGCACTGACTCAGACGGTGTTTGTGAGTGACAGCTTTCACTCCCTGTTCATCTGGCTTGGACAGCTGGTGGGTTTGGGAGTCAGCCATCCTGCCTGCTCACCTCTTATCTATCTGTTCTGTAATCCCAGAGGCATTTTCGATTGTCATAAGACCATCCAGGTTTACATTCTTAGAAGCTGGACAGCCAACAGAGTGAGTGGGAGAAATGGATTGGGCCTCTAGAGCAACGATGAGTCTACTTGGCCAAGCACAACTGCAAAAATCTTGTAGCATATAGCCCTGAAGAGGCTACGCGTATGTGTTTCAGTTCAGTTATTGATCCCACGCTTATTTGGATTTGGTGGTTCCATTGAGTCCCGCCCCATTTGTTTCTGACCAACCACAGCCGTGGTTTTGTTCGACAAACGTGCACTAAAGTCTGACAAGAGTGCACGCAACTGGGACGTGCAGTGTGTAGAGGAACTTGTGTTCATTGTTCATGTGTACATTGCCAACGTGTGTATTGGGAGGGGCTAGCATGATCTATTAGATAAATGATCATAATGATTGAGTATTTAATTTTTTTTGCCCTGTGTAGGGAGACCATCTCTCGTGTGACTGGTGGCATGAAGGTGAAGGCCGATCGTGATGAGGCCTCCCCGTACGCCGCCATGTTGGCTGCTCAAGACGTTGCAGCTCGCTGCAAGGAGCTCGGCATCACTGCCCTTCACATCAAGCTGCGGGCAACAGGCGGAAACAAGTAAGTCTGGTGATCACTTGGCTTCTGGGTCGGTGTTCTTTTGCTTCACTTGTTCCTAAGGTTTTTTTGTTTCTGGCTGCTGAAAATTTACAACGGCTTATGACCGATATTGACTTGTTTAACAACTTCATCCAATGATGATTAGTGTTTGTTTTTCCTTTCATGGCTTGACTTAAAATGACTTGCTTCCATAACGCTGAGATCACTATAGACTTAAGAGTGTATGTAGATGAGGTAAACAAGTAAATTTCAACAAGTTGAATGGAACCTATGAGTGTCTTGGTTGATGTCTCAGGGAAGGTTATTTATTTATGTACATTTGTTTTCATCTTCAGGACCAAGACCCCAGGACCCGGTGCCCAGTCTGCCCTGAGAGCTCTGGCTCGCTCTGGCATGAAGATCGGCCGCATTGGTGAGTTTACTCCGTCCATCTTCCGTCAATCCACATAACGGGGTTTGGAAATTCACTTTTAAAGGGGCAAGACAGTTTTATGTTTGGCCAAAGGTAGTCATTTAATAGGAACTGAAAATGTGAAGGACCTTACAGGTGACTCAGGAGTGATCTAGACCACAATGTGAAAGCAATGATGTGATTAATCATTTTGCTAGGAAAATTCCCTTTAACATAAGGTAATTCAAAGCTACCCAAATTTGTTTGGTTTGTTCAGTTTTATTTGGGACACTGCAAACATAGGGCTGGACAGCTCAGTTGGTAGAGCGTCGCTATGCTATTCTGGAGTTCGCAGTTTCCAATCCTGCTCCAGTAAATGTTTCTGCTCACTTTTCAACAAAATTAAAACCCTTGAAGTTAGGAGGGCCCGATGCGTTTCGATCCTTGCAGGATCTTTATCGAAGGCCTTTGATAACGATCCTGCTAGGATCGAAACGCGTCAGGCCCTCCTAATCCCAAGCTTTTTATAAATTTCAGGTCATTATTTGGGCTGATGAGCAGTTTGCAGCAGTTTATTATTTGTATTAAAATTAAAACAGTCGATGTTCCGTTGTGGTTATTTGAAGACAATGTTCATAAATTGCCATTTTTCTTTTTGTCAACAGAGGATGTGACCCCAATCCCATCAGACAGCACACGGAGAAAGGGAGGTCGCCGTGGTCGCCGTCTGTAGAGGGCGCTGTTGCCAATGTCGTCAGCAACTGCAGCCAAAGTACTGTATAAAAAGCAAAGTGGAACATGTGAATTGGGCAAATAAAGTGCATAGAGAACAGTATGAAAAAACTGAGTATGTCATTTTCCTACATGTGTTTGTGTGATTAGTTAAAGAGTGATGCACCTCGTGTATTTAACTGGCAGGATATTGGTCGGCAGTGAGGGCTCTAATGTTTCTATGTAACCACCTTGAGGGGAAATATAATATTTTGGGGGTCGCTCACAGACCTGTGGGGTTCATGCCCATGCGACGTTTGTCCAAGAAATGAGTTGCATGTCTGATGTGCCAGACAAGAAATGTTCTCACATTTCGAACCTTAGTGCGTTTATTCATCTTGACTTTATACACAATTTCACTGTTACTCAATTTCGTCGAAAAATTCTTAATATTGGACACTGGCCGGATGTCTTATAAAATAATAGAAAAAAGTGAAGGGTTAATTTTCACTAGGCTGTTGTGGACATTAAAAGTTGGAGTTGCATCTGATTGTGTTGCTGGTAATTCAGGTGATATTTGGCCCCTTTTCTTTGTACATTTGTCTTTGTACTAATGTATATCAAGTTATCAACAGGGTTGGGTGACGGCTGCTCTGCTCAGCAAGCTGTGATCTGTGACGATCTCTGAACCTTCATTTGATAATTTTTTTTGTCTGGAGTCTGTTGGTGATATCAAAGCCAGCACCGGCACTAGACTCCTTGATTTGTACTCGATGTTTGTCCACAGGGTTGCTGATCACAATCTGTGACCATTAGCTGGATCTTCCTTTATGTGATCCAGTTGCCTCATCATTTAGACCAAGCTGGAGTGGGATTTGAACCAACCACCTCCGGAAGGTTAACATCATCATAGTGACTTGTATTGTGACAACCAAACTTTCCTTTATTAGCAATTAGGATTGAGTCATCACTTTGTGAAATCTCCTGACCCTAACCCAGGTTCTTCCTCTAAAGGTTCTTGGATCCACGTCAAGGATTCTGTTTGTTACTTTGTGGGAGGCATATGGATCTCGACAGCATCATGTCGTCGGCCCAAAATATCCTAGACTTGTTTCATGTCTCGTCAGCGAGCTGCTTTGTACATGTACATCTCTGTTAATTGTCTGCAGCTGCACTGTGTCCATTACAGAAGAGGGTGGATTGGCACATTACTGGCAAGCGAGGGCGCCCAATAACAAGCCATGTGGATAACAAGCAAAAATGGCATATGGATCTCGTCAGCCCAAAATATCCTAGACTTGTTTAAAGTCTTGTCAGTGAGCTGCTTTGTACGTAGCTCTGCTGTCAGTTCCATGTCCAAGGGCCTGTTTGTTTAACGCACAGGATCTAAGATTTAGGAATCCGCATCCTATGAAGGGTCCGCAGGATTCGTGATCCTGTGCATTAAACAAACAGGCCCCAAGTGAATAGATTGGCACATTACTGGCAAGCGAGGGCGCCCAATAACAAGCCATGGAAATAACACTCTTTGCTTGCATGTGGTGATTGTCAGCTTACCACAGGTTTCTTTTAATACTTGGCCAACATAAGCTTTGGACATGTGCTGTGCTCAGTTTATTTTAACTCTTTCCCATGTTAATCCTGATGGAAGTGTGGTTTATGTTATTGACAGCATGCACACTGGTCCCCTGAGACGGACTACCAGTCAATTATGGTTTGGCATACATACATGTGTACTGGCTTCAGTCGGACTACCCTCACTGCTCGGGTCAATGACTTGAACAAATGTACAATGTGTACATTTTCCTTTTCTGGACATCCTCAATTAATTTCGCCCAAAAAACTGGTTTTTATCAGTCTTTTTCACCAAGTCTTCCTGAGAAAAGGGCCGATGGACAAGGATGTGGGTGGAATTTTGTTTTTGATTCGCTGGAAACGCAAATGATTGTTTAAAACAGAAGGATAATTTGTGAAAAAGTATCTATGGCATTCACATTATTCAGTCTGCTCTCACACATAAATGCAGTGCCAAGAGACAGACTGCGAATTTTTGCTGTTTTTTTTTTCTTTGTGGAAATTATTTGGGTCCACGTTGCTCTCGAGCTTCAGTTCCAATTTGGGATTTGTTTCAATCCAAATTCATAGAAATTAAAACTGTAAACAATAACACGCAGAGACTAAATATTTTATGATTTGCGAGGCCTAAACCATCATGTTTATCCAGAACAATGCACACACAAGAGCAACTTAAACAAAAGGCATAAATTAAAATGATTTCACAATGCTGGTTTTGTTGCCTATCCAATTTTAATTGTCTCAACTTCATAGACATAAAAAAACACAATAAATATCTCTAGTTTGCTAATATTCACAAACACGATATAAATATTATTACAAAGTTGTTTAAAAAATCAGATGATTTATAATGGCAGTTTTTTAATATTGAAGGCAAAAACCTTGAACTTTCAGTTGCAGAAATAATTGGCAGCAGTTTTATCGAGTAATCGTCCCCACTTTGCGGGATTATGACTTCTGTCTGAACTCTGCAGAGGATGGGGTTGTCGTGATTGAAAATAAATAATAATAATAAGTAACAATGGAGGTATTTTCCAAGAAGTCGTGGAAAAACCCCTGAATACGCTCGTGCCTTTTCAGCTTTTCAGACGGCCTAGTTTATTTCATCCATTGTGTATTTTTGTCAACCACAATGGCAGTGTGGTTCAATGGTCTGATTTCAGTAAAATCCTGAGTATTTATTATATACAAGTCTGTAAAAGTGGAGTTGCCGGCCGGCTGCACATGTCAATCCTAACGGTCCTGGGGCCTATTTCATAGAGCTGCTTAGCACAAAAAATTGCTTAGCACAAAAATAGCTTTACCAATAAAACAAACCACCATTGAAAATTCGATTTGATATTCATGGTCAGCGAACAACAGCCAAAGAAAAATTGCAAGTGATACACAACACAAGGAAATTTGGTTGTTAATTCTGTTTTTACTAAGACAGAAATTTCATGCTTAGCGTATTTGTGTGCGAAGCAGCTCTATGAAATTGGCCCGTTAGGACAAAAACAGTATTAGCTGCAGTTGTACATATTTTGTTTTTATTACAGGTCGTCATTTTGGTCAGTTAAACAGTTTGCAGCAGTTGTTTCAATCAATGTCATCGAGTTATAAATATATATACAATTTATATACCTACTTTTGAGGTAGCACCATTTGTAATATTACAGATAAAGACAAGAAATTGATAAAAACTACAACTGTTCATTTCTACAAAAAAATTGTAATTAGCTGTTCCGAAATTTTCTGATGATGAAGTTTAGTTTTCGTTCTGGTTTTTATTATTAGTATTCCTTCGCATTTTTGCTTCCATAGCTTAGTGTGATAAGTTTGTTTATAATTCCTAATCTTTTATAATCTTTTTTCTGGTCAGCTAGTATCTAATATGAAAGCTTATAAGCTGAAGTTAATCCTAAGACTGAGTTTGTTAAAATTCTTAATTAATTGTTTTCTCCGTTTTGCCCACCAATGTATAGCCCTGTGGTGACCTAACTTACCACAAAGTAGTCCCACTGCCTGAAATCTAGAGTATTGCTGTATGTTTCCCTAACATTAATTAACTTAATGTAACTTTTGTAACCTAAAATAGTACTTTAAAATGCCTCAGTACCAACGTAGTTATTATTTGGAAAGTAAGATCGGAATTTTTTTTACGGACATGATTTAGTTGATGCAGACCGGTTTCCGTCGACGCCTCTCAATCCTACGCTGGATCCAGTGCAGATACTGATCCACCCTCGTGTACACCCCAGGAATAGCGCCCTCCAGTGGCCTCTCGTTGCAGAGCGCATTCTTCCCCCAGGATGTGATACCCCAGACTTTCCACACTCCGAACCGTTCGCAAATCAGGGGACCCCCGCTGTCCCCCTTGCAGGTGTCTGAACGTGTCCTGGTGCCGTAGTGTCCGGCGCAGAGCGTCTTACGGGATATCTGGCGGCCGTAGATGGATCGGCAGAGCTTCTGGGGCTGAAGAGGAACGCTGGCTTCATTCAAGACATCCGGAAAAGAACTAGATACAAGATCACTGAAATCTGGAAAGAAAAACCAGAAACAATTAAAGTAAAAAATTTTATCTTTAAAATCCTCCTCTGTTTTCACTTCACTCTTAAGCCATTGAAAAGTGACAAACACTGTTCAAAGTATGGTAAAGATTGGAATTTCCTTGTTTTTTGGTGAAGTCCAAGTTGTATGTCTGAAATGGACGAGCAGTCATGCGATTTTTAGAAAAAATCTTTGAAAACAAAAATGCCAGTTATTGCAGCAAGTATCCTCTATGTAAAAAGTAGGGTTTGAAGCTTTGCATGGTGGAAGTAACGTCACTATAAAGAAGGTTTGCGGATACACCATGTATAAACTCTTCCTGAGGACGGCCAGAGTACACTGGCCGGAACGTTGAGATCCAACTTCTCACCAGTTCTTTTCAGAACCACACATCTATAAATGAGTTTATACATGGTGTCTCTGCAAACCTTCTTCATTATCCTTTATTTTATATTGTTGGCGGGGCTCTCTTATTATGTATAAGAAGTTTAATATAGTGAATTTATATGCACAAGGTATGCATATTCATTTGTGTTATGATGCACACTGCTCTGAAACTCTGAAAGGGAATGAATCTATTCAAAATGAGCTACATACCAGAGTATCCCCATCCAGTCACCCAGCAGTTATCTCCCATCTTGAACTCATCCTTTTGCGGTAGACAAGCCGGCAAGACGTTATCGTTGAACAGCGCCCCCTTGTGACCGTTGACCCTTCCTCGTAGCGTCACCAGGGCAATGTCGTTTGCATAGCCACTGCCAGACCGAAGTGACCGGTACTTGGTGTGGACGTCCAGGCATCCGATGGCGAAATCCTGCTCGGGTGGTTCGTCGGTCGAACGGTCATGCTGACCGAGACGAATAATGAAATCACCTTTATGAAACCTGCAGTATTTTTAAAACAACAAAACAAGACTATAATAATGCATGAAATGAAGGAATGACCCCTGACCCTTACACTCTGTCCATGGGGGGGGAGCAAGCACAAGGGGGCCTAACTTGAGCATGAAAATGGCTGGCCTATTTCAAAACTGTCCATTATGATACAAGTTTAAAAGTAGTATCATACTTTGGTAGCATACAGAAACAGAAAACTCCATAGATATACCTATAACTTATAGGGTATAAAGATGATGATGATAGAAACATACTGTTAAATATTTCTGCCTGAAATGCTGTTTTTATCCAGAAAAGAGTAAAACCACTGACCAAAGTTATTTTTGATCTTTTAAAGATCAAAAATAAAAGAGAAAAGACTTAAGAAATACTGTGGCTGTTTTTCAATGTTTTCTCAAAAAATGGGCACCATATGGGACTGAAATTTTTACAGATGGCTGTTACTGTATCTGTCTTGATATTTTTGCCCATGAATCTGTATTCCTTTGACAAAAACCAAAGCATGATACTACCTTTAAAATCATGGTAAATGAAGATTTATAGGTGATTCATGTTTAAGTTAGTAAATCAAGAAAGATTTGTTTATTGTGGTGACACCACCATGCACATACAAAAATATGACAAGGAACAAGTTCTAAGAAGAACCGTAGGGGGTTCGGGGTTCTCAGTTCTCAGAACCACACAAACCCACAGAAGAGATGATAATGTGCATGGTGCCTCGACAAATAATTCTTGACATGGTAAATAATGGATCAAGATTCATTCATTTAAAAACTGGGCAGCACTGACACACATGAAATAGATGGTTTTGATCCCCTGGCTATTGACAGCCACAAATACAAACAGTACCCCCACCCTAACCCCTTCCCACCTCCCCTTTTTCTCACAATCCCATTCATTTCAAATACCCACTCAGTCTGTGGGCATGAAGAAATTCCAATCTTCCAATTTCCGTTTTTGGTGTTTGTGTTTGAACAAAAGTGAATTCCAACTTCACTTCCCTATAAAAACCCCCTTCCTTTTTGTCCAATACAGTGCAGTGCTCTTAGGTCATTCAGCTGAACTTCCATAATCTGTACACTTTTTTCATTGGAGATGAATTGTGTCAAATTATGCGAAGTATGCTATTTTGTTGAATTGTCCAATATTTCTATGAAGGAGTGAATGGCATCTTTTCACATAGCATGCCAATGCCATTATGCTAACATTATAAAAGTTGTTTTGTAATTTATTGCTGATCTTTTAAAGATCAAAATAAAAGAGAAAAGACTTGAGAAATACTGTGGCCGTTTTTCAGTGTTTTCTTAAAAAGTGGGCACTGTATGGGATTGAAATTTTCACAGATGACTGTCACTGTATCTCCCTTAATAATTGTTCCCATGAATCTGTATTTCTTTGCCAAAACCAAAGTATGATATTACCTTTAATCTCACTCTTGGGTAACCTGCAAGTCTTTTTCACCAAACACTAAGACTAATCTTAATCTTAATCACCATAGTGATTTGTATTTATCATGGAGTAAGGAACAGAAACTCTTCAATATTCACCCATCAAAACAGTGTGCCGCTGTAAGCACGTGCATTCTGTCAATAAGTGTCCCTCCACAGTGGTGAATCTCCCTTTTCATCGCATCGATGCGAATTATCTGGGCCTGCCACGGCCAGCGTGTTCCAGCAGACAGGCCGCCGACGACTCGACGAATTCGACGGTAGGGGTTGGTCGGTCGACGCCCGCACTTCGTCAATCCAGCTGCCATGCACGTAAATCAAACAAGACAAGAAAACTTATGAAGAATCTGAAAAGTCTCGAGTTGTAACAAATGTAATATAAGTCCTATACTGTTGTGGTAAGTTTACATTTTACGAACACTTTTTTCAGTTTTTTGAAAGTTGTTTATTATAGTTACTTCTTTGTCTCAATAATTGAGCATGAAGATTGAGCAACGGAAGCTAAACTTCCCAAGCGTCCAGAATATTTTATTGTAGGCTGATAAACTTTTCAGCGACGACTTTTAAAATAATGTATCTGACTATCTGTGTCTTCGGAAGACTGGTAACATAATGATAGGCCTAAATGGAAATGTTTTAAAATATCGTGAACATGTTTTTATTTTAGAGATGTACACGCTCGCAAGATTGTAACAGCGAAATGACGCCGAAATCTCCACTGCGTAGTGCAAGCAAGACGTCCAAGTGCCGAAATATTCCCGCTTTGGGGCCGTCCATAAAGTACGTACGCACGAAGGGGGGGAGGGGGGGTTGTTACCGATGCGTACGACATGCGTACAGGGGGGGAGGGGGGTTAAGGCCAATGCGTACCGTACGCAAACGAAAAATTTGCATAGCATTATCTCGCGAAAAGAGAGGTAAAAAACGTGAAAAAAACACCGGGATTGTTTTGTTTTTTCCTTTTTTTTCTTTTTCAACATGGTAAAAATAGTAAAATCCATCTGTAAATGTATAAAAACCTGTTAAACTTTAGTCATTCATTTCAGAATTTGAAAGTGACGTCCCAATAACGGTACCGGCCCGGATTACGGTGACATTTTAATGATGCTAAAGCAAGGGACCACGAGAAGTGAAAAACCTAATGTGGAATGCGTATGCGTACAGGGGGGGAGGGGGGGTTGGGACCACTGCGTACGCCATGCGTACAGAGGGGGAGGGGGGGTCAAAAAAGTCAGCATTTCGTGCGTACGTACTTTATGGACGGCCCCTTTCCCATGGTCACTTTTAGCTTCCGTAGTACTGCGTGTTGGAAAGTGTTGGCAATGGCCGTACCGTGCGTGCTTTCAAAAACGATCCTTTGCACGAGTTTTAGTCGAGTCATTTGGGCAAACAAATTGTTTGATTGATTTTTTAAAAATATGTGACAGATCTCGTGAATAAATCGCTACTTTCGCCCACATAGATGGTTTCTTAAGTGGGAAATGCGTTTTAAATCAAAAACACTCTGTTGATATATAAGGGCACTGGTGGTTCAGTGGTAGAATTCTCGCCTGCCACGCGGGAGGCCCGGGTTCGATTCCCGGCTAGTGCAGTGTAATGTTTTTACACTTCAAAATAAATAATCAAATGTATGCAGAAAAACAACAAGGATCATTTGAAAAGCCGAAATCACTTTTTTATCTATTTAATTTCCAGAAATAGAGAATTTTATTTTGCTACATTTAAAAAAAATGTTGATAATCACGTAAAATCACTGGTACAACAATCAGTACAAAACAAAAAAGACGGACTATAAATGTCCCGTTAGACTTGTTCTGACAAATGTCACAATTGTTCATAACGCACTGGTGGTTCAGTGGTAGAATTCTCGCCTGCCACGCGGGAGGCCCGGGTTCGATTCCCGGCTAGTGCAGTGTAATTTTTTTACACTTCAAAATAAATAATCAAATGTATGCAGAAAAACAACAAGGATCATTTGAAAAGCCGAAATCACTTTTTTATCTATTTAATTTCCAGAAATAGAGAATTTTATTTTGCTACATTTAAAAAAAATGTTGATAATCACGTAAAATCACTGGTACAACAATCAGTACAAAACAAAAAAGACGGACTATAAATGTCCCGTTAGACTTGTTCTGACAAATGTCACAATTGTTCATAACGCACTGGTGGTTCAGTGGTAGAATTCTCGCCTGCCACGCGGGAGGCCCGGGTTCGATTCCCGGCTAGTGCAGTGTAATTTTTTTACACTTCAAAATAAATAATCAAATGTATGCAGAAAAACAACAAGGATCATTTGAAAAGCCGAAATCACTTTTTTATCTATTTAATTTCCAGAAATAGAGAATTTTATTTTGCTACATTTAAAAAAAATGTTGATAATCACGTAAAATCACTGGTACAACAATCAGTACAAAACAAAAAAGACGGACTATAAATGTCCCGTTAGACTTGTTCTGACAAATGTCACAATTGTTCATAACGCACTGGTGGTTCAGTGGTAGAATTCTCGCCTGCCACGCGGGAGGCCCGGGTTCGATTCCCGGCTAGTGCAGTGTAATTTTTTTACACTTCAAAATAAATAATCAAATGTATGCAGAAAAACAACAAGGATCATTTGAAAAGCCGAAATCACTTTTTTATCTATTTAATTTCCAGAAATAGAGAATTTTATTTTGCTACATTTAAAAAAAATGTTGATAATCACGTAAAATCACTGGTACAACAATCAGTACAAAACAAAAAAGACGGACTATAAATGTCCCGTTAGACTTGTTCTGACAAATGTCACAATTGTTCATAACGCACTGGTGGTTCAGTGGTAGAATTCTCGCCTGCCACGCGGGAGGCCCGGGTTCGATTCCCGGCTAGTGCAGTGTAATTTTTTTACACTTCAAAATAAATAATCAAATGTATGCAGAAAAACAACAAGGATCATTTGAAAAGCCGAAATCACTTTTTTATCTATTTAATTTCCAGAAATAGAGAATTTTATTTTGCTACATTTAAAAAAAATGTTGATAATCACGTAAAATCACTGGTACAACAATCAGTACAAAACAAAAAAGACGGACTATAAATGTCCCGTTAGACTTGTTCTGACAAATGTCACAATTGTTCATAACGCACTGGTGGTTCAGTGGTAGAATTCTCGCCTGCCACGCGGGAGGCCCGGGTTCGATTCCCGGCTAGTGCAGTGTAATTTTTTTTACACTTCAAGATAAGTAATCAAATGTGTGCAGAAAAACAATAAGGATCATATGAAAAGCCGAAAACACCTTTTTATCCATTTAATTTCCGGAAATTGAGAATGTCATTTTATTGCAATTTGTTAATGTTGATAATCGTGTAAAATCTCTTGTACAAAAATCAATACAAAACAAAAAAGACAGACTATAATGTCCCGTTAGACTTGTTTTGACCAAATGTCAGATTTGTTCATAACGCACTGGTGGTTCAGTGGTAGAATTCTCGCCTGCCACGCGGGATGCCCGGCTTCGATTCCCGGCTAATGCAGTGTAATTTTTTTACACTTCAAAATAAGTTATCAAATGTATGTAGAAAACAATAAGGATCCTTTGAAAAGCCTAAATCGCTTTTTTATCTATTTAATTTCCAGAAATTGAGAATGCAATTTTATTGCATTTTTTTTTTAATGTTATAATCACGTAAAATCTCTTGTACAACAATCAGTACAAAACAAAATAGAGAGACTATAAAGTCCAATTAGACTTGTTCTGATACAGATTCTTATTATTTCATATCGCACTGGTGGTTCAGTAGTAGAATTCTCGCCTGCCACGCGGGAGGCCTGGTTCGATTCCCGGCTAGTGCAGTGTAATTTTTTTACACTTCAAAATAAATAATCAAATGTATGCAGAGAAACAACAAGGATCCTTTGAAAAGCCTAAATCGCTTTTTTATCCATTTAATTTCCGGAAATTGAGAATGTCATTTTATTGCAATTTGTTAATGTTGATAATCATGTAAAATCTCTTGTACAAAAATCAGTACAAAACAAAAAAGACAGACTATAATGTCCCGTTAGACTTGTTTTGACCAAATGTCAGATTTGTTCATAACGCACTGGTGGTTCAGTGGTAGAATTCTCGCCTGCCACGCGGGAGGCCCGGGTTCGATTCCCGGCTAGTGCAGTGTAATTTTTTTTACACTTAAAAAATAAAATGCATAAGTTATCAAATGTGTGCAGAAAAACAATAAGGATCATTTGAAAAGCCGAAATCACTTTTTTATCTATTTAATTTCCAGAAATTGAGAATTTCATTTTGCTACATTTAAAAAAAATGTTGATAATCACGTAAAATCACTGGTACAACAATCAGTACAAAACAAAAAAGACGGACTATGAGGCTGCGTTCGAGCGGTTACTCCCGGTAACACGAGTGTGATGCGCGCGCAATACTCTCCAGTGCAGGAGTATACTCCCCAACGGCAGTCAGTGCGCAGTGTATAGATAAGCGCTCTTGTTTATTTGCTACGTATGCATGAACTGGGCCAGGAAATGAATATTCATGAGATTGATGACAGCGTTTTCGAAATTGATTTTCACGTGAACGTATGTTCAAAAGTCAAATTTTACTCAAAGGAAAGATTGAAGGTACCATAGTTTTATTGCTGATCAGGTTTTATCAAATTTCTAATGATTAAGTTTGAGAAATATCGGGATGATAATATTACTGTTTTTGTCGTGAATTTAAGGTCGAAGAAAACTGCTATTTTTCAATATCAAACAAACTTGGCCACCATAAGTAGACAATTTAGTGAAAAGTACAAGTACTAAACTACCTATTTCTGTAACGAACTGCTCCATTGATAGCCCAAAACAGTCAGGATCACTGAAAAAACACGACCATTCCGGATAGCAAAGTCACGAACATAAGGCCTCCGTGGAAGCACGTGTAATACACGAGTGTGCATTCCTCATTGGGTAAAACCCCAATCACAGTCACGTACTGACCAATCACGTAATATGTCAGTCCCGCGTAGGGGTCTGTGGTTGTGTCGGGTACCCTGTTCAGCAAGGACTTGCATATGGTTAAATAGAAGAAAAATAGGCTCCCGACTATAAATAAACTGGCGATCTGTCTTATGTGTTTTCGCAATTGGTATAGGAAGATTTTAGTAATGTTCCTTTGTGAGCAAAGACAATTAAATAGTTACCAATGTCTGTCCCAACTGTTTTCTTTCTTTAACTTAGTCGGCTACCTTCATTGGTTTAATTAATGATTTCACATTATTGTTGTTCATTTTAGGGAGTAGTGTCTTTTAAAATAATAATGGGAAATCAAAATTAATTAAGACACTGACAGTTATCACTTTGTTTCATCGTAAAACACGAAAATGATTTATTTCAAAATTTATTAACAAAATAAACAATACTGAAAATTGCATAGTTGCATACACCAACTGCATACTGAAAATTGTAAAATGACATAAATACCAGCTGCATAGTCAATATATTGTTGTTTGTCATTAACACCCGCATCCAATAAATATAATACTAATAATAAAGTTAAACAATATAACTTTTTGTCATTGCCATGAATAAAAAAGGGAAAACCGCATTGTACCAATGAAGTTGGAATTCGAGTTGGAAGAGTTGGAAGATTGCGGTAACATGTATGAATTTCAACAAAGCTAAAGCAATATAGTTTTTAGTATTTTTTTGTTTTCAATATCACTTACATGTGGTTTTAAATATCACTTACATTTTCTTTTATCACATGTAGTATTCAATATCACTTACATGTAGTTTTCAATATTAATACCCGATGCAGTATAGCACATTGGGGTTGAGTTACATCATAGTACAGTAACTTTATAAAAATAACACCTTCTTCAGAAGATTGGCAAGGTTAAAAAATCTGTTGCGGTACACAAGTTATTCATATTTTGCACAAAGAAAATTAGGAATATATAACCTGACATAAACATCAACTATTACGATAAAAACTCTTTAAAGAACATGGGCCAGTAAATAAAATATGTTGGTAGAGATAAATAATCTCTACACTTACAGGCAAGTGCAATAGAATGGCAAAAACTCGTAAAATCATACCATAATGACTACTAATTTTGAAGATTTAAGGTTATATCATACTGTACATTGGTTTTTGTCAAAGAAATACAGATTTATGGGCAAAAATATCAAGGAATATACAGTAATAGTCATCTGTGAAAATTTCAGTCCCATACGGTGCCCAGGCCACTTTTTGAGAAAACAGTGAAAAACGGCCACAGTAAACAGTATTTCTTAACTCTTTTCTCTTTTATTTTTGATCTTTTAAAAGATCAACAAGATTTTCGGTCGTTGTTTTTTCCAATTTCTGGATAAATACACCATTTCATGCAGAAAAATTTTAACGGTATGTTCCTACCACCACCATCTTCATGCTTACAGGCAAGTGCTGTGGAATGTTGAATATTAGTGCACAGAATTACAAAATACTGACAACTAATGCTAACACAATACAGCAAAATCTTACTCTTAGACAGTTGGAAATGGTCAATGAAAATTTAAGATTTGCCTGTTTGCTTCATAATTATAAAATGTAATTAAGTCATAACCAAATATAGGCAAATATCCTGAGATAAAAAAAAAATCACATTTGTGTGTAAGGAGAAGAAAATCAAACATGTCACCGTTGAGAAACAGACCAAGAGAATTCTGAATAGTCCCCATAGTTTGACCAAAAAACAAACAAGTTGAAGTACATTGTGGTTGATCATAAAGAGTCATCTTAGTTTAAGTAAAAGTGCCGATACACGGAAAAATACCGGTTGCTCTCTCAAAAGTTTGAAGTATATGGGAAGATGCCTGGTGATGGAATTTTAATAATCTGCACTCTGAAGAAGGGAAGGTCACTCTGGGCCTGTAAGAAAAAAAAAATGAAAAAAAAAAAATGAAACCGAAAGCACCAACAGTTTTCATAGAGTAAAAAAGCCCTACCCTAGCCTGAAAATAAATATTTGTCTGAATTTTTTTTAATATTTCTCTGAGAAATTTGTTCACAATAATCCCAAAACTTCACAAAAATCCAAGCCATTTGCCATTAAAATAATGCAGACTTCCGTGCAGACAGACATGATTTATAATCAGAATTTCACTTTTTGTAAGCTCAGTACACATACATACATGTAGCCGCTGCAAAGTCTACGTAACGTAAACACGGGGGGGGGGGAAGGTGACGTCATACATGTACATCGATGCACGTAAATTGTGCAATTTTTCCCCACAATTCGGATCGAAATAAAAATGTTCCAAGGTATCGGCCACAGGTCGGAATTATACGAATGGGAAGCATAACTCTTCATGAGCCCAAATCATGACGACATTTGTCCCCAAATATACCAAAACAGTCAGGATCACCAAAAACGTAAAGGTAGTGTAAACATTCTGCATATTTCATAGTACACTTCACCAGACTGATAAATAACTTTTAAATCAAAATAATCATACAAATTAGGTATCATTCGACGCAGAAATTCGTCTTTTTTCACTTACCACTCCATCTTGGCCCAACACTGCTAAGAAAGGGGTTTCCCAACGATTTTTCCAGGGGTTGTGCCGAACACTCGTAAAATCTCGTTGATTCTCGAACGGTCCGAGACCGTAGACTCGCTGCAAATAAAACTTCGCTGAGTGCCTCATTATCGAGCACGCTGCGCACTGACTGACGGTGGAGAGTATACTCTCGCTGACCCGAGTGTCGTACTCCGGCCGTTCGAGCGCTCAGGAGTATACTCGTGTTAACACGAGTAGCTCGCTCGAACGCAGCCTGAATGTCCCGTTAGAGTTGTTCTGACAAATGTCACAATTGTGCATATCGCACTGGTGGTTCAGTGGTAGAATTCTCGCCTGCCTCGCGGGAGGCCCGGGTTCGATTCCCGGCTAGTGCAAAATTGTTTTTCCTTCCTTTTTTTTTCTTTGCTCACTTTTCACCGACTTAAAATTAATCCAGTCAGTTTCCCTTGTGGTTCATTTGATGATTTATTTCTTTAAATAAAAATAATATTTTTGACCTATTGGTATTGGTTTTTGAAATAAAACATTTAGGGCATGAACGTGCACAAACAACACGTTTTGTTGTTGAATATGCGGACTTACCGGAAACGTCTGTGTACATACCCACAGGGTGTAAAAACCTAATTATAGAAGGGGGACGTTAAACGTTACTACGTGTTTTTCCCCAATTTTTGCACAAGGATAATGACCCCCGAGACGCCCTGCTTCGCCAACACACATTATTAATGCTCCGAAGTAACCATCAACCTTGGAGAAAAATTCCAAACTCTGTCTGAACCTGTTTACAAATCCACCTGTTGTCCGATTGACAAACAAAAAACAACAACAACAATGCAAAGAATTTAATTAATTGTCATTTGTGTATATTCGTGTCAGGGTTAATTCTGTTCTCGCTGAGACACGTGTCGAAGTGAAGAACTAAAAGTATAGTGACGAATAAGTGGGGGGGCTAGGTGGCATTTTGTGACTGAGGCTAGTCGTTGAAAGTTCAGCCGTTGTTTGGCTCAAATCTGGCGTGAATGAATTTGATTTCAATCGGTGTGTCAGAATCCAAGGCTAGGACCTGCATTCCCCGGCCTGTTCCCATTAATTTTGGACGGCGTTTAATTCGCATGGAGGACATAAGTTAATGACGTCGAGTTCATTCAAGGATTCACAGTGAACTTGAGAACAAAAGTCAACGAATCTTTCTGAAAAAAAAACAATGAGTTGCATTGAAGAAATACCTATTTTGTGTATTTCTTATTTATTTTTCGTTGTTTATTATATCATTATTGTTTATCTTTGAATTTTTTTTAATGAAACATTTGGTCAAACTTCGTGCTGAATTTCCAACTTTTAGCCTACCCTACACCCCATTGTCCCCTTCTCCTGACCACACTTGTCTACCCATTTCCTTACTGGTCACTCTGACCCTTACCCTTTGGTCTGATCCTCTCATCCATTTAGGTAGCTTTACTTGCATGTTCTTGCCCTCTTGGCATCCTTTAAGAACATCCTGCTATATGATTTAAAGAACGCCAGGCCCTCCGTAACTCTGAGCATTTTATTAGCTTAAGAAATAGAAAACGATCCATAAGATATGAAATCATTTTAATTTTTAAGTTCATTATACTCGACGTCCCATTATAATTTTTCAACAATTTTGAAACTTACTAGAAATTTTGAAAAAAGGGGACAAAATTAACGAAGAAAGCATGAAAAATTTGGAACACGAAGTCGTAAAATTGTATTCACATTACAGTCAATTCACTATAGATGATCTAATTGCAAGATTTACGATGATTAAGTGCTGTCCACAAGCAAGGTCGGTTTTACAGGCAGTTTTTAGTTTCCCACGTATACCACAACATGAAATATAGTCATTTTAAAATGATGGCTTGCTTCAGAAATGATTAACCTTGGTTTTCCGGCGAGAATTCACCAACTAAGAGCCGTGTGAATGGGGATATAGGCATTATGTAGTGTGATCTTTTAAGTACATCTATCACGAACATAGTGAATATTTCTGGTGCATGGCTGTGGTACTGGTGTGTTCTATAATAATAATCTAGTTATTAATTTCATGATCGCCAGTATGTGTAGGCAACCGGGGTGTGTCTTTTGGTTTAAAATAGTTACGTAACTTAAATCGCTGGTACACGACAACATTCCTAATAGATTATATTTCTCCTTTATTTTTTTTCAATAACTTATTAAAACACACTCTATTTGAACGTCTAGTGACGTTTTGTCGTGTTTCGTTGCTACAGACGGTAACAATGTTGGTGGTTACCACCCGCGCCAAGTACCAGCTTCTCAACTTGACAAGCAGAAGCATTATTTTCAAAATCACTGGGATATCTTTAGTTTCATCTTGTGATAATGTTTCTTTCTTTATTGTCAGAAGAAACAATCGAGAACTTTGGCTGACGAAAAGGAACCAAAATTAAATGATTGATCAAGGACTTAAACATTTTCATGTCTTTTTTTTGTTTAGTAAAGAATTCGAAAGGTTGTATTATTATTTGGTATTGGGGGTAACGTAGCTTGTTTAAAATAACATATGAATAATAATATAGCAATTGTGTTTGATCCAATGATTATACGGATTTTGGCGAATTTGTGTAGGAAAACTGGAAATTCATTTGGAAAACAAGAAATTCATCTTACCTGATGGTAGACGTCGTGGGACTTGGGTGTCATCTTCGTCCATAATTTGGGCGGTCTGTGGGTGCTTATTTCTCCCTCTCGTCCGCTCTAGAATCACGGTGGTATTCTCGAACGCAACATCATCTGGTTGTCGAGTCGGCGGAGTCGCCTAAACAGGACAGACGTAATATTTTTCATTTAAGGTCAAATTTGGTCAATCAAATTTTCTCGATCGTCA
The DNA here is from genome assembly GCA_963971285.1 of Astropecten irregularis. Lineage (NCBI taxonomy): Eukaryota > Metazoa > Echinodermata > Asteroidea > Paxillosida > Astropectinidae > Astropecten > Astropecten irregularis. Next base: position 12,534,536 of record OZ020263.1, read on the forward strand.
TCATGTACATGATTTGATTAGTTTTGCTTTATCACAATACTCACTAATTTGTTTCTTTGTTTACCAATCGGATGTTATATCATCATGACGATTGTTATAAATACTAAAATAGTGGTTGTTCGTATCCTGTTACTGTGGTTGTGTAACTAGTGCGGGGGATTCACTATTATGATAAATTAAATTTAGGTAAATTGAATTTTCTGCCAGTGATTTGATCTGGGTTCGTTCTCAATGATGAAAATGGATAATACAGTCCATTAAACTTGCACTGAACTTTATGTTATCAATGTTGTATTTACATTTCTTGCGAGAGTCGAACCAAGGTCGGAAACATGTTTGCATAAAGATAATTCAACTTTTGATTCTAAGGTTTAAAATCTGTGTCACTCCCGATAAGCATCAAAATTCACAGATAAGGATATAGTGTCACAGACATTTAGTCAAATTTGTCAACCTTTAGAGCATTTTAAAAAGGGGGGAGGAGTGGGATAGCAATTTCTAGGAAGCTATAGCTACACCGTTGCTGGGATTCAGAATTCAGACACATCTTACCTTTGTATGATGTCTTTGTGATTTTCTCCGACGGTGGGGCGATGAGGCAAAACTCGATTCAAACAAGCACATCTCGACGAAGATACAGCCCAATAGCAGCACGGAAAGTCCCCTATATTTCCCCAACATCATTCGTAATCTTGGTAAATTCTGACTTCGCTGGACCGTTTTCTTTTCACAACTCGTCTCGCCGTTCTAGTGAATGGTTTATGAACCGCCGTTCAAAGTGCACGTGTGTTCACTGTTTAGTTCAATCGCGTAGTGATAAATTACAGGCTGACTACTAGAGAATGACTAAAAAAAAACGGAATTCGCTTCAACGCGCAATCGTAATATTATCATTATTCAGAGTGACGTCACGATTAGAATAGACGCGCGCATTCTTAATGGTGTTCACTGTTCAAACACACACCGATCATTATTTACCGTTCCATATCATCATCAAACCCATTCATTGGTTTTTTCAGTTCATTCCACACACCGGGGATTATTTATTTCATCTTTCGTTTACCGAGGACAAACGAAGTCTCTGTGCCGTTAAGAGCCGGGCAGGTAATCGGGCGAAGCACGCTGGCTTATTGTCCGTGCTCCTTCCGGTACGGTATTGTTTCCGATGAGTCGATCAAAAATTGGCGAACTCGTTTCAACTCGGGTTTCCGGCAAGTTGAGCCCTAAAATCCCCCTCTTATGGTATATTGCAGTATTCCCGCGTCCCATTATAATAATGCAGCTATACCTCTTTATAATGAAACCGCAATGTTTACCAAGCCAACAATAAAGGCTGACTCGATTATGTATGGCGCCCTCTTTCGCATTAAGCCAGCTCCATATAATAATGATTATGGGTTGAAGGTGTTCATTTATTACTCGATTTGGCCGTCAGTGGCGCCGGGGAATTTCCCCAAGTATAATACGTGTCTGTTCGCAGTCACCTTTAACGGTTTTGTCGCCGACCTACACGTTTTCATATTTCGTTAAAGGTACTCGCAGAATTGAGGATGGCCAATAAAAACAAGATTACAAAATAATTGTTCATTTTCCCGCTTTTTTACCATTAAGCCCAAGAATATTTGACGATGTAGGAAAATAATTATGACGGCTGATTAGTACAAAATGACTTTTCCATGAAACAATTGGTTGTTGTTATTTCATTCAAAATGACTGAGACTTGTTTTATTGATTCCGTAAAATTATGCACACAGATTTCAAAGTTAGGCCAAATAATTGACAAAGAGTTTTGCATGCTGACAAACAATTTTTAAAGAGAACAATTCGTTCAATACATCGTTTATTTATTTTTCGAAAAGCACGCACTTTCAATGGAAATTCATCCTTTTAAAATGACTTAGATTAGTGATGTAAATTGTTAACTGCAAAATGTATATTTCAAAATGAATATTTCTGTCTGATTTTCACAAACGCTAAATTTTGCGCCGTCACTATAATGTCTGCATTTGAATTCATGTATAAATAATGATATGACAAAATATATGTCATAATATTGCACAGTGTCGAAAGATCTACTTTCGTTCGTTTATAAATAGACAAAAAAATATTAAGGCTTATCATGCACGATAATAAATAATATAGATAGATAGATATAGATTTCAAATAAATAAAGATCCCTATTCAATTAAATTGGGTGGCTTTAAATATAGTACTCTTTGAGTCGAATAACATGAATAATATTTTATAAAATATAGAATAAATAAATGAATTGAATTTAAGTGACAATTTACGCGAAATAAATAACATGAATTTTGGTCATAAGTTAAACACGAAATGTACAGGTAACATGGTTGGAGAAGAAATTTCCACATGTCCAGAAAAGACTCCAGATAAATTTGACTGATAAATCATGATTTACACGTTTCCATCTCAATCCGACTCTGGATCCAACTCCTGTACCGATCGACCCTGGTGTACACACCGGGCACCGCGTCGGTTGGCGACGGGTTGCAGAAGGTGTTCTCCCCCCACGAGGTGACCCCGAAGAGCTTCCAGACGCCTCCTTTCTCGCAGATGAGCGGCCCGCCGCTGTCTCCCTTGCAGGTGTCGGCACGCTTGGCTCCCTCCAGGTACCCGGCACAGATCATCTTCTTGGAGATGTAGCTGCCGTAGGCCTGTTGGCACTGGGTGTTGCTGAGGATGGGTACTTTAGCTTCGTTCAGGACAGAAGGTCGTTTGCTCATGAGAAGATCGAAGAAACCTGTGGAGAACAAGATAACCAATTTCATTCAGGTGTGCCGGTATTATTCAGCGAATCGTAGCCGATGGTGTCTGGCTTGGCAAACGTTCGGAACTTATACGAGGATCCAGGACTCTGTCATAATGAGAAACTTTTGAGAACCGGTCTTCAAGTCAACAGCGCACGCGCACGCAATTGTGAGCATGCGCGCGTTGGTTTGCGCCTGCGCTGTTATGCGTGCGCGTGCGCTATTGACTTGAAGACCGGTTCTCAAAAGTGTCCCATTGGATCCGGGAAATCAGGTAAAGTAACTTAAGTTTATAGACAATGGACAACAAAAATAGATACTTTTTCAGACTACACTCAAGCCCTTTTTTTACGAAACCTGGCTTGAGGCTAGGCGTGAGACTTATTTTCGCTACCGCCATTATTTGAGGCCCGCAAAACGAAATGAAAAGATTGGATCACCATGACGAAGAAGAAGAAAGGCTCCAGCTCAGCGCCATGATTGTCAAGCCCTTCATTTCATGATCGAAGGACACAAGATGGAGGTAGAGCAAAATTAATCTGAAGCCTGGCACAATTAAACCTCATTTCGTAAAGGCTCAAAGACGGGTAAATATACTGATGACACAGCAGAGGTCAACTTTGTACGTTGATGTTTAAGTCCATTAATTTTCTATTCGCCATTGAGGTTAATTACAAAGCACCAATTTAGTGTTGAGTTTGGTGACTCAATAGAACAGGCATATAGGCCCACTTCATCAGATGTTCTTACTTGTATAGCCCCATCCCGTGACGTAGCACATGTCCCCCGCACGAAACTCGTTCTTCTCCGGCATGCAAGCCGGCATGACGTAGTCGTTGATGATGACGTCTCGACCGGGATACGTCTTGAGTTTGACCACGGCGATGTCGTTGTTGTACGGGACGCCCTTGACGTATCGACGGTGGACGTGGATACAGTCGATGTCGAAGTCCTGCTCGCTGCCCTCCAGCTTCGACCGGTCGTGCTCCCCTAGGACCACTAGGATGTCGTTCTTGTTCCTGCAGGGGGTGGGGATAGTTAAGAAAGTGCGTTGAGATTAATTTCAGACTCTAGATAGTTCAGATGATTGAAGCTAGGATCTGAGAGGGTGGGTCACAGCAAAATGTAGACCATTACTGTCAGGAAGGGTCATGATGCCGATGTGGACAACTGAACTGAACCAGGGACCCCAGGAATACCGTACTGGCGCTCTGACCAACTGAGCTATTCGGCCCCGATATGTTGGCGGTGTCCCCAATAGTCAACCTTCTTTGTTTGTTTGGCAATAACTTCAAATTTGATTAACTTCAAAATTAGCGATCCTTAAATTTAATTTAAACCAAGTATAACCGGCTAGTCTAGAGACAAGTCAAGCCAAAGTATGACGTAGGGCCTACAAAGGAAAACAGACGCATCTTCTTACTTTCCGTCGAAGCAGTGTGCAGCCGTCACGATGTGCTCAATGCCGATCAGGGTCCCCCCACAGAAGATCTCCTTGGTCGTCTTATTGACAAGAGCAACCTGCCACGGCCATCTTGTGCTAGACTCCTTTCCAGCCACTACGCGAGCCAAATTCGTCTTTTTCCAGTGCTGGTCGATCTGATAGTTGGGTCGCATACCGCATGTTGCTAACGCACCTATAATTCAAAAAATAAAGAAAACAAGACGGTTTTTATTTTAACACGTCAATAAATTGGGAACCTAAATTTCCCAATGTAACTCGATACAAAGATAATGCTCTCAAGCCATGAAATCTGTATTCAGTTTCACACTCGAGTGTGAAAAATACAGATTTAAAATGATTATTTCGTTGGCTGTTATCATAACATTGTCAACACTAATCACACTTTGAATAAACTTACACCTTTGAGTAAATAAGGAAATTGATTTACACAATTTCTGCTTGCATTAAAGGAAGTGTTGCACGCCTCCACATACAACAATGAACTCACTGTGTTGACATTTCAGCCATTTTGTTAAGTTCATCACCAAAGATATAATTCTTAACACGAGTTGATCCTGGGTGCAAATGGAAACACGTATGATAAACCACGGGTTTGTCGTGTGTGAATTACACGATTGGGTTAGTAGGTTGGGTGTTTGATTTTGGTTTTTTGGTCGTAAACCGCCATGTTTGGTTAGAATGGAAGTGGTTGCTACACATAACGGAAGTGGTAACCACAGGATTAGCGCGTGCCATATACACACGTATATTTTGTGCCCTATGGCACATGATTGCATTTCGTCCATAATTTTATGATATTTGGGTGCGAGTACGATGACTTATGGCTGTTCGTCCCAGGAATTAACTTTCATCGAGGAGGTAGAGAAATACATTTCGTAATCAGTTATCGACATGGTGTTTTAAATAATGTCTGACCATAGAGTATAAGGAAGAGACTTCCTTACTCTATGCTTAAAGCGTGAGGTGCAATATCATGGATATATTTTAAGCAGTATTATATACGCACTGTTTCGGGACAGCTTAAATTGTGCGTTTTGACTTCTATGCACGCCCACTTATCACAGGATTTTTAGCACACAGAAATAATATTTATAGCTACATCGGCCATAATGTTGACCATAAGAGGGCGCCATACCATGTTTGGAGAAAACACATAGCAGTAAATTTCGGGTTTTTTTTTGTCGAACTGATAGAAGAATACTGTATCACGATCCTGTCGTTCAACATACTTTGATTAATTAGAATTAACTCACTGAAGGTGTAAATGAACGTCATCACAAGTAAGAATAATCGAATTATACTGACTTATTGTTCAAAACAGCGCCCTCTTTAGTCCAACAAAACAAGGGCTGTAGATCCGATGACAAAGCTCTGATCTCTCTGCACACAATGCGCTTATTTACTGACTTCGGCATACGAATGAAGCACAAGACCTTGACAATGAAATATCCATCGTCAATTTGACGTCTTAAAGCAGTAATTCCAAGCCGAGCTGTTTTAGAAGTTAGCGATCAACTTCCTTATTGATGATTCCTCGAACTAGCAAACGCGGCCGGCCCTGGGCTTATATCAACACCTGCTCAACTGCTCTGATCATACCCTCAATAAAACGCTTCTTCGACTCGATTTTTCCTTTTCAAGTTCAAGTGTGACCGTGATGACAGCAAACCTTAACCTCTGATCACAGTGAATCCTGGGCTAAGGTTCAACATTATGTTGCTTATACAAAGTCCATGTAGGCTTACACCCGTGGGAACTACAAGTTCAAGTTCAAGTTTCTTTCCTTGTTTGCATAGCTATGGAGGAAGCTAACTTGACCCCAATCCCGTTTGCTGTTTCCTCAATGGTGTAATCCGAGCAATAGTTCCACCGATGAAAAAATAAACAAATGAGGCCCGCGGTCAACAGGGAAATACAAAGAAGGGAAAATTCGGTTTCTGCCAACTATTTGTATTTATTCACATAATATCCAAACTGATACATTTTATAAATGTTTTTATTATCCTCAAAATCTTTTCTCTTTTAAGAAAAAGCTTTAAAAAGCGTCTGGTTTCAAAAAGAAACCGAGCAAAAATAGGTTATTATGTATCATAATTATAGTGTTTGACCAAACTGACTGAAATTTATTTTGCAATGGCCGTGACGTGTCGCAGCCTCGTCACCTTTTCACGTCCTGTTCCCCCCGGGGTGATCCAACGAAATGAATGGCCTAAAAGAAACCCCATTGTCATAATATTATGGCGGTCAAATATGCGAGCAATTTACCCCACACTTCTTCTGACGTAAAGTGTTAGCTCAAATCCTGGTAATCTGGTCAATTCGCGGAAGGTTAATGAAATAAAATACATTCCTTTTCAAGGATTCACTCAGAGATGATAACGAGTGCAGCGTCATTTTCTGATGAAATTTTATTCAATCAGAGAAGCTTTTTGTGTGAAGAGACATCCGTCATAAGTTTGCCTTTGAGGCTCTTAAAATTGTCGAAATCAAGGTTTCCAATCCACTGCTAACGGAAGCAGTCAAATTTTGATTGTCGTGCGGTTCGATGTGGTAGATCGTAAAACATACATGTATCCTGTTAATCCTGATCGACTACAGATTCAAACGTTAGTTTGCCCATGGAGCTATAAAAAGGCTTGCCTACTACTTCCAACTATTCCTAGCAACCTTACTGAACAGAAACGAAAGCCCATGGATGAATTGCACATTTTACACGAAATCGAACTTAGATTTATTATCGGGGATACTCCATGGAGGAAGGCTTGGTTACTTCTAATTTCTTAGTATAATTACAAACATCAGTTGAAAGCATGGCAATGATAACGAGACAGGATTAGATAGCCTCGATAGTCTGGCTCTAAAATACGAACAGCAACTGGGACAACTTAAATCTGCTAGATTGACGGATCGTAGTAGGAAGGATAAAGAAACGTTTTTGCTTAATTTTTCCCTCCAAAACTCTTACAACTCCTTGTTTATAAAGCCATTATATGAAGTAAACCGAATTGAATTAAAACTGCGCTGAAGTTCGGTCCGAAGAATTTCAGAGGTCGATTTCACGATTTCATTCTTACATGGTCAATCGTAACTCGAGTTTATACGAAGGATAACCCATGATCCTCCGTAGAGCTGCAATGCATCATGAGTCCTACGATTGATAGAAAGTTACGGTGAGTTTGTTGAAATCAACCCCGTGCCAGGACTACGATTGATAGAAAGTTACGGTGAGTTTGTTGAAATCAACCCCGTGCCAGGCGTGCCTGACCTACAGACTACATCTTTCAGTAATTCCAGTGGGACACTAGACCAGGTATGTAATGCTATCGGGCTGGAAGGAAGGATACCTTAGCTGGTTTTAATACTGTATCATCATGGAGTTCTTCTTAGCTCCATGATATCATTAATGCGGAACTGAAGCCAAAGAGTCCCACCTGCCCTGCGCGCGTCACCCCTCTTCAACATTACACTCTATACGTCCCATTTCATACCATATTTGGAAAATCCTCCATTTCCGTATACATTCTGAGTCAAGAAAAATCGGGGAAGAAAATTGGACGCGGCTGACATGTCTGGCTATAAGTTAATGGATAACACGCGATGTTCATCCGCAAAAACCAAGTTACCAAGCACGTTATAGGTGTCCCATTCCACATGGCCATCGGTGGAGGTTTACACACTACACACAGTGTGGGCGGTTGCTATGTGGAAAACCAACATGGCGGTGGAATCGCTTTGATTTTGCCGCTTTTTATGATCGTTTAGGTAAGATAATAGCAGTGCAGTGTGACCGTTATTTATATTGACATTTCCAACACGTTTAATTGCTTCATTCACGCTCATGTGACAAATTAATCACCACAAGAGTATGATATCCCTTTAGAATTGCGGGGTGGGTTTGGGGGGCAAAGATGGCCCCTAAAAAACCAAGTTACAGGAGTACGGACTCGATTGAATTGAGGGAAAAGTTTTACACGAATCCACGATGGATTGGCCTTAAAATCACCCCGAGCAAGTGCGGTTTTTTTTCACCGCTTCGCCACTTGAGAATGTGATACCACGCACACAATGACGAAAAAGAAATTGTGGTCGATCATAGCGGTGAAATTGTTCATCTAAAATCGTTCTTGCAACAGCACACGACAAATTGTAGTAAACATTCAACAAAGTTGAGGTTTAAAGGGCATGTACAATTAACATTGGTAACAAACCAAAACATACATGTTCACAGATTTACGTATAACTTACAGGGAAAGGAGGTAATGGTAGAAACAAACTGTGAAAATTGTCTGTCTGAAATACTGTATTCATCCAGAAAAAAATAGTAAAACCAAACACGAGTTTTTGTACTCACTCGGTTGTCGAAGACCGGCTATCAACGTGACTACATTGCCGATTACTTCGTCCGTGCTAGCTTCACTCTGTAAGTCCGCAACCTGAAACAAGGACCAATTAAAAAAAGGTCATAATTTGTTATTCCAAAATAAAATGGTGCTGGTTTCATGCAAAACAAAAAAATGGAGAGAGGAGAGAGTAAATAAGTGAAAAGTGAATAAACTAGCGAAGTTTTGATTTTAGTCTGGCAAAAATGTTATCACTGAGGTGCTTACCTGATCTTCTGTAGTGTCTTGGGGGTAGGTTCCCGCTGGTTGTTTAAGACGCACAGATCTACTCTCCGCGCTATAGGAGCACATACCCACAACTAGGACACACACCAACAAGCCTAACCACGCGTATGTGACGTTCATTTTGCTTTTCAGAGATTCTAATAACTTGAGACAAATAACTGACTAAACTTGGAGCTTTCTTGAAGTTCCAAGACACTTCGGTATATAATAACGGTAGCGTGTAAAACCAGCCGAGCTATTTACTATTTCACTATCAGTTCAAATCAAATCTTTCCGCCGGTAGTGTGTTTGACTTGTGTTCACCACGAGTTCCTCTGCAACTATGGCGTTTCCTGTGTGACCGGGTTGTATTTATGGCAAATACTCAAACACTCGTGTGGAGTATAGTTTCATTTTTTGGCGGCAAGCCATTCCTTCATTTGGTCGTCATGTCATCAAGCGAAGCACTATCGGTCATTAGTGCTTAATCACTCTTTCACATTACGTCATGTGTAAAAATAGAACTCACCCAATGTGCGAAATGATGTTGACACGGACCAGGAGCCGCACTGAACCCAAGACGAGGCTAATATTCTCAATGTCCGCCTTGACTACGTGCGCGTTGGCTTACGTTTCTGTTGCTTGGCGACTGTTGGGCAGTGCCCCGGCCCCTGATTGGTCCAAATTAATATGATTTTGAGGTGTAAGGGCTATATGATCATCTTTGATTCCGGGTTATGTGCCGCAGTGTGTCCCTTTTCCAAGTAACATTGATATTTTACATATTTTTTACAGGTTTTTATTTCGAGGAATGTGCCGCACCTTAGGGTTGGAATTCGGCTTGTCAATGTACAGGCTTGTTGCAATTACAAAAACTCAAAAAGATACTATTAGAATGAAAATAATAACATCTTTTGGTTAATTTGTCGGTCGGAAAACATTTCAACATTATCGTTGCATGAGGTCTTTAAAAATGGGATTTTTTTCGAGTCCAGGCGTTTTTTTACTGTAGTTCTACACTCGTAGTCCCCCCCCAAAAAAAACCTGACAAAACTGTGATGATGAAAACGTGTCTAAATAAACGTCAACGTAAACATCATGAGTAAGATTATTGTGTACATTGGATCAATTAAATACACACGCATGAGGAAGTTTGCACAAAATAATTGTCACTTTTACTTTCTGTTGCCTAGAGAGTTTAGCACATCCGTTTTAGGGAAGTAAATTGGCAGTTAAGCAGCAACTTTGTTTTGGCACGTACACTCGTTATACAGAAGTTTTATAAAATGCTCAAAGTGAGATGAATTTATAAATTTCAGTGATTAAAATACGAATCCAGTCGCAAAAACTATTTTTCTTTTTTAAACATAGCTCACTGTTACAAGTGTACCCGGACTAGATGGTTGTCCTAAGCTGTTGCATATGTCCTAATATGGCCACATCGTTCTCGCGTAACATGACGTCATATTTTGCATATTTTTTTCATATCCACAATTGCTTTAATTGAAAGGAATTTGCCACAGTAAATTGCAAAGATCCGTGTTTTAAATACTTTCAGCCAAAGATATAGGATATGCAGAAACCGCGAAAAACTACCGGCATTGGCACTGCTAGCTGTGTGTTGGAAACATTAGACAGGCCTAGAGAACAGGGTTTTTTTTCTTTGAAATAATTTCACAATGTGTTATGAATGATGTAATGGTTTGGTTTGGTCCCTGGTTAAACAGGGTGATCTATTAGGCACGTACACAAACCAATGTGATCACGTGTAATGTAGTAAATATGATACTTATTGATAATCTTTGTAAATAGTATCGTTGACGATATCAATTGCTTCTGGTATTTTTTTTTTCAGTTTCCAGTTTTCAAAACTTTGTGCAATTATTGTTGCGTCAGCAGTTTGGATATTAAACGACATTGTGTATATATTAAGGGGTCGATTTCACAAAACTCTTCACTACCAATCGTAGGACTTTTGATACATTGAAGCCCTACGTGGGATAGGCCCCTACGATGGGTTATCCTTACGTAACTGGAGTTACGATCGATCACAGGGCTTCGTGAACTTGACCCCCAGATGTTGTAAGCGGCCCAATATGACGCCCAGACTAAGGGCCACTAAGAAAACAAAATGCTTGAGGCTCAGCTTGCTTTTTGCTACCGCCATTTGAGGCCCATAAAACGAAATGAAGGGATTGGACCACATACCGAAGCCAAGGAAAGGCCCCAGCTTCGCCATGTATCTTAAGCCTTCATTTAGGACACAAAATGGCGGTAGAAAAATAAATCCCAAGCCTACCCTCAAGCATCATTTCTTAAAGGTCCTACAGTTTTTGTGTCACTCTTTCTATGTGAATGAAGGGGAAGATTCTATTTTTCATTCAGTATTTAACTAAATAGTGTAGTTTAATAATCGAGTTATCTCTCAAATGTATGTCGAAGTTTTCGATAATAAGTCATATCATAAACTAGGAAATGCCCCCTCCCCAGACTGGCCCAAAATAGAAAAACAATATTTTGCTAAGTTAACCGAAACAAATATTCAATCTGATTAATCGCTGAGCAGGTGTACCCTATATCTCCAAGGGGTTAAAACAACGAGTCATGCCGGGTTGAACGACCTCTGCATAACACCGAGTTGCCAAGAAAATGCATGTATTAGATTCAACGCCCTTTAAAGGTAACTTCATACTTTTTGCCAAAGAAATGCAGATTCATGGACAAAAATATCAAGAAAGTTACAGTTACGGTCATCTGTGAAATATCCAGTCCCATTCGGTGCCCACTTTTTGAGAAACAGTGAAAACGCTCACGGTATTTTAAAATCTATTCGCAGGAGTTTTGATCTCCCTGATCAAAACTGTTTGGGTCTTTGGTTTTATTCTTTTCTGGGTAAATACAGCATTTCAGGCAGAAAAATTGTAATGCCACTGGTATGTTTCTACCAACATCATCTTTATACCTTGTAAGTTATATAGGTCAATCAGTGAAGATTTCTGTTACCCATAGTATGATGTTACCTTTTAAGGTTTACAAGACAGGATCGGTAACATACCCAAACAGAAATGTTCACAGATTTACCTATAACTTACAGGATATGAAGATGGTGCTGGTAGAAACATACCGTTAACATTTTCTGCCTGAAATGCTGTATTTATCCAGAAATTAGTGAAACAAAGACCGAAAACAGTTTTGATCTCGGGGTAAGATCAAAACCATGATATTTCATAGGGAAAAGGTCAGGTTTTTGATATTTTCTCGTGACTCAGATGTCCGATTGAGGTCAAATTTTTACAGGTTCATTATTTTATGTACATGTTGGATCAGACAAAGTGTGGATACTGTTCTGTGACCTTTACCAATCATGAAGTATACCTTTAAGTCTTGGTCTCTAGACGGTAGGCTAAAGTTTGATAAAGGGTTCGAGCTTGCACGGTCCCACACGCACGCACTGCCTCCCACCTGCCCCATATTAGATCAGCGGTGGGTTTGCTGAAGAAGACGGAGTGTATAGGTTAGACAAGGTGATGTCAATGACACGTACTGCTATTTTATGTGGTTTCGAGAACATGTTCGCGTCGGGTCCAGTGGGAAAAGACACGGAACCGCGTTGGGCAGAATTGAAGGAGTAAACTTGGCCCAGGTTTTTTGAGTTGAAGAAAACTTTGCAGAGGGACCAAAACAATCTCGATTTGAAATAAAAACAGCCAGAAAATAGTTTGCACAAATATTCATCTTTATTAGTAATCATTTTTTTAAATCAATATTAAGGGTAGGGATTCGGCGTTGGACCTAAATGCAAACATGAAGAAAATAATATGTAGGTAATTATGTTGTGACAACTTTATAATAAGACTTGGGACTTATTTTGCTACCGCCATTTGAGGCCCACAAAACGAAACGAAAGGATTGGGCCACATGACAAAGCCGAAGAAAGGCTCCAGCTTCGCTATGTATCTCAAGCCCGTCATTAAAATTTAGGACACAAAATGGCGGTAGAAAAATAAATCCCCGGCTTAGCCTCAAGCCTCATTTCGTAAAGGCACCCATACCCCTGTGCCAGTGAGACTAAAAGCAGCCGACTTGTCACAAGTCTAGCTATCATGCCTTGGGTGTGCGTACCACGTAAGAGGCACGTGTCATGTCCCCAGGAGAATCATCAATGTGGTCTCGGCTCGAAGCTCCGAGAAATCGATACTTCCTGCAACAAGCCACAAGTGAAGAAAGATGTGACAATAGGGAACTGGTGAGTAGTTACGGAAGCCTATTACTGCCACAAACTGCAGATTACTGACTTCGTCGATGGATCAGTATTTCGTCACTATAACAGATTTTCTATCCAGTTTTACACGTTGTCAACTCATTGTTATTCGTTGTAACGAATAATTAATGTATTAATAGAGATGATAAAAAAGGTTCTATCATACTTTAGGATACCGAAACAAACAAACTTCACACCTTACCTATAGCTTACAGTCCATAAAGATAGTGATGGTAGAAACGTATACCGTTAACATATTTCTGCCTGAAATGCAGTATTTATTCAGAAAAGAGTAAAACAAGTGACCAAAATTGTTTTTGATCTTTTAAAGATAAAAATAAAAGAGAAAAGACTTAAGAATTACTGAGGCTGTTTTTCACTGTTTTCTCAAAATGTGGGCACCGTATGGAACTGAAATTTTCCCAGATGACTATTACTGTATCTTCCTTTATATTTTTGCACATGGATCTGTACTTTCTTTGACAAAAACACAAGTATGATATCACCTTTAAAGGTAGTATCATACTTTGGTTTTTATCAAAGAAATACAGATTCATTGGCAAAAAATACCAAGACAGATACAGTAACAGTCATCTGTGAAAATTTCAGTCCCATACGTTGCCCAATTTTGAGAAAACAGTGAAAAACAGCCACAGTATTTTTTAAGTCTTTTCTCTTTTATTTTTGATCTTTTAAAAGATCAAAAAGATTTTCGGTCGTTGTTTTACTAATTTCTGGTTAAATACACCATTTCAGGCGGAAACATTTTAACGGTATGTTTCTACCACCACCATCTTCATACCCTGAAAGTTATACGTGAATCTGTGAACATTTCTGTTTTGGTCTCTTACCAAAGTATGATACTACCTTTAAAGGACCCTACATCCCTAGCCTGTGGGCAGGACTTTCACCCTTTCGCCCTCTATGGGTTCGCAAGAGGAGTTACACATCCTCACAGCGGGTACAGGTGGGCTTCATAGGTGTCGTTGGGTTCTTGGTCAACGTCAAATTAGTCTTTTCTCGTGTTTGTTATGATTTAGCAACTTTCTGTCATCTCTTTTACCTCCAGGATATTATTAAAAACAAGTGATTCAGCAAAAAATAATATTTCTCAGTATTGGGCTAGTAAACTTTTCAAGGTTAAACGGATAGGAGTGACCATAACATGTTAATGGAGAGCTCTGTGGTTTGTAGTGAAGCGGTGAAGCCAATTTGTTTGTGTTGAATTGTGGTGTCGAGCCGCGTGAAAATAATGGATAGCATATTGGTAACATACCCAAACAGAAATGTGCACACTCGGATTTACCTATAACTTTGGTATTTGTAAAGATGGTGATGGTAGAAAGATACCGTTAACATTTTCTGCCTGAAATGCTGTATTTATCCAGAAATTAGTATAAACAATGACCGAAAATATTATTGATCTTTAAAAGATTAAAAATAACGGTGACAAGATTTAACAAATTCCGTGAGCGTTTTTCACTGTTTATCTAAATAAAAGTCGGCACCGTATGGGTCTGGGAATTTCACAGATGACTTTTTACTGTATCATTCTTGATACTTTTGCCCATGAATCTGCATTTCTTTGACAAAAACCAAAGCATGATACTTCCTTTAATGAAAGTGATAAGTATTTAGTGTGATCCGTTGGCGCTCCCGGGAGTTACAATACCGCTAACGTAAAAAGAAATTGCTCAGTTCGCTAAAAATACGCATTTTTACTCTTTTGGGTTTTTTTATTGATGTACCCACGCCCCATAACTTTCACCAAAAGCGGTCGATGAGAAGGATGTGAAATGAATCATACTTTTCACATGGATACCAAAATATTGAATTTTTAAAAGTGACGAAGGAGTCATTACTCAGCGATCCTTGTATACGGTTTCATATTCATGACATCCAATACACTATTTCCTGTCCCGTGCCAGTGCACCGCCCTCTTGCGGTGAAAAAGATTGTATTATAACATGTGAGCCGGTAGATGTGAGACCGTGGGTCGATTTCACGAAATCCTTTACGATCAATTGTATCTCGACTTACGAAGGATAACCCATCGTATCCTACGTAGGGCTGCAATGCATCATAAGTCCTATACGATTGATAGTAAGTTATACGATGAGTTTGGTGAAATCGACCCCATTATTCATCGGTTTCTGTCTTTGGAAGTAACGGATTTGGACTCTTTTGAGTAACGATTTTATTGTCACAACCTTGTACACTTTTTTGGGGGGAGGGGTGTTTGTTTGTCTGTTTGTCTGTTTTATTGGGTGACGAGTCTTTCTATATCTTTTAGTGTACCTTACTGAACACCGTATTCGCATTTTACCGCTAATTTTGCGGGTGCATGTATTATGCGTATGATATTATTATGCATGGCTTGGGGCGCCCTCTATATCGTGACCTGAGAATGATTCATCGTGAATTGCGGCACACCAACCGTGGGAAGTTCCCATCCTCGTATTTTCCTCCTTATCATGGCTGTCTCTAGCAATGTCGTCTCGTGTGTAGCATCAGTTATATCCATCTACGTGTAGACTTTTAAACCCACGCGTCTGTTCGGCTGCCGAAAATTACCAAAAAAGTGCCTTCTACCTGTGACGTTATTGTTTACCTCGGAAACGATGGGTTTTTTGTCGTTTTGTCAAAGGAATAAATATTCAGTCTATATGTCTGTGGATGTTCTGATGATCCTCTGACTTCATCAGACATTGTAAAGTGCAAAGAGCCGAAGTTGACCGGAAATTGGGCGTCCACGATATAGGTTTTGCCTTGATAAGCCAGGGGTGTGCAGTAAAGGAATGTGAAATTGTGGGACAGGTCTAAATAGGTTTACAGTCGTACTCTTAAAATCAAACAAACTCCTTGTCTTTTCGTCCTTCAGTTTCAATAACCAATCAATTGACACGCTTGGAAAACAAGAAGAAAGACAAACATTGTTTGAGTGACACATTACTCCCAAAAGTTGACTTAAGAAATACCAAAAATAGCCATGCATTGTAGGGCTAATTGAGATTGTTACGTCAATACGTATTGTGTTTGGCTGTGTGGATATACCTGTATTGTATACATGACTGTAGTAGTTTTAGGCTTATTATCTTGAAGTGGCTGTTCACAAACTTTATCACTCATTTTGACATACATAGAACTTAGAAGCTCTACAAGATCGCGTTAACACCCAATTCTTGTCCTATTCGTCATAGGCCATAATAAGAAACAATACATTCTTGTGTGATTTTCTTTTAGACACACAGAGCTTTGTCATGGATTATGAGACACCTGTACTGGACAATAGGTCCAGAAACCAAAGAAACAATGGCCATTGTTACATCCTTTTGTGTGAGGGATTGTCTTACGTTACAAGACGGTCATTTTTGGTCTAGGGTTAATTTGAAAATTACTCATAGGCGCGTCTTGTATAGATTCCACGCACTGAATCCGGCCACTATGGGCTTTGGTCAAGCTGGCAGAACCGCTAAACAGAACTGATATGACGTGGACTCTAATGTCCACTTTCTTTTCACTTTAAAATAAAAGTATTTCCAACGTTTCCTAAGTTTTACTTTTCTTCTACCTTACCAGGACTATTTCTATCAGCAGAAAAATAATGCTATAAGTACATGTATTATCATAAGGTTTGATTTCGCCAGACTATGGGCCTTTACAAAATGAGGCTTGAGGCTTGGGATTTACTTTGCTACTGCCATTTTGTGTCCTAAATGAAATGGAGGGCTTGAGATACATGGCGAAGCTGGAGCCTTTCTTTGGCTTCGTCATGTGGCCCAATCCCTTCATTTCGTTTTGTGGGCCTCAAATGGCGGTAGCGAAATAAGTACAGCCAGGTTTCGTCAAGGCCCTAGGATTTTTTTCCCTAAGATTTTTTTCAAAGAGTCGTCACGGAATCTTTGGGCAGGGAATCAGACTACTTTACTGCCCATCTTTCCACATGCGCCGTTTGTCGACAAAATTGATTTCGCGCAATGTGATCGGCCAACGCGTTGTAAACTCTTGGCGGCGCACTATTGGCGGTGCATTTTGTTCTTACCGTAAAACTCGGCAAAAAAAAAAACACTGACACGGATATTGTCAGCCATGAAAATGCTACCTGTGTCCATTATGCTATAAAGTAAGTACAGCCACAACGCCACTTACAGTAACTCTTTGATCTTAGTTATTATACCTTTTTGGCAGACCAATGTCTAAACTTCTAAATACAACAATTGCTCGCTGTCCTTGTGTGGTGCATACAACAATCACACACTCTGCATTTAGTAAAGAAGTATAATTGAATTCGTTAGCCAAACGATAACAATACAACGTTAATAATAAAGGGGAGGCATTATATATCCGCCCAGGCCATTAAAGTCACAGTACACAAACCACCATTGTATACAAGATTTTTTCCCTTTTCTTCCAAAACCGATATTGTCAATGATTTCTTCCCACGAGTAATCCTCTGAATTGTTGTCAGTCATTATTATACAATTGCCCAGTAAATATCCCATTCACCGCAAAATGTTGAATGGCGTCCGTTTGTGTATTTAACATCTGCTTCTGTCAGTTAAAAAGAAATTGTCTGAGAAGTTGAGCAAATGTTCATGGATTCTTCGCCCGAGTTTTTAATCTGATTATATACACACAAGACACAAC
The DNA here is from genome assembly GCA_963971285.1 of Astropecten irregularis. Lineage (NCBI taxonomy): Eukaryota > Metazoa > Echinodermata > Asteroidea > Paxillosida > Astropectinidae > Astropecten > Astropecten irregularis. Next base: position 12,552,281 of record OZ020263.1, read on the forward strand.
CGAGGATTCGAAAGTTTGTTGAGGGAACTTAGGGCCTATTGAGGGCGTGGGCGCGGCGCTGTTTCCACGAATGAAAATCATAAACAGCTTTTTAACATCAATAAACATAAACAGGATTTTGACTAAATGTTTTTCGTACATTCTTAAAGGTGCAGTACAGGATTGGTTAAATACCCAAACAGAAATGTTCACAGATTTTCGATAACTTTCAGGGTATGAAGATGGTGCTGGTAGAAACATACCGTTAAAATATTTTCGCCTGAAATGGTGTATTTATCCAGAAATTAGTCTAACAAAGACAGAAATCATTTTTGATCTCGTGGTAAGATCAAAACCATTTTTTACGTTTTATAAGAAAAATTTAGTCGGTTTTTCATAATTTTCTCGTGTCTCAGATGTCCGATTGAGCTCAAATTTTCTCAGGTTTATCATTTATGTACATGCTGGAATAGACAAAGTGTGGGTGCTGTTCTGTGACCTTAAATCATGTATTATACCTAATATTCTGATCAGGAATGTCAAAAAAATTACCCAAGATCGGACGGTTGACCTAATGGTCTCTAATGACCCCCATCTTATCTCTATTGTCACATTGACACGCCACCAACGTTCAAGGATATTCTTCAATACAATATCCTCGCTGTCGTCACAGGTGCACGGTACACACTATCTGAAGTCACCCTTTCACTAGGGGGCTTGACAAAAAGAAATGCCCTGGGGGAAGTTTTCTCAGCACCTTTGTTCGAATCTTAGTTTATATCCAGTCAAGGTTTGACAACATTTCTTAATGGGCTGTGTATATTTACTTATAATAGGCAATATGGCTTCATCGCCGTACACAAGACGACACCTCTGCATGATGATAAAATAGCATTAAAGGTAATATCATACTTTGGTTTTTATCAAGGAAATACTGATTCATGGGCAAACTAATATCAAGGATGATACAGTAACAGTCATCTGTGAAAATGTCAGTCCCATACGGTGTCCACTTTTGAGAAAACAGTGGAAAAACAGCCACGAAATGTTCTCTTGATTATCACGAAAAATATTTGAAAAATAATTCACAGACTTGATCTACATCATAATTTTGCTATAAAGACGGCAACTGATTTTGTTTGTGTTCTTTTTCAAAATTGAACTGGAATGCTAGGCCGACCAACGATTTAACTTCATACTAGAAGCACTTCTAAATTAAAATTTTCGGGAAAAAAATACTTCCAACGGGTTTAAATCATTTGAAACTGAGAATCACCGGGCTCGAAGCGTTAAGTGCACATGAACGGCAAATCTTTAATTGGTGTAAGCCCATCGAGCACAAATGCAAATATTTGAAAGCGTATCTGCCACTCAAAAATTAAGACACACTGTTTGACACATTACGCATCAACGAAAACCGCTTCGGAAGGCCATTTTGAACATCTCATATTTTTCTGCAACCTCTCAAACGAATTTCAACCTCCAGTTCCTTCAAAATAAAAAATTCCCCAGTTTATTTTCGGTGCATTATCGCTCTTTTTAACCATTGTATAAGCGCTCATTGTTGTGCGTACAGGTGAACTTTTCATGAACTTCAAATCCTCTGACACTTTGAACCGCTCGTCTGTGTATATATACAATATACATATAACCGTTCGCTCTGTGATCGCATTGCATTAATATTACGAGAATAGTGGAGGTGTGCGATTGTAAACAAATTATGATCGAATTGATGGTGGGCCAATCACAGTAAGTGGTATGTCACAATAACACACGATGCTTTATGACATTGAGAAGTAGTAAACATATCATTCGGTGTCCATGTTCCTAAGCTATATCATCAATCAGTGACCCTAAGTTATACAAAATGTAGGGCCTATTATAGGAAAGCTGGCCGTTTTAGGTTACAAGTTATGGGGGAGGTCAAAGTCATTAGATTAAGTGCTATTTGCAAAGTCATTTCCCTGATAAAATAAACTACACGGACTGGTAGCCAAAACAATCAAAGACTGACAACAAAATATGCTATTTTCCTCTGGCACTGACTAAATTAGCGAGTACGGAAACATGACGGTGACCGTATCAAGTCGGGCTACTTCGTGGGTAGTTTCAGCTTGATTCTCCCGGGCGACTTCAAATGAAAATACACCCCCATTTCCAGGCATTTGGTGTCTTAATAGTAATCAAGGCCAGCCCGGTGGCAAATTTCCCTTGGACTTGGGTGCCAAAAACTCGGATACATAATGGATTCATTATGTGGTTCACTGAATTAAGAAAAAAGAAATCCTTTACAAGTTGGCCCTGAGTTTTCATTTGCCCATTTCTCCCCGCCTCTGTAATTACTTGGTCAATACTGCTTAGACAAACACGTATCAAGGGTAGGCCTACATACACGCGTTGGCAATTTTATCGCGGTTAGCTCACACCACGGCTTATAGCAAAAAAAGGCAGAGGCCTAAATACCTTCTAATAAAATGGTTAACCTTAATACGGATATGAATATTTATACAGTCACCGACCTTATTCAAGAAATTGCCTATAGTCTGGTCAAAGTATAAAACCCATTGTTAACCACGTTCTGAAGGAAATTGCATATCACAGCGGGAACTATACTGCGCGCTATACAATGGATCTGATATATTCCCATTAGGCGTAATAGCCGTAATAATACCTGTATCGAATCTCGCTCTGAACAACACTGCCTACTTGTATTTATGATCATAAAAAAGCGCGCCTACAGTCCATGTGATATACCCTTGCTTTTGAATGGGCTGGCAAAAGCCACGCGTTTCAAGGCGACCTGACTAGTATGCATGTCTGACTCCGTACCGTTCACAACGTATTGGTTTACACTCCGGAATCAAATACTGTTTGTGCTTGGATATTATATACACAAAGAACACAGGCACTTCGACCATTTGGGGACTAGTAGAAAACTGTACCAAATTGTGAATTTGGTCATTTATTTTCGAGAGCGGTTCGTCGTGGTAGGAAATAGGTTCTGTTTTGTGGAATCTGTCTTCTGAACGCTGTGTGTGATTTAGCGAACGCTGGTCATAGTCATCCGCCGTGAATGATGACTTCATCTCGGGATGCGATCCTACGGTCAGCCATGCTGCTTCTTTTCCTGGAATTTTACATCATCGCCGTAGGAGATGGCCGAGTGGTCAAGATCAAGACGGCGCTCAGACCACCGCCAATGTCGCCCCAGAATGGAGACAAGGTGAGGAAATTTTGGGGAATTTCCATTTTTAATAATAATATTTTCTGTTTCCAAAACAAGCGTGTTCTTCACTTCCTTGATTTTTCTTTTAGTAAACACATTGTGATGATCACATGTTTATAGGAAAGTTAGATGTATGAAAAAGAAAAACACATTTCATGAATTCGGCTAATAGCGTCTCTACATAATGACAGCACGCACGCATAAGTATTGTTGCGATGATCGTAACCCTTGGTCAAAACCCATGTAAGAGCAAGGGTTACGATCATCGCAACTATCATACACCATTTTCCAACCTCTCTTATGGGAACTTGTTGGGTTTTTGGAGTTTCTCAAGCACGAAATTGGTTATATCTTGGGGTCAACTTCATAAAGCTGCTTAAACACAAAATGTGCTTTAGCATGAAAAGTCTTCCTTGATCAAACAGGATTGCCAACCAAATATTCCATGTGGTTTTTACAGCTTTTGACTTGTATTCAGCCATTGTTTGCTGAGCATAACATTCACAAGGAGTTTTGGCTGGCATACTCATTTTAATTTGCCAAGGTTATGTTGGTGCGTATAAGCGAATTTTGCTGCTTAAGCAGCTCTATGAAATTGGCTCCCTAATTGGTAACTCCTCATTAACTTATGCAAGCATTGAGTGATGGAGTTCTGTTCTCTAGTTCAGGACCAAACTCGTTGATATGAAGAGTAACAATATAGGGTTCCAATCTAGGAATTTGGTTGATATACATATAAAAACCTGAGTGTATAGGGCCTACCCTTTCCTGCAATTTCAGCACACCTTTTTGTGTCTCATCTAAAAATATTCTGACCTCGCGTCAGCTTCCCGTTCAAACTTCTGTCTATTGTCATTATTAAAATGCTGTGACAGATTACAAAAGGGTAAACATCACCGTGCGTATTTATCTAATACTCCAACAGTCCCTGAAAAACATAAACAGGTCAGGACAAAATGATAGGTTGTGGAATGTTCCTAAGGTTCAAAGTGCAAGTATTGTTCATTCACACCGAGTTTTACATCCCTGCACAAAACATAATATGCATACTACCCTCGTAATAAATAGTTTGGATCCTTTTTATTCGGTAAGAGACTTGTTTTTTAGGTGAACTATTTTCTCACTGGCTTGCAATTCCTAGAAAAAAAAATGGCATACCTTGGTGTCTCGGCAGATAACGTGATTTTCACAGACAGGGATTTATTGTTTGTTTTTGAAAATCTCACAGACTGTCAACGGGCATGCGCGGACCATGGCTGACGCAAATGACGTCATCAGTGAGGAGGAGGCAGCGGCTTGGGCATCACGAAAGCCAGGTATGTCAACTTACATCACCGTGGTTACTGTCGAGATTCATTGACTTTTATTGCTGTGGCAACAGAGCAAAAGCGAACCAGACAACAATGCCCATAGTATTTGTCAAGCATGTTGGTAAACTAGTTAGTTTTGAAAATTTCAGCCTGAAGTATATAGGCACACATCGATTTTCGATCTTTATCATTACAAGAAGAGACATTCACAGAAAATAATATTATAAGTGCTTATCGACGCTTACAAAATTGGGTAGGGTTCGTCTACTTTCAAACATGTATTCAGTTTGGGACTTTAAAATAGTATAGTTATAAGATTGGTTTAAAGGTAATATCATACTTTGGTTTTTGTCAAGAAATGCAGATTTATGGGCACAAATATCAAGGAAGATACATTAACAGTCATCTATGACAATTTTAGTCTCATGCGGTGCCCACATTTTTAGAAAACAGTGAAAAACGCACACGGTATTTTTTGAAAATCTTTTCAATGTTATTTTTGATCTTTTAAATATCAAAATTGTTTTTGGTCACTGGTTTTTACTCTTTTCTGGATAAATACAGCATTTCAGGCAGAAAAACTTAAACGATATGTTTCCATCACCACCATCTTTATACCCTATAAGTTATAGGTAAATCTGTGAAGATTTCTGTTTCGGTATACTACCAAAGTATGATAGTACCTTTAAGCGTTGAAGACAGCTCACATCCTACCCACCCACCTCTACTTCAGGACCTTCTAATTTAAAATTTCTTGCGCCTTAATCCGAATACGGCTGGGGATGATTAAAGTCGGAAGATTGAGTTATTTCTACCCCCACACAGCATGGCTGTTGTCACATAACCACACACACTTCTTAGAAAAGTTTACCGTTCGCGTGGTATATTTTACCCAGAATTAATGTTCGCTTGTAAAAATGTCTAACATGCCTCGTGAATATTCATTAGGCAACCACAGCATTTCATTGGTCCATTGAGACTGAGGTAATGCATACCATCTCAGACACGAGTCCGAAATAGGCCAATGAGATAGCGTAGCTGACTCATGAATATTCATAACTTGTATTAGGGGAAATAGGCCTAGTGAAAGTTATTTTTGTCACATAACCTCATCGGTACATATTGAGCCACTGTAGGAAAGCAGGAAATTTACACAGAAGAATTGGATTATATTTTGAGATCGGTTGAGGGCTATGAACATGATTGATAGGGCTGAATGAATAACATTCCAATATGTACAATGGCAGAATCAACATTATTGTAGGCCTACACGATATGAAACACCTGCAAAAAAGTTTAACCAACAGGATTGCTAACACACCCAAAACAGAAATGTTCACAGATTTACGTATAACTTTCAGATGGTGCTGGTAGAAACATACCGTGAAAATATTCCCGCCTGAAATGGTGTATTTATCCAGCAATTATAGTACACTGTAAAACAAAACCATTCTTTATGTTTCATAAGAAATATTGAGTCAGGTTTTCGCTATTTTCTCGTGACTCAGATGTCCGATTGAGCTCAAATTTTCACAGGTTTATGATTTCATTTACATGCTGAATTAGACAAAGTGTGAGTGCTGTTCTGCGACCTTTACCAATCATGTATTGTACCTTTAATTCTGGCAAAATCGCTATGAAAGCTCAACTAATTCACACAACTGGCATATTCTCCAGCTTCACTAATTTGCACTGTATTAAACTCATTGGAATTGTGTTTTTTGTTAATTTCAGCGACCTGCGGTATACGACCACTTCGTCCGCCCATCCCAGCCTGGCCGAGGCGACGAAGCTTCGCCCGGGTCGTGGCCGGTATCGAGTCCACCAATCGATGGCCGTGGCAGGTGGCCCTGCTCAATGCCACGTCCCGGGAACCGTTCTGCGGAGGAACCCTGATTGGCAGGGAGCACATCATAACGGCAGCTCACTGTTTCGACGATGAAGAGTGAGTATGCATGCCATTCCAAAACCCAAAACCCCGTTCCAAACATCCATTTCCAAAACCCAAACACAAAATACAAAATACAATACACAAAACACGAAACACGAAACACAAAACCCAAAGAACAAAACCTCACACACAAAACACAAACCAAAAACCTATACCCAAAACCCCAAATCCAAAACCCAAAACCCCACTAAAAAAAAACCCCAAATCATCCCCCAACTCTAGGGCAAATTAGAGCGACTTTGGAACTTGATTTCATCGAAATGCCATATTTATTTCGATGTTCAGCACCCCTGTTTTCTGAAAGCACGATCCGCCCACGCCTTGGCCATCATTTTGTGTTCATTAACCAAGACCCTATACCACCAACTGTAATTGCCTCTGTATCATCTTAAGGCCTTTTCACACGATGCTAAAAAAAACATCGCCAGACTTGCGAGTTTTTCTCATGCTTGAGACATTTCTCAAGGATTCACCAGGGACGTCGGTCACTCAAGCACTGGTGTCATTCACAGGATGACACTTTCGTAAGATTTCTCAAGCATGGGGACAATTCGCAAGCCTTGTTAGATTTCTAGCATCGTGTGATAAGGCCTTTAGACGTCATGATCCCAAGTGACACGAATTTCATTCATTCTGGCTTTCTTATCTTCATCTTCGTGCAGGAGGAACGAGGACAACATCCTAGTGGTCCTAGGCGAGCACGACCGGTCAAGACGCGAGGGCACCGAGCAAGAGTTCGACATCGACTGTATCCACGTTCACCGGCGATATGTCAAGGGCGTCCCGTACAACAACGACATCGCCGTGGTCAAACTCAAGACGTATCCCGGTCGAGACGTCATCGTCAACGACTACGTCATGCCGGCTTGCATGCCGGAGAAGAACGAGTTTCGTGCGGGGGACATGTGCTACGTCACGGGATGGGGCTATACAAGTAAGAACATCTGATGAAGTAGGCCTAGAGCCCTTTTCCAAACCTTGGCTCAGGCTCCGGCTCCGGCTCCATTTCGTGAATCCATTCTAAAATATCAAAATAGAGGCTTTTGGCTGTACTCTATTTTGAACAAAAAAAACGGAGCTTTAGCTTCAATGAAAAGCCACAACCTATAATTCCAGCATTATTATGGATTACAGAGACGAAGCCGGAGCCTGAGCCGGAGCCGAAGTTTGGAAAAGGGCCTTTGTCTTTATTAATTAGTTAGTAATTGACATTTGTTTGTTATCTTTGTAATGAAGGAGACTTCAACCTCAGCGGACATTGTCTTTTGTTATTGCGAGTCTAATGACGATGTGCGACCTCTCACACGGTTTCTATTTTGGTTGTTCTTTGCCTACAGACTTTCTTGACTTCACCTTTGGTCGGCGTCCCAACATTCTCAACCAAGCCCTACTCCCGATACTCAGTCGCAAAGAATGCCAGGGAGCCTACGGCAGTTTCATCTCCAACAGAATGATATGCGCCGGGTATCTGGAGGGTCAGCGACGCGCCGACACCTGCAAAGGCGACAGCGGCGGGCCGTTAGTTTGCCAGCAGGTGGACGGGAGTTGGAAGTTGGTAGGCGTCACCTCCTGGGGAAAGAACACCTTCTGCAACCCATCGCCGACCGACGCGGTGCCCGGTGTCTACACCAAAGTCAGCAAATACCGCAAGTGGATCGACAAAACCGTCGCGTTGACGAAATGTCGAACTCGCAGAGCGCCGTCAGTTTAAAACTTGTCAAGGATTCTTAATGTAAGCATTCTTTTTAGTAATTCGATGTTTTAAAAACCGTGGCCTGTTCAACACTGCCTTCCCAAATATTTGAGGTCCATATCATTGCTTCGGCTTCATTAGTTTGTATAATTATTCGGTGCAAAACTACAAAGTTGAAGACAAGCTGAAAAGTCCAGAACCGTAGTTACCGTGCCAACTTTAATACAAAAAAAAATGGTGGCATTAAAGATATAATACATGATTGGTAAAGGTAACAGAACAGCACTCACACTTTGTCTGATCAGACATGTACATGAAATAATAAACCTGTGAAAATTTGAGCTCAATCGGACATCTGAGTCATGAGAAAATAGCGAAAATCTGACTCAATTTTCTTATATAAAACATAAAGAATGGTTTTGATCTTACCCCGAGATCAACTGTTTTCGGTCTTTGTTTGACTAATTTCTGGATACATACACCATTTCAGGCGGAATTATTTTTTACGGTACGGTTTCAACCAGCACAATATTTGAAATATTTGAAAGTTACACGTAAATTTCTATTTGGGTATGTTACCAATCATTTACTGTACCTTTAAGTGTATGTAGGCGTAGCCTAGTAATTTAACAAGCTCAGGAAATGTTAAGTTGTATAAAGAAATGTAAATACTGAAGATGTATCATAACCCATATTTATTTTTTTCGGAAACGGAATTTTGCTGTACATATTTTGCCCCGTAAATAACGCCATTATTATCTCAATTTTTAAAATAATTTATAATTGCACATAATTATTATATTATTAATACACATATTTATATTTTTTGTATACCCACGCTAACATTTGTATAACAGTAAAATGTAAATATTATACATGTACTTTGTATATGTATTATGCATGCTGCATTAGCTGTAAACGCTAACTAACTTCATTCGAAAAAGGGGGCATTTTTTTACCGAGTTTAACCGAATTTTTAAAAATATTTTGTGAAATTTTCATCATTTCGTCACCAACAAGTGACTTCGCTGCGATCATTTTCTTGATAAATTGCCAAAACGTCACTTTATTTCATTGGACGATTATTTTGAATTATGAAAACAACAACTGTATAGAAGACTACTATTTAAAAAATTTTCTAAACAGAAAATGGTCAAAATACACTACCAGTCCAAATCTGTGCAAAAGAATTCGCTATCTTCAGCAAGCATCACGCCATTTTTTCTTTCGTATTGACTGAATTTTAGCCTACACTGAAAACACACTAGATATCAAAATAAATACAAAGGACAAATATATTATTTGTTTAAACGAGTCAACTGTTCGTTCCTTGTCATTTTCTGTCTCAATTTCTTATAAATCATTTTCCGTATCAATTGCCAAATTATATTTTAATATTCAATCGCTGTTTTATTATAATCAAGAGGGTGTGAACGAGAGGTAGGGGAGGGGAGGGGGCTCTCTTGAGCCTCCGAATCAAGGCACTGACCAGACCCCTCCCCATCACCCAAGGGGCGTATTAACAAACACAGCAGATAAAGAGTCGTACTTTAGGCGAGTTACTTTATTGTAGAAGCTAGGTACCAGGCTAATGGAAAATGGACTAATGTCCATGAACGCCAGAATGAACACGCCTTATTTATTTTCCTTCGAAAGGACTCGATTTTTAACGATTTAGTTCCTAAACGTCCGTGCCAGTCAGACTGTTCCAGAAAATGATCGAAGAACCCCAAGAAAACCCAGAGGCAGTTTTTGTGTCTGGAACCAAACATTTTGGGAAGTTATTGTCCGTCATTGCGAGAGGACTTGCAGCTATCTTGACACGTGTACAATGTTATCTCGGTGACTGGCATCGTTGTATTCAAATGGATCATTCTGTCGCTGAAATCTCTACCCAGTTCAGCCGGTTGTTCACCGCCCGGGCAGTTCACAGCACCACGGTACCATAATACAGGTCTAGGTAAGTAGGTCTTTCACTTCTCTAAACCCTACCCCGTCTCACGCCCTATAAACACGGTCTGAAAAGGCATAATATGCCCCCGTAGGCTGCCTCTTTTACCCACCCACAAAATATCACCCTCATTCCCGTAAGCATATAAAAACCACACCATTCAAATTACAAGGTTCAACCATCGGAAAACCAGAAAGTGAATGGATTATTGTTAACGGTATAACCCTCAGACAGAGTTCAGTCGTACATTCACTGCCCCAGAAAACTCCCAGGTTAAAAAAGAAAGTACGTCCATTGTTTTAAGATGACTTTAAAACCTCCACTGTACACACATACCACCCCTTCTTTTATTGTGGCTGGGTAATTTAGCGTATGAAAGTTTCTTTGGAAGTTCCTGAGTTTGAGAACAAACGAATGACTTTGTGTTTGGATTGAGAAAGGAAACCACAAAGTGTCTTTGAATGCAGACAATTAAAAAAGGAGTAAAATTCCCGGTATTATGGTCTGACTGACTGACAGGAAGAACTAATTGTCAGCTGCTAAAATGACTCATTATTTTAAGAGAATTCCTTTGCCTCATGACCAATACTGTTTATAGGGGGCGCCATACACCTTTTCCCCATTAGAAACAGTGAATATAATTTTCGCACAAAGTTGTAAGAAATAGGCAGCATCATAGTACTTACAATGTAATTTTTAAAATTGTGAGTTTACTGAGTTATGGAGTACATGTATATTGAGCAACATCATCACGCCCACTGTTTCTGTGGTTTTTGTTGTCGTTTGTGAGAAGAAACAACAACAAAAGTTTGTTTACAAAATGCTGAGCTGAAACATCTTGGTCAATCGGCAGGCTCAAGAAAGCTACTCATAACTTGGTCAATAGAGGGCAGTATTCAGAAAAACCCACGCCACACGGGTGTCCGTATTTCAGACAGATTTTATTACACAAATTTCTTCAATATAAAACTCTTCAAAATAATCAGTTTCAGTTACAATTCTCCAAACCGATTACAGGCTAATTTGTAATCTGGTTGTATATGTATCTAATTGATTAGCTGGGCATGCAGACAATTTCTGTGACCTTTGAAAACTTTTTTCGGCAAAGGCAGTTTTGAAACGGCGGGTGCTACTTACTCCATCCGGTGAAATCTTAGGAATTATTCGAATTGATCAAGACTCTTAGCCTAAGCACTATGTCTGTGGCGAGGATTATTTTCACTTTCCCTACTTGTCTCATTATGAATTTAAAATACTTGAGTATTTTGTGTGGCACTATATTTTCCAGCATTAGGCCTATATTAAAAAATATTTATTATTTTGTTTGAAATCTTTAGATAAAAATATAAAATGAAAGTTGTGTAGGGACTGCCAATCATACGCAAAAGTCAACACTTGTTATCGAATGATGTACATAACCAGATCATTTAGAGATACAAGTAATAAACTGCTTCAAACTTAATTTAATTTTCATGCTTCAAACTGCTCATCAACCAATTTAAAACAATGACCTAAAATAACATAAAATGCTGGGAGTTGGGAAGGCCAGACGTTTCAATCCTAGCATGATCTTTTTCAATTCAAAGGCTAGATCCTGCTAAGATCGAAACGTCAGCCCCTCCCAACCCAAAGCATGAATTAGAGATGTTATTCCATCTTTGAGTTTACCAGGAACCAGTTGCATATCAATTGCCTCATGACGGGCCTTATAATCGCAGGAGACTGAAACAAGTCTACGTTGACTCCCGGATTACTACAGTAATTCTCTAGCACACATAACATAACGTGATTACAATAACAGACCAATGATGGATTTGTAAAGAACGGATAATACCTCTTGCCGGTGGGCTCAATAAGAGGTATTTGCATAACATCCATTGTACATCTCCCATTGTGCATCTCCTATTGTGCCCCCACTATTGGACTCCTACGGAGTGGATGAATAAGTAAACATGACCTAAGGTCAAACCAGCCGGTTTCGCGTCGACGTCTTGTCCCATGGAAACGGGGCCTCGTTTTTATTCTTGCCCTAGAATCAAACAAGAAGTGACAGAGACCGAACAGATCTTGGATATACTGAAGAAGGTGCCGGGTGTTAACATTTTGAGGACCACTTACGTCCATTCTTAAAGGTACGTTCTGTTTGATATTGCTTCTAATGTTAATTTCGTACATGTGCTATCATAAACCTACCTTGTCAGTTGTCACATGCCTATGCATTACACTCCACACAACACCCAATAACCCAATTCTTTGCAGTATATCTCATACGATCAAAAATTATTACATTTGTGAATTTGAAGAATTCAACCCAATTTAAAATCAAACAAATTCAGGTTTTTTAGTATTTGGTTGGACATGAATGCGCACACGCCTTCAGAAAACAAAGAACACGCCCCTAGCAACCTTCTTAGTAACGGACGCATTGGAATCTTGTAAAACTCCTTGACATACAGTGAATATGTATTTGTTTCACATTATAGGAAAAGGTTGTAAAAATGGAAAAATACATGCAGCACTTATTGACTAACTAGAATTTAAAATGTGCATGAGCTTGTATTTTTCTATTTTATATTCTGACTGACACGGCTACCCACCATTATATTCAATATGTCAAGAAAAGGTTGACCATTATTTCACTGAAACCATCTTTTCCTCCCTCCATGGCAAATAAAACAAATCATTATCTTTATGGTATCTTAATAGACCTATATTATTTTAATTTCTTATAGATGCTATTATATCAGAAACTATAACCATATTATTGGGATCTACCTCATCATTCGAGCAAATTATGAAAAAACATTGACGTTGAAAGATATTGAATAATGTTACTCAGAAAACAAGGTGAATTCTCAAAATGTGTATAAGAGCCAATTATGATGCCAAATTAAGCCTAAAGATATTGTATTAATTAAACGATATTAATTTCAATGACAACAAAATGTACACTAAGGCCGGGCTCTGAAATTAATTCTAGCGCCAATTATTATTAGAGTTATTATCAAGTTCGTAGTAAAAGGTTTTCTCCATTTTTTTCTTCTAGGAAGATTTCTGCTCTTCGACAATGCCCAAGCCTAAGGGTGATCAGGTTCACTTCGTGGTGCACCAGCGGCAGGATGATCCCACCGAGATTGTAGCTCACCTTGTCAAGCCAGATGGACTCGAAGATCTCAAGTCCTACATGACCGACAGCGGGTACGTAAATAAATTCCAACCTAAATAAATTACGATATGGTTTTATTTTTCTGCCTCTAGAGAGTCTGGTAATATCAACAGCTTCAACGTATTGCAACCCAGAAACATGAATAAACATGCAACAGTCGTTTGATTATCATTTCAATGGCCGAATGAATTTGAGCTAAATCGTTAGATTAGAGAAAATTGAAGGGCATCTCGGTTTTGGAAAAACTATTGAGAAATACTTAGATTCATGCTTTCTATTTCCACCAGATATAAGATGTGTGAGTCAACCGCTACAGAACCGTTCAAGGCAATGACTGGCGAAGTAAGTCCTATCTATTTGATGTTAGAATTATGACAATTATACGAATCAGAAACCTTTAATTATCATGATCAATTTTAAAAATTGTCTAACTAGTTTACTGTTTTGTGACAAGCACCACGATAAAATAATGTATGCATTTCAAACAAACGTTTTTAAACCTGTTACTCAGGTTTCCGCATCAGTGCTAATGTCACGCGTATCAATGAAGTAGTTTCATGGCTACCGACTGCCAAACGAGCAAAGATAATTGACTAAAAGGGACACCACCAGCATAGGACTGGATAGCACAGTTTCTGGTTGAGCACTGGGTACGGTGGTCGCTGGTGCGATTCCCACTCCAGTCAGTTTCTTTGTTCACTTTTCAATGAATTAAAATTAATCCAGTCATTTCCCCTCCTGGTTATTTGATGACTTCTTAAAACTTATTAAACATTCACATTTTTGTTCTTCATTTTATACTTCATCAGGCATTCTTTATCCGTCTTGTTGGTGACTTAAAAGTCAACACCTTCGGTAACGACAGCTATCGTAAAGATCGTCTGCAGCTCAAGTGGCTACGCAACCGTGTCAACCGCAAGGACTTCTTCGTGGAAGGCGTGTACCGGGGGCGATTCCAACCGGAGTTTGCCGGCAAGGTCTTGATCCATCGCCTGACGGTGCACGCTGGGACGACCAACAAGGGAAGTGGAAGACAGTTCACGCTGAATAACTTGGAGAGCATCTTAGGGGACGTGGTATCGTCATCCTATTTGATTATACCAAAGGTAAGTTCATATACTTTCTATTTCATCATCTGTTTGTTCATATGTCTGTCTGTCTATTCTGTTGATTAATCCTTAAAGATACTAAAGATGTAAGTTATCTTTATGTGTGTCTTTACTTGCATGTTCTTGTCCTCTTGTCATTTAGCCTTCGATAAAGATCCTCGGGATCGAAACACGTCAGGCCCTCGATCCTAACTCCAAGCATTTGATAAATTTCAGGTCATTATTTTGGCCGACTTTGCAGCAGTTTATTACTTGTATGCTTTAATAGAACATTGTGTGAATTTATTATGTGCATGTTAATTACATGCATCAATTCAAAGACATATACATTACATATGCAACTTAATTTATTTCCTTGTTCTATTTTGTTTTAGGAAAGAGAGGATCCTGCCCCACCAGAAATTCAGGACAGCTTCACTGAGGACGAAGTTGTCAAAGGTACCGTCAAGCTAAAGCAAATTACAGTGCTCAAACCCCAAATTAAATTTCTTTTTAAGTCTATGAGTGTATATTATTTCACCAAAACAGGTCTATTTTGTGATAATTTGTTTCTTACGAGAAGAAAACTTGGAAGATCAGCATGCGGTTTTAGCTGGACTTGTGACATTTCGACTTTCTCATTTACCCAGACATTGTCCTCCGCACCATCTCCAAAGACATTCCCAAGAACTACGTGGTGCCTCTTGCTATGCACCTCTTCGGCCTTTCGGAGGTCGAGATCCTCAACCTCAGTCTTCTCCCACACCATCGAGACTTCGATGAGCAGCGGTACGCCGTGCTGGAGAAGTGGAAATTGACGCTCGGTGAAGAGGCTACATTCACCAAGCTGATTGAAGCCTTCAGGGCCGTCAAGATGACGTCAGCAGCTAATAACCTCAACAGGAATCTTCTGACCAATCAGCGTGAGTAAAACTAAAATGTTGAATGCTGCTGATTGGTTATAAGAATCACTCTTTTTACAAAACAAGTGTAACATTTTGTTTTTATTACAACCTTAGGGTTAAGAGCGGTTGCTAAAGGGCTACCCGGTGACCTTCAACCTCTTGCTGACGTCATCAAGGTCGACCTGGAGGAGTCCCGCCAAAACTACGTGGACGAGCTGAACGATCACAAGTTCCAGATTCTGTACAGATGGCGGGAGGACTCGTTCGAGACGCTGACGAAGAGGGCGTCCCACACCAAGTTGTTGAAGGCAATGCGCAAGTGCGGGATGGAAATGGCGGCAGATCGGTGTACGACCATCAGCTCCGTGGATGCACGTGATGGTAAGTACACCCGTAAATGGTGGAAATGGTGCAATAAATATTGCCCAACACAAGGCCCAACAGGGCCGCTCAAAGGTGAGGGCTTTAGGAAAGGAGAGAGAAAAACAGAGCAATTAGGAAGATCCGTTTGCAAGAAAATTATTAACTTAGTTTGAATTGAGAGAGATTATATCCTGTAGGAAAACAGGATGAGGGTAGGGAATTCCAGAGTGAGGCAGTGCATGGGAAGAAACTTGAGGAATATCTTGAGGTATTTGATTTGAGGACATTTACAGAGAAAGGACGGGAACTGCAAGAAAAGTGAGTTGTGCGACCAAATGACCGGTAAGGTGGTACAACCATTGAAAGACCATTGGAGGACATTCCATGGTGGCTATGATTATAGAAGATGGATAGAGACATAGGCCTATGTCTGTCTGATTTGGGTGGTTGTTGTGCCCTCAAAATAAGATTTTGGTGTAATTGTTCTTGCATTTTCATGTTCGTCCCTTCTGTCCAGTTGTTCTGCTTCGCATCATCACCAAGGACGCCAGCCGTGACACCATCTACCGTCTGGTGCGTAGATTCGGCCTGACCGAGGAGCAGATTGACGGCATCACCAGGGAGCATGGCCAGGACTTCAACAAGAAACTGTTTCTCCTGAACTCGCTGGTGGCTTGGAAGGACAGCGATCCTGACGGCAATGGGGCGAGGTTTGAGGATCTGATGTGCGAGATGGAAGATGTGGGGCTTAGGCTGAACGCTGATATACTGGATGAGGAACTGGTCAAGGATAAACGTAAGATGAATATCGCAAAATACTTAGTAAGAGTTCTTAACAAAACAGTTGTTGTTGGTGGTGTTGTTGTTGTTGTTCTGCTGCTGCTGTTGTTATTGTTGCCGTTGATGACGCCCTCTCACGAAGAAAACGTCCACAGAACAAGACACTTAATAAGTGTCTTGTTCTGTGTCGCTTGCTTCACTCAAAAACCAAGACACCTTTCCAAAATATTTGCTTGCTAATACCAGGGTACGTGGTGCTTTTGTGAATCCCAATGCCAGTATTAAAAAGGCACCAATGAAATTCAGAACAAGTACTTTTTGCAAACAGTCAATGACGACCATTACCAATCAAGCAGATTTTCTTGTTCACACAAGCTTTATTTTTCTCACATGATGAATCTTGACGTATGTATTAATGAAGTATTAAGTTATCATATTAATTCACTGTACTACAATGTACATCAATATTTAACTATGAGATAATGCCAGTCACGGACAAAAAAATCTGAGATCAATTGACAAAATCGTGATAACAGTGGGATTAAGCCCTCTCACGAATTATCTTATCATTAGGAGGAAAAGGAAGTTATTTATCAGGGTTTGATCTTGTGTCATTTTGTAGGTTTGAAGTTTGCAGCAGAAAATATTGATAACGATAGTATGCAACCGCTAGCGGACAAACTCCGAGTGGACACCAAGCCGATGATGATCCAGTACAGCGGCGATTTCCACGCCGAATTGGGCTACAGATTGCTGGTGCGGTGGAAGGAGACGAGAGGCAAGTACGCCTCGCACACGGAGCTGCTGAAAGCACTGGAAAGCGCCGGATTGGGCGCCGTCGGGCAAGACGTTGACAAGATGGGATCTGTCAGTATTTCTAAAGGTGAGTTGAAGACAACTGAACTGCTGTTTTGTCAAGATGTAGAAATGTCATTATACCAGTGTGTAATGAAATTCTCAACTTCATTTGTCTTAGGCTACTGATGAAAATTCAAGTACTTGTTAAAAGCTTCCGAACATTATTCCCATTGCCTTGAAGACAACAATCATATTGGTAACTTGGCATTGAAGGCAGCGTACAGGATTTGCAAGGCCTCCAAAAAGTATTGAGTTTGAGACAGAAAATGTATTAAACAGTTCGTAAATAGTGCACCATGGGAAATCTCGGTTCATTAGATGCTAGGTTTTTCAAGGAAATGAAGATTTGGTGTTTTTTAAGAAGATCGTTCGTCCGAACGATTTTTTAGCATTTCGTAACCGTGGTGTGAAGGATTCGGAGGGATGCAAGATTATTTCGGCTGTATATCTGCTATCCAGATGAACAAAGCGTTAAAAGGTACATGAAACAACGTCTGTGAGGAATTTAAGACCTTCACTTCTGTTTAAGTACCAAATTCAGCCAAAACGCAAATCCTATATACACTGTACTCCCTTGAAACCACAAAGCTGGGACAAAGAGACAAGAAAATTTGAGCTTTTGAACTTGATGAGAATGTAGTAATGATTTCCAATTTGTTTAATTCATCCAGATGCTCTGTGCGATTTCTGCCTCCGTTACGTCACCAGCTGGGTCCACCTGAGTCGAGCCCACGAGTGGCCGTCCGTGGTCCAGAACATCCCGTCCAACGTGACCCAGGGACTGGACGACCGGACCGTTAAGCTTATCAAGAGACAGCAGCGAGACCCGTGTGACCAGATGGCCAGAGCCCTGATGACGTGCAGGGACAGGGGGGTGTTCAAGACAGCCGGTAGCTTGGTTAACAGACTCATCGCCTGTGGGTTCGAGAAGACTGCCCTCATGCTGCTGGACGTGTCCAGGTCACAGTACTACTGCACTACAATACGTCTAGAGGAAGTGTAAAGTTTATGCAATATCACAAAGAAAGAGAATTAGGTTTTTCTATACCAAGAGGACTTGAGAATAAGTGGCCGGGAATCGATTTCACGAAGCACTACGATCAATCGTAACTCGAGTTAGGATAACCCATCGTATCCTATGACTTCTACATGGGGATGCAATGCATCACAAGTCTTACGATTGATAGTAAGTTACAATGAGTTTGGTGAAATCGACCGGTGGAAGAGTACATGTATTATGCACGAGACAATCACCATAATGATGGAACCAATTTTTTACGATAAAAAAAATCATAATTTTTCTAGACCAAAATGACTGATTTTCCGGTTGCAGTGATAATCACTTCTCGCTTGTACCTAAATCACCATTCATGCATGAATTTGAAAATTTGTTTTCAATCCACAATTTTTCTGTCACAACTCTTAAGATAGAGTTCTTAAAAGTTTATCTTTTTTGATGTGGAATACATGTGCAGCCTTTTTTTTTAACAAATGTTCCCAAGCAATAATTATACGCACTATAGTTTGTAGAATATGAATTTTCTATGTTGAATTTTATGTACATAGTATTGATGCATTTTCAATAAATCTCAAGGTTTGACCAAAATAATAATGATAATACTGTGCAATCTCTTTTATTTTGAAGTTTGTGATTTTCAGTCTTTTACTTTGCGACGAATTCGCAACGCACTACGTAGCATGATCTATGCAGCGGAATGAACTTAATATCTGTCCCCGATCTCCAAGATGATTGGTCCAAATGTGGCCCAATGCAGCTCTAATCTACGGTACTCTAGAAGTGCCATACGACTTGTCGAGATTGTTGTCGGTATCGTTATTTTAGGAAGTCGCCATACAGTGATAAATTATCTGAGGATATCGACATCGTGAATTTTATAGGATGTCACCATCCCGTGATAAAACATCGCAGGATGTCACAGTCATCTTACCCGTGACCAGTCGCTTTCCCGAGATAATTTATCTCAAAACTCAACAAGTCAGATGGCACCTCAGGAGCTCCGTAGAAGTCCCTTACTGGCATTAATCTAAAATGACATGAATAAAGCTTGATAACAGTATATAAATTATGCAACAATTTCTTGGTGAACCGACGAAAGGCCTAATTCAGAAGATCTGAATGGGACTTACATGTTTCACGCCGAACTACCAAACAGTGCGCTACCAAGAGTTTGCAACGCGTTGGCCAATCAAATTGCACGGAATATTCCGCGCATTATGATTGGCCAACACCATGCAAACACTTGGTGGCGCACTACTTGGAATCGTCATTACAGATTTTGGTTTCAGACAGACAGGTGAACTTTTCATGTGCCGTACTTCATTCAAATCTTGTCTTTTTAATTGATTCGTCGCGACGCTGGAACGCCTTGCTGAAACGGGGGTAAGTCGTTTCTAAAATAAATCACATGTTCAGACCATTCCATACGGGCTTAAGTTTGAAAACATCTTTAAAAAAATATCAAGCAACATCAGTCCTTTGTAACTTTAAATGACTGTCTTTTATTATGACCGATTCCGTTTTCTTTCCAAGACACATTTGGAAAGAGTTTAAGGAAAGAATTCCACTGACGGCCATCGCTTGTGCACAAACCTATGGGACCAACAGAGGGCGTTTTGATAAAAATGGCTACCGCTGCATTCGAAGTGTATAATTGTAGGTAAAAAAACCCTGAAAATCTCACTTTTTAGACATGTTAGATAAGCTACACCAGTTTTCACTCCTGAGATTGAAGTTTATCATGACTTGCATCCAATAAGTTAACTCTTGGAGGAAATAACCCTGTTTCCGTCATGACCGTCAGTGGAATTCTTTCCGAGTTGAAAACACAGTCGAAAAGGTCTATAGTCGAATCATAGCAATTAATATTGTTACAATACAAATACTACACATCGTTTTAATACACATACGTATAGATGAAGTTAATTAATGTCTTTTCTCAACAATGTTCAATAATGATGAAATTCACTCATAAACACATTTTAAAACAACTTTACCTGGTTTTGAATAAGAAAAAAATTGTGAGGAAAAAAAAGACACAAACTTAAAGATGTTTGGTAGCATTATTTTACTCTAACACTAAATCTAAATACTATTTGCTACATGATAAAATGTTTCAAATTTGACAATCTAAAAAATTAATCTGTTTTTAGCTTTTCTTGGAGTTTTGCATAGTTGTTTTGTTAAATATAATCTGGCCAACCTATTTTGTTGTGCGCTCAGAATGAATAAAACTTAATAAAAATTGATAAATTGGCACAGTACAACACAGAAATTAGCATAACCAGATAATGTACAATATATCAAGACAAATTTGTTAAAAAACCATATTGTCAACACTGAAAGTTGTCGTACAATACGGATGAAAGAGTATGATTTCAATACATTTTGGTATGCAAGTTACATGTAGACACCACAGTTTATCAGATAAATGTTAATTTGCTAAAATTCCAAACCATGAACCACCTTCAAAACCTTCAATCTACTTGATCTAACAACTTGAACCATATAAAATCAACCCAAAATGTTGACAAGGTCTAACTTTGCGATAAAGTTGGGTATCTTAGAAATTGAGAAGCCTAGCTACTGGTGTGTGTTGATAATGTCTGGAAGTCTGACAAACTCTAAATTTGATGAAAAAAAACATGGCTGTGACAGTAAGAATCCGAAATGTATCTGAAAACAAATTTACAATTTACTCCATCCCCACCATAATTACTCAGACAGCTTGAAGCATTATTCCCTATTGTGCGAAAAGCAAGATATCACATTTTTGAAAATACTTTTCAAAATTTGGTCCAAATACAATAGTGTCAGGTTTCCACCAATCAAAAAAGGCTTGTTGAATGGGCTGTTCCATTAAGCCTGGGGGAGGAGTTTGTGACAGTGTCCGTGTTACATCCACAAACGTGGACATTCCATTTATAATCTTTGATGATTGCACATTTTGCAGTTCATAGAAAATTAAGGAAACCAACCCATGAGCCTAAGATGTAAAAATGTGACAATTAAGAGGTGAATAAAAGCACAGAGAAATGGTGCAAGTTTGTGAATGCGACAGGGACGCCATACAAATCACACAACAAACCTGATGGAATGACTTCACTGCACTCTCATCAACCCACTGATAGGTTTAATAGAGAATAGAGATGTACAATCAGGAGAAACCTTGTCACAATGTCAGTCTTGTATTATGACACATTAAAATCTTGTCTTTTTTGCCCAAAAATTTGAAAAAAAGAACACACACACACACAAAATACACCTTGAATAGACATTACAACAACATCAGTGTGAAATTAATGAAGAGTAGCCAGCATGAAAATGTCAACTTTTGTTGGATTTCAAAAAATGTAAATATCTTTTGAACTGTCAAAATTAACACCAGCGATATGCATTTAAAAAACATTAGCCTATAGATCTGATTAGTTGTTAAACCGTGAATATTGTGAATAGTTGTTGAAGGATTCTTAATCTATCGCTTTAATTTAAAGCAGAAAAATCTCTATTCATCTTTATTTACTTTATTTATTCAATTATTTATCTTTGTTTGTATTTACTTATTTATTTATTTATTTATATGGTTATATATATTATCTGTGTCCCCACCCGCTATTGAGTTGCCGATCCTTATAGTTTAAGACACAGCTTGGCCTCTATCCGTGGCACCTGTTGAAATGAGAATCTTTGATCACCCGAAACTCACAGACAAATAGAGTTGTCTCTTCTTTATAATATAATACAGCGAGGACTTGTCTTATTATCTGATGATGATTTTGTTGAGCTGAGTCTTTGGGGCCGTGCCTGTTTCATTTTTTTATTTAGTGTAGATGGTGAGGTTATTTCCAACAGGATATTCTGAATTTGTCGGAATTTTTTTCTGTAGACACTGCATAATGCAGTACCTGCACGGCTTCAGGGTACAAAATGTATAAACCACAAACTGTCATAGATGTTTCATGGTTGCTTCCATTGCTCAACGCCGATCACCCTGGACCCCTAATTTAGCTGATTTGGTACTCGGCAAAGAACCCTTTCTTGCTGATTGTGTCGTCCGACCCAAAGATGAGGCGAAGGGTGTCTCCTTGAGATATGATATCATCCGGGATCTATGGCGGCGGATTCGAGAAACAGAAATGGATTTAAGATTAAGGTACTTGAATATTCCTGGGACTTCTGTCAATCTTCATTTTGTGCGGAGTTACACGGCCTAGCCATCTAGTGGCCTTTAACTTCAAGATCTTGCGGGTAATTCCACAGATTATGAGTTCCTGCCTGGATTTTGAGCTGGTGGTTCTTGTGTCCTTGTGCAGGACACTTTACCCTAATTGCTTCTCATCACCCAGGTGTTATTGGGTAAGGGCTGTCTATGGGTTTGATAAGCCTATTCTTGAACAGCACCAGATGAAGGTGATTTGACTCCCCATGGAGTCAAGATGTTTTCAGAAGTAAAATATCATAGCCCCATGGTCAGGGATGTTAGGGTTAAATACACTGAGGATGGGGATCGATTTCTTCAGGAAAAAGGCTTACGGTCAGGGTCAAGATTTTGCACAAAAGCCTTGTTGATGAAGAACTCATTGTTGAAAAAAATTTCACATCAACCAGTGCTGCAAAGATAATGTTTGCCGAGAAGTCCACATGGTGGAATTGTGCTTGGGGAATCATTTCTGTCAAGCAAAACATCTTATTCAGCAAAGAGTTCAGTTGAGTGTTTCAGTAGAATTTAGTGCTACCCTGGACTCAATCGAGAAGAGGCTTACCTTATGTCCACAGAAACGGCCTATTCTCTCGGCATCAAAGGTGTCGCCGTCCAAGACCTCTAAGTAGTCATAGTCGCATTCTGTCTCGTGTTCAATGTCGAAGGATCTGAACATAAGCCGGACAGAATATCCTTCCGGTGCTAATAAGGTCCACTCACAATCTTCCTGCAAGGTGAACATGAACAAAAAAGTAAATTTCAAGAGAGTGACCTTGAGAAATGGTTGTGGCTCATCTCAGAGAAGCGTCACACATTGGTGTCTTCCACATCCAAACACAACCTAAAGAATGGAGATAATCCGATCTCTCAACTGTGTGCTTTGAAACAAAAGGATGTGAAAACTGCACATGTCATCACGAAAAGGCAACTGTTTTTCCTTGTGCTTTCATCCAAGGACTTTTGTGGTCACAAATTGTTTACTCAAAGTGAAGTATTTTGCTTAAAGACTCAATCTGGCTGAATTGATGGTTTGTAGTAACTTGGGTCCAGCTACTACCTAAATGTTCAAATTCAGCTAGACTTGACTTGATCTACTGATGTAACTAAGTCTCAAAAGATGCTTATTGGCAGTCAACAGCACCACGTATTTGTAAATGTGACAGATACTAACCTGACTTCCATAGTTTGTATCCCCATAGTCGGCATGGGAGTACAGTTTCTGAGGTATGTAGTCAGCTTGCAGAACACCGCCACAAACTAAACAGGGTAAAAATGCAAACGATATCATTATAATTTGTATTGTATTAACTTGTATTGTGATCTTTGCAGTGCAGTACTAAGGTGGGTTGAAGATTGTGTTTCCATCATGGAATGAGATCTGTGGCTACGGCAGTGGATAAGGTTTACTTGGGTCTCATAATCTTCTTATGCTAATCCAGATGTTTCTCAGTCAGTTCTTGGTCTAGTCAAATTGTTTTCCCTCACTCGAGAATTTAAGACATGAATTGGGCCTCCGCCCTCCAGTAACTAAATAAGACCAACGTAAGACATCTGTTGGCAGATTGACATTTCTGTTCTTACTTGTGGAATGGGAAGCGGAAAATCCCCGCCTCGAGACGGAAGCGTCCGATACGAATTGGATGAACATCTGGTTGGCACTAGCTAGGACTGGATCGGGGATCCCTGTTCCACAGAATCGTCCCAGCTGGTGGCCCTCGGATGAGTTTCCATCGTAGATGAGGATGTGATCGTAGGCACATTCTTGGTGCTGCTCCAGATCAAAGTCTGTGAACTCCTGCAGATGCAAGCCAAGAAATTTGAGTAAACTGATTGACGGTTTCCACCTCCTGGTAGGCTGAATGAAGTGGTATTCGTAGTGCATTCCTGAGAGGCTGATCAAGAATCAGATAGCTCATATTTGGTTTAAAACCTGAAATTCAAGTGTAGTTGTCTAAGGAAGTGAGACCACCAAGCTAGATGCCCATTCCTAAGACAGGAAGGGGGGCTGGAGTGGATGGCTAATCCTTAGTGAGCACCCCCTCCTCAACCGGCAGAAACTATCACTACACATTCTTGTGTTTTGTTCTTGTAATGTGTCCCCCTGGCTGGTACAATGCTGCCCTACTAATGCCCAAAACCGGCAACTGGACTGCCGAGCTATCAGGAGACAACTAATGAATTAGAATCTCTTTGGCAGCGAGTACTACAATTTTTAAAGTTATGACAGCATCAGTTGAACACATAATTCAGAGATTAGGTGCACCTCCTCTCAGCCTCAAGGCAGTGCTTTCCTGATAGCCTGTCCAAGAAAACCACCACAGACAGCTTGGCATTTTTATTTTAATTAGTAATTAAACATCTTTCTACTTAGCGTGACTCACCAGTTTTATCTTGTGTCCTGGTGTAGCAAGGAGGTGCCAGGTACATTCTTTGCGCTTGGGGTAGTTGTCGGGATAGTTGGGGCTTGTGATGTCACCGTGGCTAGCCCGGATGTCGTGACGGCATCCAGCTGAAACAAGATACCCAATCATTGTTGGCTTAGAACATTCTTGCTCAAAGGAAGAAGGAAAGATGTACGGATTTCATAGTCTTTATTTCCTTCGTTCTTTTGCTATTTTTATAAGAATTGGGTGGGATATCAGGGATGCGTTTTGATAGCCCGAACCATGAACATGTTTCTACGTTGGTTATTGGTTCTGTGTTTTGGTGACGTTGGTTCTTCCTCAATGACGTCATTGGGTCAACCAAATGAGAAAAAAGGGAAGGGATTGGTTTACGGTCGGTCCAACGTGGCAGAAAGGTAAAGCTAACTGCATGTCTGACTCCTTCTGCCATGTCCGCCGCCCTTCTTGTTTACACTTTGCAAAAGCATTTTGGCGTTCTCTACAACTATGTTTCTTTTCATCGAGAGTGATGTCAAAACACACCCCAGAAGTTGTGGGCCAGAGAAACAGAAACATTAACCATCATGGAATTGACAAGTATCTTGTGCGGCATGATTTGGAGAGCATAAGTCCTACTTACATTCCTTACAATCGTGGCCATTCTCGTGCAGAGTGAATCCATTCCTACATGAGCACGTGTAGCTGCCCAGGGTGTTCACGCATATATGCTGACACTCGCCATTATTCTTCTCGCATTCGTCAATATCTTAGGAAAAAAAACCAGGCAATGTTGGAAGAAGTTGCTGTCAAAATGTTTAGGGGTCATTGTGAGCACCCTACTGCCCAACAAAGCATAACTTTTACAAATTTTCAAACATAATCTTGTCCAGCCCTGTATGAGGGGGTCCTGCCTAAACTGTAATAATCATCTTTGCACAATGTGCCAGTCAGAAGCCATCTCAACCTCATGCCTTGGGATTTCACTCCACAAACAAAAGGTTTAACAAAGTTGTCAGCCCAGTGTTGACAGCAAGGACGTGATAGTCCTGTACACAGTTTTTGTTTTAGAGAATTCATTGATCGTCTGACACGACTCATTATTAAACAAACCTGCAAAGAACCTGGCGAAGAATCCCGATCTGGACACAGTGCTGTCCGATTTAAACTCAATCCTCATATTGTTGTAGCGGGATGTGATGGTTTCAGGCAGTTCGTCGCCGCAGAATTTGCCGTGGAGATCCCCCACCTCGGTCAGACCACTACGAACCTCTACGTAGTCATACTTGCAAACCTTGAAAATGACAAGAAACTCGACATGTTAGCATCATGCACAGCTTTCTCGCCCCGCTGTTTACAAAAGCAGCCAGGAGGGCCTTAACATTCTCATCTGTGACCTACAAAAGGACTAGTATCGCAGCCTGCATAC
This sequence comes from Astropecten irregularis, assembly GCA_963971285.1. Lineage (NCBI taxonomy): Eukaryota > Metazoa > Echinodermata > Asteroidea > Paxillosida > Astropectinidae > Astropecten > Astropecten irregularis. The sequence continues at coordinate 12,578,580 of OZ020263.1, forward strand.
TCACGTCATTGCCTTCCAATTCAAAGTTGAGGAACTGCAGCGATATGCGGTACAGCGACGGTGCCACGAGGTGCCAGACGCAGTTCTTGTCTCGTGGGTAGTGATCGGGGTGCGAGGGACTGGTGATGTTACCCTGGAGGCTCGTCAAAAATCCCCCACAAGCAACTGACAAAAAAGAAAGAAAGGAGCATTCTCTGTTATCTTTTAATCAAGGCCTGTTGTCAGACAAGTTCTATTACCTGCATGATACGTGAGCACCAGATGAGACTGTAAGGTCATGTGGCTACAGATTCCTTGCGAGTGATCCTGCCATGCGGATTCTATCTTCAAGAGAACCTACTGGTAGGACTCGCCTGGTAGGGCATCCACATGACACATCGTTGTGTCAGATGGATTGTTATTTGGCTGAGATGGGAATGGGTCGTGTGGTTGCCTGAGGGATGGCCATCAGAAGACAGAAGGAGTACTGCTTGAAGGTAGATGCGGCAACGCACTGCCGTGGCACACCCTCCCACTGATTGATTGATTGATTAATTGCTTGTAGCTTATGCTGCAATGTTGGTTTCTTCCACCTTGATGACGAGCCTTGAAGCTCATCTTGTACCAACCAACTTCCCAATAAGCCAATAAAACTTGCAAAATCTACACTGACCATCCCTGAACCCTTGAAAAAATTGTCCACAATGATTGAACAAACCATCCCTACTAACAGTTTAACTCTCTCACCTTCGCAAGATGCACCGTCCGACTTCAGTTCGAATCCAGGTTCACATTCGCAGTGGTAACTTCCGATGGTGTTCACGCAGATCTGCTCACATCCACCATTATCGGGTCCGGAACATTCGTCATCCTCTGCAAAAGAAAATCCAGACGTTGGCTCAAATAAATCAGATGCGAGGAGAGAACTCTTGCACGCATTCCCACTCCTGACGGCATCTATTACAGCCCCTCGCTTGACCAAGAATGTTTAATCAAACAGACCGAACCTTTGAAGAAGGCCGCAGAGAAGCCTCCCTTGTTGACTGTGCCGTCGGACACAAACTTGACTCGCAGCTTGTTGCTGGATGACTTGATGTCCTCTGGCATGATGTAGCCACAGAATTTGCCGATCAACTCAGAGTCCTCTTCGTGGCCATCTCGTACTTCCACGTAGTCATAGATACAGTTGTCATGACGCTCCACCTGTCCATGAGAGACATATTGTATTGGTTTGCATCACTGACATAACAGCTAGCGATAAAAATTGTCAAAGACCGGAAAGAAATCCCTTATCTTAGGAGCATCTTTCTGATGTACCTGTGGTTGTGTCTCTACTAGGCAGGTCTTTCAAACTTCCTTTCATTCTTTTGGTGTCTGCCATTTAGACTTGTCTTGAGCTCAGTGCAGCCAATGTACTGCTTTGGCTTCTTCTAAATGTATGCAGCAGTTTATTACTTGTATCTTGTTAATACTGAGACTTGGTTTCCATCAAGAGAATGTCAATTCCTCTTTTAAGCTCCATTGTCTACTTTCTCACTGAAACCCTGTAAGAATGAATTTCCATGGATAAAATGCTGGATGAATCTTGAACTTTGAGCTGGTTGTGTCGTTGTCACGGGGAGGATGCAGAATTCTCAGTTTCCTGTACAACTTCATGTGCTTGGCAAAGAATCAGCTCAAGCCCAGTGGAAATGCTGTGAAGACCACCTGTTTATATCGATACACCTGTTTGAAGTGTTTCTGTACCTCAAAGGACTGGAAGTTGAGTCCCACTTGGTAGCCCTCCGGCATGGTGAGGAGCCACACGCAGGACTTGTCCGGCCGGTAGTCATCAGGGTAGTTGGGACTCTGTAGCATCCCTGATTCCTTGGAGATGTTGCCTCCGCAGATTGCTATGAAAAAAGAAGTTCCAAAAGCATTGCTAAAGATGCTACATATCTTTCTTGATCTTTTAGAGTGTGGTTTTGTGGCATCTGACTGGTAACCTTACAAAGGTAGTTGACAAGGCAGTCAAAAAATGTGTCTCAGACTTTGACCTCCAAGATACCCCTAGACTAGTGCAGTCTTGTAAGCCGAGCTAGACTGCTTTCAGGCTTTGACTTTCAGTCTCAGGCTACGACTCACACATAACACACATGCACCTACGGCAGTGACTAGCCACTTGCCGCAGCCCTTTCCAATGACTTGTGTGTTACTTGCAGCCACAGCCGATCTCAGAGATATGACCTTACCTTCATAGTGTGCTGAGAATCCACGGCTGACGGCATTCCCAGTTGGTGAGCTTTTCAGTTCGATCCAGAGGCGGCTGTCGGTTGAAACAATCACTGAGGGAAGGTCACTCCCACAGAACCGTCCTGTAAAATGCAAACCAAGTTTATTTTACCCATCAATGAAGCAGACAGAGACATTCTCATTTACGTAGGAGGATCTGACAACAAAATTTCTTGTGAATTATGTACATCTTTTTTTAAAAAGGTCAAAATGGCCCGGTCAAATTGTTCAACTTGACAATCAGATTCCTTGCCATGGCACTCAAACATTCAATCATCCGCAGTTTTTCTTCAACCCTAACCTACCTCCATACCACAGTTTATCACACATAGTTATTCCTGTGGTAAGTGTGTTATCCTGAATACCACAATACACCACAGTGTGGTTTGTGTGGTAATGCATGGTTTATGATACAGTCCCCTTGTGGAGACTGTGTTTATAATGTGTGGTAAGCAGCTCTTGTCTTGTGTGGTAGGTGTAGAGGGTTATGGTTAAGTTTCCCTGCGGAGACTGTGGTAGTGTGTGGTAAGCAGTTCGTTTCTTGTTTTGTGTGTTAGGTTCAGAGGGTTGGGGCTAAAATGAACCACTTTGCATGATTGCTGCTTTAATTGAAATTGTCTAAATCCATCAAAAAAACAAAAACCCATGTTTGAATACATAATATTTCAGGTCAGGTAAGTTAGAAACATTCCTAATAAGATTCATTTTCTGCAGCACTTGAGGAGTACTTGCCCCCATTATCACACTGGAAGTTTCATATATTTCGGTTGCACATTACTGAGGTTTAAGTTAAGGCCTTCCTTGACAAACACAAACTGAGTCTATTTATAGCTGCACTCTCCGGGATTAGGAGGAAGCAGGGCAAGGATCTTGCACCTGTAAAGACCGACTGTATAATACCTAAAACATTGGAGAACCTCCAGTGTCCGTCCCTGACTTCCACGTGGTGGTACCAGCAATCGTCGCTGCCGACCAACTCAAAGTCATCAAAGGTTAGGACGATGGTCTCTCCTGGGGTCACCGATATCCGCCAGACGCACGACTCGCGGCTGTTGAATGCCTCTGGCCAACCCGGAGAGCTGAAATTTCCTGTTGTTTCTTGGAGTGTGCGGCCGCAGGCTGCCGAGGGGGAAGAGGAAGTCAACAGCCAGGCCGAGAAAATTGATTGCAGAGGAGTTTTTGTGGAGATTAGGGGAGTGGGGAGAGAGAGAGAAAATAAGGAGAGTAGTGATTAGCGTGCATGGCGCTGCTTCCTTCAAATACTGATTGCAATATGGTAATGGAGCATGTCCTTCAAAAACACGCATGTTCTGTGTTACTGAGCATAACTGTGAGAGAAGCTAAGGTTTCCACCGCTGATCTCGAAACCCCGAACTACTTTCCTAAAATATTTAAGAAATTACATGATGAAGCATGGTCTATGTAGCTGGACTAGAGACCCATTTCCTCAAAATCATGGCTCCCATGCAAAAGATATTTGAAAGAATCTTGGGTTGTTTAACTCGACGTTCCGGACAGTGTGCTCTGGCTGTCTTTAGGAGAAAGCCAGAACGGAACGTCAAATTAACCAGCTCTTTTCAGAGCCACCCTAAAAAACCCAAAATAGTTAAAAATATATCGCAAAGTGTTTTTACCGCAAAAACTATTACTTTATGTACTTCCACCATGCATAGCCTTAAAGTTGTGGCACTCAAGTTTCACAGTTAAGTCGTTATTGCAGAATTACCAGTATCTTTGCCTCAAGACAGACCTAGCCCAAATGTTGACCTTTTTTTGGATAGCGAGAACTAGGCCGACTTCATTTCATGAATTCTGCACCCCGCGTCCTGCAAATTTTTGTTTTCGTCTTGTTACATCACGCATACGTACCTGGGCATTTGTAGAGCAGATTAGCCTGTGTTATGTCGCCCTCACTCAGTCTTTTACGCTGACCGATCTCAATCTCCGGTCTAGGCCCTGAGTCGGTATCTCGCTTAGGGATGACCGTATCCAACCATATTCCGCGGGAGAAGGTGTTGCGGGCATAGTGCATGATACTGGCAAAGTCGTACTGCTGACCAAGTGAGTCCACTTCCTCAGGCAGAAGCTTGTTGAAATTGTATTCCTGACCTTCAGAAGAAATGATGGGTCATAAAAAAAGGTCTGACAGTTTAATACCAAATAACATCCGAATAAATTTAAGTTGATCCAAGATGCATTAAAAACCAAATGGCTTATTTTTAATAAAGGTTTTAGGGCTTTTTACTTCACACTTGAAATAATACAAACGAACAGCCAAACAAATGAAACATCCACTCAAATACGGTTTCACCATAAATATCCTTGGCTTCCATATACTTTAAAATCCTTGTTCGAATCCCGATCCAGTCTTTGTTCACCTTTCAACGACTTAAACAAATGCAGTTTGTCAGTTTCCCTTGTGGTTATTTCATGATTAAAATTCCTTTTTGCTTGTTTTGCTTGTTTATAGATGAAATGTAAACACTGCCTTTCATATCCACAATAAAACAATGGGAATCAAGTCAATCCAAATTGTAACAAATTGACTAAATTGCAATTAACAGGAAAAGAAAGTTATCTAATCATAGGTGTATACATTCAACTCAAAAGTCCTGGGATTGCAGCTTTGAAATGAAAACTGCCAACAGATTTGCGAGAAAGGAGACACCACCAGGGTCACATTCTGAAATCAGGGGGTGCCCATTCCTACTCCTAATTAGGAATGTAACTGGGCCATTCCACCACTCCACCAGTTTGTGTGACTGTGTCTATTGCTGTATCAACAAACGTGATGGGAAACTGAGTTCACGCACGATTGTTACGCCGTGTCCAACTCACATCACGTTCATACGACAATTTACAGTAAGCAGCGCTGCTTAAAGTATCAGATTTCACTGTTAAGTCAGAGGAAGCAAAGTTAATAGCACAAATTTCGGCTGTTAACTTTTGGACTGAGCAGCAATGTTAGCAGCAAAGTTGACAGCGTAGTTAGCTCAAATTATGTTGCAACGGCCAAATTTTCACTGCTAAGTTAGCAGCGACGTTAGCAACTCGTGTGAACATACCCCTAATTATACCACGAAATTTGAAAAGTATAATAATTAAGATGTTAAAGACTTCTGATGGACAGCAACTTATACATCTCCTGATGATGACTAGAGCAGGCTAGTCGAAACGTTGAGACCTTAATTACGAGAACTGTGACAAAATTAGAAGGGCAAAAGTACAAACGATTCTTACATGGTGTTTCCGCAAACCAATCCACAAACTAATACACTGTTAGAATCTTGCACCAACCTCATTGAGCCTTGTTATTAGATAAAATTGCCATTCTCTATCATTTCACAAAATTCATTTTCTATATTAATAACAACTTGGAACACAAGCTATATGAAAATCTCTTCAATGTCTTCTGAACAAAAAAGAAGCGTTGGGAAAACTGTAATTTGATACACATACCTTCATTTCAAAAAAGAAAAAAAAATTGACCCGTGAAATGATTTGGGTTAGGGTGGGCCCATCACAGGTGTGGTTTTCCGACGGAAGATAAACTTGTTTCAGATGATTTAGGGACGAAGGAAAAAAACAAAGACAAGAGAATTCATTTTAAAAAGAATGATTTACAATTTATAGATCTTCAGGTAGCATCGGATTCCGGAAACTTAAAAAGAGAAATTGTTGTCTGTCGCTATGTCTGGAAAGGGATGATTCATAGATTTATGTGACCACCCACCCTCAAACTCATCAATTTTTTTGGTCAGCAGGTGTTTTTTATCTTTCCCTTTAAAGAGAGAATTTTTGTCCCAACAGTCTTGCCTCTTCACAGCCAACGCTATTTGCTTGCCATGTGTGAGACTGGCTTAGGATTGTACACCTATAGAGCAGGCGCGGTTCTACGGGGGGGGGGGGGGGGGGGGGGGGGGAGGGGCTGTAGCCCCCCCAAAATTGTGTCTAGCCCCCCCCCCCCCCCCCCCCCCCCCCCAAAAAATGCAAGTGAAAAAAAAAAATTCTTGAAAATACTGGATTTTTTCAGTTATTAAGCGCCAAATACATACAAAACGCGTTGTGTGGGCTATAATGTGCATGTTTTTCGACCTCTAATAAGACATAGCAGAAGCGAGTGTTAGAAGAACCCAAAATATTCTGTCTTCTAGCCCCCCAAAAAAATTATGGCTCTTCTAGCCCGCCAAAATTTTGACTCTAGAACCGCGCCTGCTATAGAGCCTATGTAGCTCATGCTATTAGACAGAATAAGATTCCCACATGTTCTTATGGAAACTCATTGGAAATACTAAATGTCCAGGGTTTCTTAAATTCATGGGGCAAAGATTACTTGCAACACCAACAATTCAGGTGCAATTTATATCCCAAGTAAAGAAGGGGGAGGAGCCAAGCCCACCTGGATAGCATCTGGTGAAAAAAATCCATTATATTATACTTGTGTTTTGTTCTTATGATGTGGCCCCTCCCCTCCCCTAACTATGCCTCCCTATTAAAATAGCCCCAGCTGGTGACAAGGTGCCACTGCATGCAATGGGTAAAAATTAAATTTCACTGCCTCCCCCCCCCCCTCACCTTCTCCCTCAAATCTCAAATAATATGGCACAAACTCTTAAAAATTATTTAAAATAAAGAAGAATTTTGTCCTTGTTTCTCACTCCCGACAATATACATTTGTACATTCATTAAATTAAACAAATTGACTGGAGCGGGATTCAAACCAGTGACCTCCCGAATACTGTATCGGTGCTCTACCAACTGAGACATCCAGCCCCTTCCCTCGGTCATGCAGTTTCCCACGTGGTTACTTGATTATTAAAAATGAACTTATTTTAAAAGATTTCAAGTAGACTGACTCGAAAATAACATTTTTAAAATTTAAAGTCACTACAACAATTAAATTCTGATTCTTATTCTACCTGGTTAGAATAACTCAAATATTAAAATTATTTATCTACTTTTTGTACCCGAGAAACAAAATTTCTCTTGGTGCATGGCTCCAGCTTATTTTTCAGCTGATCCATCGGAATCCATTGCCCAATCCTTAAATCACAGGCCAGCTTTTTATGAAGGTTTGATAATTTGTACCTGATTATAAGAGCTGATATAAAAGCATATATGTCACTGGGCCCTCATCCACTAACAGGTGTTTTGCCTCACGGCCACAAGTAAATGGATATATCATACATGTTGATTCCAAACACATCAATGTCGCACGCATCATTAACATGACTCAAAAACAGGTGCTTGTGGGAGAGCACACTTGAGACTACACAGTTCAGGGGAAGAAGAAAAAAAAACGGGGAAAAGGAGTTCCACAAAAAGTTTCAATAACTCTTGTAGCAGTTAGTGTTCAGATTTCCCTGTTGTATTGTATTCCCCTAGTGTATTATGATTGTGTATGACTATGACCCACATGCTAAAAATGGGATATGTACATAATATATCAAAGCTATATCCTGTCTTTAAAGGTAGTATCATACTTTGGTAGCATACTGAAACAGAAATCTTCACAGATTTACCTATAACTTACAGGGTATAAAAAGATGGTGATGGTAGAAACATACCTTTAAAATTTTTCTGCCTAAAATTCTGTATTTATCCAGAAAAGAGTAAAACCTTTTTTAAAGATAACGGTGAAAAGACTTAAGAAATACTATGGGCGTTTTTTTACAGTTTTCTCATGAAGTGGGCACCGTATGGGACTGAACATTTCACAGATGACTGTTACTGTATCTGTCTTGATATTTTTGCCAATGAATCTGCATTTCTTTGACAAAAACCAAAGCATGAATTACCTTTAATGTACAGATCAGTAGGTAAGGTTTCAAATGGAATGAACTAATTTTAGAGGCAACAGCCTTGGTACACCCTGCTTATTTATTTATTGCCTCGGTGCCCATTCAATTATTCCAGTTGACATTTCAGTTTCCCTCGCTGCAGTGATCTTTTACCGAGGGGAAAATTACTTTGACTCTTTCCCCTCCCGCTGATCCCCAAACCACAAAGGAGAAAGAGGCTCACCAAAAAACAAAAACTTCTTGTGGATAGACAAGAATGATATGTTATGTTGTTTGTCATTGTTTTCCCAAACAGATCCTTGTCGTCACCATGACTGGCATGTACTCCTCAGTCCTCACCAGGGTCAAACGTATCAAGCAGGATTATCTACAATGTCATCTGACAACTTGCCATGAGTATAGACAAGTTTCTGGCTCAAAGGAACCACTCTGTCTCGCTCAAAGAAAGAGGGACACACAAGGTAATAATAATACAATGGTTGATGATAAAGAGCTATTGTCTACACTCATTATAAGCACAGGCCACTCCTATGATTGATTTCTCAAGTCTCTACAAAAGGAAAAGATAATTGACTATTAGGGAAACCACCAAAATAGGGCTGGGTAGCTCAGTTGGTGAGAGCGCCGGTACGGTGTTTCTGAGGTCTGTGGTTCAAATCCTGCTCCAGTCGATTTTTCTTTGTTCACTTTTCAATGACATAAAATTCAGTCAAATTTCCTTGTGGTTATTTGATAGTTCAAAATAAAAAAAAATAAAAAAGGATACAGATCACACTTGGGATATAAATACAGTGGAACGCCACTATAATGAACATGGAAGTATCCACAGAAATTGTTTGTTATAGCGGTCGTTCGTTATAGTGATTATTTAAGTTGCCAGTTTGACTGACTGGTTGGGTTCACATTCGCATTTTACTGAGACGCCAGATGTGATTATGAGCGAGACATTGCAAATGTATGACAATTTTTGTCAATTCATTTCACCAGGGAAAGGGAGGCATAGAAGTCTGTCCAATATAACATGCCAACCCTAATTGCCAAATAAAACATCACCACAAAAAGACAAATCACTCCAAGTGCCCGCTGCTTTTAATTAGTTGACACAGCAAGACCCCAAAATTGGCTCAATATATTAACACCTGGTCCTTATTCAAACAACCAAGCGCGTAATTGACAGGGACTTTTTATAAGCAATAATGAAGAGGGGAGCCAATTACCAAAAAAAAAATGGTCCCATCAAATTCTAGCATGAAACAGATCAATTATTATCCCACCCGGTAACCAAAGACTAAAATGGAAATGTAATCTTCGGCTCGTCAACACGGCCAAGACTCAGTGTCAATTTCCCGAGTTTGACAGATATGACTGGAGGGCGAATGTACCCCCAAGGTGCACTATACCTAAAAGGGCCTGGCTGGATTGTGGGCTGATTATTACGTGTGACATGACAAGCTCTGGGAGGCTGGCAATGGCCCTGTTACTGCAGAAGTGGAGGCTGCAAAATGCCCCTCTCAAACCATATGATGGTCTGGTATATTGCACACAAGGATTTCTGTGAAACCAATTTTGTTCAAGATTGCACTCACTGTGCCCATTTCATGACAGATAACGAATGTGGAGGTCGCTGGTTCGAATCCCGCTCCAGTCAATTTGTCTTAATTCACTTTTCAATGACTTAGGCCTACAATTCAGTCAGTTTCCCTTGTGGTTATTTGATGATTTAAGTTGATTTTCACTGCTCATGAATCCTAATTGCTAAGCAAAGTGTGATGTCACAATACAAATCACTATGGTAATACTAGCAACTCGTCTCTCAAATGCTTTGTAAAATCATTGAGGTATAGGTTCCTACCTCCAAGGTAAAATCCTGCCTTGGTTTGCCTCTGTGCAAGCCTTCGACCTTAAATAACTTTTTGTGCAATCCCAGGTCTATCTGATCAACCAATCTGAGGCAGCAGTACCCAATTGAACAGGGGTCAATTTCATAGAGCTGCTTAGCACCAAAATTTGCTTAAGCATGAAAAGTCTTCCTTGATCAAATAGGATTACCAACCAAATTTCCATGTGATGTTTACTGCATTTGACTTGTATTCGGCCATTGCTTGCTTAGCATTACATTCATAGGAGTCTTGGTTGGCATACTGGCATACTGATTTTATTTACCAAGGCATTTGGTGCTTAAGCAAATTTTGGCAGCCCTATAAAATTGAGCCCAGGCTAGTATTCAAATGTACTTATTTTTATAAGATATCTAGATGTAGACTGTCGTGCTTAGTAGCTAGGGCAAGATAGTTACCCCATCCATGACTACTCAATTTTTTCCACCCTCCACACAGCAAATCACGCACAATCATAGAAGCTCTATGATTTGAGCAGTTATTGGATACATGATGCACAAATGATTTGAAGCGCAGAGCCCACCACCGGCAGCTGTCATCTGTACCCTACACATCACATCACATCATACACACCACCGACCTAATAACATCAAGCTACAAAACGGCAAGGTCGACGTGGACCCATGCCTGAACCCAACCTGGAAAAGTATGTTAATGGCAAAAACATCAACTGCTTGTAAGTGTATAACCTTGCTCCCTCCCTCCCTATCCCCCCACAAGGTGTTGTGCTGAAATGTATGTCACTCTGCCTGCTCTGCATGTTGAACAAGTGTCAACGGAGAAGTTTGAATGAATAAGTGAGACATTTTTGCCATGCTTTTTGGGTGTTTATTTCTTTAGTTTAGGGGATTAAGGAAACAAATACAACAACCAAGAACTTTACTATTAACCATGACATCTTGAAGAATGTTGAGTAGGGCCTACAGTCTTCTTGAAGAGGAAGAAAATGTTTCTTTCACATAAGCCATCTTAAGGTCATGTAACACGACGCACATTTTTACAGGCAACTTGGAGGCAATCAAGTTGGCCTACACCACATACAGACAATTTCAGTATAAACACAAAGGTCCTTTTTTTTTCTGGCAGTTTCTAACTAGGCCCTATAAAATTGTATCATGATTTAATATTTTTTATTGGAGATTTCCTGGAACTGGTTGCCTGTAATAACTTTGCCTCACATGACATGTCTCTACAAAAAAAAGCTAAACAATACGTTGCAATTTCCATACCTGGTAGGATATTCTCCTTGACGATGGTCACGTGATCATCTCGGTCTGGTCTGGTATGCTCGTGCCAAAAGCCAACGACGTGCCCCAGCTCATGGACCACCACGCCAAACTTGTCGCAATTCTTGCCGATGGAGATGGCCTGGGCACCCTCCGCCCTCCGACCCACAAAGGAACAGCACCTGAGGGATGGACAGAAGACAGTGAGAGATGAGAAGATGAGGGTAAGAAGATACAATCAATGATTTCTCCTTCATACATCAATTACATTCTTTGGGCATCAAGTCAGGACATTCTTCTGGGGCCTTTCTCAAAGCTTGGCTCCAACTCCGGCTCCATTCTAGAATTACGGAAATCAAAATAAAGACTTTTGGCTGCGGTTTGGAAGTATTCTCTAGATTGAAAAAGAAAACAGAGCTGCAGCTTCAGTGAAAAACCACAACCTATATTTTCAGCATCTGGATGACAGAGACGAAGCTGGAGCCTTAGCCGGAGCCTAGCTTTAAGAAAGGCCCCTGATGTCAATAATTCATTGGAATTACTGCCATTAGCAGTGCAGCTATGGGAAGATGTGGGACACTTCCTCCAAGATAAATCCCCCACTCAGATGAAATTCTAAAAAAAAACAGAACTAATTCTCAGTCCGAGTCTCAGGGCTTGATTGAGACACGAGATTGGCACTTTAACTCTTGCCAAAAGCACCCGAGGCTGAGGCTAGTAGCGCCTGGAAAGCCCATCTGGGCCAAGTGAAAATAAGCAAACTCACCTCAAATGAAAATAAGAAGACGTGATAAATGAAATCAAATCTGTAAATATTTGGGCTAGAGACACCTTAGGAGAAAATCATCTGGATTCGTCCAGTGGGCTATCAACAAAAACCCTGCAGGTTTCTCTTGATGTGTTCTGCAAAATGCATGTGCTCTTTTGGCACTGCCCCTGGCCCTACTGCTCCCTCCTGCACTGCCCGATATCATCTGAATCCCCTGCTGTCCCCTCAAAAGGGTCCAAGTCTACCGGTCACTGCTTTGACTTTGTAATTCTGCTAAGTGGTTCATGGCTTGGTCAAGTAACTGTCGGGTAAACTTTATTGCGAGCACCGGCGCACCCAGGATTTTGTCTTGGGGGGGCTTAAAGAAAATCTTTCTCCCACAAAACATTTTGTGACCCCCCCCCCTTCCTCCTCTCCCTTTCCCTCTCCCCCCCCCCTTTTTTTCTTTTTTTTTCTTCATTTTTTTTTCGTTTTTTTTTTTTCAGGGACCCTCTTGGGGGGGGGCTCAAGCCCCCCGAGGCCCCCCCCCCCCCTGGGTGCGCCACTGATTGCGAGCTCTACAAACCTCAAGCTTATTTAAACTGTCAATATATGTGATACACTGAACTAACCACTGCAAAAATAAATAAAAAATTGTTTTTCCTTCTTTTTTTTTTTCTCTTCTTTTTTTGTGGGGGGGGAGCAATTTTATTATTATAATCATAGATCAAACAGGCAAAGATCTGCCTAAGCCTGATTAATGTTTTATTCTTTGATGGTGTTAGTCACCAAAAATAGAAGTTCATCTTCCTTCCTGGCCCATAATGATTAATCTGCTTGTTTCAGCTTCATCTTAAATTATGCATAATCCTAACTCAGTCCTGGTGCTGGAAGTAGGCCTTGTTACCGTTGAGCATAGCTAATCTAATGCTTCCTCGATGCATCCTTCTTTGCACGCTCAATTGCTAATGACCTCTTTAAGAGGTCATCTCCTCCCAAGCAGTGAATCTAAGACTTCACTGCTGATTCATTGATGAGACCACTGGAGCATGGGAAAGGACATGCTGAAACGGTAGCGTAGACACGTCCTCAGACCTGGGGGTATGATCCTGTAGCTGGGTCATACTTATATACGTTTATGCACAAACACATACATACATATGAAAATGAAAACCTTGGGGTGTAACCCCCCCCCCCTTTCTTGAACAAGAAAGCCTAAAACAAATCTCAAAAAATATCATCTAGACAGGGTTTTAAGGAATTTGTTAACCTCACTTTTATCTTTTTGGGTCCACAAGACAATTTTTCCCGCAGTCCACCCGTGCTTACAAGCCACATCCATCCTATGAGCCCCACCCATACTATAAGCCCCGCCCATCTTATAGGCTCCACCCACCCTATATGCCCCGCCCATCGTATAGGCTCCGCCCACCCTATAAGCCCCACCCATCCTGTAAGCCCCGCCCACCCTATAAGCCCCACCCATCTTACAAGCTCCACCCACCCTATAAGCCCCGCCCATCCTATAAGCTCCACCCTATTTAGAGGTGGATGTTCTTACCCGCAGGATCTGTATGTGAAGACGATGTAATTCCTATGCTGGACCGGGTCCCTCTCCACGAATGTTATACAGGTGTAGTTCTCCCAATGCCGCATGGCTTGTTTGAACATGGCACGCTGAGAACCTGAAAAGGCGAGAACAAACAGCAAAATACTCTGAAATACAAATTCAAGGCCTACTATTTAAATTACAAAGAATATCTTTGAAAGTGAAAAGCTCGTAAATTTGACTGGCAGGTGGAATTTTAAGGAAAATACAACAACAAACGGCGAAGTATCTAAAATATATTGCTTTACCGGGCTACACATTCAAGGCCTAGTATTTCTCTCTGGCACCAAGTGGCTTGCAAATTTTACTTACAGAAAAAATATATTACTTACAAATCCAGAGCTGATTATTTAGATAAAAAAATATCTCTAACAGTTAGTAGCTCACAAATTACCCGTAAAGTTTCCATCTATGATGTAAGGGATGACACCGTGCGGCCATTTTCTCTCCACTCGTGAAGTCACGGCTCGCGCAACTCGATGATGCGGTTCTTGACTTTTGTACTCTGTTTCGTTCACATTTTCTTCGTCATCTGAGATAAACAAAGAAAATTAAAATAGTAAATGTCTAGTAGCGTAACAATGGAATGAATGGAAAAATATAAAATTCACCAACTTTTTCTTTCTTTGCATGACCAGGGCAGGATTTCACTAATCGCTAAGATTAATATTAAGACGAGTTGTCAGGATCAAAATAGTGATTTGTGTTGTGACATCACACCTTGCTTAGCAATTTTGATTGATCTTACATTTAAGATCAGTCTCAGCGCTTCGGAAAATCAACCCCAAGACTTTCCAACCCATTATTTTAATGTTGAAATTCGAAACATTCACAATAAAAATTTAAAAAGCATAAAAACAGGTTGCCATAATGCTGGAAGTTATGTTTGGCACAAATATAAAAAAAATGTAAACTTTTAGCATCAAACATAAAAAATTCTCAAAATGTTCCAGACGAACTACAGATTTAACCGCAGATTAATGTCACCATCTCCCTCAGTCCTACAGAACAAAATCCCCTACACCACCATTAGAATGACTCCAGACAGAAATGTATTATGTGCCCAAAAAACAAGAAAAGCTGCCAGACGGTAATCGCTACCATGCAATCGTAATTATCTTACAGGCACCAAATTAATTTCGGGCTCCGCGGAACGTTTCTTCGCCATGGTTACCCGTACCAAATCCTGCAGAGCTCCCCGAGAAGCTCAGAAGGGTCGTGCACCCCAGTCAGCGCACACCGCACTTCGTGTGATTGCAATTTCAATTTTGTATTCAGGCTGTCTGTCTGCAGCAAAACTTAAACGAGAGAACAGAGAAGTAAAGTGAAATTGCAACTTGGCCGGTTCTATTCAAACTTTTTTGCTGACTTGAACGGTAAAAAACTTGTCAATCAACAGCTAACAGTACACTGGAACTTTTGAGATGTTTACCAGGTGCTGCTGATTCCGCGCGGACGGAAATTTCACTAGGAAAACTGGGAATGTCATATGCAATTCACAATGAATGAAATAAAGGCCTAAAGATTGTACTAAGAGTCGTTCTCTACCAGGGGCCTATTCCATGGCGCTGTTAAGCACAAAAAATTGCTTAGCACAAAATGTCTTGGTCAATCAAAACAAGCAAACATTAAAAAGTTTATTTGATATTCATTGTCAGCGAATAACAACCAAAGAACAATACACAACACATTAAAAATTGGGGGTTATGATCCTGCTTTTATTAAGACAGAAATTTCATGCTTAGCAAATTTGTGTGCTAAGCTAAGCAGGGCCGTGCAATTGACCCCAGGATACTTCCTGAATCTGCTAAAGTCAAGCCCTTTGACAGAAGAACTATGCTTGCCCAAGTAAACAATCTGAAGTCCTGTAAAATCCTGCACTTATTTATCAAATAGCTGCAACACCCATTAAATGATTAATGACCTAGTAAAATCTTCTCCGCTTGGAATTAGGAAGGCCTGACTCGTTTCGATCCTAGGCCCCTTTGAGAAAGGTGCTTCTACAGCAGTACAGCTACCTCCATTTTACATATTTCAGGTCATGTTTGGCTGATAAGCAGTTTGCAGCAGTTTATTACTTGTATCTAAAAACTTTTAGGTAGATTTATAGGAAGAAAAGGGCATCCGAAATATAACTCAGGACATGTGACAGGCTAGTCACAGCCTTGTTGCCAAGGGCCATCACAGTGCATGCTGGGAGTATTTCCTGGTGTCCTTTTCACCTTTAGCACAGCTGTCCAGCGGGAGTTGTCCCTGGGAGCGAGGCACAGACCCCTATATAGCTCTCCCCAGCCAGACCTTTCCTACATCCTTAGAGGAATACCCTGGAGGGCAGAGCTATGACTTGTGGGACAAATCTCTGGGACTATCAACAGGATGTAATCAATTATCTAGGCTTTTGCCGAATTCAAAATGATTCTGAGAAGTGATAAGTCTTCTAGGTAGTACCTTACAGCTAAAATCCTCAAATTTAAATAGCCGTTTCCCTTCCCTTTACATTTTTGTATTTTAATGATCGGCGTCGCCCCCGCACAAATTGAGAAAAACCGCTCCAACAAATCGTGTATGTGGTACCTGCTATGATTTTCAAATTAACACAAAGACCTTTAAACTAGCAAGGTCGTTTGGTTGTCCGATGCCTGCACTTCACTTGTAAGCTGGTGGTTGTGGGTTCACTTCCACCTGAGCCAGTCTGTGTTTTTTATATAAATCTGACTGCATTTCAGAGAGGAACAATTCACACAAAAATTTGTTCCTGGGTAAATTTTGTGAGCATTAAGATTTAAGACCAAACCTAAACAAAGAGTTTACTACAGCATATCTTTAAAAAAAAGGTTGGAATGTGCTCTCATAGTTATACATGTAATAAATGGATACTAAATAAAAAGTGTGGCTGAAAACACTTAAAGAGATCCTTAAATTGTCCAGAAGTCCACAAAAGTCCACCTTTTTTACAATAAAGTAAAATTGTAGCTCAAACACACTCAAAGAAATCCTATAACTGCCCCAAAGTCCACTTTAAGTCCACCTTTTGTAGCATAAATTAAAAGTTTGGCTCAAACACACTTTAACTTAAGAGATCCTAAAATTTTCTTGAAATCCACCAAATCCACCTTTTCTTTAACAAGCACAATAAATCATATCCTGTTAATACTTCACAGCTTTCCCCAGTTTTCTCCTAGGCTTTCAGATGAAGCCCTCGCTAACAAAACAATTTACATTCACCGCTGTGAAGATTTACAGCTTACCACAAAGTCACAAAAAGATGGAGGCTCTAAAAGCTTGCCCAGGTGGCCAAAAACATTTACAGTAATGTTTAGGATTCATTGACAGATTAATGGTTGGATTTCTTTTTTAAGTTAGCATTAGCCAGAATCTGAATACATCTGCCAGGAGAGCTGTTAGACTTGAACAAGTCTGCTCCCCAAAAGGAATGCAAGTACAGTATAAAAACTATTATTTTCCGCAATGATCCATTGTGAACCTCGCTGAGTTGATCGCGTATAGGGTTCGGAAAAATGAAATATCTCCAGTTCAGCCAGCAGCTAATATAAAATCCTGTTCACTGCGGGTCAGCCCCGGGGTCATCCCATTAAATTGTCCTTGGTTGATATAAAACCGAGACAGGGATGTGGGTTTATTTTCCACGGAATCTCTGGAGATTTTCAACAGGTTGAATGAGGTTTTCAGTGTAGTTCAGGCTTGATACATAATACATACAAACATGTGTACAGTGCCTGTATGCCAACCTGTACAATGATAAGGGTCACTGACATCTGTCACAGTTGTACCCGATCACACAATGCACCAAGTCTGCCTGAATCTTTAAACTAGAATTTTGAAATCTCGCTGTAACACTAACAGAAAAACTTTGGCACTATGGTCAAACTTCTTCAGAAAACTTAAGAAAACTTGAAAGTTTGAGCTTCGCACGGCTGGTTTTTAATAGAGTATGCAGCTTCGAAATTGGGCCTTTTCGAAACGGATGCTCAGGCTCAGGCTCCGGCTCTGTCATCCATATGCTGAAAACATAGGTTGTGGTGTATCATTGAAAAATTGAAGCTGAACCTCTGTTTTCTTTTTCAAACCAGAGAATCAACTTCCAAACCGTAGCCAAAAGCCTCTATTTTGATACCCTTTATTTGGAATGGGTTCACGAAATGGAGCCGGAGCCTCTGTTTCGAAAAGGCTCACAGTGTCCAGTTTGGCTTGCAGAATCTCAGGATGTAGACAAGACCTTAAAGCTGGACTTGTGCAAGTCTAATGCAAACTTTAATTTGCCCAGGGTGTTAGATTTATATTGTTTACCTCACCTGCTGAGGCCTGAGCTGTTTGCTCTTGCTATGAGGTATTGCCTGATGACAGTGTGCAGTCTGTATGCATGTTGCAGTTACCTAATATCATGACAGGTGGTGCATTTTTCAGGGCATTGGACTACCTCGCCATTGGCAGGTGTTAATGCTATGGTGCATTAAAAACATAGTCCTATATACAAACTCGGAAGTCAATTCCTCTGTTCCTCCAAGTCCATATTTCAATTGAACATAAACCTTTCAGGAAATTTCGGATTTTCCTTTTCCCTAGAAGAAATTCTCCTTGCGTTATTTTGACTTGGTTGTCCGCACGATTCATTCGTCTTTGCTCAAGCTTCCTCTATGCATCCTCATTGAGATTACAATTGACAAAATCTTACAGATCTGAAGAGATGCACAGATTATTTGAGTGGGATTCGAACCAGTAACCTCCAGTATACCATACTGGTGCCCTTAACAACTGAACTTTCATATTCTTAAAGAAATGTCTCTTGCCTTTTCAAGAAGCCTTTCAAGAAGAGACTCCAAATCAAAATGGCAAGAAGCAGGACAGTGCCCCTAGTCATCAGGAAACTATAAACATAACAGGATTACCAGGAACAACTGTGGTCTTGAGACCATCCCCCACAATGTCCCAATCCAATTACATGTACAAACACACAGCAAGCTGGATTGAAATTCCAAGTAATCAGATGTAGTCATGCCAATTAACGCTGTCCTAACACCTGTCTTCCATCCAGCCTTCTTGTCAACCTTCTTCTACAACATGGCTTCTCATTAATCAATGAGCTGTTAAGAAGAATGTATACAGTGTGACCTGTGGGGGTTACAGGAAAACCACAAACAGCTGAATAGGTGTGGAATAACAAGGCGGTGTGATTGACACCTATAGGTATTATACATAGAGATATACAGGTCAGCTGTGATGGTGAGCCAGTCAAAATATAACAACATAACATTGGATTTGGGTTGTCTTTCCTTCCTCCATGGTAGAAACTGGTAACCTATTCTGGTAGTCAACAGGACATGTACACACAGGGTTGTGAACCTGTTTAAAACAGTACAACAACATAAAATGTTTGGAGTTAGGAAGGCCTGATGTTTCATCTTTCTCAAATCATTTATTTAGACTTTGAGAGAGATCGTGCTAGGATAGAAACATCAGGCCCGTCTAACTCCGACAGAGCTTCAACTCGGGAACCGGCCAAAATCAATATTGTCAGCTTTAGGATGAAGTTCAGAAGTTGATGCCTAAGCCAGAGGCTGATTCCAGGGTTCGGTACTTCGGCTCTGCCCTATCTTAAGTCGATCACGGTCATGATTTCACCCCCCTTGGACCTCAGTGTAACAAATGGCCTGTTACACATCCAAACAATCCAAAACTAACTGCCGTTCTTGGTGCATCCAATACTCTTATTAATTGACTGAAATCATAGAGCTAGACCTAGCTCTATTCTGAAATCAAACAAGCTTTTGCATGTCAAACATAATTTTGAAATGCAACATTTGCTCATTTTCACTCAGCAGGTTTTGTCTACCAGTATCTACATAAAAATCAAGAAATTTTTATTACTGAATAAAAACCGCAGCCATGTCAGTACTAGACCTTGTCTCACAGTGTTTATATTATAAATACATTCCACATTTTCTTGCCAGATTCTTGGGAATCTATTTTTAACTCGCAATGGTATAAAATGGCTCCAAACGTAATAGTCAACAGCGTTATTATGAGAAACACATTTTTCAGGGTCAGTTTATGGTCATTGGAGTGCAGTCACAGATAGAGGTGGATGTAAACATGGTGTAGGCCTATACATTCATGGGTGTCAGGGGAGAGCTAGCAGGACTGCCCAGGATAGAGTTTTTCCAGACCACGAAAATCACCAAAAATGCCAAGTTTTTCATAAATACATATCACCACTAACAAAATTTAACTTCATTGACCCCCACCCTTAAAGGTACAATTATACTTTGGAAGTAAACCAAAACAGAAATCTTCACAGGTTTACCTATAACTTATACTTTTATGGTGAGTGTGGGCGTTTTTGCACTTTTTTCTCAAAACCTGGGCACCATATGGGACCGAAAATTTCACAGATGACTGTTGCTGTATCTTTCTCAATATTTTTGCCCACGAATCTGCACTTCTTTGACAAAAACCAAAGTATGATACTACCTTTATACATGTAGGCCTATAAGATTCCAAAGTCGGATTTTAAACAAGATTTCTTAAAATATTTGAAGACATTGGCTTACAATTCTAGTAATAAATGTACACTCTGTATAAATACCCTTGCCCCTGAAATTTCAGTAAAGCATTTCGAAAAAAGATTTGTCTTCAAGAATATCTGTGACAGAGAGTGAAAGTAGCCAAGGCTTGCTGAGCCCAGC
Organism: Astropecten irregularis; assembly: GCA_963971285.1. Taxonomy (NCBI): domain Eukaryota; kingdom Metazoa; phylum Echinodermata; class Asteroidea; order Paxillosida; family Astropectinidae; genus Astropecten; species Astropecten irregularis. The sequence continues at coordinate 12,598,816 of OZ020263.1, forward strand.
CAACCCTAAACAACCTCCCAAGTCAAACCTAGCAAACGCCACCCCGTGGCTCGCCTTGAGTTCACCAAGTCAAGGACTGTGTATACCAACATAGTAAAAAAGGGCTTCGTAAGCACCGACTGACACCAAAAAAAAAAAAACATGGTTAAGTTCAACATACAGAGTCTGGGGTCGATTTCACCAAACTCATCGTAACTTATCTTACTATCAGTCATAGGACTATGTACGATGTATTGCAACCCTATGTAGAATACGATGGGTTATCCTTCGTAACTTAAGTTACAATCGATCGTAGGGCTTTGTGAAACTGACCCCTGATCCTTGACAACATAAAAAGTGGGCTGTAGACCTTCTTAAAATGATAAATCTTTCCATAAGCCAAGAGCTCAAGATAGGCCCTATTTGACAGCGGATGGTCCCATCAATGCGCTATAGTTGGCACTGACTTAGCTCAGACATTACAGCACCCAGATCCGTTCATTGCTCACTCTAAAATCGACCTTAAAAGAATCTGTCAACAAATTAGTTTGGTTTACTTTCAAAATGTCTGTGTAGATACAGCATGCCCTATGAATGATGCACTTTTCACAACTGCATGACTCCATTCTAAAAATAAGACTTTTTTGCCTCTGATGTTCTGTCACATTTGATAAAATAAGTAGTACGGCTTGTCTCTGTACCAGTGTTTGCATGGTTGGAACTTGGAAATGTGTGCATTTAAATTAAAGGCCATAACTTTGTGGTATTATTAATGATCTAGACAACGGCCATCTTAATGTCCCACCCAGTTTACCACGTGCTTTCTAACACAGCATGTGAAGTGAAGGAAATTTCAACTTTTTGACAATTTTTGAAGTATACTAACCAAGGACCCTCGTTTTTTGCTGTAGTGAGAAAGGGGCTTTAGTAGGTCTATATGGTTTGTGCATTACAAGATACACCCATGCACAAGTATATTGAGTTAAAACTAAAAGTCAAAAGGATGCTGCTAAGACTAAGAGTAGACAAAAATACAGTAATACACAAAGGAATTGTGGCTCATTCTCAACAGTAGTAGTTCTCCAATAACAGGAAAAACCTACGGGTAACAGGGGGCGGGTCCTGCGCCCGGGCAACAAGGGTATCCAAGATTCAGGTGTATATCAAAACAAAACACATTGTTATTTTGACACAACTGGTGCTCCATAAACTGCCCCAGCCTGACAGGAAGTTTTTCGTTGGCTAGCGTTCCCTGGAGGTCAGCTTGCCTAATGGCATTTTCACAAGGCTTGCTGAAGAACATGCCAATCACAACACTAAAGGGAATTACCTTAGAATTTACCTCCTAAGATATTTTCAATATTTTTGTTACATGTGAGTGGATTTGTGGCTAATTCTGACTGCCAAACGAACAAAGATAATTAACTGTTTCTAGGGACACCGGCATTGCCAACATATAGGGCTGGATAGCTCAGTTGGTAGAGCGTCAGTACGGTATTCCAGAGGTCGCTGGTTCGAATCCTGCTCCAGTAAATTTGTCTCAATTGCTAAATTTTCAATGACTTTGAAAACACTTGAATTTGAATGTCAACATCATTATAAATTTTCAATGACTTTGAAAACACTTGAATTTGAATGTCAACATCATTATACATGGAATGCTATAGGCCTATTGATACTTTAACGCGCAACATTTTATTGAGTGACATATTACTGAAATTTATAACTAGTAAACAATAATCTATATTCTATATCATTTCAACATTAACTACTTAAGTGATGTGGAGTGCTTTGTCAAACTTAAAGAAAAAATTGAAGACCCAATAAGGTTATTTCAATATATATCTTACTTTCTTGAAATCAAACAAAGTATGTTTATACCGTCTTTCCGTAATGCATGCTACCTTTAAAGTATCCCACAGTCAGTCCCACGATCAAGTTACCAGTGTGCTGATCTTCTGGTTTCATTGACTACAAAAACATACTGGATGTGGAAAAAAACATGGCCACTTACCAAGAAATCTATCAATATAAATATATCTATGGCAGTGATAAGACACTGACAAATTGGACTATAAGATGATGGCTTGGGAATCAAAAATGTGAAAAGTTAGAAGGCCATTACTGGTCAGGTGTTGTCCAGTTGCCAGCTGTAGAGCTGATGCTGATGTTGTGAATCTCATGCTATTAATGGTAATGTTATGGACTGGGTGTTAAAGGTAATATCATACTTTGGTTTTAGTCCAAGAAATACACATTCATGGGCAAAAATATCAAGGAAGATACAGTCGCAGGCATCTGTGAATTTCAGTCCCATACGGTGCCCACTTTTTGAGAAAACCACGAACAACGGCCACAGCATTTCTTGAGTCTTTTCTCTTTTATTTTTGATCTTTTAAAAGATCGGAAAGATTTTCGGTTATTGTTTTACTAATTTCTGGATAAATACACCATTTCAGGCGGAAGAATTTTAACGATATGTTTCTACCAGCACCATCTTCATACCCTGAAAGTTATACGTAAATCTGTGAGCATTTCTGCTTTGGTTTCTTACCAAAGTATGATGCTACCTTAAATCTGCATACTCGGTCACTTTTCTACAGATACTCAAGAAATGATATTTGTTTCTTAAATGAGTGAAACGTTGTCTATTTATGATTATACTGCGCACTTCCTTCAAAGATTTCCCCGACTCCCTTATAAATACACAAACAACCCTAAAAAATGCTTGGCACACAACTTATCATCGTCAAGCAAGCGCCGAGCATTCAGGGAATGAATGTCCCTGGACTACGACGCTCAGTGCCAAGTCCGAGGTCGTTGCAAATCTAATAATCCAAATTCCCTTCAAAGTCACATCTTCCTTCTCCTTTAGTAATTGGCTGGTATAGGCGCATAATTTGGTGAGAAAAAGTACAGGCACTTGGGCAATTCCATGGGCCTCTTGTATGAAGAAGGTCACCGAAAAAGGAATTCGTGCACTTGACTTGCAGAAGTTGAGTGCAACATCCTGTGTATGGATTACATGAAATCCTCCTTTTTGAGTGGAAAGTTCCTCATGACTAAATTTATAGGAAGTAGAGGGGAAAAAACGTCAAATCCTTCGAGTTTTGCTGTTTTTTCTTACACGTTTATTCCCTTTTTTCTACCGTGAGTACAGCTGAAAAATAATATCTAACATAGACTTGATAGACTTTTTTACAAAATTAGGTTCAATTATGTTAAATTAAAATTAATTAAGATCTTTCCAGCCTTTTGTTTTTCAAACAAAACAGTTCATGCTAAGGCTTACAGAAAAATGTTGAATATTTAATGTTAAAGGTAATATCATAGTTTGGTTTTTATCAAAGAAATACAGATTCATGGGCAAAAATATCAAGACACAATGACAGTCATCTGTGCAAACTTTCAGTCCCATACGGTGCCCACTTTTGAGGAAACAGTGAAAAACAGCCACAGTATTTCTTAAGTCTTTTCTCTTTAATTTTTGATCTTTTAAAAGTCGTTGTTTTACTAATTTCTGGATAAATACACCATTTCAGGCGGGAACATTTTAATGGTATGTTTCTACCACCACTATCTTCATACCCTGCAGGTAATACGTAAATCTGTGAACATTTCTGTTTTTGTTTCTTACCAAAGTATGATACTACCTTTAATATTTATGATATTAAGTAAGTAAAGTTAAGATCAGTAAGTAGTAAATCAAATCATTGGCCCTAATAATGATCATTTTCCCCTATGTTTCTTACTTTCTTTGCTGTAAGTATTATGTGCCAGTTGACACAACACTATTATCTTTGGAATGTTCTGTACAAGCATATGTACAAACACATTACACTATACTGCGGGTACAGCCTACAGGGTAGTTTCGTACAAAACAGATGGAAATTACAAGTCCACAGCACGAAAATTCAATTTTCCACTACTTTGTGATCACAGTGTGCATCGACCTTTGGAGAGAGAAAAAAAGGCAACTGGAAAACGTGTATACTCGTTTCTAATTGTATCAACATTTTGAATTGACGTCATAGGAATGCATTGCTAATGGATACTCTGACCATATTTTTTTTAATCAAATCTTTTCTTTCAAGAAACCAAGCCCCTGGTAAAGAAGTGGCACTCGACACATGTTCGGTGAAAATGTGTAAACTAGTTAGTCTCGGGTGCAGGTTGTAAATTGGTAATTCGGCACATGCTAGCTTTGATTCAGTTATCACGTTGCAACTCCCGTCCGTCACAGAGCTTTCCAATTCGACTGCATGCCGCGAATGTGAATTTAACAAATACCAGACAAATAAATGATTCATATTGTGCAAAAATACTCTTGTTTAAAAAAAGGTCATTGAAAAGTGAACAAAGAAAAATTGACTGGTGCGGGATTCGAACCGATGACCTTCTGAATACCGTACAGGAGGCCGGTTCGAATCCCACTCCATTCAATTTTTCTTTAAAATTCCACTTAAAAACCTTGATGCTCTAGTTGTACTGGTTCAGTCTACTTCTCAACAATCCTCCAAGGTTTGACAGTCGGCTAATGAAGATGATTAATTGTCGGGGAGTGTCTAGGACTCTAGGTGGATCACAGGGTCAAACAGGGGTCAAGCTGTCAGTGTGAACGAAACAAATTGAACAAGCCGCATAACATATGACATCGGGGTCAGGTGTGCTATACACCTCTGCCTCACTTTGGTTTTAAATGTGTACTAATCCGAAAAGAATCCAGATTAAAACTTTATTTGTCCAATTTTGTCCTTTTGGTGGGTTGAAAGGAGCCATACTGCAGAAAAATAGGTAGACAATTTTGTGCCCTTGACTTGAGAAATATATCTCTAAAATTGATACAACTTTGGCCCAAAACAACTTTTATATTTTGAAAACATGAGTATAACAAAGCAAGACTTATTAGTATGTTGAGCTTGAAGGAATTCATTAATTGAGAGGTGAGACAAATTGAAAGTTGGTATGAAGATAGTATTTAAGTGGTCTATGTTATGGTCGACGATGTTTAAGTCTCAACAGCAACTATTATATTTATAGATCTAGTCACCAAAATTGCTGAAACTACAGAAATTCAAAAACATTAATGGTGACTCAATACTTGATTTTCATTAAATCTAATCCACCATATCCACGCAATGTCTACATGTATTTTCATCCCCAGTCCAGTGATTCCTCTCACCACTTACCACAATATTTGTTTATTATGCATTCTGGGAGGTGGGGATATTAACATAGTTATTAATGATTTTTCAAATCGTCCCAAAAGTAAGAAATAGCCACCAGTGGTTAGAGCCCACCCCTAATGCATACACACTCCCCTGAGGACAACACACTTCAAACTGGTAAGAAGGGCCCCTTCATGGAAGTCGCCCACTTCATGACCGGCTTTGCATATCCTTATCCTCTTCAGAGTTCAGACGTCAGAGGATGTGGGTTCTTACATCCACTTGCACTCATGACAGAATTAAAGAGAGCAATATTTGGGAGAGGGGTACGAATTGATGCATTTTCATTCAAACTACATGGCTGGCTGGCAATTATACTGTGGTCTGATTGTGAAATCAGTGATAGTTACTATGATTTAGCCTAAATCTTCAAATTATCACTTTCTTATACTCCTTATTCGTATGCCAACTAAGAATGCTTGAACAAATTCAAATTTGACCATGCACATCCGTAATAATGATGGTAGTTGGTGCAACCAGAAACAGGTTGTCCAGGCTGGGACTGTTTTGATTTGACATTTTGCTTCTCTGTAATTACATGTGACATTGCAAACACAATATTTTGACATCCTATTAATCAGCAGAAGCCAATATCTTTCCAAGACAATTTGTTTCTAAATCCTTGCTAGAACAGAGCCTGTTCACTATGCCCATTTGGAATTCAACCATCGCCCCAGTTAAATTTAAGTCCAGTCTGAACGCGGCTTTAGGTAAATCCTGATCATTTGTAGGACTTAACCACTTCATACCCTTTCCCTGCAGCTTTCCAAAACGACAGGGAATATTCATAAACTTGAGCGGATAAAAACGGGAAGAAAAGACTGGACCTACTCCAACATGGCCTACAGAGTTTAAGCACTTCCAGATATACCCATTTCCCCCTTAACCTGACTTCAAGGCTCTCTCTTGATGAAGGTTCCCCCAGCAGCCATAAATTTAAAGTGGTACCCACTGGCGACAACACGAATTAAGTCATATTTGGTGTAAATACAGGGATATTCAGTCAAAGTTCCATATGGTAAAGTAAGAGAGGAAAAAGCCTTCGATAAAGATCCTGCTAAGATGGAAACAAGTCAGGCCCTCCTAACTCCAAGCAAGGGGAAAAAACACCGTTTTTAGATGTTTGGGCGGAGCGAATTTCTAATTAGATGAAGTACATTATTTTGCAAGTGAACACGCATGCATTTCTTACACAAGTAAAGCAGGCACTTAAACCTGTGTGGTTCTGAGCTAATTTTGGAGTGCCATTTGTGAGCTGCGCAGAGGGGCCAAGACTATGAAATTCCAAGACAATAACATCCACATTGAAAATGTTTTAATTGGAAGCACAAATTACTTTAGCACTCTGAAAATGATGATAACAGTGCAGGGCCACATATTGGTATTTTTCCTGAGCAAAACGTTTTTGTTCTTCTTCCTCCAGGAAGAAAATTAATCAAGAGATATAAGATTAATTGGAGGAAGAAAAACAATTTGCTGCTTAATATGCCTAAGGTCAATTTGAATTAATTACCAAATTTTGTGAATCGGAGTAAAGCCAAGTCACGAGACTGGATCAAATACTGATTATTCCAACCAAGATTAAAAGCTTTCCACTCTTGTTATAATTTATGGTATTTATGCTGGTATTTCTTTTTAATAAAAGATAATATCCAAATGATTTAATTAATTAAGTCACAAGACTGGGAAAAATACTTATTATTCTAACCAAGATTAAAAGCTTTCCACTCTTGTTATAATTAATGGTATTTATGCTGGTATTTTCTTAAATAAAAGATGATATTCAAATGATTCAAATAATTAAAGGTATAATACATGATTGGTAAAGGTCACAAAACACCCACTGACACTTTGTACAGTCAAACGTGTACACGAAATAATAAACCTGTGAAAATTTGAGCTCAATCAGACATCTGAGTCACGAGAAAATAGAGAAAACCCGACTAAATTGTTCTTATAAAACATAAAGATAGGTTTTGATCTTACCCCGAGATCAAAACTGTTTTCGGTCTTTGTTTTACTGATTTCTGGATAAATACACCATTTCAGGCGGAAATATTTTAACGGTATGTTTCTACCAGCACCATCTTCATATCCTTAAAGTTATGCATAAATCTGTGAACATTTCTGTTTGGGTATGTTACCAATCCTGTACTGTACCTTTAAGCATTGGAAATGAATTAAAGATATACAGCCATTTAGAGCACCAAAATCCACTCACCTTGATCAACCTGTAGTTTTTCAAGATTCCGTTCTTTCCTCCGTTCCTCCTTCAATGCTTTCTTTTCCTGCCTCTCTAATCTCTTCCGTTCCTTGGCCTGACGTTTCTCCTCCCTGGTCGCCTGTTTCTCCGCCTGTTCTTTGGTTATCTTCCTCCGCACTCCTTTGCGTTGTCTATGCTCTTGTCTTTTTTGTTTGTACAAGCGGACTTCTCGTTGGTACTCGGCTTCACTTAAGGCAATATCACCAAGGAAACCATCTATTTTTGAAAGAAAATTAGGTGAATGAAAGATGAATTTGAGTGAAATTGCTTATTTCTTATAACTAACTTACTTCATGTTGCATAATAGCAAATGTATAGCAATTTGAATTTAAACACCAACAAAATTTACACTGCACTTTGAGGTTCTTGTAATCTAAAATAAACAATTTTATTCAGAGATGACCATTTTGATTTGTTTTTTACTTGTATTGATTTGATTAAAGGTGAACAAAGAAAGAGAACAATTGAATCTTGAAATAAAAGAATCTTGATTAAAATGTCAATTTTGGTTAGTAACAAAATTTGTTACAAAATTGACATTTTACTCAAGATTCATTTATTTCAAGATTCAATTTTTCTTTGTTCACCTTTCAATGACCTCAGTCAGTTTCCATTGTGATTATTTGATGATTAAGATTCATTTATTTTAAATTGAAAATGCAAATGTATACAGCAAATCATTTATGCAAAGCTAGTAAGCTACCAAAGTTAATCCATATTAAGTTTTTTATGCATATGACCTGTATAGTGTTTTATTACGGGATTATGAAGAAACTGCAATATTCATTAGCTTTGCAAATAAAATATATTCATTATCATTTTGTATATACTACAGGCAAGCTATATGGTATTTAGATTTATAATTTGGTGGCATATGGAGCTGTTGTTCGATGAAATTTGCATCACTTATACAAAAAAAACTATACAAATCCTTTACGAAAAATTCATTTCCTAAAATCATTTCGACGAAGTAGTTCGAGATAAGAAAGTATTTATGGACATAAAAGCCAATACTTTCGGCTGGAGTAAAGCATCACTTCGATTTAAAAGGGCTTTCAAAATAATATCCGAGGTCGAGTTATCGAGATTTTACTGTATAACTAGGAACAGCCTGGCGGCCTCGAAAAAAAAAGTTGGAGAAGTTCGGGGATCATTTGAGACATCGACCGCGCCAATATTTTGCAAGTTCTGGGTAAACTTGGGAATATGAGAGGATATACCGCAAACTTGTCGGTCGGGTCGAGCGGCATTTTGGGCGGCCAGTGGTCGGTTGCAACCTAGCTCTATGGTCGCAACAACATCTGGTCTCGGAAAAAAGCTGACAGCTAAAAAAGATTTATGGATTATTATCAACGCCCTCTGATCCCGTTTTCGATCCACTGCTAGCGGAAGTTGGGTAAATGTTATTCTAGGTCGAGCTTAGCGCCTTTTCTTCCTCTACTCATGTTAATTTTTTTTCTGATGGAACTTTTGTTGGCGTTTAAGTGTATCCTTTATAACCCAAAATGTGACAATTCACTGCGTTAACGAATTGAGTATAAGAGAGGTATCTCTCTGCTCACCTTTTCGTTAATCTTGAGACCTTTTTAACATATTTATGTTCATTTAAACATCTTAACGTTTTGTTTCTTACCTGCATTTGTGCATGTCAAAAGCAAACATACATCAATGCACATATTTTTACGCCAAACTTAAATACTTTCTGGTACCAATACTGTACATGTAATCTTTCGTTAATTAATTTGTTAAAGGCGACACGAAGACGCGCCATATACCACAACTCATGGCGACAAGCCTGGTATATAGATTTTAGAAACCACATATTTTAAGTCGAAACGTCGAGACAATACGCACACCTTATTATAATAAGTTCGTTCCTTGGAACTTCATTCAACAATTTGGCACCATGACCATCAATATTATGACAGGGATGTAACAGTGTAAAGTAAGACCTACGGCACGGCAGGGCCAATATAATGGTATAAACATGCCTCCTAGGGTGACGTTTCACGCCGAAATGGTTTATTGCAAGCGGGCAATATCCGTTCACCTCTAGTAAGTGGCCCCGTGTGGTGACCGTAATGAAACGTACGGATTCCGAAGGTCAAACTTTTCCCATTTTCAACTGTTGGTGTAGCATATTGATAGGACTACAAGTTTATCGTATGCCCCAGACGAAAATGAAAGCAGGATACCAAAGTGGCTTGAAGCTAGAACTCCATACGTGTCAGTGTTGTTATTTGCTAGACCTATACTGGCTATAGCTTGTTGCATGCTCCATAGAATATCGCGGTTGTTAGTCATAGCTTGATATAAAAACGATTTACAGCGGTTCGCACAAAAACACCGGGGAAGATTTGATATAATTTTCAAAGCTTTAGTACCACTACTGCACAGCACTAAATTATGATGCATTTGGCCCTCTATAATTATATATAACCTGTCAATTTTGTTAGCACATCTGAGTGATGTGTTATGTTGCAAAGTTCAGAAAAAAAACTTCGAACGGGAAATACAGGGGCCTTGTCAACACAAAAATGAAGCCGAATCCGAGGGTTGCAGCGTTCTGTATAAAGCACGCAGCATGCCCAAGTGTTGTGGCCTATTTCAAGCTTCGTTATGAGCATTTCCTCTTTTTTCATATCTCAAGCTTCTTTTATCCAAAAAGGATGCTGACTTCTTCCTGTCTTCCTGATCCATTGGTTCCGGTGCTGAAACTGAAATCAAGAGCAAGCCCCAGATCAATACCAAACTGCCTGATCGGCTTTTGAGATAACCAAGTACGTTAAACCATACAGCAAGGCCCTTGCTCTAATTCATGAATACTACATTGGCTACAGTGAAAGCGCGATTTATGGTATAATATTGTGGCTTTTGTATTGTTCAAGTATTGCTTTCAATAGGAAAGAATTGATAACCCACATCGCAATTCACTTCTGCAGGCTATTAGTATTACCGAGCAGTTTCAGTGTGGTTCAGCAGTTGGCGAATAAAGCAGAGTGTACATTGTCAGCAATTTCGGTAACATTTTCTGTAATATGTTGCCCAGTTAGGGCAACACACCTGGGCAACACGACTTTGGGCCCCGTGTGTACACTAGCAACATTTGGCCAACATGTTACCGAGATGTTGCTGCGACGTGTTACCCAACTCGTTTTGATCTGTGTACACTTATAACATTTTAAGCAACGACGTACCTTAGTGAACATGTTACTAAGATTGTTACATAAAAAGTGTAGGGCGTACTGCATGCTGCAACCCAACAAATTAATGTAGCCTCCCACTTATGAGAAGGCCTACAGTTCCAATCGGGAAGTACTCAGCTAAACAAGAAAGTCATTAAACAAGCCAAAGCTGGCAGAAACAGCCATTCAAATGCATCATCCAGATCGTTCAATTAATCCGACTCAATCGCATCTATACCACAGTGGATTAGGTAAAAGCTTTGCGGTGAGCTAGCTCTAAGCGGTGAGTGAGTGATTGCAAATGACTGCCAAAACTGCAAAAGTTAAATCGGCATAGGGTTGTCCTAGGATTGCCAACGAGGCCACCGGAAACGTTTGACAGAATTCCTCATACAATCATAGAGTTACAACAATTACGTTTGTAGCAACAATGTCCTTTAGACCGTGGAGGTACAGGGTTTTGACCGAGCTAACATGCCATGTATCCCGGGAGGAAAGGGTGGTGTAAAGGGGAAGCGATTCGAGGTAACAGGGCCAGAGGTTCGGCAGTATACCGCTCTCTGTAGAGCCCCAGTGACAACAGCTGTTTCATGGCGTCCATTTACGCTAGTAACGGTTTCTGATCAATAATGTCTCCGCTCAGCAGGGGTGTTGTCTTGGCGGAGTGAAGGTCGCAAGACTGTTTTCACTCGACTCGATGCCGTACGAAAACAGGAATGGTTGAGAAACCTGGGTTGGTCATAGTACAAGCCTGGCTTCTTTCAGCGGCGTAGCTAGGATTTTTTCAGCAGGGGGGCACTGGGGGGGCCTTGGAATTTTGTGGGGGGGCACCCGGAATTTTTTCAAAACTGGAGATTTGCAAAATATGAGAAATGCGGGGGGGGGGGCGGATCCAGCGGGCGTGGGGCAACCTTTTCTTCAAGCAAAAAAAAAAAATAAAAAAAAAAAATAAATAAATAAAAGGGAAACAGAAAGACTCCAAAAGGGCTGAGAAAGAGGGAGAAGACAAAACTAGGTAGCTTTGATCGCCCCGAAACGCATCCATCGCTATTGAATTGGAGTATTTTATTTCCACGCTCCCTGGAAAATCATGGATAAGCGCGAAGGCCTTGCGGCCGGGGTCCAGGGCCCGCTTAAGGGCCCTGGAAGCTCAGGGGTTCTAGATATTCTTTGGTGCAATCTGAGCCATATTTTGGAAGCAATTGTTCCGATAAATTTATTCATTTATTTATATTATTACTTCATTATTTCTTTTTAATCCAACACTCTTGAGCGGGAGAAATTCAATCTGGGGACCAGACTAACTAGCTAAACCAGATAAAATGGCAGATTAGATGGGCTGTTTTCAAGTTCGCAACCGTTTATAAGCGCGTAAGAAAATTGCATTTTTACACTGAAATGTTGCACAAATTTCTTTACTGTAGGGTTTTAAGGACCCAGGAACATTTGCTGAAAGTAAAAAATTTCATTTTGGAACAGTTAAAGCTGTTAAGTTGTTTTTATTTCCTTTATAGCTATCATACCCTACAGATAACGCTTATTTTTTTTTCTATACCCACGATTTTTTGTGGGGGGGCACCTGGGGGGGCACGCCAAATTTGTGGGGGGGCACGTGCCCCCCCAGGCCCCCCCCGTAGCTACGCCGCTGGCTTCTTTTGACTCCTGAAAATTACTCGTTGTATTAAAATATCCTGATCTTAGATTGCCACTCTTATGTCCAACATTCCAATTCTTTTAAGAACACTCGTTGAGTCGAAAATGGAAATAGTTTCTGTAGCCTCTTTTCATAGACGTAGACACGTCTATGAAGAATTTAACAATCCGGACACCATTTGGTAATTAATCTCATCAGAGATTAAATGGCGTCATCTTGATGACGCTAATCTTTTCAGAAACCGGATTAATGGATAAAGCCTTTAGAAGCCACTACAATTAAACTAGCATGCAATAGTGTCACTCATTCACTTCAGCTTTACACAAGATCACCATCTGCTTATCTACTAAACAATGTTAGGATCAAGATAGATTTGAGGCTTTGCATGGTGACAATTGGTAAGTGGATCGGTTTGCGGAAACGCCACGTGATGATGGTGACTAGAGCAGGCTAATCGAAACGTTGAGACCTTACCTGAAGTGCGAACGAAATAGAAGTGTGAAAATACGAACGATTCTTACATGGTGTTTCAGCAAACCATCCTGGGAGGTAGGACCCAACATGGACCCACACACCAAGTTTACTTGTTAGGATCGTCAGCTATGGTAATGAATTCTCGTGAACGATTAAAATAAATAACCATCATTGCAATCAGACAGAGATTTACACACACAAATACAGGTACATGAACTGTGACTTAAATTCTCACCAGCTTTACAGGGATCTGCATACTCCTCCGTTAGCGTGGATTCCCAGTAGACAGGGGCGTCTTCCTCCGCATCTTGTGTCAGGGGTTTACGAGATAACTTCGTCCCTTCCTTGGAGTCATGATCATGAGCACCAATTCCTTGAGCATGATGTAGAAGTAGCACACAGAATAGTAGTAGTACGGTGGAAGAGAGGACAAACGTCCGATGGAGATGGTGGTCTGTAGTCTGTTGGTTTACCATATTTTTCATCAAAAGTTGTTTTTTCACTGGTGTGGGTTGGACGTCTCCGATCCTGAAGAAGACTCCAGTCTCGATGCCTACGATAGCAAAGAGCTAATTGCCGTCAGAACCTAATCTTACACACGTCCTGCTTATCACTCCCAGTCAGGCTGCCCAGAAAAATCTGGCGAAGTACCGGCGCCCACCACAAGCAAAGATAAGTGGGAACTAACTGGGAGTATACTTCCCTCGTGGTCCAATGAAGAAGTTTATGAGACACTCGTGGAATGTTAGATGTTTATCTCAGAGACACTGACTGCGGCAAGGCTGAAGGATTCCGGATGGAGATCTGTCACTGCACAGCTATACTGTTGTTGTATACAAAACGACAGCTAGTTCCGGATGGATAAACTGTTGTGACCTACCAGTAGACCCACGAACTATACAATGCAACAGGTATACAATAATAAACCATGCCCAACTCTGCACTTGCAGAATGTTTCAAGTGCGATTCCTCGTCGTGTGAAGCAAAACATCTGATAATCTCCAACATTAATGTTGAGGCTAGTTTGTTGATACACGTATTGCAGGTGAACTCATTGCAAAGCTTTGTGACTGAGGTTGAAGGGTAACACCGGACTACCTTCCAGCTTCAGCTTTCTTGTTTAGACTTCGCCGCGTGTTTTAAGTTGAAAAGGTGAAACACTTTCTGTTGAAAAGCCATCAAGATGTTTCACGGCTGAGCGAAAATCTCTCCCCCGGCGTGTTTGGCTGTCAATCAAAAGCCCGAAGTCAACGGTGCGTAAGCTGGTTTGGCAGACGAACAAGTTGAATGGGCTCTAGCTGAAAATAGTGCAGCGTAACACCTCCAGGTTGTGGGATGTCACACCTTAATCTTTCTCCCTCTCTAGTTATACTTATACCAAGAAGAGCACATAGGCTATAGGATGTTTTTCATGGGAGAGCAACAAACAATCTATTCCAGGCTTGTTGGTTGCATCTAGATGTACATAGAATCCAGTCATCACAGCTCACACGCCAGCTATAGAGTCTAAAGGAGATGTCTTTAATGGGCTAATGAGTCATTTGTAAATTACTCCACAAAATCGATAAACCGCAGCAGATAGTCCAAAATGAATTATGCACGTTGATCTAGTCTCCTTCTTCAATTTCAAAGCTTTGCATTGCGTGGTAAAACGATCTGGAACTTAACCCGAGGCGAAATGACGAACTTCCACCATCAATGCAACATTGGGAGGGAGGTACAAGCATAGAGCTAGGCTAGGCTCTAGGGTGCAAGGAGAGGTGTGTGGTTCCTGTCTACGCTATACTATACACAGTTGAGGAACACATCAAAGCCAGGCTAAATCAGCAGGACTGTGGGGATGTAATACGCCTGTTGGCAACTTCAACAGTCCCACTGACTGGAAACTGTGTGGACGAGTAGATCGTATTTCCAGGGTTCAGTGGTAACAACCACACAGCGCACGTACAGCATACGAAGGTGGTGTACAGTATTTGGAAGTCACCTACGTAGTTCATCCGTTACACCTCGCTGTATGTACTGCCTGTGTGTAGCGTGCATGCTTCGGGGTGGAAACTGTAGATTGATGCAAACAGCTGGCCAACTGGCAAGGCCAACGCCGCCAAACTCCAGTCACTCGCGAGAAATTAGACTGGCCACGTCTCTCGAGGCTTATCTGTTCAAAATGTGAACCCTGCCAAAGGCCGAGCAGTTGTGATTTATAATACCTTTAGCAGACGTGTTGTACGGTAAAAAAAAAACATGGGTAAAATGACGTAGCACGGACCCGATTCCCATTACAGCAAATTGTAAAGGGAGAACAAATTGGTAAAAAAAAAAAGGTCATTATCATACGTTTGAGTTGACTCGGGTAAAAGGTGACTTGGGTTTGAGTTGACTCGGGTAAGAGCAAACTACTTGGGATTGAGTTGACTCGGGTGGTAAGAGCTGACTTTGGTTTCAGTTGACTCGGGTATGAGCTGACTTGGGTTGGAGTTGACTCGGGTAAGAACAGAGTCAGCAGACTTACTTGGGATTGAGTTGACTCGGGCTCGGGTGGTAAGAGCTGACTTGGGTTGGAGTTGACTCGGGTAGGAGCTGATTTGGGTTTGAGTTGACTCGGGTAAGGGCTGATTTGGGGTTTAAATTGACCCGGTAAGACTTGACTTCGGGTTGATCCGTTTCCGCAATCGAGAAATTGGAATGGTAAGAGAAAGGAGGGGAGTTCGAGTTGAGCGTTTTGGTTTTGACGTCTTTCGGCTGAGCAAGTCAATATTACATAAATATGTTTCGCTTTAAGGTACTGTATTACAGTTTGACTTCATCAGGAGAAAGAATCGAACAAAATGTAACAGAATACATGTACATCAATTTTACATAAAGTATGATTTCAGATGAGTGAGAATTGTTACTAGGCCTACATGTACTGCAAAGATGCTGAGATGAATGGTTCTCTCAGCATAGAGGGCGCTATTTAAAAAAAAATGGCTTGGTCAACAAAATCTCCAAGACAAAATGAGGGCGCTATATAATTATGCTGTCAAAAATTCCTGAATGTATGTACTGTACGTCTACGGCTAGGCTGTGACTATTTCCTGCGGTATATACACTAATGGGGAAATATTTTAAGCCGTAGCTCTAAAAAAGCCCGATTTGCACACCGGCTGGAGAGAACTATCCGTGCTAGGTAAAGTTTATTGAACCCGACTGTGACAAAGTTCGTAGGGGTCACGAAACCCACCACCGCAACGTTCATTCAGTCATTGTTTACCGGTCAGTGTCGAAATCATCATGTTACGAAAGGAATAACTATTGTTGGAAGTTTAATAACGTCGTGTTTTATAAAACATCGTTCTATTGTTTCTAGTATTATTATTCACTTAGTATTCTGTATTATTCTCAGACGTTACCCTCAAAATGGTGGACAGTTTGTCGGCATCGGATCTTGAAAAACAGTTCTGGAAATACACGGTAAGTCACGACTCATCCGGCCTAATTAACGTTAGGATTTTGACCTGCATATTTATCATCATGTTTTTGTCAATAGGCATACATACATGTATTTAATCTGTAGAGTAGTAGGCCAACTCCCTGTTCCTTTACAAAAATTACGCAATCAGTCACAAGGTTTGTACCGGCATTGTTGGTTACAAAATGAGTGCAATGTGAATGTCTACTAAAAAAAAGTAGGCCTAGTACTTAGTAGTGCTAGGCTTATGCCGGGGATTTTAGTAGGCCTAGGCTATACAATAAATCAACTCAGTTCAATTAATTATGAATATGAATTATTTTGGGGTAAGGGTGTACAAGCAGGTCCGATACCTGTAAAGGGAATAAAAACAACTTAATACTAGTTTCAACTGTTCCAAAATGATATTTTTTACTTTCAGCAAATGTTCCTGAGTCCTTAAATCCCCAGATAGAAGAATTTTGTGCAACATTTCAGAGTCAAAATACAATTTTCTTACCTGTTTGTTGCAAACTTCAAACAGACAGACAAAACAGTTATAGGCCCTATTTCCTTTATAGGTATCGGACCTGCTTGTACACCCTTACCTATTTTGGTTTATCTAGGCCTACTAATTATTATTGTACTTGAAAACATACATTGCCAAATTACTTCTCATATCTTAAGCTGATCAGCTGATTTGTGTCACTGATCCATTCATAATTTCCTTAAAAACATATAACCCTGCCATTGTGCCAACTTGCCAAACCCCTATTACATTACTGACATCAAAATGGATGTCAAAACTAACTTCTAATGTGAGTTCGGTGACAGTTAAGATTAATTCTCGTCCATAATTTCTTTTGGAATGTTAGCTGTTGTAAACCAATGCCGAAAATTTAATCATTAACTTTCAATTTTTGTCGCGATTGATCAAGGCAAGATGATAGATTCGTGAACGATTTTTAACATTTTGCTTTGCATTTAATATCACAACAAATTTGGTTTATAAATATTCATGAAATCATTAAATATTCATGATTTTTTGTTTCGTTAATCAGGAGGTGGCCAAACTCCATCTGGAGGATGCCCGCTTAAAGGTCAATGACCTTTGCTCCGATCAGGAACCATGGCAACTGATTGCAATCTCCGTGGGAATCACCATCATATTGGCGTGGCTGTACGGCTGGCTCAGACATCCATTGCTCAGTAAGGACCATGCTTGGGTTTTTCTGTTAAATTATCCATAGATTCAGACGTTACCTTAAACATGCCCTAACTCTCTGCACTGACCATACAAGACAAGAGCTGCTTAAAAATCACACATTACCACAGTCTCCACAGAGGAACTGGATCATGAACCACGTTTTACCACGCAGACCATACTGTGGTGTATTGTGGTATTCAGGATACCACACTTACCACAGGAAACACCATTGTGTGATGATTTGGCCTCAAACGCTAGTTTCACATTCGGAATCATTTCATAATCTGTGCTTGAAATATGAAATGGCAAGTTGATTTCATGTTTTTATTTCTGTAAATTATTTTGTGTTTTTATCATTCCCGCAGCAATCCCGGAGAGAGTCAAGATGACGTTCTTCAAGACTTTTCGTAATTTGCCATTTATCAAGCAAATGGTAGGTTATTTAAATACATGTAGCTTTCTTTTCATAGACCTTTATGCGGAGAGCCTGCCTATGTGATCTTGTTGACAACATTTTAGCACTTTCTCATAATGCATTTCTCATGTACCTCGTTCACTGCATGCTTCTCGCATACATATTCATGATAAATTCCATGAACAATTGTTGAACTACTGTACACATGGTGCTAAATGGTGCTTTACTTTTTTTTTCAGATCCAGAAGGAGATTGACAAGTCCAGAGAAGCCGTCACCAGGAGCATCAACATCATGAAGGACGGGGAGGTGTACCTGAGGGCACTTCCCAAGAAGGCGTCGTCAGAGAGCGCGGTACTCCGAAGGATAAAGAACAGCTACCATTCCATGGGTAATGTGAAGGAGGGGTCAGAAGTGGGATCAGGGATTGGGTCAGAGGCGGGGTACTTCAAAGGATAAAGAACAGCTACCATTCCATGGGTAATGTGAAGGAGGGGTCAGAAGTGGGATAAGGGGTTGGGTCAGAGAGCACAGTACTTTAATGGATAAAGAACAGCTACCATTCCATGGGTAATGTGAAGCAGGGGTCAGAAGTGGGATCAGGGGTTGGGTCATTTTGGGAGCTTTATTTTGTTTTAGCTGCCTCGTATTATTTTAATAATCAAAATATGATCTGATCTTTTTGTATTCCAGATGAGATTGACTGGAGGAGTGGCAAGGTTTCTGGCTGCGTGTACGGAGGCACGGACGAGCTGTCATCGCTTTGTTCCAAGGTACGCACCGTCCCATGTGCTTAGACTTTGAATCGTCAGAGTCATGCTATTTTCCCCTCCAATCAACAAACGTTTAAAGCACCAAGAAAAATAACACACCCCATTGCCAGTAATTGTGTTACGGAAGTAAACAACTGCAACTAGATGACAAACAGTTTGATCAGGAGCTATAAATATCCGTGACCTTTGGTTGCGGTGATCTGTCTTTGAGTTGATTGCAATCAACTGTCAAGTGATTAGGGATGCACTGTGACTAGTGCATGTGGAATCCTGTCGTATACTTATGCTAGTTTCGGCACATAGATTTATGTTTGTTCAGTTTGCATGTGGTGAATATGAGTTCCTTGTTTCGCTTTGCCAATGTTTGGCGGAAGTTTTAACCTGAATATAATAACAGTACCAGGGGCCGATTTCACGAAGCACTAAGTTGATCTTAAGTGTGATTTCATCTTAATTGCTAAGCAACATGTGATGTCACAAAACATAATATTGAATATTCATGAAATTGGTTCTTAATCACAAAGTCCGATGTTTGTCATCAGCTTCTTTGAGAAAATCCCACCTTTTCTGAGGTTGGGTGAGTTTGATCAATCCCAAAGCCATTTATAATGTAGGATAGAGATAGCTATCACTGTGACTTTGACAGTTTCTAGTATCGTATCCGTAAAATCTAGTAGCTACCTTGATCATGCATGTGATCACTAACTCTTAACCTGATGTTGTTTATTACTCGAAGGTGTACAAGGATTTTGCCTGGAGCAACCCGCTACATCCAGACGTGTTCCCCAGCGTACGTCGCATGGAGGGAGAGGTGGTGGCCATGTGTCTGTCCATGTACAATGGCGGACCCGACTCATGTGGAGCTGTGAGTTTTTCCTAATTCGACCTCCATCAGGGGAAGGGGCGGGGTTATTAGAGCTATTTGCATATATACATATTCAGTAGGGATTATTGCGGGTGTTATAGAGGTAATTAGCATATTCCTACCATTTACATATTCATTGATGTCTTTCATAATGTCTTTGTTTGCAGATGACATCTGGTGGAACTGAAAGCATTTTGATGGCTTGTTTGGCGTGCCGAGAGCGAGCGAGGGAACGAGGCATTGAATTCCCAGAAATGTAAGACACAAATTGCGTTCATTGTGTACACAATTTTTGTTAACAGGAGTGTGATTTGTCAGGAAAATTCTTCATTTCAACATTTTTTTCCTCACTTTCTCACTACAGAAATAAAATTTGATTTTCAGGATTTTTCATATTTTGTTTTCAGGATTTTTTTACGCTAGTACAATCACATCGCTGTAATAAAGATACATGACCTGGGGCTTTTTGGTTTTGGTTTTTCTCAGACTGGCCCCACTGAGCGTCCATGCAGCCTTTGACAAGGCGGCTTACTACTTCCGTATGAGACTGGTGCACATTCCACTGGAGAAGGACACCCACAAGGTCGACGTTAGGGTGAGTCAGGAAACTATACCTGTGACAATGACTGACTTTAAAACTTTGAACTTTGAGTTTGTTGGACAAAATTTTGTAAATGAAACAAAACTAGTTGGAATAAAATGATCCTTGGGTATAGCGGTATGCGCGTGGTTTCATGGCTTCTGACTGCCAAACGAACACAGATAATTGGCTTTTGGGGTCACCACCAACATAGGACTGGGCAGCTCAGTTGGTGGCTTGAATCCTTGAATCAGTCAGACGTCATATCCCTGCTCCTAAATAACAAATTCTTTGCATCTTTCTTCGTTCGTTTCCTAGGCAATGAGGCGTGCCATTAGCAGCAGGACCTGTTTGCTGGTTGGATCGGCGCCCTCCTTCCCGTTCGGAGTCTTTGATGATATCGAGGCTATAGCAGAGGTTAGTTAGATAGATCGAAATTAAGACGGATCCAATCTGAGGCAAGTGGGAAAAAATTAATTTTTTGCTTCTTTAATCGAAAAATCAACTGAGAAAAAAAGTCACTCTCCTGAGGACGAACAGAGCACACTGTTCAGAACGTCGAGATAATACCAACGGTTCTTCTCAGAACCACACACTCTCACAGAGGAGATTACATGGTGTCACCGCAAACCTACCTTCTTTTAGTACTCCCACCATGCATACCTTCAAGTCTTATTTAAATCAACTAAGAAGAATCTTCTTTTTTGTCTATTTTATCCTTGTACAGCTTGGAGTGAAGTACGACATCCCAGTGCACACTGACGCTTGTCTGGGCGGCTTCTTGATTCCGTTCATGGATAAAGCCGGCTTCCCCGTACCCATGTTTGACTTCAGATTGAAAGGAGTGACCAGCATATCGGCCGATACTCACAAGGTATTAAGTGTGGGTCATTCCAACGAGACGGTCGGTCTGTGATGGGCAGGGTATCTCTTGTAGCATCAGTGAACTTGTGGCCATGTTATGTGGAAGCAGTAGGGGCCAATTTGATGCAGCTGTGTCAAAATCTGTAGAGTCGCTGTGATCCATTGAGGCTTGAGGCTAGGCTTGGGATTTGTGTATTTTGCTACGGCCATTTTGTGTCCTAAATGAAGTGAAGGGCTTGAGACACCTATCAAAGCTGGAGCCTTTCTTTGGCTTCGTCATGTGGCCTAATTCCTTCGTTTTGTTTTATGGGCCGCAAAATCAAATGGCAGATGCAAAATAAGTCCTTAACCTAGCCTGAAGCCCGGTTTCGTGAAATTTTTAATGGTAGTTTGTTTTGATTGAGCAACACATTTTGTGCTAAGCAAATTTTTTGTGCTTAGCAGGTCCATGAAATTGGCCCCCGATTTAAGCTTGGATACTGGCTTTTGGTTTGTTTCAGTATGGCTTCGCTCCTAAGGGATCCTCGGTGATTCTCTACAGCTCCATGGAAATGAGACGTCGGCAGTTCTTCGTGGCGCCGGACTGGCAGGGAGGCATTTACGCCTCTCCATCTATAGCAGGTACTCACACTGCCTTCTTCCTCCAATACCAGTCCTAGGTTTTACCTAAGAACCTCAGGGCATCTGTAGCTAGACTCCCTCCTTTCAAGTCCCTCTGTGGATGCACAGTACTTAAAGGAAATATCATACTTTAATTTTTTTCAAAGAAATGCAGATTCATGGGCAAAAATACCAAGACAGATACAGTAACAGTCATCTGTGAAATTCCCAGTCCCATACGGTGCCCACTTTTTGAGAAAACATTGAAAAATGCCCACAGTATTATTTAAATCTTTGCAATGTTATTTTTTATCTTTAAAAGATCAAAATTGTTTTTGGTCATTGGTTTTACTCATTTCTGGATAAATACAGCATTTCAGGTAGAAAAGTTTGAACGATATGTTTCTACCATCACCATCTTTATACCCTTTAGGTTATAGGTGAATCTTTGAAGATTTCTGTTTCGGTATGCTACCAAAGTATGATACTACCTTTAACCACAACTTAATTTGGAATCTAGCAGTCTTCTTATGAGGGCTACAAGCACAAAGTGTTTAAAACATAGACATTTTGATGAAAATGTCTTCTTCGTTTTTTTCCTGCAGGAAGTCGAGCGGGTGCCATTATTGCGGCCTGCTGGGCGACCATGGTTCACATCGGCGAGGACGGATACGTGGAAAGCACCCGTAAAATCATCCGGTGTACGAGGAATCTGCAATCACAGTAAGGACACATTTGAATTTATTTCTTCATTCATAAACTGGAAAAAACAAAAAGGCAACATGTTATACCTGTCTGTGCGGTGGATTCATTGAGATCTTTTGCTCTTATCTCTTTGCTCAGGCGGGATTTCATTGTGGCATGGTCTCTAGCCAAATATAGGGACTTAACGAAATTATGGCTTGAATCTAAGCTTGGGATTTGTTTTGCTACCGCCATTTTGTGTCCTAAATGAAATGGAAAGGCTTGAGATACATGACGAAGCTGGAGCCTTTCTTCGGCTTCGTCTTTTGGCCAAGGCCTTTTGTTTCCTTTTCGGGCCTCAAATGGTGGTAGCCACAAAATATTAGTCCAAAGCCTAGCCTCAAGCCTGTTTTTGTTAAGGCCCATGATAGACAAATACCTGCCCAAATGGTTTGAAATGACTGATTTCATCATTTGTCTTCTCAGATTGGAGAAGATCCCCGGAATCTTCGTGTTTGGCAACCCAGAGGTCAGCGTCATAGCCCTGGGCTCCAAAGACTTTGACATCTACCGTCTGTTTGCCGGTCTCAGCAAGCGCGGCTGGAGTCTCAACAACTTGCAGTTTCCTCCAAGGTAAGCCCACGGATTTTGCTTTGTGAATCTCAGATTCTCCCTTCCTGACTTTTTCCTGTCACAAACAAGCTTGGAGTTATTGGAGTGAAACAAATGTCAAACTTTGACGGAATTTTTTTTTGAATTTTTATCCTTGTAGTTAAAACTGCACTCTGTGCATTCCTAAGGTCTGGTTGTCACAAAGTCATAATTTCTTAACTCTTTTTCTAGTTTCCACCTGTGCGTCACCTTGCGCCACACCTACCCCGGTGTGGTAGAGAGCTTCTTGAAGGATGTCAAGATGCTAACAGCTGAACTGATGAACGACCCGACTGCCAAGGCTCAAGGCTCGGTAAGTACACCCAGCGGTATTTGTAGTTCCCCCAGGAGCTTGTTATAGTTCCTTAATCCAGGACAGCAGGAACTTGGTTTCTCAGCGGTCGGGGCTACTTTCCCCAGGCAAGGGGCTCTTCTTTGAGAGAGACTGAAATTTCTACTTGGAATACTTGAAACGGCACTGAGTCAGTGACCAGGCTCACCAAGGTAGTGACCAGGGGCATCGAGGCAATGACCAGGGGCATCGAGGCAATGACCAGGGGCACCAAGGCAATGTCCAGGGGCACCGATGCAATGCCCAAGGGCACCAAGGCAATGACTAGGGGCACCAAGGCAATGGCCTTGTTAACTTTCTCTCCTGTTGACTTTCTTTACCGGGGCATAGGACTTTTCTTCAAAAGAGACTGAAATTTCCACTCGATCTTATTTTCTAACCAAACTGTGATGTCACTATACGTATCAATCATGGTGATTTGCTTTGCATCTCCGCAGGCTGCCATTTACGGAACCTCCCAAGCCATCCCCGATCGGAGCATCGTCACGGACGTCGCCAAATCCTTCTGGGATGCCTGCTACAGCACAGAGGACCTCAAGACGGTCAGCAACGGTGTTAGCGCCTGAGGACCTCTCCCCTCCACCGACTACTTCAAGGAGTAAGGTATTAATAGGTAGCAACCTCAGGGTTTTCGGTGATGGTGCACGTCGGTTTTGAGCACATACAATGTCAAGTACAGTACATTCCATGATGGCTTCGCTCGCCCTCCCGTAGGTAATATAATCATCAAAGTGTGGTTTACGCTCATTAACATCTATACTGAAGCTGCTTAGATGTAAACAAAAAATGTATACTTATGTATGACTTTCTTGTATAGAGCGATCCTACGGCACGACATACCATCCGGCATAACTGCGGTGTCCCTGTCCGCCTGTTGTACCCACTGAGTGGCAACAAAGAATTTACGGTCTGCCGCACCCTATACTGGGTGTATGTCCCCTGATACACCGCAGGGCCAATTACATGAATCACAAGTCGGATTCGGGTATTACACACAAAAGGCGGGCTGGGACACTGCAGTAATGGCGGATGGTATTTCGTGCCCTCAGATCGGTATGTAGCGCACTTCATAACCAAAGGAAATCTCAATGGGAATATTTCATCTGTTGAGGGCGCTCTTTACCATCTTTATGGACACTTGGATCTTATCAATGATAGTCCAAAACGGGGTATGCGCAAAGCATTCTGGGTACAATTGTTGCTAGGACGCTGAGTGATGTACATGTTTCACAAAATTACCCAGTGTCCTTTGCGTGCGTAGTGCTGAAGACAGGCTTTCTTCTATAAGGTCCACAGCCTAATGCTATGCCCAACATGTTAAAATGTCCCTATAATGTCATCATTCTTATAGTTCAATAAATGCGCAGGTACGTCAGCTGAAGCAACAAAAACAGAAATACAAATTTATAACGCAGACCCCCTAAAAATATATCAAAGCATCTTGTTGCAATTTCAGTTCTATATATTGAGGTGATTTCATTTTTTTGGCGAGGGATAACTTTGCTGCAGTTACATTAAGCATAATTATTATCGTGTTGAAAATTGTATTTATAGTCAAACTACTGGTATTACTAAACAATAACGGCCAGTGTTTCAATGATTTTCGTAAGTATAAGCTAGTACTTGATCACAGTACTTGATGTGCATACTTTGAGTACAGACGGCATTATTTATAGTAAGATATTTCACAGATGATCTCAAGTTTTTTTCTGGCAAAGCTGTTTTAGGCTTACCCGGTACATTTTACTTGCACTCTCTGACTCTGCCAATATGTATCCTGCCAACCATTGTTCTCCTAGCTATGGGGCAGCGTAGAAGAAAATCTTAATATATATTGAAAACACGAATTAAAAAAGTTAAATTCTTAAATTAAAAATGTCTTAGTATGCAAACGTAATAATCGTATAGGGAGGTGTATATTACAATTGAGGTACAGTATATTCTAGTATTATCAAAATTAAATAAGTTGATGGGTTTTGGGTTAAAACGTGCGATATCTCTTGTTAAGATCATGTGTGGTTCCGGAAAGAACCTGTAGTTGCTTGAAGTTCCGAATTGTCATCAGAAAACACTTAACAGATTAGCTAGTGTCCCAGGAAGCATAAGTTCCTAGTTGAAACACTACCCATTCATGGAGTTATCTAAAAGAACATAAGTTCTTAGTTGGAACAATAGCCATTCCAGGGTTCTCTGAAAGAACATAAGTTCCTAGTCCGAACAACAACCATTCCTGGGGTTCTCTAGAAGAACTGAAGTTCCTAGTTGAAACAAAAACCATTCCTGGGGTTCTCTAGAAGAACTGAAGTTCCTAGTCAGAACAACAACCATTCCTGGGGTTCTCTAGAAGAACTCAAGTTCCTATTTGGAACAAAAACCAATCCCAGGATTCTCTAGAAGAATTTAAGTTCTTGGCAGCTATTTCCAGAAGGCAGTGAACTGAGGAATGTTACATGACTCCAAACTCCAAAGGGTTCAAAATTCCCTCATTGCAGCATGGTGGTGATCAAATGATGTTAAAAATAAATTATTGGTGTCATTTTTTATCTGCTTACAGCATTTTGTATAAATAAGGGATGAGGCTGGACCGAGAACACTGTATTAGGCTTTAATGTACTGTACACTATGCACTACGCAGTTCACTATTTTTAATTTAAAGTGTGTTATGCACTGGTTTATCACTGGCATTGTAATTGAGTGCAACGTACAGTATTTGCAATAAGGCTTAAACTAAGTTGGATTTTTTTTTAGTTATGATGTAATTATGTTCTTTTTCGTTAGGCAGTGTAATGCATCATCTTCTGGTATTAATTAATTCTGCTTGTAATGGATTTTTCCGCCTCTTAATTGCTTGATGCACGCTTTTGAAAAAGTGACGAAAGGGAGGAAAAAAGTCGTAAGGAGTTTCATCATCTGAGTGTTTCAGTCGGTGCGTTTAAAAGACCCGTTTGGATTTTGGGGCTTTGTTTACCATCACTGAAAGTACAAAGAGCTATTGTTTCCCCATCAAAATAAGATTAATCCCGTGGAATTTGTCGGCCAACGTTTCAATCCCCTGCCCATGATATTCTAAGATTGGGAAAGGATTTTAAAAGAACCCCTTTTAATTTGATTGAATCAACATTTTATCGATGTATAAAAAGAAAATCAGTGGAAAAATTGGATTTGTGACTTTTTTTCTGTTATTTATTTATTTAGATTTTTTTTTTCTTTTTATGAATGGTTTGCTGTGTATTTCTTTCATGTGCACGAATATGACACAAATTAAGAAAAATTACATTTTAAAAGAAAATTGAATCATGGAAATTTCGGAAATTTATATCGTGATTGACTTTTAGTACCAGATTCTGATTGGCTGAGATATGGAATGAATAATGAATAATAATTAATCTCATCAGAGCCAGCACAAGATTTGTGTACGCTCAAACAGCACAGAGCATGTTGTGCTGATACATAAAGTGAGGCTAATTTGAATAATGAATAAATTATACATATAGTGAGTCTAATTTGAATAATGAATAAATTAAAGTTGAGTAATTATGTTATATAATTTGTGAGAGCTTACCAATGCAATTATAGTACAGTATAAAATGAAAATGACGTTTAGGGCTTGTGTTATGCTTCAGTGCCAGTCAGAGTATTTTATTAAAGGTAGTATCATACCTTGGTTTTTATCAAAGAAATATAGATTCATGGGCAAAAATATCAAGAAAGATACAGTAACAGTCATCTGTGAAAATTTCAGTCCCATACGGTGCCCACTTTTTGAGAAAACAGTGAAAACAGCCACAGTATTTCTAAAGTCTTTTCTCTTTTATTTTCGATCTTTTAAAAGATCAAAAAGATTTTCGGTTGTTGTTTTACTAATTTCTGGATAAATACACAATTTCAGGCGGAAACATTTTAACGGTAGGTTTCTACCACCAGCGTCTTCATACCCTGTAAGTTACATTTATGTTTTTGTTTCTTACCAAAGTTTGATACTACCTTTAAAGTTAACCACCATTTTAAAAGGTGGCCTTTATTTTGTTGACATGGAGTTGAACCAATGTAAATTTTATTTGAAATTTCAGTTTTTATTGTTTTTCCTTCCTATTTTTGTTTATGATTTATAATGACTATCACTGGTGGTTCAGTTGTGTAAATTAAATAACAAAACCTTCTGTATTGAACTTTTGAAGGATCATCTGTATCAAACTTTTTGAAATGTTGTTTTTCAAGTTTCTGATCAGATAATCACAGAGGAATGAGAAAAATGGATTTCGGACGAAAGATCAAAGGGTGGTCTCATGGTAACCACCTTTTCCATGGGTGATAAAGCTGATTTTCTTTGATATGCAAATTTCGGAGTTATTTGTTTTGAAACCAAATCTCTTATGAACCCCACCTCTGAAATTACAAAGAACAAGTGTTATCAAAACGAATTTGTCACTCTATGATGACTTTTTAAAGTTACTCTCTCAGCAAGTCTGTTTAACAATTGCTGGTCATTTTCTTAACCCACTATCATTGGGAGACAATGAAACTTTAATTTGTTTTCTTAGTTTTGTGGAAATAAATTAAACCTTTTGTTTCAGTTTAATAAGATCTTTGTAATCTTGCACTTCTCACTCACTTTGCAATAAAATTTACTATTTGCTCCCAAAAATAATTTGTAATTTTAATGTGTTTTATTCCATGTCAAATCAAATAATATAAAAAGATATTCTCAAGTAATTGTTGTGTTTTCATGTATCTTTTAATCTTTAGATTCAATGACATGAAAACATTAAAATCGGATCGATCTTATTGGGATAACATTCTAAATGAATATTATGGGAAATAAACATGATCTATGGGCAATATTATTGATACCATGACAGACTAGGGTCAAAATAGATTCGAGGAAATTTAAAGGAAAAAATAAAACCGAAAGACAACAAAAAACATTCAATCCGCTGCACTGCCGTAGTGCTAGTGATACACAGCCTTATACATGGCTTGACCACGCCCATAAATGAATGGATACACGATGTGTAATTTCGCCGCCAAGTTTGACACTTAAAAAGCATCCTTGTTTTGTAAAAAAAAAAAAAAAAAAAAAAAAATTGCTCAAGGCTTTAATCAAATTTATCGTTTGGATACGATTGGATAAAAAGTGGAAGCGTTGTGCTTTTTCTAATGTTTCGGCTCGAGATTATGGGTGCATTCGTTTAGCTAACACGGGTCAGCCCTTACTGGGAATGATCGTGTTTTACTGCACAAAACAAGCGAGAGATAGAGGACGAGGTTTACTGGTGTCGACCCGGGGGAGCTAAACGAATGCACCCCAAAGAAAAGTCGCACCAGCATGCTGTAAAATCCTGACAGTTGTTCTAAAGTTTTGCCCGCTAGAGGGCGCTAGTTACTGTAAGTGGTCTTTGTAAACCCGGAAGTGTAGTGGAGTTGTATCTGTTTTATCGGTAGGAAAATTGTCAAACCCACTGAATTGCTGAACTTGATAAGAAAATCCAGGGTTCAACTCCGAACTTTGATCGTTTGGCTAAATAAGCACACTTGGGTAAGTGCATTTATTACATGAAAACCGTCCTCAAAATCCGGACACAGTCATAGAATCAGTAATTTTCTTGCGGCAGTGAAGAAAACTTGAAGGTGAACAACATGCCCGTGTACAAGCTGACGTATTTCAATGCCAAAGGTTTGGCCGAGTTGGCCAGGATTATGTTTGCTCAGAAAGGGGTGGAGTACGAAGATGTGCGTATCGACAGAGAACAATGGGAAGAGATGAAACCCAGTAAGTAATTTGTTCGTAACTATGTTAAAAATGTTTCATGTAGTTGAACTGGAAAAGGTAAACATAGGCCTGCTTAGTTCAGAAATAGAGTTAGGCCTAACGTTAGTTGTGTTCGGGAATTGAATTTAGGCCTACGTAGTACGTAGATTAGAAAATCTGCATGACCATATAGGGCTACATGTAGGCCGCCAAACTACATGTAGTTGCAGTGGTCTTGCACTAAGTAGTCGTGATGATGATCGTCATGGGCATAGATCCTGGGGGGCTAGGGCCGGGTTGCAATCCCCCCAGACTTCACTTTTTATATATACAGTTATATTTTATAAACACAAACATATATGGAAGTACGACCCAGCTACAAGATCAACCCCCCAGGTCTGAGGACGTGTCTACACTACTGATGATCGTAACCCGTGGTCTGTCATTGTGTGAATCCATATATTTCACCATGGATGAGCGGCCAAGGGTTAATTACGATCATCACAACTACAAAGTACAACAAGACCACTTAGATCCAGTTTCTAGAGCCCTATCATGATAAAGTTATTAAAGGTCGGTTTTGGCATGAATTGTCGTAGTTGTAATGTAAGGCTCTAGTAATTGCCAGGATCTACAAGACCACCAAAGTGATGATCAACTTATTCTCTCGGCCCAATTTAACCATCCATTTTCTTTTCGAAGGGAGGAGAAATGGCAGATTACATTATTCATCTTAAATTCATTTCATACTTCAGCTGATCGTAGCTAGTGGTTTTATCGTGGTGCCATGGCATAGCAAAAAGAGTAGGCCTACCGGTAGTTGCAGTGATCACAACCCTTGCCCTACCATAGTGACATAGACCTGCTAAGACCAAATTGAGTAAATTTTCAACTTGTTTTCTGTTTTCATCGCTATCACAGAAACCCCTTTTGGCAAGCTGCCGTTGCTGCAAGTGGACGATGAAGTCTTCCCACAGAGCAAAGCTTTCAGCCGCTACCTCGCCAGAGAACTGGGTATGTCATTCTTCATTTCAAATTCAAGGTCCATCATAGACTTTGAAGTATGTTCTTGTAGGGGCCTTTCAACCAGTCAGAGCTACAATTTCAATCGCTATTTATTTCAATGACAGAGTTCTACGGCTCCAGCAGTTATGAGATGGCTCGTATCGATGTCGTCACTGAGACTATTGATGACCTCTTGCAAGGATTGAGGAAGTGCATGACCGAGCAGAACGAAGAGCAGAAGGTACGATGACGATTTAGAGTCATTATTATTATTTTTTTCTAGTAATGACACCAGGGATTCCTCAAAAGTGCCCTAGGCACTGTAGCTCGAAAGCCTGATGAAACCTGTTATGGAAATCACATTTGTTTGGCTTACATGTTCGTTTATCATTATATGATTTTAGAGGGTCAAAATGTTGACTTTCTAAGTATCATCATTACTTTACAACTTAAAATGATAAAAATATGGCCTCCACGTAGTGATATTAAACAAACAATTGATTCGGTTATACAAAATTAAGGACTTTGATCATGTGGTTTTTACTAAAAGTCAATTTGTCATTGAATAAAGCTTAGTGTTTGATATTTTGTGGTGAAATCTTTTGCAGAATAGCTTTGATTTGTTTTGTTTGTTTTTTAGGCCAAGCTATTGGCAGAATACTATGCTGAGAATGGCCAAGGGCCTACTGGTATGCAACATCTCGTTGGGCTTCTTGGAGACAAGGACTACTTTGTTGGTGAGAAGGTATGTTAAAAAAACAAGTTGGTACAGGTGGAACGAACATGACGGGAAGCGCAGATATTGTCCGTTGTTTTGGTCGTTTGTTTTGGTGATTTAAAGAACCTGGGTTCGATTTCTCCAAACTCTTCGTAACTTACTATAATTCGTAGGATTTTTGATGCATTGCATCCCTATGTGGGATAGGCCCTTCATGATAGGTTATCCTTCGTAACTCGAGTTACTATTATTGCAAGCCAAGGATTATGTTCGGTATAGCCAAATGTTTTGTATAGCAGTGTTTGTTAAAGTGGCGTTCCACTGTAGTTCACTCAAAAGCGTTGAATGATTTTCCTAAGTCAACATGATTCTGGTAGCACTGTTTTGAAGCTTTGTAGGGAAGCAAGTAACATCTTCTTGAGCAGATGATGGGTCTAATGTGAATCTGTTTGGTTGGTTTCCTAGATATCCCTTGCCGACTTCTGCATGTTGATCGCTGGAGACTGGTATCAACTCACCAACAAGGAATCCATGGACGGCTTCCCGACATTGGTGGCGCATCGCCAGCGGCTCATGGCTCTGCCCAACATTGCAGCCTGGATCGAAAAACGTCCGAAAACGGACTACTAAGGATCGGAGTGGATTGTCACTGGAATCTGATGACAAGTGGGACCTGTATTCAGAAGTTACAATCATGGACTGATCAGTGGGTGTAATCATAGGTTTGGACCGTTGTGCCCTCAATCGAAGGCTCGGATGCATGGACATACATACCAAGGGCATTTACAAAATGGAGGCTCAGGCTCAAGCTCCGGCTCCGGCTCTAGCTCTAGCTCCTTTTCGTGAAACCATTTTAAAATAACGGGTATCAAAATACAGGCTTTTGGCTGTGGTTCAGAAGTAGATTCTCTGGTTTGTAAAAGAAAACAGAGCTTCAGCTTCAATGAAAAACCACAACTTTTATTTTCAGCATGTGGATGACAGAGCCTGAGCCGGAGCCTCCATTTCGTAAACCCTCCTAGACTTCATTTTCATCATCATTTTTCATTTTTGGCCATTATCTGCCCTTTGCAAGGCGAAGGCTTTGTCCTCTCCAAGCAGGGGTTGTTTTCATAGAGCTTCTTATTAAGCACAAAATTTGTTTTAAAAGCATCAAAACTCTTCCTAACAGGATTACCAACAAACTTTTCATGTGATGTTTACTGCTTTTGACTTGTATTCGGCCATTGTTTTCCGAGCAAAACATTCACGAGGAGTTTTGGCTGCCATACTGATAACATTTACCAAGGATTTTTTTGGTGCTGTGTGTCTACATGCAGCGCATAAACTACTATTCAGCTATTACACCATTTTACACCCTTCACACGTGACGTCATCTTCCAACATTCTCTTCTGCTGTCTCATTAGGTGTAGAAATGCACCACAGCGCGTTTTTCAAGTAATTGGCGCGTATAACCGAAAAGAGCCAGTATTTTCCCAATTTCCAGCATTTTATTTTCAATTGCATTTTTTTTTTGGGGGGGGGGGGGGCTACAGCCTCCTTTAGCCCCCCTTTAGCCCCTCGAACCGCGGCTTAGTCAGTTACAGATTTATTTGCCATTGTCCAGTTGCATTTCTGATATTTGTAATTGATGGTGAAAAGAAAGGCAACTTAAATACTTGGGCCTTTCTCAAAGCTCGGCTCCGGCTCCGGCTTCGTCTCTGTTTTCATACGCTGAAAATATAGGTTGTGGTTTTTCATTGAAGCTGAAGCTCTGTTGTCCTTTTTCAAACCAGAGAATCTACTTCCTAACTGCAGCCAAAAGCCTCTATTTTGATACCTGTAATTTTGAAATGGATTCTCAAAATGGAGGCGGAGCCAGAGCCTGAGCCGGAGCCAGGCTTTGAGAAAGGCAACAGATAGATATCATTGAAATCCGGTACCAAACATTGATTCAATTTACAGAATACCAAGAAATTTACTTGATCTTCCATTTTGTTCACCTTGGCAGTGGTATTGTTAATTATGTTAATTTGTTAATTTGTTGTTAATTGCTTAGTCTGTAGAAATTTCTGCAAGATTTGATAAGTTCAAAAATTAATCAGTTGGTTTTCTTTTTTATGACTTGTATACAAGATTTTGGATATATTTTGTTTAAATCCTTTAGAAAGACATATCATACACAATTGTTGCATATAATTAATATATCAGAGTTGAAATGGCAGAATTGTTGCAAATTTTTCAAGAGATATGCCAAACTATTGAGCCAAAAAACAACTATTTTCAGGTGAAACACATTACATTTTTTTTTATACTTTGTAGTATGAGTATAGTTTGACAGCGCATTGCAAATGTATCATTCGAGACTGTTTACTACTTAATATTTTAGTATCTTATCAATTTGATAAAACAGGTTCTGTTTCAAAGATCATTTTTCTCAGTTGTTGAACCTTGACCTCTACAATACAATTAGTTTTCTGTGACTATTTTGGATACATGAATCTGTATCGTTATCTTTTTTTTTTTCTTAATGCAAAACAAAATTATTCTGGGATTTTTTTTTACAAACCGTTTTGTACAAACTATATTTCTATATTCGTTAATGATGATTGAATGCGAAATAAAGATATAAAAGTCTATTATCATATTTCCCCGACTGCTGGAAAAGTCTCATTTTATTTCGAGTATTAAAGGTAGTATCATACTTTGGAAAGACACCAAAACAGAAATGTTCACAGATTTACCTATAACTTACATGGTATAAAGATGGTGATGGTAGAAACATACCGTTATAATTTTTCCGCCTGAAATGCTGTATTTATCAAGAAAAAGAGTAAAACCAGTGACCAAAATTATTGTTGATCTTTTAAAGATCAAAAATAAAAGAGAAAAGACAAGAAATACTGTGGCTGTTTTTCACTATTTTCTCAAAAAGTGGGCACCGTACGGGACTGAAATTTTCACAGAAGACTGTTACTGTATCTGTCTTGATATTTTTGTCCATGATTCTGTATTTCTTTGACAAAAACCAAAGTATGATATTACCTTTATTGGGACAATTCCTCAAGTTTTTATGTGGTCCATTTTCCGGAAATTGGTTTGAAAACTTGGCTGGTTGGCCAGGCTTATTTGTGTTTGTTCGGTCTCTGTTAGTGTGACCGTAATGTCAACTTGCTCATGCAGCCTTGCTCGACAGCGACTTCAAAGAGTTTTGCGATTCAGCTTCATGGTCGTCATGACAATCTTTTGTGACATCATCCGCTGCTTAGCAACCAATTAATGAAATAATTTTACGATCATTCTTAACTTTTTTTTCGGGAAGTCATGGCCCTGCCCCCGGAACGATCCGTTGATTCAAGTTTGGAAAGCCCCGGCCCAAATTAGCCATGACTTGGCAAGAAAGCGAAAAGATAACAGAAGGACTCAGACCGTCAATTTTTGCCAACTCATCAGGCGTCCCTTATACATTGAATGTTGACGTAAATATTTAGTCAATATCGAACCCTTACACCACGAAAGCCGCTCTGCAGGAATAATGTTTTATATGAATGACGCTCATGTTTGTTCGTTACGGAATATTACATCATTTTGTCAATACAGCTTTTCAACAAAAAATAATGTTTGCCTAGCGAGGGTGACATTGCTTTTTAAAAGCCCGTCCCAAGCGGCATCCCAACTCATTCATCGCTTACCTGTCAAGCTCACCGGTCAAAACTTCATCCATCTCACCATCAAGATGCCTTCCTACAAGTTTTACTACTTCGACTTGGCCGGTCGCGGTGAGGCCATCCGTATGCTGCTTACCGTGGCCGGTGTGCCCTTCGAAGACATCCGGGTGAAATCAGCTGACTGGCCGGCAATGAAACCAAGTAAGAAACTAAATCGAAATTGACAGAAAACAAACTCATGGCTTTCTGTTATCAACATTTAGAAGAAAGTTTTGGCATCTCTCACTTTTGCTTTACACTAGCCGCACTGCAATATTCTCCATTTTGTTATAACACACTGAGGTTAAAAATATTAATACATTATGATCAGTGATTACTGCCAAAAACCTATTCTAAACAACTGGGGCCGAGACCAAGAAAGTCTCATTCTCCATTTGAAGGAAACTGATGGATTTTCTTGAAGAAGCTCGGGGCTGAGTAGGTCCAACATTCAACAGTTGTTAGCTGACACATGGCCAACTTATAACAAATTGGCGACAAGACAAAACAAAGAGAATGATTGACAAGACAAATCATACAGTGATTTATAACAAAGTATAAATTGCAGGCCGTTCTTGTCGACATGTGATGTCGACAAAATTTTCATTCAACTCATTGGTACTGGTAGAACGTAAAACATCCTTGGCCTAAAAAGAAACGGTAAGTTTTTTGTTCACCTTTCAATGACTTAAAAGTATAAAGCTTTCATAGAAGTAACTTCTTCATCAGATACAAAGAGATAATTGATGCTATACGAACGCATATGCATGTCTTTTTATTCTTTGCGTGTTAACATTTCATCCAGTAGACTATTGAACTCACCTTCCTCTAAATAATTTCATTCAGTGCCTGATTTTGTGGATTGATTTGTCTCGTTGACAGAAATGCCTTTGGGTAAGATGCCTGTACTGGAGATTGATGGTAAAATGCTTCCTCAGACCAGGGCTATCTACTACTACGTGGCAAGAGAATTCAGTAAGTACTGCCGTGTATAATTTACTTCCGGTGTCGTTTTGGGCGCATAAACACGTAGGCCTATACCCAAAAAAATCGCAAAATTCCCCCCAAAAGAAACAATAATGACATGAAATTCGCTTTTACCACTTGCAGCAAATATTCGTATCATATCATAATCATACGGTGTTCCATAAGTGCCATTCCCCTTATCCAGCTATAATTATTTCATCCTGCAGACTTATACGGTGCTACGAACTGGGAGAGCGCACAGATGGACATTATTGGAGAGTTCATGTTCGACCTCGCCAAACCGTTTGCTGAAACCGTCATGTTTGAAAAGGACCCCACGAAAAAGGTGAACAGAACTATTAAGGGTCTTTACGAAACCTGGAACCGATTTCACGAAACACTATTAATCTTAACATTGAGTTATCAACATAGTGATTCATACTGTGATTTCACACTTTGCTTGAATAAGACTTGAAGCTATATGCATGGTGGTAGTACTAAGAGAAAGAAAGGTGTATAGGTTTGCGGTGACACCATGTAATCTCTTCTGTGAGAGTGTGTGGTTCTGAGAAGAACCGATGGTATTATCTCGACGTTCCGAACTGTGTGCTCTGTTCGTCCTCAGGAGAGTGACACTTTGCTTAGCAACTAAGATTCACGATTTAAGATCAATCTTAGTGCTTTGTGAAGTACACCACAGTGGTCGAAACCTGACTTGGGGCTAAAGCTTGTAAATTTGGGACATATTTCACTGCCGCCAAAAGTTGGGACCACAAACTTGAAACGACTACCCGTTCTTTGACGTGTTTTCTATTTTGACGTGTTTTCTATTTTGACGTGTAATCTATTTGATTAATTTGCTTTAATAGTTGGCGGCTTCCGAAATTTTTTTTTTTAACATCTTAGACCTTTTAAGAGCTAAGATTTCATCTTTGCTGGGGACACTACGACTACGAGGCAGGATATTACCTGTAGCCTTGTAGAAATACATGTTACTTTTTTCATGTCGAATTCTTTAATGATTAATTTCCCATTTTTGCTCATTTTGCTTGTCGTTCCATGTTGATGACATTATAATGAACATTATTTTCCAGGCTGAAATGAGCAAGAAGTTCTTCGGCGAGACAGCGCCCCCAATACTGCAGCAAGTGGAGGACCAGTTGAAGAAAAACAAAGGTGGCGATGGATTCCTCGTTGGTGACAAGGTACGTTTCGCATGAATTCACGGCCCTTGTCATTGTAGTTGATGCATATAAAACCAAAATCTCTTTAAAGGGTGGGCGCAATGGGTATTTTTGCTTATATTATAGGGGCCTATTGATGGAATAAAGTCTTTAAAACGCAGTTGTGTGGTTGTCGTAGTTTTAGCCTCCCTTGTGTTGGTGTTAAAATCATTTTATTAACTGCCGGGAGGGGAACGCCCCGCCCACAAAATGGCCATCCCGTCGTGACGTCATCTCGGGAACCCGGTAGCTGGTTCACAAGCCATCGAGTAATGCTAAGCTGGTACCCACGTCACTGACGGCAATCACAATCCCGTACCAGGGGGCGGGGGCGCGCGTGGACACAAAATGCTAATGGGGTGCTTTTTATTTCGAGAAAAAAATACCAGATGTGGGAGAAAACATAAAAACAAACTTTAATCAAATTAATAAATTTTTTAAAAAGTTGATTCAATTATTTCGGTGGATTTTATTAAATATCATTGCTGCCATTCTTTAATGCCCGAGATATTTTACCATTTTTTTGTATGTCCTTCTCCATATTCAGATCAGCATGGCAGATATCACCGCTTTTGCTACAATGAAAATGACTAAGCCAGACGACCCATCATATATGGACAAATATCCCAAGCTGAAGGCTTTCCTTTCCCGCGTGGCGTCCAACCCTAAACTAGCGGCCTACCTGGCTAAACAGAAGTGAGAGGACGGACCAAAGACGTCATGGTATCGGTGCACTGTATGCCGGTCCTGTATAAATACTTTGATATGGTTGATATTTGTCTCCATTATTCTTGGAGTCATCACTCATTTCTCCGAATTATATCAAGTTTTATACCCAATCACGTGTAAAAAATCATTGATGTATCTACATTGTATAGGCCTACCATCGAGATGTGCACATACGAAAGGACCATCAGAAACTTAGAAGTCAGTGCGCCCTTTGTTTTACTCTTAAAAACCGTGAAGCAACTTTCAGGGTCATTACTTATACTTGTAGATTTTTATAACCATGGGGTTGATTCACGAAGCCCTGCGATCGATCGTAATTCGAGTTATAGGATAACCCATCGTAAGGGCATATCCCACGTAGGGCTTCAATGCATCAAACTTCTTACGATTGATACCAATCGTAAGTTACGAAGAGTTTTGTGAAATCGGACCCCATGTACTGTTTTAATTACGTAACACAGGCGAAGTTGTAACAATAAAAGAATTGGAATCATTATCTGTATAAATGGGCGTGTTTCATTAAATTGTATTTACAAAGAGTACTTACTTAAAACAAGCATATAGCAAGCCATTCATTTACGGTTATTCGTATTATGTCAGTGCATTGGTTGCTGCATTGCTGTTACGGGTTTTTTTTCTCAAAAAGGCAAATGAATCATGCGGACAGACGCACGGTACGGCACATCTCACAAAAATCATACTGCACTGTTCAGGGGCCAATTTCAAGGAGCTGCTAAGCACACAAAAAAATGCTTAGCACAAAAATGTCTTGCCCAATAAAGCAAACCAGCATTAAACATTCATTTGATATTCATGGTCAGTGAACAACAGCCAAAGAACAATCACAAGTGATACACAAGACATGAATTTTGGTTGCTATATACCCTGTTTTTATTAAGACTGAGATGTCATGCTTAGTTAAATTTTGTGGTAAGCAGCGCCGTGAAATTGGCCCCGGATGATTTGGAAGGTGGTTCCATGAGTAAAGCTTGTGTTTCCGATATCCATCATCCGTTTTCGGCCGCTGGACGAATGTGCTTTGTTCATTGGCATCAGAGCGTGGCCCTACCAACTGAAGACTCCATGGGAGTGGCAGCAACTTCACGCACAAGAACCAAAGGATGCAGAAATAGGATTCATGTACGCCGTGGCATAGTTGTGATGAACATTTGTGAAATAGCTACACTTCGAAAAATATTCACTGTGCATCTTTGATAACGGGTATAGACTTGTTAGAAAATGTAGTGTTGCAGTAAATGTAGTTTTGTTTGTTTGTTTGGCCTGCCATACACGGGGCTCACTCTGCATTACTTAGGGCTAACATTACATTCCGTTAGGGCACGGACCCCACCCTTACCCATTCAAGCATGCCTGCGCTATCCTAACCTATTCAGGTGAATCGCCTCACACCGAACTCACACCATGAATGTTAGCCGTTCGAGTTCCGTTTTTTCCCAGTTTCCAGAAGCGCAGTTTTGGTTAGTTGCCTTTTTGACATGTCCACGACTTCCGAACACGATCCGGCCGTTATTTTCGAGAAGTTTACGGATCATTTTGACGCCAAGATTAATTACTGCTCTCTCCAAGTCGAAGGATGTTTTGGCTGCTGTGAACTGAAGCTCAAGTTTGAGGCTAAATACCTCAGCAAACCGGAGAACGTTGCGCAGTTCGAGTTTTGCGGGCAATTAGAGATCGCATTGTGCAAAATTCAGTCTGCACTCCAATAAGCATGACGTCGAATGAGGCTCAATGACCTGAAGGTCCGGATCGCAGATTCCATCAAGGAGGGCTGGGGTACAATTTCGCGTCTAGACAAGACCGAGGCCGATAAGCTGTCAGCCGATCAGCATAAAACAGTCATCGCAGCAGAGGAAACAGCACTGAAGAAGATCGAGTAAACGCCGCAGAAATGAGCACCCTGAGCAACAAGTCGCTCTGAAGCCTGTTCCTGGTCTCCCTGGTCGTCACCTTTTCAAGGTATTATTTTGTTTTCCGAAGAACGTGTTTGTGACCCACCGTTATCCCATGTTGTAATAAATGAAAATAATACTGTTATCCCCCTTTTCCTTAATAATAAATAAATATAATATAATTTCAAAAAATTATTAAAAATACTCAGAAGTTTCTCAGACACTCAAGCTATACACCAAAATGAAGCTGAAAACTTCAATTTTTATTTTATTTTCAATTTTCTATAGGGTAACCATTGACATTTTGAGAAAAATCCATCCAAAGGAAAATACACACATGTACCCTGAAAACGGCCATGTTGACTGGTGCCAGACTAAAAAATTTACCCCTCCCCTACAGGCCCAAGTAGAGCGAGTTTAGGGCCAGAATTCATCCAAACAGCTCAAAGTTGAAAGTCCAAACTCTGGAGACCGGGTTCCATCCATTTTCTTTACAAGACTTCCCATGTAGGGCCCAGCAAATGATTTTATAAAAAAAAGATTGAGGGTATACACAAAATCTGGACCTACTGGCACCCATCAGTCTAATCATTAGCGTCGCTCTGTTGAGCTGCCATCATTTAAATGTACATAAGGCAAATGCAAGGGAATTCTCCCGCTGCTGAAAAAGTACAATACACACTGGAATAGGAACAGCTTAAAACGACGTCACATTCATTAGCCAATCAGTAGGGAAAGTACGAAAACTTCTAAAACCAAACACTATTAAAGGCCAATCACGTTTCCAATTTCCTGGCTCTTCCAACGCCAGCAGGGTTGTAATGTTTCTGGAATAATCAGAAGGTTAAACTTTCTGTTATGTTTCCTCTTATAGGTAATGTCATTCTTTGCCGGTTTTTAAAATCTTCTAAAAGATCAAAAAGATTTTCGGTCGTTGTTTTACTAATTTCTGGATAAATACACCATTTCAGGCGGAACATTTTCAACGGTCGGGTGTGTAGTCTACCATCACCATAATTTTACTGCACGTTTTACGTTTTACATTGTCTTTTACGTATTTCTTGTTTTGCATATTGATCGTTTTACATTTATTTGTCATTTTGAGCTCCTATCGTTAAATTTCCACTGTATTTTTTATAATACTGTTGGCTGAATAAATAAATATCTATCTAAATATCCATCTCCATAGCAGGCGCGGTTCTAGAGTTAAAAGTTTTGGGGGGCTAGAAGAGCCATTTTTTCTTTGGGGCTATGAAGACCCAATATTTTGTGTTCTTCTAACACTCGCTTCTGCTATGTCTTATTAGGGGTCGAAAAACATGCACGTATAGCATCAAAACACCCAACGTGACAAGAAAAAACAACAACCATACAGAGCTACACGAATGACATCTGCTCGTTCATAAATACTGAAATTTATTTCAATAGCATTATATACACACCTTATTCCCATATGCACCATAGATACCAATTTAAAGTCACCAAGTAAATTCACACATTGTAAAGAAATTCAATTGAAAGAAAGGCACAAACTATAATTAATTAATTGTAGTAAAAATTATAAAACCGTCTTTTGCAAACTTTGCTCAAAGCAAGGGCGATTAGAGCACCAGATAAAAGGGCAGAGATGTTCAAAATAAATCCAACCTATAAAAGGAAGGAATCAAAGGGCAAGCAGACAATTAACAATTTCTATGGAATGAAGGAAATGAAGCACAAAGCACAGTTTCGTGCCATACAAAAGCAGATCTATACAAATCAATAGAAAATAGAACAAATCAAGATAAATGACCTAAAAATGGCGGTAACCTACAAATTGCTAGCTAATGTACATGTATATGTATCCAATTTTTAATGTCAGGGAGGGGGTAATATCACTTGGCTTGTGGCATAGGCCTACTTGACATAATTATTCAGCATTTTGCTGTCTGGGGAGGTAATTAGCACAAGCCTTAGTGACCCAACATCTCTGCCTGTCCCCTCCCCTTGCACTCTTGATATGATATCATCGTTCAGCATTGTGACTGCCATAGCTAGAAGCCTATTCAAAGACAGTGTCTATGACTTGTGCTGGACCTCGGCTATGGCTGCCTGGTCATCAACTATGGCTGCCTGGCCATCAACTATGGCTGCCTGGCCATCAACTATGGCTGCATGGCCAACGGCTATGGCTGCCTGGTTCTGGTCCTTGGCTACGGCTGCCTGCCTCCACTAACTGAGCTATGGCTGCTTTAGCATAAGCATTAATTCCTTCGTGTTACAAATAGAATCAGACCTACCTACCAATTAATGTTCATACAATGTTCACTGATTATGACTTGTTTCCAGTTTTTGCACTGAATTCACATAATGGGGTTTGGGCTGGTAGTGGTCGGTAACACTTTTATTTCGGTGGTAGGAATTGCATAATTAAAAACTTAATTTTCAAGTTGAATCTAAGTTGACAGATTAACAGAAATTATTTCCAATAATTCAATTTATATATCAATTACATTGATTGAAAATCACAAGATAACGTGAAAAATAAAAAATATGCCATTAAGTTTTGAGATAATTCAGTTATATTTCATTAAAAATATTTTTTTGTTCAACTCTAACAAATTTCATACAATTATACAAAAATTATACAATTTTGATTTCATTAATTTTGATGCTAGTATCACTGGAAAAAAATATATTTTGTATATTTTTATTACAAAGCATTATTGTAATATCTACATTAAAACAGAGATTTCAACAGAAAACTGATTTTACACACGTGGTAATTTTGACTGAAATCGTAGACCTCTGGATAAATATGCCTGCACTCTTTATCATCATAATTACACCTTAGCTAAAGATGTCACTTAATTTTAAAGGTAATATCATACTTTGGTTTTTGTCAAAGAAATACAG
Source organism: Astropecten irregularis (assembly GCA_963971285.1). Taxonomy (NCBI): domain Eukaryota; kingdom Metazoa; phylum Echinodermata; class Asteroidea; order Paxillosida; family Astropectinidae; genus Astropecten; species Astropecten irregularis. The sequence continues at coordinate 12,640,898 of OZ020263.1, forward strand.
AATCATGGGCACCAATATCAAAACAGATACAGTAACAGTCATCTGTGAAATTCCCAGTCCCATACGGTGCCCACTTTTTGAGAAAACAGTGAAAAAAGTTGTTTAATCTTTTCACCGTTATTTTTTTTTCTTTAAAAGATCAAAACATATTTTCGGTCGTTGCTTTGACTAATTTCTTCATAAATACAGCATTTCAGTTGGGAAAATTATAAGGGTATGTTTCTATCAGCACCATCTTTATACCGTGTAAGTTATAGGTAAATATGTGAACATTTCTGTTTTGGTTTCCCAAAGTATGATACTACCTTTAAAGGCCTTTTCCAAATATTCACTTTACACCCTTTGCTCATTTCCAAAATTTGTGTATGAACATTTTAACGGCACAAAATTGTACTTTAACTTTAGAAAAATATCATAGATTTTGAATTTTTGTTTAAAAATGAGAATACATACACACACCTTTCAGGAAAACCAAAATGAGAGCATTTTTATATGTACATAGAACTACGACAGACTATATTCCCCATGCGTGGCTTCACACCGTACCCATTTTTTCTCCTAATATTTGCCAAATCTTTACTGAATCCATTCCTATTTTCCATTTAATTACAATTCTACATGATACAAAACCATTTATACATATGTACACTTCATGTTTGGCTTGATATAAAGTGAATGCTTCTCTTCCAAATGCAATTTTCCACTTAAAAAGATGGCAGATTCAAAATGGTTGACCCAAAAATTTGACGTTTTTTTTTTCAAAGAGCCATCATCAGATTCTCAAAACATGTTCCAAGAAAGACAAAACTTACATGGAATTTCGACGAGGCAAGAGGAAAAATGCACACTAGGAAGAAACACGTGTCAATTTTGAGTTATTTTGCATTGTATGTTCTAATCAGTAAAAGTTTGAGCTCCGATTGTAATCAAACTACATCCCAAAACTCCTCCACCTTTTTACAACACTAATACAAATATTTTGTAACCAATATTACTTACTTCAGTTTCTATATAAAAAGGCACTTTATAATATGGAAGGATTACTTCATATATACAAAGACATCAAAGGCACGTACCCCAAAGAACAAAATATGATTTGTTTTTCGTCTTCTTTTCACAGAAATTTTACGTTAATCTTTATTCATTTTGTGGTTTGCTTTATTGGCCAAAACATTTTTGTGCTAAGCAATTTTTTTGTGCTTAACAGCAATAGGGGGTCAATTTCATGGCTCTGCTTACCGTAACGCTTAGAATCGGCAACATGGTAAGCAGGAAACTCTGTTCTTACGAGATCCTATTCCATGGAATAAGGAGGAATTTTCAGTTAGCGTAGTTCACCGACCCAAGGATTTCTGGCTTACTTGGTAAGCATTGAAATTCGGTGCTAAGCAAGCGAGTGAGGAATGATGCATGATCTTAGCTCATAGTTCTCTGGTAAGCTAAGCCTGCAGTCGTCAGTAAGCATCGCAGAGCTGTGTTGGAAGGCTGAGGAGGATCTTAACGAGAGGGTTAACCGACGGCAGTGTGATTAGCCAGGTCATTTGGGTCCATACTCCGCAATGAAGGCGTTGAGTTGCTTCAATAGTTGCTTGTTCCTGTCCTCTGTTGCTTTCTTGGCTGCCTCCTGTCGAAAGACCCCCCCAAAATAAAACAAAAAAACTCTTTAATAACATACAAATAAATTTGTAAATGACTATTAGGGACACCACCAGCATTCTGCTGGAGAGCTCAGTTCATAGAGCACTGGTTCAGTACTCCGGAGGTCGCAGGTTCGAATCCCACTCCAGTCAATTTTCTTTGTTTTAAAGGAAGCATCTTATACAAAGTTTTTCTATTGAAGATAGATTGTTCATTGGCTCGTGATGTTGGCTGGAATGTAGCGACGTTCTGGCTATGGACTGCTAGGCTTTGTCAAGCTGTTGAATTTGAAAGACACTTGTATGGTCTCAATTTATACCCGTGCTTGGTATAAGCCAAAATCGTGAGCCACTTAATCTTATCTTATTCTGACTACATCTATGATGCATACCCTCTTTTCTAGTATCGGTCCTCCTTTGGTGGTTAAACTATCGAGAGTCACAGGCAACACTTTGCTTACCTCATTTCTGAGTTTGATCTGCAATCCCTCACATTGGATCTTCAGCCTCACGGTATTCTGGTCATACTCCTCTTGTCTAGTCTGCAATTCCAGCTTCAGCGCTCTGACCTCATCCAGGAGCTTCATGTGAGACGGCGATGTCTCAGTCGGGGAATGCAGGGGGACCCTCTCCGGTGTTCCTGCTGTGAGGTCGACGCCCATGGTGACCGAGTTCTTTTTCTTGGGTGAGGTATGCGGATGGGTGCCGCTGGGCAGGAGGGGCGACGGCAGCGGTGATTCCAGACCGGTGATTGCTTCCTGATTGCTCAAATGCAACGCGGGGGGCGATGTCGCCGTTATGGTTGCATCAAGGTCGACGAAGGAGGAGTTCTTGGAGCTTGGTTCTGAGTTCCCGCTCAAGTGTTCGCTGCTTGTTTCCAGGGTACTGGAGTCTGACAGTGAGGTGTCATCGTGGAAACCGAAAGCACCGTCCACACTGTAACTGCGCTTGCTGAAGGCTGCGTCGGCAGAAATCTTGATCCAATCGTCGGTTGAATCCAAATCGATCAGGAGATTGTCATGATTCGGTGCAGCTTTGCTCTCTCTGGATGTTGACTTGGACGTCGTTGAGCCTTCGGTTTTGAGTTCCCTCAGCAGATCAAGACTTTCTGGCGTAGATGTAACAGGGCGTCCGATTCTCCTCGGGGGTGGTGTTGGTCCGTTACCCATGGGCCTTTTGATCTGGAAGTCGATCTGATCATTCGGTGGGAACATTTCGTCGTGCTGGCGAATCAACAGATGCAAGAACTTCTGGCTCATTGACGTCGTCTCCATCAGGGACGTGGCGTTCTCCAGGGGCGGCCGGAAGATATTGGGGCCGAAGACGGTGGCCAGATTGAGCATGCCCATCCGGTTGTAGCTCTCGTACTGCTGCACGTCGAGGAGGAACTCGCAGAGGTACTTGAGGAGGTTGTAGTTGGTGCGGGGAAGCAGGGCCAGCTGCTGGATCAGCTCCTTCCTCCCTTCCTCCTCGTTCTTCTGGTGGAGCTTGATGCCGTTGTAGAAGCTCTGGTAGTGCTGCCAGGGAATGAGAGGCTCGGGCAGAAGGCGCAGGTAGAGCTTGAGCAACGAGGCAACCGTGTGGATGTCCGTGTTCATGGCTCTGAAGTCCGGCTTCTCCCCACAATCAAACCTCTCCTGTAGCTCCTTGATCAGACTGACGCGACCAGGTAGCCTGAAATTAATCCAAGAGACACAAACAAATGATTACTAACGGCATCTCAAACATCAAATCTTGAAAAAGGGGAAGTGGATTCTAACAGAGTGATTACAATTGTCAAAATATGGCCTAGACTTTAGAGTCAGGTGGACGATTCAGTCAGCCGAAGGAAAATATGAGCATCAACAATTTGAAAGAAAAACAGCACGATGAACTTCAAGCTGCCAGTAAACCTTCTACCCTATCAAGATGTGACCCCTTCTCAGAGATAGTTTCAGAGCCAACCGTCTTCCGAGACGTAACAGACTCACCTGAAGATGCCCTCCTCCTGGAGGCCTCTGTCTCGCAAGAGCTCCACACACTGCTCAACGATGGATGGAATCTGCTTGGTGCTGGTGGTGCTCTCATTGGTGATGGTGTCCAAGAGACTCTGGCCGAATATCCCTGCAGGTGTCAAACCGATTTGAGAAAAATGTCATACTTAGATTCTCGCTCGGCAGGGCTTTATATCACTGGGCGATATTTTGTCTTAAACTTGAGGTGAAAAATTACAAGTAGGAACACTCCCGCTGCCTCAGGGAATCTCGGAGTAAACAGCAAAGTGATTTGAAGATTTTGTCATATTGAGAGGTATTTACTCACCACCTCCTTTCTGCTTGTAGATGGCGCGCCGCACAACTTGCAGCCACTCGTCCGCATCTTGCTGACTGGATGCCCACAGGAGGAATGTCTCGTGACTACTGGTGATCCTTGCCGGCCCATCTGCTCCTATGAGGAACAAGATAAAAGAAGATTGTGACTTCAAGTTCATGGGTTTTGAGATACCTCTTGCAAGGAATCTGGGGTTGATTTCCCAAAGCCCTGCAATTAATCGTTTCTGTTGACAGAAATTTCATGCTTAGCAAAGCTATTAAGCAGGTCCGTGAATTTGGTCCCTGGCTATGGATTTTATAACCAGTTCAACCACGCCCCCTTTATGTAGCTAGCCAAATCACTGTAGACCAAACCAGGGTTACGTCAAGTTAACATAAATCCAATCCCCACTGATCATGACAACTACAGTTCTTGCGGTGAACTTTCTCAGAGCTGACAAGTGATATTTGTCATGGGTTCAACTTCCTTCTGCCTGGGGACTTTTGTGGTTAGCAGCAAGTTCGGAGAATTCAATCTTACAGAAGGCCACACTCTGCCACGGTTTATCACGGTGGCTGTGTCCAAGTCACTGCCAATAACGGCCATGAGTTCTTAATCCACTAATTTGTAAATATTTTCTTAGCTCCTGAACCTATTTTCTCTTTGGCGAGCTGCTGCGAAGCAGTGCGAGTCTATGTAATACCGATTTCCGTCCGTCTGCATGAAATGTAAAAGTTTTTTTGGGTGGTGTGTTTTTTTTCATCTTAAAAATTAATTATTTCAATCCGGAAAGACAATACACAAATGTTAAATTTTTTGTTTTACCGTGTTCGTTATAGTGTCGTTCCACTGTTCATGTAAGTACAGACTTTTTGTGGCAAACACAAACTTGTACGTTTGAAAAAAGATTTTCATGCCTTCACAACCAATAGAAAGTTGTAACGGCAGAAAATGAACAGCAATATGACTAATAACCACACGTTCCATTAAATGATACTGCAAAATTTCAACAATTCTTCAAAAAATCATACTCCAATGTACACACGGCATCAGCATTGCTCAAGTGTCCAAATACTGACGCATGTGCAGTATACCCAAGTGCATCGTGTACAATGTGAACAGGGAATGTATGTCATGAGCTGATTTAAGTAAGTGCAGGATATAAAAGTCCAGTCAAACTAAATAGTGATCTAGGTTCTTTAGACATTTCCCAAAGTTCAGCACCAAGTCATCCACAACCAGTGCCAAAGAGGAAATGAACTCAAATTGAATACAACAGGGTATGGAACTGGCTGGCAGTTGCGCGACCTCCTCATCAATCAACGGTCAGCTGTCAAACAATTTATCTGCAGAAAGGAGGACAGAATTGATAAAGCCGAAAGGGACTTGACCTCATGACCTCCAGGTTACCTCCGCTCGAGCTCCTTAAAGACTTAAAACTGAATCCAGTCGCTTAGTCAGTTTCCCTTGTGCGGTTTATTTGACGATGGTGATGAGCCAAATATTGATATTTCCATCCTTACCTGGTAAAATCTCAAACAGGTATTTGCCCGGCTCGTCGGTGGGGCGCTTCTCGACCCGGTTGTTGCGCAGCGGGATGGTGCCCAGAGGTCGGGGGTCATCCTCCCTCAAGAAGTAGTGCAGGTGCTCACCCTGGAGGACGAAGTAACGGCGCTGCCAGGTCTTGAAAGGGCCGCCTTGCTTTTTCAGCCAACCTGTGTTGGTGATGTCTTCCCGGGACAAACTGAAGTTCCGATCCGTCATCCTGCGCTGGGGATAATTCTCCTAAAAAAAGTTTGAGAAGAGAAAAAAAAAATGTACCAGATTTTTGTTGATATTAGCTGTTAAAATCCCCTGAATTAAAACCAATCCAGTCGTAACACTCAGGTTATGATATCCTGAAGTTAAATTGACATGGTTGTCTGACACCGTCATCACACAGGCAAATCGGCAACTCAGTTACGTCGCCATGGTAGCACGTTGCTAGGTTACTCGCCTAGAAACCGAGAGGTCACTGGTTCAAATCCTAGACAAGGAAGCCAGTGAGTTGCGAAATTCCATCTCACCAAACCTGCAACATCCGTTCCTTTTAGCTCGAGGTCATCGAGTACACACCAAGTACCATCCAATGCAGTACGCACACCACAAACTTCGCTAGCTACTGAGGCAGTCTGATTCCACTATGAATCTGATAGTCAACTGCCCGAGATGTAGTTACACAATTTGGGCGATCACAATAGTGTGCCGGCCACCAAAAGTCTGCAAAGCGTTGGCCAATCACAATGCGCGGAAACAGTCTTGTTGAATAACTGCGCATGTGCGATCATTCCAAGCTTAAATCATGTTCTTCTTGCAGTCCTGTTGCACTTTCACTCCTTTATATTATTTCCTACAAAGATTCACGTACACACCGCATCCTGTTCATGCACCCACATCATGTTCAACGATGGAATCAAGTTTATTTCCTGCTCCCAATGTGCAGGGACTATGTCTGACAAACTTCAATACACTGCATGTACTTTATAAATTTACATTGTTTTTATTACTTACACAATTGAAAAGTTCTGATCACAAAAACTGGATTATCAGAGAAATTTTGCAAATGGAGTCATTACAACATGAATTAATGCTCAAAATTTACAAAGACTATGCTTGACAAATGAAATCAATTAAAAAGAATACAGTACATGAGCTGTCCAGACAATTTTTCAACATTTTTATGGATACACATGTGCAAAATGTGCGAAATGGAGAAGCCATCAGCCATTTTGTGGGCCTATCAAAAAGATGACTTATCTGTAAAATGTTGGAATGTTTCTAAACAGCACATGTATGTAGCCTGCGTGATGTCATAAATCTATGGACCAAATGAACTTTTTGCTCAAGTGTCTTTGGTGCCTATTATTGGAAAAATACAGTATATTTGTTTCGAGTACAGTGGAATGCCACTTTAGCAATCACCGCTAAAACGAACATACAGCGTTACCCAACATCATCCTTGGCTCCCAGTTTTTGTGTAAAAAAACTAATTGCCAATGCACTGGGAGCCGTTTACAGTCGTTGGACACTGCAACGAGTGACCGCCATAACGGACAATATCTGTGGGTCTCGCTGCCGTGTTCGTCCCACTGTAGTCGTAAACATGTGCATGAGATTTTGACATTTTATGACCTTTTATCTGTGGATTAACACAGGATAATCTGTAGATCAGGCTGATCCGGACTTCAAGTTCGCTGCAGCAACACCCAATCTGCAATTTCAATTATCCCGGACCTAAAGTAGCCAAAACAAGCACATTGTAATTGTTTCTCAAACTGAATACGTTAAAAAAACAGTTTTCAAACGGAAGGTAAAAGCGCTAACCCTGAACTAGGTAATGACTGTATTCCTGTGCAATTTTATGACATTTTGGCTAAAGCCCAGGATTCACAGGAAAAAAGTTTCCAGGTCACCTGAACTTACAGAGAACAAGTCGTCATTTATGATAATGAGGCTAAAATAAGAACCATGATTAATTACCAAATGACGAATATGGTTGGGTCTTGTTGTACATGTAACTGAGAAGTGTGGACATAAATAAAGCCCCTGTTTAGACTTGCGTGTACACACACGGGGTTGAGCAAGCCTTATTTAAGAGGCAGTAGTTTCGTCAGCGTACGTGGGTTAGGCTTTTACGACATTGGTAGTGACGTGCAGGCCTGTACCACTATCAAATTTGATTTGTTTTGTGTACGGTACATGCTCTATACCGCAAGCCAAACTACAATGTCAAAAGTTTACTTTTGTATTTTGAGTTTTTTTCTTTCTTGAAATAAATGCTTAGGCCTACACACTCGAAAACCGGTACATCGACGATACAAGAAAAAATATAATACCTGAACACTTAAAGGTGGAGTATAAAAGAGATGAACTCTGATCTTTTAAAGATCAAAAATAAAAGAGAAAAGACTAAAGAAATACTGTGGCCATTTTTCACTGTTTTCTCAAAACGTGGGCACTGTATGGGACTGAAATTTTCACAGATGACTATTACTGTATCTTCCTTGATATTTTTGCCCATAAATCTGCATTTCTTTGATAAAAACCAAAGTATGACTAGGTATTACCTTTAAGTGCCAGTAACTTTAAAGAGTAAATGCTGCATTTTTTAATGTAACAAACTTGTAGTCTTATTCTTAGCTTTTTAACTTGAGCTTAAAAAAACAAACTGCACAGGTGGCTTGGTTGAACTCTTACATAGGGCTTTCGTTCATTTCATTTATTAAACAGATGAGCTGGCAAAAAAGGCCCGGATTTTATTGAGGAATAATTAGGCATTTCCCTTCGAATCGTAATGTTCAGCAATGGTGCATCATAGCAACAAAAGTGTGAGCCATCACATTCAATTTACATTCTCCATTTCGGACAGAATTTTTTTTTTAGGGTTTTGTGAAAAATCCTGTTTAACCCATTGGTACTAGTGCTGTGTTGGAAAATCTGTTTCAAATTTATGTTAATTTTGTCACTTACTTCATGCCAATGAGGTAAAAGATGAAATAAGCCAAATTAAAAAATATGGAAAACAAAATGGACTGACAAAGAATTGTGTCAATGAATTTTGCCACCAAGATAAGTTTGTGAAGCATTTAATTTGTTGAAATTTATAACTTTCAGCAAAATTATGAAAACGCTTGTAAATAGGGTTATCAGACTTAAGTGTCTAGTCGCAATTTTTGCCAGAATAGGCCTGTATGAATACACCACAATTCAATGACTTTTCCATTATAATTAAATGTATGATGAATGACAAACATCTCTTTTCGGTACAAATTACTTAACAATTTATTTAATAATTTTTCCATATCTGTATACTGGTATTTATGACACAAACTTTACCCAAAACAAGTAACTTTTTACTTAAAGTTGCATTAATTGTACTTATAGCCATATTATGCAATAATAACCTTGAAAGTAATTTGTGAAATACAGCTAAATTGTGCAGTCATTGGATTTACACAGTTTACTCATATCTTGTTCTTGCAAATGTACTCTTCATCTTGTAGAAACAAAGTGTGTGTGTTAGTCATCACAGCTTCGAGGACAAGCAACGTGGAGGATATAATCTTCTGTGTACTGCACATGAGGTGAATAATAACCATAAGTTCCGCTTTTGTACTATTTCCAGAAAAAAATACAACTGCCTGGAAGTTTCATTTCAGATGTTCAGGTAATTGCCATTGGCAAGTGATTGATGTCACCATTAAGAGGCCAATTTCATAGAGCTGCTTAGCAAAAAAAAAATTGCTAAGCATGACATTTTTGCCTTAATAAAAACAGGATTAACAACCAAATGTTGATGTGTTCTGTATCACTTGTGATTGTTCTTGGGCTGTTGTTCACTGACCATGAATATCAAATGGAATTTTCAATGGTGATTTGTTTTATTGGGCAAGCAATTTTTTGTGCTAAGCATCTCTATGAAATTGGCCCCTGTTCATGTATAGCCTACAATATAAGTACATACATGTACTGTACATGTATGTTGTAATACACAGTTACCATGTAGGTGTTACAAGTATAATGCAATGGAATAACATCGATATGACGATGACTCAAGTGTATGAAGCAAGCAAGGCAACCTAAAAGAAACAAAAGAAAATGGCGAGATTGCAGACAAACCTTATGTCTTCGAGAGCTGCGAAGATGGTGGCCATGTCGCACGTGTGGGGCAAACCCAAGACTGGTCAGCGTCATGCTACGGACCTTTGTCTGTATATTACAAGTCTCGTCGCTGCGTTGTCGTCGGTGCGTGTACTTGGCATTCCGCGGCACCTTGACGCGTTCCATCGTGGCAATATGGTGCTCCTTGGGGCGCGCGGTGGAGTTGGCATAGATACTGCGTCGAGACGAAGACCGCCTGGCCTGCATGTCTTGGGAGTCCCGATAAGGTAAACCCCTCCTGGCTCCTCCTGATTCAGCTTCCCCAGATACTGGGAGTGATTTCTGCGAGGCACCGGGCGGCGGAAGCGCGACGGGAAGTCCTAATCAAATCTGTCGACCTCCCTGCTGCTGGTGAGGGTATAAGGCAAGCATGTGGCTCCCAATCCCTACTCAGAGTCTACTTTTAGACGACTGACCATGAAGGGCATGGCTAGCGCATAATGAGTGGCTTCCCTTCTACTTAGCCAAACTTTTTTCAACCATGCACTGAAACCTCGTCGGTCAGGTGCAAACTTGAGCTCCATTTGTGTCCTTCCATCGGAGTGAATCTAAACTCGTCATCAGTCACAGGCCCCTCCCACCCTGGATGCTACCCAATCACGCCCGGCCGAGCAAAAAGTGGTCATGATTTTGAAACGGAGTCACTCGATAATGTGGATGCTACTTTACAGTGACGTGCGTAGCCCAGAAGTCGAAGAAGTCACATAGGCTTCCAGGGCACTAAGTCCCGGTAATTTGGTGGCCGTGGACTAGGAACTAGATTATTACAAATCTGGAATGGTTGCCTCTGAAGGTGAGGATGGATCTACTACAACCAGGTACGGTATCATGTTCACTTATCAGTGTGAAAACGGTACAGTACCTATAGTGTTAACATATGCATGTATAATTATGTAAGTGCAGTTTGTTTGAATGCATCAATAGGTTCAGTGACAATTTAACATTCAATGAGTATTAATTATCTAGAGCGAAGGCTAGCAGTACCAGCAGCCGAAACGTCACTACCAGCAACACGACATCGCGTGACTTTGATCACTTTTTTCCTTATAAATCAACAAATTCTGGTTAACACCGAACAACATTCATGCTTTGTATGATCCAACACGTTTATAAAACCGTGATGAGGATACAATTTACAGAGGAAAACTTCTTAGGTAAGGTAAGGACTGAACACCAAAAGCAACACAGTGACCCCTCTGTGGGATTCGAACCCAGGACCCCAAAGACCCAAGAACGGTGAGAAAAGAACCACTACCAACAAGCAATAAGACTGTATTTTACTGTCACTTGTTCGTGGCATTCAAATGACTTGCTTTTTAAAATGTATTAATGTCAATAAGGTTCAACTTACAAGATTCGTCCAGAGAAACATGACAAGGTACACTTTGGCGTCTGGCTTGATGGCGGAGTAAAGTTGGCGTAATCACATGTAATCCGTGCTAACTCACGGATCAAGCAATATGTATGCTGAACTATGGCCACAATTAAGTAATATGACCATAAAAGTTGATGTCTCGGGTTTGTTACAGAAAGACTTTGGGACAAATCGATGCAAATCCTTTGCAGTAAAATAGGGTCTTCGCTCAAAAATAGGAAAAGCACAATTGGTTTCTGGTCGACACTTGGTGCATGTACTCGTATAATGTACTATGTGAGACGATCAGAGAGGGCCACAACCGAGAATGTTTTAGCAATAGTAGTCACAGCTGGAAAAAAGTTGCAAGCTGAAGTTTCAGTATGAACATGGACGATCTACAGAAGGTGACAGAATGCACGGTTTGCAGAAACTTGTTCAGCCTGAAATCTTTTTTGTTGTGGTAGTTCATCGATTACACACATATTCCGGAATCCAACGCAGTAAAATTCATCAAATCATCTGAAAAGATGACACAGTGATTTTTCCTGTGCGATGACAAGTTTCCTCTAGACTTCTGGGTATTTAAACACACATCGCACAATGTTTATACCAAACATGAGTCTGCATCTCTCACATACACCGGTTTAACCGGTACCCCGGCACTCCCTGCACAAATGCGACAGTTTATTAATAGCAATCCAATGATTGATACGTGTAACGTTATCGATTCGGTGACCTAATCGCTTCCTGATTCTTCAAAACAGATTAAGGGATGTTGATAAATAGTACCAACTGTATTTCTCAGTCATTTTTCCTATTTTTCCTTTCAGTTTCAATAATTTACACCATTTTCACAATATGCCGGCAACCCGCACAGTGTACCACACACGTGAATGATTCCAATTTATATTTAGATTATAAAGTTCAATGTACACCATTTATAAGCCAATATGAGGTCATAGATACGATCCCTCAAAGTATGGTTGTACTGTTTATGAAACAGGAAATACAGCTCAAAGATTTGCTTGTATGCAGTGCACAACCGTGTGCAGTACGGACTACGTAAAGTATCCAGAGAGGAAATTATATCATTGCCTTAATTTTTGTTGGCTTTATTTAAAGTCCAGGGCTCGAAATATCCACTAGACCGTGGACCCAGTCTAGTGATTTCAGTGTCGGTCTAGTAAAGCGTGTACTGCACTAGTCCGGCTGTCTAGTAATTTTGTTTTCCTTGCACAAATAAAATTGTGCCCAAAATTGATGATTTTTGACACAATATTGCATATAATTGTGGTTTTCCTATACATGTATGAATGTCACAGGTCTAGTGAAAAAAGTTCAGGTCTAGTAAAATGCTTCAGTTACTAGACCTGCTGTTCAGTGCTTTTATGCCCACAAAATTCGAGCCCTGAAGTCCTAAATTAGATTCAATTTTCAGGATTCTCCTACTTCTAAATGACACTACAATCTATCGTGCGACAATGAGTACAATATGCACTGTATAAATATATCACTTCATACACAATACAAGTTGTACCAGAGGTCAAAATCAACTTCAGTCTCGTGGTGGCCCCAGGGCCAGTGGACAGTGCACTGCACTGGCATTGTTTGTCAAAATCAGTGGCCCGATGATTGTTTTTGGAGGCCCCGGTCCTGCGGACCAGTGTTAATTTCAACCCCTGTACGTTAGTACATTACACTTACAAGTTCACATACATACAAACCCTTTCAATACATTTTACATACCATGGAGGTAGGAATACATTAAACCTCCATACACGCGTGCATACAGCTGGTCTCCACAACCTTTCACAGCATTGTATAAACACACACACCATGATACTTAAAGGGATGGTACAGAACTGGTTTTTGCGACAAAATCGTTGCTGACAGTGAAAGCACATTTTGTAATCCATCATATACCTTAACTGACAAACCTGTAGAGGTTTGAGGTCAATCAGCCATCTGGGTCACGAGAAAATAGTGAAAACCCGTGTACAGAGAACTGTACACATTTCAACGAATGAATAAAACGCTTCGAAGCGATTTATTCCAATCGGAAAATAGTTTCATTTATTTCTCAACAAATATGGCATTTCAGACAAAAACATTTCATGGGATGTGTTCTCCTATCATCACCATTATACTGTGTAAGTTTTATGTGAATCTGTGATCATGAAGTGTATTTTGTCTTACCAATTCTGTACCCTCCCTTTAACTTTATAAGAGACAAACTTTCATTCTAATAATGACAATTTAGACCAAGTTCTGCTGACCTCCCTCTTGCCTCCAAAGCAATTTAGCCCCCACCCCCCATACAAGCCCCTTTAGTACCACAAAGTTACCTTAATAGTCTCAATAACCAACACAGTATGAGTAAATTGAGTATACACCCACATATTAATGGGATACATAAATGTGGGAGAGCTGAAGTAATGACCTATAATGTGAGGTCATAAAAAGGTACAAAAAAGGACTATTTTTAATTCAGTCGAAAACTGTTCGTCCATTAGAGGTACAGGAGACCAAAACAGACATGTTAAAAGATTTAGGTATAATTATAAAGATAGACCAGGTACAAACACACCGTTAAAACTTTTCTGCCTGACATCCAGTATTTTTCCAGAAAAGAGTACAAATAAAATACCAATAAACAGTTTTGATCGCCGAGATTACTAAAACGATGACCGAATTTTTTTGGGATCTTTTAAAAGATCAAAAATAAAACAGAAAATACTTAAAAAAAATACTGTGGCTGTTTTTCACTGTTTTTCTCAAAAAGTGGGCACCGCATGGGACTGAAATTTTCACAGATGACTGTTACTGTATCTGTCTTGATATTTTTGCCCATGAATCTGTATTTCTTTGATAAAAACCAAAGTATGTGTATTATGATATTACCTTTAAATGTCAAGAAAGCGACACTTACCAGAAACAACTGAAGACGTAGCCCCTATCAGATCGCAGCTTGCAATGTCTACAGTACACCAGACTGTCCAATAACAACACGAGACACTAAACCACAATCTGTCGTGCAAGAAAAAGCAGCACAATTAAATTACTTTACGACATACATGTATAATAAGGATATCTTCCATTCCAATGGCCGCCAGCTTTTCAGGAAGTTTTCATATCGTTCATCTGGGAGATGCATGGGAGACCCCTTGATATATATTCGGTTTCGTTTATATTCATCGTCCGCAGCTGGCGTTTGAAATTCTTGTTTCTTGTGTCAAACAGGAAATAGTATGCCTAGACAACAACAATGGAGCAAAAGTTCAATCTCTTACTTCAGCAAAGTTAGCACATAGGCCCACATGATGTACATTGTAATTTGGGACTTGCTGCATGGTATAAAGGAAGTGACTTCTGTTTAAGTAATCAACTTGGAAAATTTCACATCAGCAAAACATTGTGGCTATTATCTGATTATGTGGATCAGCTTGCGGAAACACCAAATCAGAATCGTTCAAACTTTCGCACTTCTATTTTGTTCGTACTTCGCGTAAGGTCTCAACGTTTCGACTAGCCTGCTCTAGTCTAGGTCTCCTGATGATGACTAGAGCAGGCTTAATTTATTTCTGATGAAAAAAAGGAGGGCATTTGGATATCTTTTTCAAATTAATTTATTCACATGATTTACATTATTATCATTGTTTCTCCCTCTGTCCCAGTTCCAACATGTCTGTGTTTACACCTGATGCTACAACAAACTTATCGGATGCTGGGGTCATGACTGAGCTGGAAGGATCTGATTCATGTTGCGTTCACACTAGACCCTGATCGCATGTGGAGCAACAGAAGGTTAAGGTGCTTCAAATAATCTATGATCATTCAATAAGAATGTGGTATAGAAAAAATAAAAAGGAAACATGCATGTGTATTATTACAAAGTTTTAGCTATATCTGTAAACACCAGAGATGAAACTCAAAATTTCCCAAATATCCGGAAATCCTAAAAAAAAAAAAAATGCAAGCGCAACTACGGCCTGGCTGGCCGCAAAAATGACTGGAATGGTAGTTTTCTGGTTTTTCTGTTTTATTTTCCAGTTGGTTTATTTCGGTCTGCATTTTATGAAAAAATTTCTCTAACATATTTTATATGCTAAAAATCGTAGAACTACTGCAAAAAGCACCCAGAAATATGCAGATAAAAGCAAAAGAAAAGGCCACCTTTTCGGTCGTAAAGCGCCGAAACACCGTCCTACTGTAGCGTTAATCTTACACAGCGCATACGGGCAACAGAGCTCACTCAACGGCACACACATCTCGACCGCACAGTGACTACACAGCGACCACGCGGTGTATGTGCCGTGCACGATGCATGGTTTGTTTGTTATGGTCGGAATTATTAGACTTGTCTCGGTCCTTGCAATAATTTAGAAATTGTTTTTACGTACGCTGAGCGGGTTGTGATGGTCTGAATCAGTCGTGTGAGGGCGCACTACGAACAGCAATCAAACGTCTTGGATCAAGACTATGTACAAAATGGCTGACCATGCAGTATGGTGAACTCGTCGAAACGATGTCGAGTACGTACGTCTAATGTGGCAGGCGTTTTCACTGAATTATACCGGTAATAAAGGTTAACATTATGATAATTATTGAGTGTATTAATTATTTTGTTTATTCGTCTTGTAATTTCACTATTTCACCAGGCCAGGACGGAAAATCAATGAAAATCCTGAAAATGCGGGAAATACTTTTTTTCTGCCACGCTGATATCCGGAATTCCGGATAAATCCGGGAAAGTTTCATCTCTGAAACACACACATGTGGGCCAAGAATTTGGCTAACAGTGTAATGATATTTAAATCTTGGTGATCTTTTTAAATTTCACTTTCTAATTTGTGTTTTATCCAGATTTGTAGTTCCTTAAAGTTCTGCAACTAGTCCCCATTGGTTGTTAGTTGATGAATAATGAATAATTAATAAAGGAGTACACCAGTGAGTTCATGATTGGTTGCAAGTTGATGAATAATGAATAGTTAATTAAGAGGTTAATATGGAGTGCATTGATTGGTTGCAAGTTGATGAATAATGAATATTTAATTGAGAGGAGTTTATCAGGGAGTGTATTTATTGGTTGCAAGTTGATGAATAATGAATAATTAATTGAGAAGAGTTTATAAGGGAGTACATTTATTGGTTGTCAGGAGATGAATAATGAATATTTAATTGAGAGGAATTTAGCAGGGTGTCCATTTATTGGTTGCAAGTTGATGAATAATGAATATTGAATTAAGAGGATTTTAACAGGGAGTGCATTAATTGGTTGTCAGTTTATGAATAATGAATATTTAATTGAGAGAAGTTTAGTAGGGAGTCTATTTATTGGTTGCAAGTTGGTGAATAATGAATACAAGTAATAAACTGCTGCAAACTTTTCATCAGCCAAAATAATGTCCTGAAATTTATAAAATGCTTGGAGTTAGGAGGGCCTGACAGGTTGTGTGGGCCTGTGTGGGAAGTGTGCATTTCTTCCTTTGTTGCCCAGTCACAGTTTAGTTGCAATGGACAGTGGTGACCACTGAAGTATGAAATTCTTGCCAAATTCCATCTTTTGAAAAACAAAAATATTGCAAAACAACTTTAGCCAACAGTGAGTCATATATTTGAGCCATTATAAAGATTTGACGACAAGTTGCTTGTTTTGAAAGATTATGAAATAAACACGTTGGTACATTAGACCAAGTGTAGACCTTGTGAAATTTGAGCAACAAGGTTAAAGGTGATTAAAGTGTGTTCTGAACCTCTTTGTATTGTGAATAGTGGTTGAAATCTTAATTAAGATTGTAAAATTTGAAAAAATTGGTCTTTTGTGTCAAACATTGAAAATACAAAGCCATTCATTGGTTTATTTTATCTAATTCCTATGAACATGTATTCCGTCATATTGTGAAAAGAGAAAGCAAAGAATTTGTATTAAAATAATATGAATTGTGATTCATTTCATGAGCGAAGATTCAAGAAACAAGTGAAATATATATTTTTTTATAATATTTATCTTTGGGTCACCAAATGTCTTTGATTTGAGGTCTCCTGTGTGAATGGTAAATACTCATACCGTAATTTATTAAGATGTCCTGACAAGGCCATGTGACACACCGCATATGGGCCTTTTCGAAACGGAGGCTCAGGCTCCGGCTCTGTCATCCATATATGAAAATGTAGGTTGTGGGTTTTTTTTCATTGAAGCTGAAGCTCTGTTTTCCTTTCAAAACCAGAGAATCTACTTTCGAACTGTAGCCAAAAACCTCTATTTTGATACCCTGAGTATTTTAAAATACTGTGAGTATTTTTCACTGTTTTCTCAAAGTGGGCACCATTTGGGTTTGGGAATTTCACAGATGACTGTATCTTTCTTGATATTTTTGGCCCATGATGAATCTGCATTTCTTTGACAAAAACCAAAGTATGAAATTACATTTAAGCATTCCAGGTTCCAAGATACTCAGTATTGTCATAAACTAGAGTATGAGGAACAAGGGGTCACTCATTAGTCTTAGGGTGGTGAATTTTAATTTCATTTTTGGGTTGACCTTGTTACAATTTCAATGCCATTGCATGGGAACAACCTCGTAATTTGCATGCCCAGCTAAGCATGGCACTAAGAATAATAATGGAATAATTTTATGGTCCAGTTTGTTTTTAATTTCTAGGGAGTAGCAAAGTATCTGCAAATGATAGCAACTTGGCAATAGTGGAACCCGAACACAGAATTAGCAATTAGACTTGTTAACAATTTCTAAACCTTTTACCAGACATCAAGCAGGAAAAATCAGATAGAATGTACATTCACTGCAGCGTCACAGGCTTACAGCACAGAATTCAGAGAATCAGAGTATTACTAGGTCCTGTTTATGGGTCTATGTTCATAGTATACGGGTCTAACCTAATAGCTCAGCCCAAAGTGACATCATTCCAATTTCGCCGACCTTGGAGCGATGAAAACAAAGCAACAAGTTGTATGGGTTTTAAGACAAAAAGCTGGCAGAGGATTCTTTAATCTTACTAAACGGTACTTCAAAGAAGGATTATTTGTTAAGAGAAACTATGACTCGACAATAAAAGTTGTACAGAATATTCTGCTTTGCAGATTTCTGCTTCTTGACAAAAATATTTGGAAAAAAATTCTCGATGATGGACAGTAAGCGTGCGATTTGTCCGTAGCTTACGCCATCTACATGTTGGTTTTCATCGGTTGTCAAGTTCATGAGAATGAAAGTACCCGGATGTCCGCACTGATCTAGTATTGGGATGATCCTTGGTCTGTCAACACGGGGTTCCTGAGGTTTAGTGCACTCATCAGGTTAGCTGGTACCCATGGCAATAGATGAAAAGTCGTATTTAGGTGAGTAGAAGCTGGGTACCAGCTAACATGAGTGTACTAAACCTCAGGAATCCGTCAACACCTTGACAGACCAAGGGTTATAAATGTTAATTCATCCCAAAATTTATCCCAGTCAAGACTGTGGCTCCAGAGTCCATGGTCATATCATGGATGCTTTTCCTATCTCAATGGTACTCGCATGCGGATATGCATCATGTTCATGGAGTCCATGCGTGTACAATGTAAATCAAAACAATGGTTAAAGTTTCCGCGGCCAAAAGCCAACTTGTCCTAGTACTCCTATTTTCGCTTACTCACCAGCATCGATGACCCGATGTCGCTTCAGGATTCCTCGAACAATACACGGGCCATGTTACAACAATAAAATCAAACTTGTTTGATCGTATTTAGTTCACAAAATCGGAAACTATCGTATGAACATCGCACAGCACGAACAAGGAAGTGACTGCATTCCTGCTAGCGCTACTTTATCACAATAAACGGTCGTGACCTCGTTTCAAGGCTGAGTTCTTTAGTTTATATGACATGACAATGCGTGGTATGGAGGTTGTATGCACCATTGA
Source organism: Astropecten irregularis (assembly GCA_963971285.1). Lineage (NCBI taxonomy): Eukaryota > Metazoa > Echinodermata > Asteroidea > Paxillosida > Astropectinidae > Astropecten > Astropecten irregularis. The sequence goes on from OZ020263.1 coordinate 12,659,801, forward strand.
TGGGGAAATTTCATATACAGTAGCTGCTTAGCACAAAAAATCGCTAAGCATGACATTTCTGCCTTAATAAAAACAGTATTAACAACCAAATTTCCATGTGTTGTGTATCACTTGAAATTGTTATGGTGGTTTGTTTTATTGGGCAAGCCATTGTTGTGCTAAGCAATTTTTGTGCTAAGCATCTTTCTCTATGAAATTGGCCCCAGCATGCAAAGAATTTAGGGGAGATAGTGCCGAGATACACAAAAAAAATCCTGTCGAGTGGGCATTTGAAAGGAAATTATATAGAATGTCAATTTTTTTAGAAAGCAGAATTTTTTCGGATGAAGATTCAATTTTCAATACTGTCCATATCCACAAAAATTGGTGTCTCTTTGAGTGTTAATCACCGACAGAGGGCGGCAGATACTTCTCAAAGACTACCACTTTCTAGTGACTCGTATGTTTATTATGTACCCGTTATACCTTGAACACGTACGTTGCTGTGTTTGGTTGTACCATTCTTTGAGAGGGGGTTCATAAAAAACAACAAGCACACACAGGAAATTTCTTCTTATTTTATCTAATAAAATAATTCAAATATTTAGTAAATATCAATTCATAATATCAAACGTGTTGTGAAAATTAATTTCAGTGAAAACATTTCGATATCTTAATGAAAATTAGTTGTTGAATTTTCATGGATCCCTCTTTTTGAAATCGATCTGGCAAATGGCGGCTGCCGACGCTTCTTTGAAACGGAATACTACGCCTATTAATTACAAAAAATACAAAAACACCTGTTAGGACTGTGTGGAATTCCTCATCGAAACGGATGACTTATGTGGATTATTACGATACCTGATGATGTGATTGCTTGGAATGGAATATGTAACTGTTTATCAGCACAGCAAGAATACCAGGAATAGGAATTGATGACATAAATCACCTCGAAAAGGTAGGATTTTGCTTCTATTTTGCAATTGCAGTTCTACCCTTGCCTTTTCAGGCTTGTTTGTAACGAACACTGCACTTCCATTGCCAACCCGTGAGTTGTTGTGGGCTTGTGTTGCAATTGCATGTTGTGTGGAATCTAGAACATTGATTATAATAATCTTTTTAAAGGGAATTATCATAAATTCAGGGGTTAGTGTGCTTTAGTCCACACGGATTATATTCAGACATGGCTTTTTCAGTAAACTAACTCATCTAAAATGGGTTGACCAGTTGTGATATCCTCTTCAATTCGCAAGGTTAAATTTCTGGAAAGGGGGCAGGGCTTTCATTTTTGAGGGAAATTATGGGGGTCTGAAAAAACCTTGTGGACCAAAGCACAATAATTAACCCCTAAATTCAGCCTGTGGAAATTTCATGCCAATAATAACTAGCCTTATAATAGCTAGGCCCCTATCGGTGTTTAGATTTAAGATAAAAACAAAACCGGTTTTCCGAAAGACCTTTTATTCAAGTTGAATGTAAAACTGTTTGTCCCTTTTTAAGTTTCAGTTTTAGAAATTAGGCTTGGCCTATTACTAGTTTTATTTCATTTGTCATGGTCAAACCATCAAACCATCTGTGCGCATGCGCTGTTGACTTGAAGACCGGTTCTCCAAAGTCTCCCATTCATATTTGTTTTTCTGATGTCGAGACCTTCAAATTTGTATAAATGCATAGGCAGCACAACAAAAACTTAATTTGAAAATTGATTTACAGATATTATAGGCCCCCTACCCTTTAAATACATTTTCTTGCTGATCATCTCCTTCAATTTGCATTTTGCAATTTAATTTTCAAATCCAATATTGTTCTCCAATGGCTATTAAAAAAGAAAGATTTTATAAACTTGTAAGGTTTTTCCATTAAATGTCATTATTATTGCCGTGGACAGCATGCTTAATTGCTATGATTTTTACAAGCGAAGGAAGAAATTTAATTGCACTAGGTCAAACATATGCTAAAGGCTACTGCACTTTTTGCTTCGGAATTTCATCAAGGCTATGGCTATCGTTATATTTTCATTGGAAGAATTTAAGGCCACCAAAGGCCATTGTCAGATATGACTTTACGTGCTATAAAGTGGAATGCCAAACGAAAACCACTAGGCCTATGTACCCCACATTTTGCTATACCGAACGGCGAACATCATTCTTGGCTGATTGTGATTGGCTCCCAATTTTTGCATACAATACAAACCGAATAAACTCTTCAATTTTAAATCACTATATATAACAAAAGACCATTATAACAGACAATATCTATGGATCCAGGGGTCGATTTCACGAAGGATAGCCCATCGCAGGGGACCTATCCCACGTAGGGCTTCAATGCATCAAAAGTCCTACGATTGATAGTCAGTTACGATGAGTTTGGTGAAATGTTAGTTATAGCGGCTTTCCACTGTTTACAATTTTACATTATTGTAAAATGCATCTTTGTGTTAAGAAAAATTTAGTCTTACAAATTACATGTAAATCATGAAATTGGGTCTGCATGCCATACAGTTTGTGTTTTGAAAGTGGAATTTGGTGAACAATTTCAGTAAGCTTTGATTATGAACAAGTCAACCTAAATTTGTATTTTTGTATATGAGGAGCAGGAGCAAGTGTTTGTCAACTTTTCATTTCAGACCTTTAATTCCTTTGATCTTATTTGGCAAAAATTTAAATAAAAAATGTCGTTTGGCTGGGCAGTTTTTGTGGATTTTATATCATTAGAAATATTTGTAGAATAGCCAGATATGAATTTATTTTTCCAACACTTCCAAACTATAATATAGGGGCCTAATCACCCAGAAAAAAAAAGAATTATTTTACAAACATTTGTTGGGGGTTAATTAAGGTTGGTGAAAATTAATTCTTGTGTTTAATATCATAATTTACTTAAATACATTGTTGAAAACCATAAATGGCTTCAGTTGTTATTAATTTTACATACAATAGCATTCACATACATACATTTTAAAAATGCACTGGTTTAATACAGTACAGTGTATAAACTATAAATTAAATACAAGTGAAATTTAGCCCAGATTCGTAATTTGGCTATTAAAACTGACCTCAACTCTGCCATGTTCAAATTATACTCAGTTAAGTCTAAAGTACGCTTTATTCCCAGTAGCACTAGTAAAAAAATCATACACAGTTTTTTTTTTTCAAAAAGAAAACATCATGTACTTAACAGTTACATGCAGCCCAACTGAGTCATGTGGCAGTAATTCGGTTGTGTGAAGTGTTTTTGTTATGCTAATCTTGTTATTGTATGGACCAGAGCCCTACAGGCATGACAGGGTTGTGAATGTGAGCAGTTCATCCAACTCTCTTAATACACACAATTGATGCAGTGTTCATTGATTTCAGAAATACACAGTACGCCCACTGCTTACTACGTACACTTTTCACGTACATGTACACATGACATTAATTGTAATTTTACACACAGATTCTCACAATGTGGTTAAAAAAATTAATACAAAGTAATTTAATTAATTTTATACAGCACACTGATTCATTGCCACTGTATTAATAATTTGCATTTCCTTTCATTCTTCCATTTCTGGAAATACAACAACATAAAACATGACACACCCAATATATCTGACTAATCAAGCTTAATCATGTACATACATGTAATTGTTAAATACATTGTGTTGTGCTGCCCACCATATTTCTCTGATGACTAAATGTATTGATTTTCATAGGGTTTGATACTAAACCGTAGAGCAGTTTTGACAGCCTAGTTTTGTTCAAAGTTGAGGTTATGTTATAAATCTTGTATGAATTTGTAAACTGATACTAGTCAGGAATTTAGATTTTGAAGTGTAAACAACTAAACTTTACAACAGGTGTTTTTTGTTGTGGTTTCAATCATTTAATGAATGGGTTTACAAACAAATGGGCCTACTGTTAGTGTTAGAGGAAACAAGTTAACAATTTTTATTGACATGTAGGCTATTTCTCATAATGATACTGTATGACTGGCAATTTAGGCTTACTTTTTAAAAACATTTTCTGCAAAGTGTTCTTTAGAAGGTCCTTAAATTTCTTCAGAGATAACTAAATTCAATTTAGTAGTTAAAGTAGCTTTAATTTTAGAATGCGGAGACTTGGGAAGGCCTGATTTTGTATTCCCACTCGTACTAGACCAGAACAAAGGAAAAATACTTTATTGCCGAGGCGTTCACAAGAAGAAAGGAGTTAGATAAAAGGGAAAAGCTATGTCTAAATAAAAAGCACCCAAAACACGGATACATACAGTACTTGTATGTAATATTCTTTTACACCTACATTACTAGAATTAGAAAGTAGAAGTGAGTTGAGTAGAGTCTGCCATAATATTCCAGAATAAATGTCAACTTGCTTAAAACATACATTTAATTCTAAATCAAGTCATAGGCCCGCCTACCCTTTTTAAATACACATGATTTAAAGCTCATTTATAAAGCTCTGTAAAACTGCTTGAGGATATTAATACTTCATAATTTGCCAAGCAAAGTTAATGTTATTGAATGTTTACATGCACACATTGCACATACTTCACATAATGCACACAGCTGTACTCACACCCTGTTACGCTTCACATCTGTATCAACTTTACCATACACGTACACAAACACCATGGCAACCAGGTTCTGCACTTTATTATTGTCAAGCCTGAGTGACGAAAGGTCAAAAGGGTGCTACAAGCGCACCATTCCTAGTGAACACAATGGCTTATCTGTCTTTCAATTCAATATTAGTTTCATTGTTGAGTCAAGTACTGCATACAATCATACATTGGTAGAATTGCTAGTAGAAGTGGTTAAATATAAACAGGATATTGTTAAATTGGAAACTTTATTTATTGGATGATGTGCTACGTGTATAAATGCATATAAGAAAACCAAACTAAATTTGTTTACACTGGCATATAATTACAGGATCGTGAATGGGTTTAAAATAACCTGGGTTTTAATAGTTTTACCTCCAAAAGTCCAATATGTTGTTGTATGCATTTAACGTAGACTCAAAGAGTTTTTAGATGCATGTGTACAGACATGTACATATTTATACATGCACGTACAAATAGATAGATAGGTTGTTTAAATCACAAGATATTTTCCACCCTGTGACCATCAATAGACCACCACAGGCATCTTTCTTTAGAAACTCATTTTTGAAGGAGAGTTTACAGAGGTTTACACAATCGTCTGTTAAGCCTCAAACTGGTACATGTACAGCTCAGGCTGAGCTGTCAGGCAGATAATGGGTTTATAACATTCATCCTTCTTAAAGTAAGAAGGATACAAGGTCAATCTTCTGTGAGCCTATCCAATAATTCTTCCTGGTGGATCATGATTTCCTTTTACCTGTAGATTCGTCTTTGACAAACGCTGTCGCCATACATGTACGTTGATCATTTGTTGCACAGTTAGCCTATATACATGTACATATGTAGGTCTGAGTACCTATGTGCAGTAAACCTTTCTGCCAGTTTAGTACATGTAAGAAGTACATCAAAATGTCAAACTTCAGTCTTTAGGCTGTGAACGTAACACATGTCGTCAACATTATGGATGCATCACACATTTGTCCATGAATGTTAAAAATATAAATCCTGAAAACAACTTTTTGATTTCCCCGAACTCTTGTGCCCACATAAAAATTGATACACATCAGCTGTAACTATTGCCTGCATATTGTGCAAATTTGTTTGACATCTGGTTAGGCCAAAAAAAAACCATTTTGCATGCACCCACCCTTCGGCAAACATTTCGCCAACACCATGTCAGCTGTAAATCAGTTTGGAAAAAAAAAACCAAAAAATATGCTTGCTTAAATAAATCCCTCAGAAAGTGTTTGAAAGAAATACTACATAGTAATATAACATCGTACGACCTATGTACAGGACTACAGTGTATGTTTATCTTGAACCCAAGTCATAAATTTTTAATCTGGCAGCAGATTTGCACTATTGCACTCTGTCTTCTATGCATGGGTTCAAAGGTTTCTGTTAGACGAATGGGTTGACATGTTAGTGAAAGTCACTCTATCTAGAGTTTCACATGTATGAACATGAAATATTATGACCCCTTGGTCGTGAACCATACCCTTGTGGGTGTGTTTAGAGAAAACCCTTATAGCAAGTTGAAACACTGTACTGAGTTACTGACTGTAGGCCTTTAGTATAGATGGCATACAACCTGACGACAGAAGTTGCATAATTTCACCTTCTTGGAGTCTAAAGTTTAACCTGGGTCAATTTCACCAAACTCATCGTAACTTGCTATCAATCGCAGGACTTGTGATGTTAATACAATTGCAGCCCTATGAAGGATAGGCCTCCTATGATGGGTTGTCCTTCGTAAATCGAGTTACAACCGATCGCAGGACTACATAAAATCGAGCCTTTGGCTTTTAAAACATGTAGGCCTTTACTCCACCTACCTACCTACTGTACCTGCAAGAGGTTTCCAAATCAAGAGTCCAGTTAATTGGTACTTTGGGAATTAAGGCCGTTTTTCCTCAAAACATTTTGATAAAATCATGGGGTCAATTTCACCAAACAGATCTCATCGTAACTTTCTACTAATCGTAGGACTTATGATGCATTGCAGCCCTACATAGGAAAGGCCCCCTACGGTGGGTTATCCTTCGTTATCCTCTAGTTACGATCGATCATAGGGCTTCGTGCCTTCGTGAAATCGACCCTCCCCCCTGATTATGCATTTCTTTATAGAGATTTATAACAAAAAATGGTAAAGATTGTGGAACTACGTGTCGTTTTGTCTTTTTTTCCTGGTTTGCTCTTGGAATTGATGATAATTTTGTTGAGATTTTTGTCATGAAGATTTGATTCATTGTACGTTTTCTTTTTTTTGCTCGTTTTCTGTCTAGGCAGTCATGCCGGTGTCCAGTCTGGTATCTCAGGGGACCGTCAAGGTATCCCTGAGTGATGTACTAGAGGTGAGGAGTGGTCCTCTCAATGAGGAGGAGTTATGGAGTGTACTATGCCAAGGAGCCAAAGGTCTCCAAGATGTCTTCATGAAAGGTAGGAGATGGTTGTGATGATCACATGAGCAGGGGCCAATTTCATAGAGCTGCTTAAGCACCAAAATTTGCTTAAGCACCAAAAATCTTGGTATTAATAAAATCAGTATGCCAGCCAAAACTCTTGTGAATGTTATGGTCAGCAAACAATGACCGAATATAAATCAAAAGCAGTAAACATGACATGAACATTTGGTTGGTCATCTTGTTTGGTGAAGAAAGACTTTTCATGCTTTCAAGCAAATTTTTGGCTTAAGCAGCTGTATGAAATTGGCACAGTTCAGTGGTCCATTTCACAAAGCACTAAGAATCTTAGATCAATCTTATTATTTTATATTTGAATCAATGTTATCTGGTTTAAATATTGTTTCATAGGCAAAGTGTATGTCACAATAAGGATCACTAGGCCTATAAGGCTTTTCACACTATCCAAAACCCTGATATTTATTTTCAACCATTTTCATACTTGAACATTTTCAACCCTGAGCCACCCCGAGTAGAACGGCCGAGCCGGATCGAAATCAACCCTGGTAGGGAGCAGTGTTGAAAATCAACTGTTTAACAACTGTTTAACATACATTTATTCTGTGAATTATTCGATATATGCCCTAGTACCAATTTACATGTAAATATTGGATGGATACAATGTATGCACACTGTATAATTATTAGACAGGTTGTCTGTATGATCACAATACATATTTATGAACAGTAATGCAATTTTCACATGACAGTTTTTGGTGTATAAATCTGCATTTGGTTGAGCTACAAGCCTTGAATTTAACGGAGGTCACGGCCTTCATTGCCCTGGTTCTTGGCCTTTGTGCCCCCTTCAAATGTTTCCATAGACATTATGATTTTCCAATGGAAGTGCCCCTTGCAATGGAAAATTGGCCTTGCCCTTTTGAGAACCAAATTCAAGGCCTGGAGCTATATGACGTATGGCAGGATTTGTGCATAATTTTATAACCTTTGTTTTTGTTTTTTCCTCGTTTATTTTCGTTTCCCTATATACACAGGAGAGGCTATTGTTCAAGGCATGCCCCGCTTTGTCCTCTGCCCGTACACCCTTCATTTTACGCCAAACGGGCGTGTCACGTTTGCCGAGACCATAGACCCCACCCTTCCCGACATCCAGAACTTCCTGCCTCCCGAGATACTGAGCGGTCATGTTAATATCTCGGACGTGGCTGTGGAAAAGGTTTGTGCTGACCGTAGAGAAGCCAGACTGCAACTAATTTTTCCTTTTTTCCAATTTTAAAATTTCTGATGTTGAGTCATTGAAAGGGGAGCAAAGGAAATTGACTGGATTTCTGGAGGTCTCTGGTTGGAATCCCTCTCCAGTCAATTTTCACCATGTTCATTGACACAATACAAAGGAAAGGGTTGTTCATTGCGGTGGTAAACAGATAAGAAGAAAGGTGATCAAAGTCACGCGATGTCGTGTTGTTGGTAGTGACGTTTCGGCTGCTGGAACTTCTAGCCTTCATCAGGCAACTGAAGAAAATGCTGCGGTATCCGTTGTATCCTGTGGGGCGGGATTCGGGTTCACTATGTTTATTGACTTTCAAAAGAATCCAGTCAGTTTCCCTTGTGGTTTATTCAATAATTTTTTGGCATCAGTTTGCCAGGTTTTTGGTATCGCCATGCAAGTTCCTTCAACTCTAAATCCCTATTTCACCTCCTTGCCACAAAATTGTGATGGTTTTTACAATGAAATGAATCTTTCATCTCTTATCACCATTTCTGATGTGGTTTTATACACATGACATTTTCAGTCTTCATAATGTCATAGAATTGCATAGCAACGCTTCGTTAATCAGCTGTACGATTGATTTTTTTCCTGGTCCAGATGTTGGTGTTTTCACTCGGTATGACGTTATTCTGGGCCTCGGAGTTTTCCACGCCAGCTGGGAGCACGCCTACCCTGACTCACGACCTCAACTCCATTCTCCTCTCCATGACCAACATCAACGCCGCCTCCCGGGTCGCTCTCATTCACATTCTAGAGGTACGTTTATACACGAAGCTCTGTTGGCAGGATTATGTAGGTCCGCAAACTTTACCAGAAGTTGATTTCACGAAGCCCTACAAGCGATCGTAACTTGTTTTATGATGGATAACCAATCGTAGGGTGCCTATCCTGCAATGCATCGTAAGTCCAACGATTGATAGTAAGTTACGATGAGTTTGGGGAAATCGACCCCAGGCACTAGACAGCCCCGCCTGTGATTGTGGCCACAAAGATCAGACAGTTCAACGTATTGTGAACAACTGCCACATCATGCGGCGCTTCAGTTGAGGTTTCAGTCGGCTTGCAGGACAATTAAGGATGCTCTTGTCTTGGCTGTCTCAGGGGTCCAAATTAACTTCAGACTCTTGGTGGCCTGCAGGGCCAATGGACAGTGCACTGCACTGGCATTGTTCCTCAAAATCAGTGGCCCAATAATTTTTTTTGGTGGCTCCTGGCCAGCGGACCACTGTTAATTTTGACCCAGCTGTCTTCCCTAGACTTGTCCCTTTTAGACTGAATATACTTCATATAACAGAAGAAGAAGGCCATGAACTCGAGACAGATTCTGATAACCTAAGCAGCTCTTTCAAAATCGGTCCCTAGTTCTTCTTTCTTCGATCCTTGCTTGAGATGTGTGCTGTGATTTCTTGATTTTTTTCTTGCAGGCGTGTGCACTTCACACTCGTCGGACGCGTTCGATTCTGCCGTACGCTCATCATCTGATGAAGCTTAGCCGAATCGTCATGGGCAGCGTGCACGAGGTATGGGAATTGAAGATTGCTTCCATGTCCACATTTATATAACCTCCGTCTTTCAAAGACAAATTGACTGGAGCTGGGATCGAACCTGTGACCCTCAGAATGAAGTAGCGCACTCGACAAGCTGAGATAGCCCTATGTTGGCGGTGTCCCAAATAGTCAGTTGTCCTTGTTCGTTTGCCGGTCAGAAGCCATGAAACCACTCACGTACCGCTAAATAGTGTCTAGCTCAAACTGGCAATGATTTTAATTTCTGCGGTTCATGGAATTAATAATAATCGTCAAAACAAAAGATTGACGCACTAGACCACACCCAGATGCTCAGAGTGGACAACGCATTTCCACAAAATCTGCCACGTTTTAAAAATTCTTAAATTCTACATATAGGTCCTTGCTTGCCCTTATCTCATGACTAAAACTAACAACCTCATTCTCATTGCATTACATTTATAGCTGGATAAGCTTGTCCATCCGTACAGCCCTGGGGATGAGGTTGATGCCGATCTAAACAGCAGCAACCCAATCTCTCTTGAAAATGGTGTCCGGTTGGATCCGAGCCGGAACTCAGGTATGTCAACGCCTAAAAAACAAACCCCAGAGCATTTCTTCGGATGCGGATAAGAATTTTTTAATCTTGGAGACCTGTTTAGAAAACATAAGTCAATGGAAAATGTGCACTGTATACATATTGAGAGCTGTGTATTAATTTATATTTGTTGACTCACGTATTGCACATTTACATGTAAGCTTTGGCAAAGCAAAATGCTTGGATGACTGTTTTGTGTTTGTGTGCAGTGTTGGCACCATTGTTATGTAATTAATTTCACTAGAAAAACCTTTGTATTTGCTGTTTTCACCACAAACTAATCAAAATCTGTTGATGTTTGGCTATAAAGTGGTGGCGTTTTTTACTAACCGTCAATCTTGGCTTTCTCTACTTATCTATTAACCGTTCCCGATCTGTTTCTTTATTTCTCTTGGGCACCCTTGTATTCTCAGATTCTTTCTTCGCTCTTCCCTACCTGTCCTATCAAGATGTGCGGCCTTTCTATCAAAACTTTCCTCCTCCTTATCGCTTTGATGACTTCCAGCCGTGCCCTTGCAGCTATCCTGCATTGTGTCCGTGTAAGTTTGAACTAACAGTGCCACGTCAGAGGTACGGTAACACACCTGTGGCTATTCTGTTTAATAATAACAGGTTTATACTTGTTTTATAGTTCAGGGTACACAGCCTGTAGATTGATAAGCAAGTCCTAACCTCCCTATTAAGCAATTCTAAACTCCTGACTCCTCCACAGACCCACACCGTTCAATAAACTCTTTGGTACATTTGTGTTAGTTGTGAAACCTTGTTCCCAAAAGCCAATGCAACTTGCATTTTACCTTTTCTCCAAGCAAACGTTCAGTATTGCATAATCTGAATTTTCTCCTTCAGTGTGTCATAATTACTGTTGTCTATTGAACTTTTTAATGCTAGTTTCACTTGCAATCATTGTTCATTTGGTCTAAGTTTCTGCTACTTTCTTCGGTTTCGTAGCTCAATGCTTAGACTTAACTTTGGCCCTCAAGCCCCCTATGATATCTGCTACATTTCTGTGTACTTGTCCTAGAATACAATAGATTTAGATTGTGGCAGGTTTTATAGGTAGTTAGGAACGATGTCCAATTGTAGAAGTACTGTAGAAGTAATATTAAATCTCGCTGTTGGCTACACAAATATTAACTGCTGACCAGCTATTCTTGCCTACAAGGTTATTAAAAGAAATACGGTATTATTCTTCCTTTTGTCTGTCATATTGAAATTCACTGACACATATTGGATGCGTTTCTTCTTGAGAATCATCTGTGAATATTTGATGTGAAATCCTTACAGGGCGCTTGAGTCCCAGCAAAAGGCCTGGCCATCACCAGAATTTCAACAACAATGCAACCTCTAACAAGCGCCCTCGCTCAGCCAAGGACGGCCGTCACCACCACCACCATCATGACGTCCCCGACGGGAGTAGCCACCACGGTCGATCGCGGTCTCTGCAACGCGAACCCGGCGCCTCGGTCCGAGCGCATCACGCTTCCAATCTCAGCACAAGCACGGTTGACTCGCGGGACAGCTATGACGATGTCAGGGGACTCCGAGAGTCCCGTCTGCCGCACCGCATTCAGCGAACGACGGGGGTTGAAGAGACGGGCCGGTCTTATCACCTGTCGGACATTTTCACTCCGTCGATGGCCTCCAGGGAGAGGTCCGGATCGAGGGAGAGGTCAAGAGAGCGGTCGAGGGAGAGGTCTACCCCAGAGCGAGCCAGTCGCAAGTCCCGATCGCCGCCCTCTAGGGAGAGCCGTCGTTCTCAGACGAGTACGGTCTACGACAGACTTTACGAGAGGCGGGATCGCCTGCGACTCCTCAGGGAGCAGCTCGGCATCCGGCATCAGGATTTAGACATCCGCAGACCGCTTCTGGGTTACCACAGTGATGACGGGACAGTCAGTGATGAGGGCAGTGAGGTCATGGAAAGCTTGAGGCCAAAGGTCAATGCAAGATCACTCAAGTCGTTGACCTCAATGGAATCGGCCCAGGAAGGTCAGTTTCATTTCATTGGAGAAAATGTTTAATAACAATAACCATTTTAATAATAGTGTTGAATAATCTTTGACTGTGGCTACATTTCTTTCAATCTTTCCATCTCTCGTTGCATTTCAGGGAGTTACTACCCTGATCAACAGCACTACGGCTCCCAGGACTCCCTCTCCACTGACCAAGCCGGATCCCGTCGCCACCCCAACCACAAACCAGAACCCTACGGCAAGGAATGCCACCAGCCCGTCGCGGCGCCGCCTCCCCCTACGTCCAAGCCCACGTCACTCCGCAGAAGTGAGGGCGCCCCCAGGCAACAGCAGCAGCAGCGTGATAGGTCAGGGGACAGGGTACCAGTTAACGGCCATGCCCCGCACACGCACAATGGTGCCAGGGCACCAGCTGCCGGCAAGAGGAAACTCAAGGTGCATATTTTTACATTTTATTTTTATTATTTTTAAAAATAATTATTGGTATTATTCTATTTGTTGCAATTCCTTTTTTACTTGACATCTGTGAAATATTATTCTTTTTCCAGAAATTCTTCGGTCCGGAGTTTGTGGTTATGAGCAGCACGGCCAACGAGTCGTTAGATATGTCCCCTTCCATATTGGTGAGTAAAATGATTTCAAATTAATCCAGTCAGTTTCCCTTGTGGTTATTTGATGAATCTCAAGAGCTACAGCAATTTATTTCCATTCTTATCACAGGGCAACCCTGTAATGTGGATTCATGTGCTTTTTAAGTCCATATTTTTCAAAAGTTATGAAATTGAGGACTTGGTCCAAACATTCATCCCCAACTTGATATTAGCGTTCATATTTTGATTTTCTTTCGTCTTCAGTGTAAATCCGGTAAAATACCTCCCGACCGCAAAAAGGTCACCGTGGTGCTACTGAATGGCCGACGCCTCGACCTCATGTGCGACCTCGGGACCAAAGGTCAGGAGATGTTTGACATCGTGACCTCGCACATTGGCCTGAGCGAAAAAGTCTATTTCGGGCTGGCCTACATTAAAGGTAGGGTGGTAGTTCAGCGACCTATTTAGTTTTGTTTTTATGAAAAATTTAATTTGTAATCTATCAAAGGAATTTTCTTAAAGTAATGGCGAATGTTGAATCTCTTTCAGACGGAGAATACTTCTTCCTGGACGCTGACGTCAAGCTCTTGAAGGTGGGTCCAGAATCCTGGCGGGAAGAGGTCAAGAAGGGGTCGAAGAAGGTTGTCGCCAGGGACAAGTTCACGCTGTTTTTCCGCATCAAGTTCTACCTCGAAAACACCGGCATGTTAAAGTGAGTGGAGAGCTTGGTAACCCTCCGACTAGTGACACAATTTTGTGACGGTGTCCGTGTCCCTACCTCAAACTTGCTGATAATAAATGTTGAGTGTTTAACGTCGTCAATTTTCTTTTTTGCTAAAAAGGGAGCAACTCACCCGCCACCAGTACTACTTGCAGCTGCGTAGGGATATCCTAGAGGAGAGGACAAGGTGTGATGAGAAGGCTGCCTTGCAGCTGGCCTCCTTAGCACTCCAAGCCGAGATGGGCGACTACCAGCCCGAGACCATGGGACGGAACTACTTTCTGCCCGAGCACTACATTCCCTCCGGGATTATCGATACGCTGAGTGTGCCGAGGATCCGGCAGACGCTTCCGCCTGTTCATGCGAACCATTCCGGGATGACCGAACTTCAGGCCGAAATGGAGTTCCTTATGGTGAGTTTGATTTCCCTACAATACTGTCGTTGAAATCTGTCAGAAAATTCGGTGAAAATGAAAAGCTAATAACACTTTTCTTTTTATCCGTCGCAGGAGGCTAGGAAACTCCAGGAGTACGGTATTCATTTCCACCGGGCATCCCGCAGCAAGAAGGACCCCAGCGCTTCCATCTGGCTGGGCATCAGCACAAGGGGTGTCATCGTCTACGAGAAGCGCCACGGTATCCGGCAGCAGATCCACGCCCACCCTTGGCACCTGACCAAGAAGATCGCCTTCAACGTGAGCCACAAATTCGCAATTTCTTTCAAATTCAGCCCTGATGAATTGTGTTTTTGCATTACTTGGAAACTGTTTCTCAATCAACCAGGACATTTTTGTCCCAATTTGGGAGAAAAAAATTATGAATTTGTTGTTTGTTTTGTTTTGCAGAGGAAGAAGTTTTCAGTCGAAGCAAATGATGGAACCAGCAGCAAATACATACATTACACGGAAAACTACAAAAAGTAAGACTATTCGTATTGACGTCGTATTTTCTAATTCACTCTTGTTGTGGAAATATCATCATTGTTCTCTAACTACAGTGTCAAATTTTATGAATTTTTTGATGATTTTTTAACATTTTCTGTGTTTGTTTTTTGCCACTAGGGGGCGCTATATGCTCCAGCTCTGCCAGTCCCAGCACAAGTTTCAGATGGCCATGCGTCTGAAGGCGAACACGTCACGCAAGTTTGGTCAAGGTAAAACGAAAAGCCTTGTTGTTGTACATTCTCACATATTCAAAATTCAAAATCAAATTAGGAAATAATGACAAGAAAAATTTGAAATTTGAACTACCCTCATTAGCCCAGTGAAAGAGTAAAATATAGTAGATTTGTTTCTGAAATAATTTTTTTTTTCCAAGGAATTTAAATTGCCCAATAAACCATAAGGGATATTAACATTTGTAGGCATTGATAAGAGCTTAATAGGAGAATTGAGAAACCTGAGTGATGTAGGATTTGAACCCGGGACCTCCAGAATAATTCATTGGTGCTCCACCAAGAGCTACTCCATAGAATCCTGTCACAATTTTCTCTCGTTGGTTATATGTTTTTGCATTTAGATTTCCCGATGGATGGAGAGTCCTTCACCGACTCCATGCACTTCCCTGGTTACTATGACTACCACGAAGAGCTGGATTTCTCAGATGATGATGACGATGACAATGGCAGTGTGCAGGACTCGGTTCCTGAAAGCCTGTTCCTCCAAGCTCAAGACGACAACAACGGCATGCAGTATGGAGGACACTACGAGGACATCCCTGGAGGGAACAGGAATCGATCGCCCGATAGAAGCCGGGAAAGGAGTAGGGATCCACCCATCTATCAGAACCAACCAGCCTACCCTAGCAGGCCGACAGAGAGGGGAAGAGGGTCATCCAAGGAGGGTCAGAACGAGGGCAGCGTGAAGCCTTACAAAGACTACCACAGCAAAGAGACAATCCCCTACGATGAGCTGCAAATCGAGAGGTCCTCCAGCAAGGCATCCCGCCGCTCCTCCGAGACTCGCAACAGCCGGCTGGAGCGGCAGAACCAGCACTTGAGCTTCCACAGTGGAAGCTCCAACGGCAATGATTCCCACAACAAAGAGAACGGCCGAGGCCCAAGCATTAAGTCCCAACCTCTCACACATGACTCGGGACGGCAGACTCCTCGCTCCAGGGCCCGCACGCCCGAGCCCAGATCCCCAATACCAACGCCCAACCGTAAAGTCTACGAAGACGAGCATCACTATGCAACCGTGGCTGACATCAAGGCACAAAGGCAGCAGCTCTCCGATGAAGATGACAGTGTGAACGGACGGGAAATCCTGGGTCTGGATGAGGTCGATGCACCCTTTGTAGTTGGTAAGTTAAATTACTTCAGATTTAACGTAGCCTCTGAGAAAGACACCACCTGCAGGATCGAAACCTCAGACTCTGCTAACTCCAAGCATTCTATACACTTTAGGTCATTATTTTGGTTAATGAGCAGTTTGCAGCAGTTCAGTACTTGTATTTTTGATATTTGATTCATACATTATAATTGAGTCAGTATTTCTTTAACCTAAACATTTTTGAGAATTGAAACCTTTTATGTACCGTTGTCCAACCCACACATTACTGACTAGGCCTGTGCGATTAACTCGATTAATCGATTAATCGCGATTACATTCCTGTGTCGATTACTCGATTAGTAAATTCTGAACTACTCGATTAATCGTGCCAGCGCGATTAGTGCCTTCGAGTTGCGATTAATTCCATAAGTTACTACTATTCTCATTCGATCAATAGCCATATGCCGTGTTTGTTGCATGGAGCAGCTGCATAGACTTGATGACAAGTCGTTAGACATTCGTGTTTTGTCCATCCGTCCGTCAATATCATGCATCGTTCGTATAGTGAGGCAACGTAATCTTGATTCAGTAGGGGTCGAGGGTGTTTATGTACCGCGGTCGCGTCCCCGCATGTTGGACATTATGCAGGACGTACACAGTGTAATGTGAACACGCACACCGTACCCCTGGTGTAGCGATACAATTACCGACTTATATAATATCAAGTCTGCCTGCTGCACGTGCACCGGATGCCCGCCCAATTGTGACAGCACCATGACAACATTTTGAGATTACACTGTAATTGGCCAGTAGCCCTTCTAATAATACTGCCTTATATGGTCAACGTGGATGAGGCATGAATGAGGGCTATACCATTTCGCTGTTTATTGAGGTACATTTAGTTATGTTGCATTTTCAATAAATACTATTTATCTCACTTAGTAATAAAACGAAAGGTTGCCGGGACTTGTCGCACACATGAGTTTTTGGATACATACAGTTTAAACGTGTCGGGGTGAATATTTATTCAAGCCTGACAGCTGACAGCGAAGTTTTTCTCATTCTTAGGCCCACGTGTTTACAATGGATTCGGCTACCATGGCCGGCCAGCGAGGCTTGGCGCATGGCGCGATGGCATTCAACTACTCGAGCATAGACGCTACTCGATTATACGATTACTGTACTGGACTACTGTACCCGTATCGTATGATAATCGTGAAGTGAACATGTGGAATAATCGTGAAATGTAAAATAATCGCGATGTGTTCAGTAATCGTGAGCTGTGTAATAATCGTGTTCACTGTTCAGTAATCGTGAACTGTATAATAATCGTGTTCACTGTTCAGCCTACATGGGGTGTACAATGTGTCATCGTGTACATGTACTATCGTTGGAATTGGGTGTACGTACGTGAGACAGTAACTGCATGCCTTGTCGGCCTGCACTCCGCGAAATTACCCTACTTTACTGAAGGCATACCAATAATTATGGACGATATTAGCTTCACGAATTTTGCATTATACCTTATCAGAACAAAAATGGCATTGCTCAATGCCTCAGAAATCGGAACTGATCGATGTTGAAACTTGTAAGAATCAATGTATTACGCTAGTGCAGTTTACTGCAGTGCCGCTATGATGAAAACAAGGTACATGCTGCTTGTATAGTCACTTCCGGGTAATCGCGATTAATCGATTAATCGCGATTATTTCCTCCGCGATTAATCGATTAGTGAAAAGCACTAATCGCCCAGGCCTATTACTGACAACATCCCAAAATATTCACTGTTTTTTCCTTTCAGACGCCAGTATTCGGACCCATGAGCGCACCCGCCACACCACGCTGGCCGACCGCACCGAGGTCATCAGCGAGACACTCCAAGAGCGACTCAACGACCTCTCCCCTCCGGGACAACCCGAAAGGGACATCACCATCATCACCCTCAAGAAGGATGCCCAGCACGGATTAGGTATGCAGTCATGTATATAAGACCGAGGACAAAAGGATAACAATGAAACCATTGTTGTCCTCAGCCGACTTCTTTTGTTCTTCTAAGTTGTCCTCTGACATCGTGTACAAGACCGAGGACAAGAAGACAAGAAGACCCACTTCTTTTGTTCTTTTATTAGTTGTCCTCGGACATATACAAATGTGTGATTAGTCTATGGGAGCAAAATAAAAGACAGTAGAAAAAGAACAATAGAAAAGACAATGCATTGTCCTTGGTCAGCTTGTGAAACAATGTTTCTATTGGATGGGGTGAAGTTCATTGTTCTTATTTTTCAATACAAATAAGCCTTTAGCCTTTGAGAAAGATCCTCCTAGGATCGAAATGCGTCAGGCCCAAGCATTCTTATTTTTTGTTATCAATTTCCCAGGTGTGACCGTCGTCGGTGGAGAGAATTCCCGTGATCTGGACCTGGGGGTCTTTGTCCAGTCGGTCATCCCTGGAGGACCAGCGGACGTCGACGGCCGGCTGCAGCCCGGGGATCGCATCATCTCCATCAACGGTCGGAGCCTGGAAGGCGTCAGCCATCGCATGGCCATTGGCATCCTGAACGACGCGCCGGCAACTGTGCAGCTCATCGTGTCCCAGACCAAGTCCTCAAGTCCTGGTAAAAAAAAAGAAGAGATTTTTGTTGGTCCTGTTTTGTGGCACAATCGGGTTGAAGCAATATGTGACTCTTTATGGTAGTTTTAAAGTGACAAGTGTTTCCTGTGGTAACACGTGTCACATGGTGTGACATGTATGAGTTCTCTTGACTGACTTGTTTGAAATTTTTGAGAACACAGTCTTGTTTCATTTGCTAAAAACTGGTGTTCGCAGATGAAGATGTTGTAGAACAAGCCAGTGAAGTTCAAGCTGATGTCAGGAATTTCTTGTGAAAGGAATTCTCAGTTTTTAAGCAGGAAATTGTCTCCTTTTTTTTGCAGATTCTAAGCAGAGACTTCAGGTTCCCATGGAAGTGAATGAAGTCATTACACCGACCAAGTCCGCCCAATCGCACGCACAGGCGCCGCTTAAACTGGAGCCCAACTCCCAGCCCAACACGCCGGCAACGCAGAAACGGAAGCACACGCCGCCTAGGAAACCACAGCGTCGGCCGCAGAGCTTCGGGTCCAATTACAGCCTAGCGTTGTCGGACGGCAGCGACGGAAGTGCCACGCAGATGACTCCGAAGTCCGTCCGCGCCCGCAAGCTCCTTGCGGCGGACAGTGCACGTCCACCCCAGTCACCCAAGTCAAAACCGAGCCCCCGCGTCGATCAAAACCGGTCGGCTGCCCAGGAGGAAGGTCGCGCTTCCGCTGCTGACCAGAGTGACATCCATTTCAGCTCGGATGAAGAAGGGAGTGTGCCAACCCCGCAGAGCTCAGATCTTGAGGACCTGTTTCCGGACGAACAGCCTAAGCCCAGTCTGATCAGTAGCAGATCGCTGGCAAACTCAGCTGCCTCGCCCCTTAGTGATCTCTTCACCTCGCCCGCGGAGGTGCTTGATTCTGCCGTCGAGAACACAGACACCATGACCAGAACAGAGGCTGAGGAAGACAACGAACTGATCAGCGAGGACAAACTTCATGATAAAGAGGTCAGCGGTCACATCGAGTTGAAGCTGGGAGATACCTACAAGGTGCAGCTGCAGAAAACCAATCACAGCCTGGGGATCAGTGTCACGGTGAGTACCAATGAAAACAAGATTCATGAAGCTTTGGACATTGTGCTATCATTGAACCCTTTGAACCCTATCGGATACCAACTAAATAGTAGATCTGTCTGTATGGTACCCACTTTTGGCTGGTACCCTACTACTTTTAGCCGGTGTCTTGTGTTTAATAGCGGAACATCTCTGTAATATCGTTGACTGTTCTCAATTTATTTCAGGGTGGTGTCAACACCAGTGTAAAGCACGGAGGCATCTACATTAAATCCATGGTTCCCGGTGGTGCTGCTGCTGCAAATGGAATGATACAAGTCGGTGGGTACCAGTTTTGTTTCTTGCTAACAGAAATAACCCTTTATATGATAATCACCATTCAAGGTACAGCCACATCTTAGCTATGTTTAAATTTTGGGCGACCTTTAGTTTGGGCAAGATTGAGGCTTCTTTAGGCCGTATTATGGTTTGGGCTCCATTTCACTTTTTGTACATGCAATTTGTCTGCGCAGAATTGGCTACATTTGAATTGTGTTTCTGTTCCGGTTTGTAGCCCCAAAGTTGATGTCCAATGTAGTGCCCTCGCTTGACCAGTAAACAAACAAATTCATTTCCACAGGTGACCGTGTCCTGAAGGTCAATTTGGAGTCCCTGGACGGAGTGACCCATCGTCAGGCCGTGGAGGCGCTGCGCCGAGCCCCCGAGCACAGCCTCTTGGTCATCGAGCGCGGCATCCCACCGTCCAAGGCCAGCAACCTTCCCCCGACACCAGCCCCTTCCCCGCAGGTGGTCCTGGGAGACAACGGCGAAGCAATGGTCATGTCCAGTGCAAGGCAACAGGCGCTGCATGCTGAAACGCCCTCTAGTGTCCAGGCAGAGCCAGGTAGGGAGGAATTTTGTTTGGTTTATTTGCTTTAAGTTTTTTGCTTTCCCGATTACTTATTTTTAAAAATCTCAACTGACATAGAATTATTTAATTCAAATCAAAGTAATGTTTTGCTCACAGGTGATCGACCTAGCAGCGCTACATCAGTCACCGACGCAGAACGACAGACACCAGTAGAGGGAGCCCTAGACACAGCCAGTGACGACCCCCTGGCCTCGCCCTCGTACAGCAGGGAGGAGAGCGACACCACCACGCCGGTCCTGTCGTCCCCATTGACCCCTCCGGTCGAGAAGGTCATCCAGAAGGGTGTGAGCTCTCAACCGGTCTTGTCGCAACCTCCTTCCCAGCTGCCCCAGGGATCTGAAGATGAAGAGTGGTTGCACAGCACTTCCTCCAGGGGGTCCACCGTCAGAAGAGCCAATCTGAACCCCCAGGAAAAGGAACGGCCTGTTAAGGACAGCGGAGATGACAGCAGCGTGGATGGGCATATGGCCTTGCCAGCCGATAGGTGGGAGGAGTCCAGAGAAGCCACGCCCACCATTCAAGCTTTTAAGGTAAGGTAAAATTGGGAAATACAAATCGCAATACCTATCCCTTACCTACTGCACAAGACAAAAGTTGCTTACCACACATTACCACAGTGTCCACACGGGAACTGGACCATAAACTATGCATTACCACAAGAAACACTCTGTGGTGTATTGTGGTATTCAGGATACCACACTTAATTACAGGAAAAACCATGTGTGGTAAATTGTGGTATGTAGGTGGGTTAGGGTTAAAGGAAACAAGTATGTGGTTCCCAAAATATTCACACTTTAGTCGCAGAGTTATCATCAGTTGGGATTAAAGTTTGTATTTATGAATTTATAAATTCAAATGTCTCATTTGGTCAATCTGTACAGAATGAATTTTGTAGATGCCATGATGCGACTGTTTGATGGATGTTTCTGTTCTGATCCTCTTTCTAAATTCCCAGGATTATGAGCTTCCAGGCTCCACCCCTTTGACCGAGGGCGAGAGCGATGCTCACTCCCAGAGTTCGGACTCCGAGTCCCCTTTCCCAAGCGATCACTCCATCATGGGGGTGGCTTTTGACCCCGAGATTGCCTCCCCGGTCCTCAGCACCCGGGAGGCAGACACCCTGACCCCCACGGCCCACCTGGACTGGCGGAGCGGCCCCGTCGGCAGCCTAGAGAAGAACCTATGGGGGGCGAAGCCGGCCTCCAACCGCAGCAGCTCCAAACCTGTCATCATAGAGCAGAGCACCGATGACCAGAGTGCTGACCAGTGGACGGATGATGATGATGATGGCGAACGGTCAGTGACTCCATCCTCCCAGGACCGGTCAAGATCTCCCTCCCTGGATGGCCGCTCGCTGCGAGATGATGAATTCATGCCATCTCCAATAATGCACTCTCCCAGGGCCAACTCTACCGTCATCAGCAACAGGTCCCCAGATCTCCCCGAGATCAGGACAGCGACCATCATGACATCGCCGTCTGTTGGAACGCCCTCGAGCCTATCAAAGAGCCACGGAAGCGACACTCTGAACTCCCTCCCATCCCCGTTCCCGTCGATGGACGGCACCATTCCTCTGCCGAGCGATACCTCAGCCACCAGCCGGAGTCCCACTCCAGATCTGCCTCCTCTGATACTGCCTGACGATTCCCTCCTGAAGATGGCGCCTAACCCCACTTCGCCAACCTCCTCCATGAGCAGCGTCGGGGCTCTGACCCTCACCCAGACGATGATGTCCACCATGGGATTGGAGGGGAACATCGAGCTGCCAGACCTTCCCTACGTCACACCAGGTTTGTGGTGATGTCCCTCTTTCATCTCAACAAGGCTTTGTGTTTGGCTATCCCCAAGTAGACAACTTTATGAATACAAGAAAGTACAAGTTGAAAAAAAATTACTTCTAAAAAGTCCTAGAAGGCACTTGTAAAGTAGTTATGGCAGATGGAGTGTTTGATTCAAACACTGCCATCTCTTTCTGTCCATCATCATGGTCTGCAACTCCCCGGTTGAGGTGAGACCTTTATCTGTCTTTAAGGTGTCAATGAAAGTGGAGCGTGGTATGCCTCAACGTTTTTCCCCAAGCTTGCCTTGGTTGCCACAGCAGAACCCTGCTCAGTGTGATCTCCAGATGTCTTCTGGCCTGTCCTGCTAGTCCAGTTTCTCGCAGTCAAACATGCATACAAGTATTGATTTTTTGTCCTTCTATTTTTTGCTCTTCAGAGAACTGCTTTGAGGTGCAGCTGACCAAAGGAAGTCAGGGCCTGGGATTCAGCATCCAGGGTGGCAGGGGCATTCACAAAGATCCCAAGCTGTGCCTGGTCCGGATCAAGAAGGTGTTTCCAGGCCAGAAGGCGGCCGCCAGCGGCCTGGTAGAGGAGGGCGACGTGATTCTCACAGTTAACGAGCAACCAGTGTACCACATGACTCATAATGTAAGTTCAACAACCAGTTTAAGATAGAGAAACTTTGCTACTGGTCGGGCCCAGCCATCATGAAAAGTTCCATCAATATGTTTTGGGTTTGCTTCATCCTTTTTGCAGGAGACGGTTGCCGTGTTACGAGGATCACCTCAGGATGTCCGGCTTCTCCTCTGCCGTCCGAGTGAGGAGGAGCTTGACCTCATCACCCTCCAGGTTAGTGTTCCATCAACTCAGTCCCCTGGCAGAGCTTCATACAAACCCTGCTACCCTTCAATCCTCAACAAAACTCCAGCTCTGGATTTTACAAACATTAAGATCAATCTTTAAGATGAGTTGCTAACATCACCGTAGTGATTTGTGAAAACATAAGGTTTAGACTGTTACAAGCACAAAGCTAACAAACTTGCGACCAAAATGCAAACAACGAAACAATTGATTGATATTTTAAATGAATGATTTGTTTCTTCTCAGGAGGATGGCAAGACGTTTGAGGCCAAAGTGAATTCCTCTTCCGTGCCCACAAGCCCCAAGATCACCCAAGAGTCCCAGACCTTCTCCGATCTGCAAGCTTCCCCCGGCCTCCTGAACGCGACCGACCAGTTCTCGCCCCCTTCCTCACCATCTGCTTCATCGCCCCCACCCTCAGAATCCCACTCAGTCAAACAAGCTCTTGGGACGGCTGTAAAAGAGTCTGAGGTCGTTGGAAGGTCACCTTTGACCTCTCCGACAAACAGTTTGAGCTCGCCAATCAGGTCAATTTCGGATCCTTCGAGTGGGGTAAGTTCAACCCTTTTGAAAACTTATTCTGTCAGTTGCATGGAAAATGTACAGCACTTGCATTTGTTAACTGTATCATTTTTTGTAATGCTTAGTGTTAGGAGGACCTGACATTTCAATGGAAGACTTTGGAGAATCAGTCTTCAAGTCAAGAGCGCACGCGCACGTACAACAGCGCATGCGCACGCACGCGCAAAATAACGCGCGCATGCTCACAATTGCGTGCGCTGTTGACTTGAAGACCGATTCTCCAAAGTCTCGCATTCTAGCGGGATCTTCCCTGCCCCATCTGAGCTATTTGTCTGAACCTTTTGTGATGAATCTCCAGGAGTATGTGGAGGTGACCCTCATCAAGCCGGCCAAGGGTGGCCTGGGATTCACCGTGGCCGGCGGGGCCAACTCTGGAGGCTGCTACATCAAGGACATCATCCAGGACCCAGCCAAGTCGGACGGCAGACTCAGGAAGGGTGACAAACTGATCAAGGTATATCAAATTGAAATCACCAACAAGTCTCGCGTCAAAATGTAACCATCGTTAGAAGCTTTTCATTCACTTGCATTTGACTGGTACAATTGGGGTCAATTTCATAGAGCTGCTAAAGCACCAAAAACCTTGGTAAATAACATCAGTATGCTAGCCCAAAATTCCTTGTGAATGTTATGCTCAGCAAATAATGGCCAAATACAAGTCAAAAGCAGTATTAAACATCACATGAAAATTTGGTTGGTAATCCTGTTTGATCAAGAAAGACCGTTATAATTAATCTACTTGAGAATGTTTCTGGTTTATTTTCAGGTCAATAACACAGACATGCTTGCCATGAGTCACTTTGATGCAGTCTCCTTCTTGCGCATGACCCCTCAAGAGGTCACAATCAGAATCCTACGTCTGAGGGAGAGCCTCTCCAAAACGCCCACCATGGTGCCGCCTCCCGTGCCCTCCTCCCCTCCACCAGCCTCACCAACCCTGAACGGCGAGGGTCAGGCCTTCCCTACCTCCGATTCAGCTCAGAGCCCGCCAACCTCGTCACGGTCTGAGCCGACATCCGTTGTCAACATCGGCGAACTCCCGATTGTAAGGATTCAACGCAATGCGTCCGGGCAGCTCGGCCTGTCATTGACCATTGACCTCAAGGGCAGCGGTAGGTCGGGAATTGTCGTGAGTGATGTCATAGCTGGCCTGCCTGCGGCAGTTGAGGGCAGCATTCAACCAGGTGACTTCATCCACGTCATCAGCGGGAGGAACCTCTCAGGGATGAGCTTGATTGCTGCCAGACAGCTCCTGGAGACTGCACCCAGCACGGTAGAGCTGAAATTAACAAGGTATGCTGGCCACCTCTCTTCCCTGATCATCACCTTAGTGCTGCAAGATCAATTACTTAAGCTATGACTTTTTGCATACTTTTTTGTTTCGTTTGCCAACAGAAATGGCCAGCCGGTCCACCCTCGCAGAAGGCTCACCACTCCCCGATCCCCGACGGACAGTTCCATGGGTCTAGACAGCGACGTCCCACCCTCTTCCCCTCTGGGTCTCACAACAAGCAGCTTCCAAGAGAATGGCTATGGAGAGATGTCCGTGGAGGATGAGATGAAGGGAGTGATGGACTCTCTGGACTTGGATCTTGGAGATCTGTCGTCGGAGAAGATTGAAGAGACAGACTGGGAGGTGAGAAGCCGTTTGGTGCTGAAATCAAGGCTCCGATTTCTATTCACTTGAGACCCATACACCAACAGTCTCAACTTTGATACCTGTTACTGTAAAAATTGATGCACTAAATGGAGTTGGAGCAGAATCCTTTTAGGCAAAAAAGGCCCTTTAGGTCAAAACAGCAGTGTTATCAGTCAGGAGAATGTGTAGAATGATAACAACTTTGGTTCCTCCGAGTGAGACTACGAGACATTATTCAGCTTCATCAAGCAAAAGGCTTGTTGATCTGATAATGTACCGGAATTTAATGCTGCAAACTGCTCATCAACCAAAATTATAACCTAAAATACATAAATTATGCTCAAGTGTTAGGAGGGCCTGACGTTTCGATCCTGGCAGGATCATTATGAAAAGCTAAATGCTCAGTTAGTAGGGCTTGATGTTTCGATCCTGGCAGGATCATTCTCGAAAGCTAAATGCTCAGTTAGGAGGACTTGACGTTTTGATCCTAGCAGAGTCATTCTTAAAAGGGAATGCTTAGAGTTAGGAGGGCCCGATATTTCAGTCCAGTAGGATCTTTTTCAAAGGCTAAATGCTCAAAGTTTACGTTTGGTAGGCCCGAGGTTTCCATCCTAGCAGGATCATTCTCAAAGCCTCAATGCTCAGACTGAGAATGGCCTGATGTTTCGATCCCTGCAGAGTCGTTCTCAAAACCCCTCTGTGAATTTTGTCAACAGGACATATCGGAGAGCGACAGAGACCAAGATGACGTGGATGCGATCTTGGCCTCCTTGGAAGCCCAGCACGGCATCACTCTTCCGGAGGAGATCAAGACGAGTTCACCAAGAGACAAGAAGATCGTCATAGATCAAGCTGCAGACCGCACAGAGAACGCTTCTCTTAATAGCTCCCTAGAGGTGGGAAACAAAATCATAGAAGTTCATTAACCCTAACCCTCTCCAGCTACCACACAAGATACGAGCTGCTTACCACACATTACCACAAGGGGAACACAGGTCCATTTCAAGAAGCCCTACGATCGATCGTAACTCGAGTTATGAAGGAAAACCCATCGTATCCTATGAGGGCTGCAATGCATTTTATGTCCTACGATTGATAGTATATTGTTACGATGAGTTTGCTGAAATCGACCCCTGGATCATAAGCCAGGCATTACCACACAAACCACACTGTGGTGTATTGTGGTATTCAGGATACCATAGTGTAGCAGAGATTGACCGTAGTAAAAACACAAAGTCACCAAAGGGATGCAACTATATTTTTCTCACCACACACAGTGAACAAATTCTTTATTGATCTTTCAAGACGCAGAACAATCCAACTCTCCACAAGCAGTGGCAAACCTAATTCAGGCCCTCAAACATCACTGTTGTAGCAAAGGATAATGCTCTCACTAAACTGCATGTTCATGTAGTCGTTTTACTGTACAAACAATGCGATTCCATGTACACAGTGCGGATTTATTTCTAACGTGTAGTTCGTGTCAATGAACACGTTGATGGCTCGACCGCAGTAATCCCTTCTCACACTATGGCACCAAATGTACGTTCGATTATGCACTATCCAACATGTGTAAAGTGACAAACGTTGATCAACAAAGTTCACTAAAGTACTCAAATTGAGTGAATGGCGATAAACAAAACAGTACAAACCAAATGGCTACTCTTACGGTATCTCGGCTCTGTATCCAAAAGTAGCACAACTGATCCAAAGAAATGGACAATCGAGAGTTTTGTCTCAACGAACCTGACGTGTTGTGTCAGGCCAGATTCACCGCACATGAAATTTCCCAAAAACCAAAGCGCCCTCTATTGGTGCCTCGAAAAAGTAATGAACACACGAACTGACAAATATCTATCCGCAACATCCCGGCCCCTTAAATGAGAATACTAGCAAATGAACATTTACAAACAAACTTAATCAGTACCACCACCTTGGGGCAAATGCACAAACACTTGGAAAGAATCATTAACCAATGATTGGAAGTTATGCATTAAACAAACACAGTCAGTTAATCAGTTCTGATTAGCATCAACTTGAGCTAAAGCGTAGTCTTAGTGTCTCTCATGCAACGTGGTCGACTGAAATTTGTTGGAGCAGAGCATGTCGTACACTCCCAATCAGGAGGCATTATTCTGGCCTTGATCCCTGATTGTTACAAATTTCTCAGTCCTTTGACTCAAGAAGGCAAAGCTTGTTGATAGGTCTCACAAGAATGTTGCTGTTAGTCTTGACCTCAGCCGTCCTCACTAGTCCATCCTTGCCTGGAAATGTCTTTGTGATCAGTCCTAGTGGCCAGCTCCTTCTGGGGGTGGTCTCCTCCATGACTAGCACAAGATCTCCGTCAACCAGGTTCCTCTGTGGCTCCATCCATTTCTGCCTCAGCTGAAGAGTCGGGAGATATTCCCTCATCCACCTCTTCCAGAACAAATCAGCGAGTAGCTGCACATGCCTCCAGCGTCGTCCATACGCATCCTGCTTGATGAAATTTCCCAGAGGAGCAGGCTGGCCCGCCCTGAGCAACAGCAAGTGGTTGGGTGTCAGAGCTTCCAGGTCGTGGGGACTGTCAGAAACAGGAGTGATTGGCCTTCCATTGATGATGGATTCCACCTCACAGAACAGCGTATCCAAACGCTCATCATCCAGCACTTGATCCTTCAGGACAGAGTTGATGGCCTTGCGCACTGTCCTGATCTGCCGCTCCCATACCCCACCCATGTGTGAGGCTGTGGGCGGGTTGAACTGCCACTCGATTTCGTTCAGCAGGAGATACTCCTTCATCCTGCTGCTCTGGTTCCACTTCTGGATGGATTCTCTCAGTTCTCTCTCTCCACCAACAAAATTCGTGCCGTTGTCCGATCGGATCCTCTTTGGCATCCCTCTCCTTGCTGCAAACCTCACCAGGCCATTGATGAATGAGTCAGCATCCAGGAAGTTGAGTTTCTCAATGTGTATAGCCCTTGTCTTCAGGCACGTAAAGAGGCAGCCATACCTCTTCTCTTGGGTCCGTCCTCTTTTCACAAAGAACGGCCCAAAGCAGTCAACGCCTGTGCAGGTGAACGGGGGGTCACCTGGGGTAAGCCTGTCAGGTGGCAGATTAGCCATCCTCTGGGCACACATCTTTCCTCTGAGTCGCTTACAGATTACACATCCACGGAGCACTCTGTTGATCAGTGGGCGTGCCCGCGGAATCCAGAACCGCTCCCTGACCAGAGAGAGCACATATTCCCTCCCAGAATGTGCTGACTTTCTCCCATGGTAATGTCTGATGATAAGCTCAGCTACATGATGTTCTCTGGGAACTATCACTGGATGCTTTGCCTGCTCAGTGAGTGGTGCTGCTTGTAGCCTTCCTCCGATCCTCATCAGCCCCTCGCTGTCCATCACTGGGTCAAGACTGTAGATGGGGCTCTTCCTGGAAATCTTTCCTCCAGTCCTCAAAGCATGTAACTCCTCACCATAGCGCTTCTTCTGTATGTATGAGAGTACAGCTCTCTCTGCTTCTTGCAACTCATGGACTTGTATGGTTGCTTGAAGTTCCGGCAACTGTTTGTGATTGCGAAGCCACATCTTGAAGCGCAACAACCACACCACAGCCTTCTTCAAACGGTGCCAGCAGGAGTACCTCCTCAGCAGCGAGTCTAAGGGATCCTCCTTAACACCTGCCTCCACAGCACATGCTCCAGCCTCTCGTTTCACTTCCTTGTCATCATGGAGCAGATCTGGGTTCGCCTCAGGTTCCACTGGCCAGGTCGTCTCATCCTCGAGGAGGAACCCCGGCCCCTGTTTCCATCTTGCTCGGGACAACATCTGCTTGGCATCAAGTCCCCTCGAGGCATCATCTGCGGGGTTGGAGCCTGTGTCCACATACCTCCACTGACTTGGTAGTGAGCCATCATGAATGACACTCACTCTATTGGACACAAAGGTGTGGAATCTCTTGGATGTGTTCCTGATATACTGCAGGACTATCATGCTGTCAGTCCAAAATGTGGTGTCGTGGACTTCCAGCCTCATCTCACGACGCAGTATACTGTCCATCCGGACAGCCATCACAGCTGCTGACAGTTCCAGTCTCGGTATCGTCATGGGCTTTGCAGGTGCCAGTTTGCTCTTCCCCAGCACGAGAGAACAATGGAAATGCCCTTTGTCATTGATCAGTCTCAAGTATGATACTGCTCCGTAGGCGACCATCGACGCATCACAAAAATGATGAAGCTGTACTTTCACAGGTGCCACAAACACTTCAGGGGTGACACACCTTGGAATGCTGAAGTTCACCAGCTTAGGTAGATCATCAAGCCACTTGAGCCATTGTTGAAGGTTTTCTGGCTCGAGTTCATCATCCCAGCCTTTCCCTCGTTTGCACTCATCTTGGAAGATCTTCTTCGCTTGGAGCACAAATGGACACACAAAGCCAAGTGGGTCATACACCGAGCTCACAATGCTAAGAAGACCCCTCTTCGTATAGCATGATTCCTTTGGCTTTATGTTGATGCCAAGCACATCGGTGTCGGTTTCCCAGTGCACTCCCAGTGCTCTCTCTACGGGGAGGGATGCTTTGTCGAGGTCCAGTCCCTTTACTCCCTTGGCCCTTTCATCTGGTGGGACTGACTCGATGACTTTCCGACTGTTAGACACCCATTTGGTCAGTCGGAAACCTCCAAGGGACAGTAGGTCACTGAGTTGCTGGACCATTTGTATGGCTGTGTCCTCATTCTTCACAGATTTCAGACAGTCATCTGCATAGAAGTTTTCCATGACAGTTGTGATGGTTTCAGAGTCAAAGTCATCTCTGTGGTCCTCAGCTGTTCTGCGAAGGGCAAAGCTTGCACAGCTTGGACACCATACGCCACCGAAGAGGTGAACTGCCATTCTGTAGACTTCAGGCTGATTAGCGATATTTCCATCTCTCCACCACGAGAATCTCAAGGCATCTCTGTGAGGTGGAGAAACCCTGACCTGGTGGAACATCGCTTCGATGTCTCCCATAACAGCCACCTTGTGTTCTCGGAACCTCAGCAGTACCCCAATTAGTTTGTTAGTCAGATCAGGGCCCTGCATGACGTTCTTGTTCAGGGATGTTCCAGCATATTCAGCCGCACAGTCAAAGACAATGCGCAGTTTCTCAGGCTTGTTAGGGTTGGTCACACTATGATGGGGCAGGTACCAGGTCCTTCCCGGCGAGGCTTCAGTGCCACTGTTGTTCACCCTTTCTGCATATCCCTTTGCCAGCAGGTCATCAATGCCGGCTTTGTACTTGTCATGCATTACAGTGTCTCTGTCCAGGCGTTTCCCAAGACTGTGTAGCCTCTTCTCAGCCAGGAACTTGTTATCTGGCAACTCGGAGGGACAAGCTTTGAAGGGAATGTCCATCTGGTAATGCCCTTCCACCATCATCAGCGACCTTTCCCAGATGTCAATCACCTTCTTGTCATCAACAGACATTTCTGGTTGACTTCCTGCCAACATCTGAGGTGTGTCGAGCTTCCAGAACTGCTCAACTTGGGCCTCAAGGCTGACCTCTGGTTGCATGCCAGCCTGGACAAAGTGGCAAACAGCCCCTTTGTTACACTGCTCTCCACCGATTGGTCCATTTATGGTCCATCCAAGGGCGGTTCGTGTGGCATACGGTTCACCTTCGCTGCCCTGTCTCACCTCCAGTGGTATAAGTGCCCGCGGAACATCCTGACCAATCAAGATTGTCACTTCAGATTCGGGCACATTGGGCAGTTCCACATCCTGGAGATGTTTCCATCGCAGTAAATCTGCTGATGTTGCCACACAACTTCTCAGGGCAGGAAACTTCGGTAGGGCATAAACCTTTGGCAGCTGGATGACCTCCCTGTTTCTCTTCTTGCCAATGGTTCCAGTTACCTCTAACGCTACTTCAAAGGCTTCAGAGTCCTTGGCTTCATTAAGCGTGTCCAGGGATAGGGCAGTCATTTTTCCCTTTATCCCCAACTGGTCGAGTAGTGCTTGTGAGCAAAATGTTTTGTTACTGCCAGGGTCAAGTAATGCATGCGTCTGAGCAAAGCAATTTTGACCTTTGCCCCTGACGTTCACAGTAACAATCGGCAGGGCGACTTTCACTGCTTCTCTTTGTGCCGGTCCACATGCACAGCTCTTGGCATCCACTTGAGGTTCTTCTTTGGGTTTCTCTTGAACCCGTGAATCCTTCTGGTTGGAGCTGTCAAAGGCAAACTGCATTGCATCATGTAGCAACTTAGAATGTTTTCTGGTGCAGCCATCTCTGTCGCAATCACTCTCTTTTCTGCACCACCGAGCTACATGGTTACTACCCAGCAAGCAGTTGAAGCAAAGCCTTTTCTCTCTGACAACCTCAAGTTTCTTCTGTGGGGCCATCTTCTTGAATTCACCACAGTCAAAGAGACGGTGATTTCCTCGACAGAGGTAACATGGCTTCACCATCCGCTCATTGGACTTCTGATGAGAATCTGATGATTGTTTGGAAGTAGGATCTCTGGCACTGACGTTGAATGTCTTGCCTCGCTTCGGGTCCCCATACTTGCTTGGTGGTTTGGGGTCTCTGTGCTTGGTAGTCACTGTTCCAAACACAGGGTCATTGGCCTCCCTGGCAGCCATACTCAAGAATTTGACAAGTTTGTCAATGTTTGGGTAGTCACCTGTGGACTCCACCGTATTGACTGCTTCTTTGCGCCATCTTGACTGCAGAAAGAACGGAAACCTTTCGACAATCTTCACCATTCTGACACGGGAGTCAATCTCACCGACTCTGTCCATGGCCTTCAATGTCTCCATACAGCCTCTGACGTCATCAGCGAGGTCTTGCAATGCTTCTCCATCATTGGATTTCAGCTGAGATCCTTCGCAAACTTTATCGACCCAAGCCTGCGAGATCCTGAAATCATTCCCGAACCTCTCCTTCAGAAGTTTTCGGGCTTTAGCATATCCGTCTGATGGTTTCATCAGTGCGCATGGCTTGATGACTTGAGCTGCCTTTCCCTTGCAGTACTCGAAGAGTCGATTCAGCTTGGCTCCATCACTGACAGATGAATTCCCAACACAGCTGTCAAATGAATTCATAAATGCCCAATAATTCATTGGGTCGCCGTCAAAGGTCATCAAGCTGGTCTTCGGAAGGTTCATAACATCTAACATCTGACGCTGCAGAGCTAGGAAGACACCTTCTTGCACCATTGATGAAGACGAC
Source organism: Astropecten irregularis (assembly GCA_963971285.1). NCBI lineage: Eukaryota > Metazoa > Echinodermata > Asteroidea > Paxillosida > Astropectinidae > Astropecten > Astropecten irregularis. The sequence continues at coordinate 12,692,340 of OZ020263.1, forward strand.
ACATTCTCTGCTGGAACACTCAGCTTTGACCACCCAGTGTTGTTTGTCTGGAATTTGTCATCATTCCCCACTTCATCTGCTACATGAGTGTAGGGTGGTTGCTGACCTCGTGACCCCTGTACATCATCAATCAGTTCCGCACCTTGATCGCCATGGGGACACATCATTCCTTTATTCTGGTCGTCAGTAGTATGCTGTGCAGTTATCTGTTCTGCATCAATGGGGAAATGCTCTGCCTCAATATGCTGGACTGGCGTGCCCATATATTCAGCTAATGTCCCCTCCTCAGCTACCGCTGCCTCTATTTCTGCTTCAAGTTGCAGGGACTCTCTTGCAGCTTTCTGTCGGAGGAGCTCCTCATCCATCTGAGTTCTCTGTCGCAACTGCTCATGCTCAAGCTCTTGCTGCCTCTTAAGAAATTTAGCCTTGACGAGGAGTGCAGCTTTCTTTGCGGCGGCCTTGGCTCTGGCACTTGAGGTAGTCGAACGGTCTGTAATGCTCGTGTTGCACTGTGATACACTGTCATTCGGCGCAACATCACCCTTCGATTGAATGAGTAGACCACTGTATTGATGACGTGCCTTGCTTATGATGTCTTCCATTTCACCCACTTCCTTCTCATATTTCGGCAGCTTGTCTTTATCTATGAGTGAGGCCAACCGTGCACATTCCACATTTATTTCTCGATAATTGGCAACTGCAGCTTCTAACGATGCCAGTCTATTCCGAACAGTTTCCAAATCCAAACTTTCACTTACAGCTTGCTGAAAGTCTTTGTGCTTTCGTTTGATGTTTGCAGCATGGCCACCTCGGGATTTGGACAGCTTGGTTAATTTCTCCCTGTTCGCAGTTTCTCCATCCAAACTATCACTACAGCTGCTCATCCTTGCTGTTTGCATTCAGTCTCAATTAATACAGCAAGCGTTCTCTTACATTAATTCACCGTTGGTTTGTACGGAAAGATGTAGCAGAGATTGACCGTAGTAAAAACACAAAGTCACCAAAGGGATGCAACTATATTTTTCTCACCACACACAGTGAACAAATTCTTTATTGATCTTTCAAGACGCAGAACAATCCAACTCTCCACAAGCAGTGGCAAACCTAATTCAGGCCCTCAAACATCACTGTTGTAGCAAAGGATAATGCTCTCACTAAACTGCATGTTCATGTAGTCGTTTTACTGTACAAACAATGCGATTCCATGTACACAGTGCGGATTTATTTCTAACGTGTAGTTCGTGTCAATGAACACGTTGATGGCTCGACCGCAGTAATCCCTTCTCACACTATGGCACCAAATGTACGTTCGATTATGCACTATCCAACATGTGTAAAGTGACAAACGTTGATCAACAAAGTTCACTAAAGTACTCAAATTGAGTGAATGGCGATAAACAAAACAGTACAAACCAAATGGCTACTCTTACGGTATCTCGGCTCTGTATCCAAAAGTAGCACAACTGATCCAAAGAAATGGACAATCGAGAGTTTTGTCTCAACGAACCTGACGTGTTGTGTCAGGCCAGATTCACCGCACATGAAATTTCCCAAAAACCAAAGCGCCCTCTATTGGTGCCTCGAAAAAGTAATGAACACACGAACTGACAAATATCTATCCGCAACAATAGGGAAAGACAATATGTGGTAATGTGTGTTATGCAGGTGGGTTTTTCGGATAATAAAACAGACTTATGTGTGGTTATATTTGATAAAACCAAAGGTTTTCTTGGGCAACTTCTATCAGATTTTAACCATTTTTGGCATGTTAAAAATCTTGTAATTCTGGGCTTTTTTGGTAAAATTGGCTTTTGAGTGGTTCATTTTTTTCATGCATGTTCTTAAAACCAGGTTGAGGAAGGTGATGGCTACAGAACTCCTTCTCCAGCCTACAGCAGCCCTATGCCTACCCCACCGCTCACCCCAACCCCACCCGCTACGCCTTCACCCGTCCCCGACCCAGACATCATACACCTGCTGCATGCGAGCCCTCCCTTCTCGCCCCCCGAAAACGAGGCAGAGTCTCCGCCAGCCACGAGGGCGGCAGTCGATGTCGAGGCATCCCTTCCGTCCGACTTGGACTCGCCCACTCCCAGCGAGGCCCCATCAGTGGACAGGGCCAGTCTGGGTATCGTGGACCGGGAGTCGGTTCAGGCCGAGACAGATAGAGAGTCCGAAGGACAAGCAGACAAGTCGGAGGTATAACGCACCTGCATGGCAGCCCCTCCCACCTACCATACTCTCCCAAAACTTGCTTCCCTGGTTTTGGTGTTGGGTCCAATTTCATAGAGCTGCTTAAGCACAAAATAAGCTTGAGCACGAAAAGTCTTCCTAGATCAAACAGATTACCAATCAAATTTTCCTGTGATGTTTACTGCTTTTGACTTGTACTCGGCCATTGTTTGCTGAGCATAACATTCACAAGGAGTTTTGGCTGGCATACTGATTTAATTTTTACCAAGGTTTTTGGTGCTTAAGCACATTTTGGTGCTTAAGCAGCTCTATGAAATTGGCACCTGTAGAATTTAACTTAAGTAGCTTTCATTCCTCAGTTTGCGGGGTTGAGTCACAGGACGAAAAGATGACAACGATTGATATGATTTGAATTTATGTCTTTTCATGACTTGAACACAAAAATGTCAAGTATGACAGAAGTCAAATCATAGGCCCTTAGACATTTTTCTTCTCCTAGTGTCCTACTACTCTTGCGGATCACCACTATTCATCCATTTTTTAAACCTCTGCCTCTTCGTCCAATAGGGTGGAGTGATCTGGATTGAGCTAGAGAAACCGGCCAATGGGAGCCTCGGTTTCAGCCTGACCGGAGCGATGAAGGGAGGCAAGACCAGCATCTTCATCAAGACCGTCACTCCAGGAGGCCTGGCCGAGAACAATGGCAGATTGAGGGTCGGCGATCGACTCCTGCAAGTCAGTTGTGTTCCTTTGTATTCTTGTTTCCGATTTTTAAAAATTTATCATTTTCAGAACCACACAAACTTATTTTTTAAGCGTCTACTTCATGTTATCAATTGTAACACTTCTTATCTGAAATTCTTACTCTGATTATTAATAATGCTTTTTGCTCATCCCTACAAGGTGAATGGAGAGAGCCTGGTTGGAATGACTCAGAATAAGGCCGTTGGACTTCTGCGGAAGAGCAAAGGGGTGGTCAAACTGGCAGTGACAAGGTAATTTATGAATCGCATGGAATACAACAGTAAACTGCTGCAACCTACTTAGCAGCTTAGAGTCAGGAAGGCCCGATGTTTTGATCCTAGCAGGATCTTCCTCAAAGGCTAAATGGTCAAAGCTAGTAGGGCCTGATGTTTTGATCCTAGCAGGATCTTCCTCAAAGGCTAAATGGTCAAAGCTAGTAGGGCCTGACGTTTTGATCCTAGCAGGATCCTCCTCAAAGGCTATAAATGGTCAGAGTTTGGAGGGCCTGATGTTTGGATCCTAGCATGATCTTTCTCAAAGAGGATAAATGGTCAGAGTTTGGAGGGCCTGACGTTTAGATCCTAGCGGGATCCTCCTGACGAAGGGTTGAAGATGCTGATTGGGTACGGAGTGCAAATGGGAGAACTTATTACTTGAAAAAAGGGAGTAGTAGAACTTTAAGACTGACAAAAAATTAGCTTCTGTAGTATCAACTACTTCATCAAATGCTGACGTGCTTTGGTTGACGTCCAAGGGGTATGGAAGAGTTGACTTGATCTAGTAGTGAGTCACTGGGGTGGAACAAATGTTGGTTTAATGCCCACTACCCAAAGGATGATTACTGTATCAGTCTACTCCCTGAGTGTCAATATCACCAGTATTGAATGTTCATCCGTCAGTCTTTATGTGGTTCCTCCTCCTCTCCAACTCTAGGCAGCATGGTAGAACCACCAGCATCTCAACACCCAACATCCCAAAGAGGTCGCCCTTGATTACGGTCAGCGAGTCACCCGTGCCTATCCTGAACCTCCCCAAGAGCGACGACGAGGAAGATGATGGTGGAGAGTCTCAGGCGCAATCCTTTACCGAATCCGCCCGGGATGCCGAATTGGATGACGCAGGTACAGTAACCCTCCAAAAAAAACCCAGAAACAGCGCCCTCTCCAGGTGATGCGAAGAATCTGGAATTTGATGATTTTTTTTTTTTCATTTCGTAATCATATGTTTCTTGTGAGATAAAGACACCATTGAAATGTATTGAATTATGCAAATTTGTACCGCACATTACGATTCATTCACGCATTCTGCACTTTCATAAATAACTACGAATAATTCAGCGCACATTTTGTTCAGAAATTCACTATCATCCCACCGAGCAATTTATTAAATCCATTTATTTTTGTGATTTCGTGTTGATTTTTAATCATTTTCCACTTTTTCACTCCTGCTTTATCGTTTTTGGTCACTGAAAATTATATTCACTGTTTGATTAAATTTCTGTTGCACATTTTATTGTTTTTGGGGTTGGTCATTTTTAATTAATTTGATTGTGTTTTGTATATGTTGTATTATCAGCGTGATTTCCGACTGTTTTTGTATTTTTGTTTCCCTTCACTTCCCTCCAAAATGCACCATTTCATGCACTCACCAAATATTGTTTATTTTCATCTCTCATTTCTTGTATTCCACCGTGTCTGTGCGTCACTACTCTGGTTATTTTGATGTTTTTTCCCATTTTCCCTGAAATGCTGTCTTATTCTTACGTTGCAAATTTTTTTTTTTCAAATCTGCTTCTTGCCTTTATTTCTCTGATTATGTCAAAAAATTCATCAACTCATCTTCTTTACTTTCACAAATTTAAAAATGAAACCCTCAAACATGTAAAAAAAAAAAAAAAAAAAAATAAAATAAATTGGCTTATTTTGGTCTGTTCATTTCTTGCCAAAATGTTTACCTTGTTGATTTGTGTTTTCTCTGTACATGTATCTCTGTGTGTGTGTCATCTTGTATCTGTTTGTCTTTTTGTGTATCTCTCATCTTTTTGGGGATAATCTTTCCTCTGGTGTCTCTGTCTCTCTCTGGTTGGATCTTGTGCTGTCGATGTTTGATACTTCTGCACTTTGTGGCAAATCGGTCAATCTCTGTTTCTTGCCCTGTCGGGTCTGTTTCTTGGATCCATTGTATGCACCAAACTTTCTCTCGCTTTCATGGCGATTCTGGTATCTTTACATCCACATCACATCCATGGCTTACACCCCTGCCTTCACCATCACCCCCTGTCCTCCCGAAACCCCACCCAAAACTGCCTTCACCCCACACCCACACCACACCCCACACCTGCACCACCCTCACTCGACATCCATCCACCCAACCACCCTCACCTCATACCCTCACCACCCTCACCCTGCACCCGGTGGCTTCCCACCTCGCCCTCCTCGTGGTTATATGCATGCAGATCTATCCGAGCTCGATATAAGCACGAGCCTCAACTTTGACTCTCACTCCCTACCCCTCGGGTTGGTGTCTTCCCTCGCTATCACACCTCCTCCGCCGGGTTTCCGAGCCGGGTACCACTCAGGTAAATGCACCCTTCAACTACCACAGACACCGCAAACATAAGGGAGCTTTAGATTTTCACGTCGACTATGTCGACTGATGCATAATTGCGTAATGCCGAGTCTTTGCGCATACGTCACCAACGTTGTCCCAGTGAGGACGCACAAAGTATGGTTTTGACGTTCAGCACGACTTTGTGGTCGACGTGAATGAGGTCCACATTCACACTAATCTAAAGCTCCCTATTGGGACATGTAGGAATCAAAGACAATTTAGCATTGAAATTATCGAGTAAACCACACTGACTAGATTAGGGAGAGGAAGTTTAATGCTGGTTGGGCCAGCCACCGAAAAGCCAGGCCAAGCTTGGACTTTGCCTGTGTCTTAGGCTTCTATAATCCCCAGCCTTGAACTTCAAGCCCCTGCTGTGTCCTGGATCGTAGTTGAAAAGCCAGGCCAGGCTTGGTATTTGCCTGGGGTCTTGGGCTTCTGTAATCCCCAGCCTTGAACTGTCAACTTCAAGCCCCTGCTGTGTCCTGGATCGTAGTTGAAAAGCCAGGCCAGGCTTGGTATTTGCCTGGGGTCTTGGGCTTCTATAATCCCCAGTCTTGAACTATCAACTTCAAGCCCCTGCTGTGTCCTGGATCGTAGTTGAAAAGCCAGGCCAGGCTTGGGCTTTGCCTTCTTGGGCTTTGCCTTCTTGGGCTTTGCCTGGAGTCTTGTGCTTCCAGAAGCCAAGATTGAAGTTCAGGGCTAATTGGAGCATAACAGGCCTGAAGGCTTAGTCCTGGCGAGGCTTTTCAGTGGCTAGGCCCGACTAGTATTAAAGTTTCTCTTCCTAAATACAAAACAACAAATCAGCCCGTTCAACAAGGCCCGTCGATTTTGTACCGAATGCTATTAAATGGATGTGATTTTATAAAGAAAAACCCACAGCCATTCACATTTATTGAGCTGAAAATTCACGTTTCCACAGTGCAAAGGAGTATTTTTCATTGCAGAATATTTCACAGAGCAAAAGTAGCCATCATATTTATCCTAAACATTGAATTGTTTCAGTTTTAGTTTCAAAAATGCTGTATTGTTGCCTGACTTCCCTAAAAAAAAAACATTGCGAAACATGAGTCATACATGCACTCATTCATTTTTGTGTGATTTGTGCACAGAATTGTTTTCCATGTTGTCTTCACACATTTGTCTCTGATGAGTTACGTTATTTACATTTTTCACATCAGTGTGGTTTCCGGTTTGAAATTGTTGCAAGCATTCATTGTTTAAATACATAAAGCAGACGTTTTCTTTTTTTTGTCAAATGTTTGATTGAATTTCCTCGCAAATTTTGTTTTCAAATTGTTTCATTTTCACCATGATTAAGTTGTTGTGTTTGTAATTTTGTCTTGTCAATTTGTGTATTCAAAGTAAGTTTTAGAATTTTTGACACTTTTCCAAATGATAATTTTGCTTAGAATTCCACAAGGATAGTTTACTAATAAAACTCAAAAACTATAAATTATTAATTTTTTATCATGTAATACACAATGCACACTGGCAAATCATGTATGTTTTTTTATTATAATAAACAAAAAACCACAAGGGAAACTGACCGAAAAATTAGTCATTGAAAAGTGAACAAAGAAAAATTGACTGGAGCAGGATTCGAACCGGCGACCTCCTGAATACCGTACAGGTCGCCGGTTTGAATCCCACTCCAGTCAATTTTTCTTTGTACACTTTTCAATGTGTTTTTATTGTTAACATGTCACGTTGCCATGAGTATGTTTTTAATTATTTGCCTGACCTTTGACCCTTAGACGATACAGATGATGATATGAATGACACCATGGATCTTCCTGATGACTCGACTGCTCGTCACACTGATAGGGAGCGGAGCTCACCGTCAGCCAGTCACGGATCCTTTGCTGCTTTGAAGTTCGGTCAAGCATTGAAGGTAGGCGTGAGATTCTTAATTGGCAAACCCTACAAGCCATTCAATATTCAGGGCAGGCTTATGGCTGTGGCTTTGGCTGTTGTTAAGGGCAACTGTGCATCTATCTGTACAGGTGTCAATTTCACGAAACCCTGTGTTCCATCGTAGCTCAAGTTTATACGAAGGATAACCCATCATAGGGGCCTATCCCATGTAGGGCTGCAATGCATCAAAAGTCCTACGATTGATAGTAACTTTACGAAGAGTTTGGTGAAATCGACCCTAGCCATGGGTAGAACCAAACACAACCCTAGATGTAGTCACTTGTCTGGATTTGGCTTTATGGAGCTGCTGCAGTTTATGCAGTTATCAGCTTTTGCTGCTGCTGTTGTTGCTGCTGCTTCTTCTGTTCTTGCTGTTGCTGTAGCTAGTTAGTGCTGCTGCTGCTGGTGTTTCTTTTGTACAACTGCCTGTAGTCGTTGTTATTGGCGCTGGTGCTGCTGCCATTGTTGTTGTTTTTGCTCGTGCTGTTGCCTTTCCTGTTGCTCTTGCTGGTGTTTATAATGTTCCTGTCGCTGCCTGTTGTTGTTGCTGCTGAATTTCAATGTTCACAGAAGTAAAGGAAATTATCCTGTTCTCCTCTTTTTAGGCCCGTGGCCAAATGCTCCCCGAGAGTGACGATGACTCCAGCACCTGGGGTTCGGACACTGAAATCCCACTCTCTCAGGACCGTGGCCACACCCCGGCGCCCCGGGGCACCCCCAGCCACAAGATCCTGAGCGTGATCAGTGATGCCGAGCTGCGCTGCATGACGCTGGCCCGGCCGGCCCCCGGAGGGCGCTATTCGGGACGGTCACTTCGAAACACCATAGCAACATTGCAGAAGCAGATGGACAAGCAGGACCCAGCCGAGGAATTCAAGGTTTGTGATTAAAGAAATCAATTGCTAAGTAATTTTTCGTATTCATTAAAAAAACATTTACCTGACTACTTTGTTTATAAACTGACTGAACTTCTGTAATGTTCTGCCCCCCTCATAGGCTCTGCGGAACGTCATAGCAACGGACAACTGCGACGAAGCCAAGAAACCCAACAACAAGGATAAGAACAGATTCCGCAATGTGTTACCTTGTAAGTGCCTGAAATATCACGCTTGGAGTTAGGAGGGCCTGACATTTTGATCCTAGCAGGATCTTTCACAAAGGCTGCTCAGAGTTAGGAGGGCCTGACGTTTCGATCCTAGTAGGATCTTTCTCAAAGGCTAAATGCTCAGAGATAGGAGGGCCTGAAGTTTTGATCTTAGCTGAATCTTTCTCAAGCGCTAAACCTTAGATAACAAATTATGATAGTGCAGCATTTACAAGACACACAAAATCTGTAGTGTGACGGAACACACAAATCTGATAATTTTCTGGCCATTTTTAAATGTAGAAATTTGTACTTTATCACCGTTTTCTTTCCTTATTTTTTCTAGTTGACAAGAACAGAGTTGTGATTCAGCAAGCTGGGAACGCTAGCTACATCAACGCCAGTCACATTGATGTCTCAGTGGGCAAGGACACCAACCGATTTATAGCATGCCAAGGCCCATTGCCGCAGACCGCCAGTGACTTCTGGCAGATGGTCTGGGAGCAGAGGTCAGATGTCATCGCTATGGTGACGCTGGCTGTCGAGAGTAGCAAGGTATGTTAGCTGAAATGATTCCTTTCTTTTTCTTTTGAAAAGTGAACAAAGAAAATTTGACTGGAGCGGGATTCGAACCAACAACTCCCGGAATACCATACCGATGCTCTACCAATGAGCTATCCAGCCATATGTTGGCGGTGCCCCTGATAGTCAATTATCTTTTTTGGTTTGGCAGTCAGAAACCATGAAACCACTCACATACTGCTATATCCCAAGGATCATTAAAGATACGTGTAGCATTATCAATGCTGCAACCTGAGAAACGGTACAAGGGGCATCACTCAAAGAGGATACCACTTTTTGTCAAATATTCCATCCTCTGTTTTGTTATCTGTCATTGTCCAATGCGCAATTATTTTGTCGATCCTATTTTTCTATTATCCAAATTTTGTCATGATTATCTGAAATTGATTCTTGCCACAATCTTTATTTGACCTTTCCCCCATGTAGGTCAAGTGTGATCGCTATTGGCCAGACTCCATGGAAACGGCCATCACTGTGGCCGGTCGCTACCAGCTTAGACTAGACAGCATGCAGACTCTCGACCACTTTGACATTCGCAAAATATCCATGAGCGACACCAAGGTAAGAGGAGGCACGATCGGACTGCGGCTGTTTCGAAAAAAAATATGAGATTGGCATAGAGCTCAGGAGGGAGTCATTGTATTGTGTAGCAAACGTTCGCACTACCAGTCGTAAGCTATGTACATTGTATGCAAATTTGACTGGTAACCCTTAGTTGTTACGGAAATGTTCTTTTTCTGTGTCTAGTCACCTTTGTGTACTGAGCTGGTCTTTAAAATTTAGCCTGGTAACAGAAGCAGAGGTGTAGACGCCTTTTTTGAAACCCTTTAACTGAAAAAATGGCCGATTGTACAGATGTTACCTCTTTCAGTTGCCAGCCAGATGTTGACTGCTTTTTTTCGTTGATTCTGATTACGCAGACCAACACCATCCACTACGTCACCCATCTGAACTTCACGGCCTGGACCGAGCACGGCGTGCCCACCTCAGCCCTCCCACTGCTTCGCTACGCCAAGTACATGCGCAAGATCCACGTCAACGGGCCGATCGTCGTGCACTGCAGCGCCGGCATCGGTCGCACAGGAACCCTGATTACCATCGACACCATGATGGCGCTGATCGACCGGGACGAGGGCTTCAGGATTGTGGACATCGTCCGGGACTTGCGTAACCAGAGACAGGGCATGATTCAAACCAAGGTTAGTGGTTCATCTTTTTCCATCTTTTTATTGCAGTCAAATAAAAATCAATTTTAAAGTGTTATTTTGTCATTTTGGGCCAATACCGGTAATACTATGTAAACCCCAAAGTAATTACTGCCACCTTTAAGACAGAAATTGAATTACCTTTGAAGGGCCCTTCCATATCTTCCCTTCCCCTTGAGTGACCTTCACAGAAAAACCTCATTTGGGTATAAACTAATTACACAACTTTGAATGTTTTTTTTTCCAATCCTTTGTATTTTTTAGGACCAATACCTGTTCTGCTACAAAGCTGCCATAGAGTTACTCAAGACCCTGGTATGAGCAGGAATCAAGGCGTAAACTACACCACGTAGGTAAGCACAAGAAAGATCAATCTCTTGAAGAACGTTGGTCTAAAAGTGACTGACTTCAGCCTGGTGACACGGTCATGTTGAGGCCACAATCCTATGAACAAGGTTTTGGAACCGAGTATGGAAGTGATGCACCAATGACATAGATGGCTGCTTCTCTTTTGTGAGTTCGGATGTCGACAGCTTCGTGTGAGTGTCGATTATCTTTGAGGCTTATGATGGGCCATCTTGTGAAAAAGGTTGAGAGAGTTAATCACAGCAGACTACAGCATTTGTGATCTTACTAAGTGCCTTAGTCGTTTAGGGCCTCAGCAAAAATGAAATTATATTTTAAGCAGAAGTACTTTTTATTACTGAGTAATGAACACCGCTAGACTGAGCACTGGGCCATATCAAACACCATCCTTGGCTTACAGTATCCCAGTGTACAAACGTAACAAAATCAGTGCCCCTGGTCATTGCCTTGGTGTCCCTGGTCATTGCCTTGGTGGACCTGGTCATTGCCTTGGTGCCCTGGCCATTGCCTCGGTGCCCCCACAAAAATCTTAAGTGCCCTTCACCAAACAAACAATGCCTTGCCTAAAGTTTATCTTGCAAATTTCAAACTACAAGAAAATGTTTCAGTAAGGCATAATTATTTTCTCAATGAAGTGCTCGTAGAATTAATTAATCTTCAGTTTGCTTTGGTCTTTTGCAAGCAGAGCACATATTTAATGCATTCTCAAATGAAATGTGATATGGATCTTTGTACTGCATTTTCATAATTTAATTTTTTTATTTTGAACATGTTTATAATAATTACCATTATTAAGACATGACTATGTTGGTATAAAGTGCAGTTGTTTACGCCTGGTATTATTTTCATTTTTGTGACCTTACGGAGGGGAAAACTAGCTTTGTGGAAAGTTGTTCGGTTCGGAACGAGATACAATTCCCAGATTTTACCGCCGGACTGGATCCGATCAAGCAGTATTACTGGGTTATGTCATCATAGCAGGGTTTGGGTAAAAGTGGATTGCATAACTTAACCTTCACAGGTAGCCGTTATTTAAGTCGGTCAGCTGACTTAAGCTCTTGATTCGATGAGGAATTAACGGCATGACCTTTTAAAGAAAAGAATCGAAAACCAAATCATCCCTAACTCTAAGAGAAGTGTGACGTCTGCATGCCGTCTTGTTTATGTTTCGCTGCGAAGCTGCAATTTAGTTTAGATTTTTTAATTCTTTTTGTAAATCTGAATCAACTTAAACCTCTAATACCGCCATGTGCTTATAGCGGCATGATAATATACTTATTACTTTATTCTGCCGTAGGCGTTTTTAGAAAAGATTTATTTTCAATACCGTCCTTATTTATTTGCTCCGCTCAAATTGGATTCTTACAAATTGAGTTTTAAATTTTTATTGCGAGTATCTATTTGTTTTGATTGTTTCTTGTTTTCCTTTGTTCTTCTACGGAAATCACAAAAATAAGAAATGGAAATTTGAAAAAAAGAAAGAAATGAAATATAAATGTAGTAGAACAAAATTGAGCTCAAAGTGCTTTTTAAATGATGAAGAATGAAATCGGAACAAATTAATTTATTCAATTTCTGAGCACAATACTGTTTCAGTACGTATTTTGAAAAAGAAATAACCTTGTCAGTTAACCCTTCCAAAATGAATAATTGTGAAATAAATTGTCAGTATCACACACAAAATTGTCTGTGAAGAATTTAAATTTCTTAAGCAATAGTTCCTTTTATAGATAATTTACTTCAGCAATTACAATATTGGTACGCAATCCCTTTGATGTGTTCATTTGATTATAGCTTTACATTGACAAAGATTTTTTTACTGAAATGTTATAAAGTGAGCCAAAAAGGTTAGAAAAATGTTTTGAATAACTTTTGTTTGTATTTCCGTCCCTTGAACTTTACGAAAAGCAATAAACTGCCCTTAAGTAATTTACATATTTGACATAACTGATTATTGCTGCAAAGGTACTTATAAGAATTTTATTTTAACCTGGAGTCTCTTAGACTTGTAAAGAATGATACACAACCGCAAGTTATTTGTAGGTATAATGAAATTTTGCTTTCAATTATGGTTATTACTCATCTATAATATTGGTTTAAGGACTTTGTAAAAGTGAATAATTTTCATCTTTTATGTATTCCAAACATTCTTAAAATTTTAATGAGTGATGATTTTCTTTTAAGATTTTAAAAGCAAAATATTGTTTGAATCCGTGTAAAAATCATGTATTGATTTCATTAATGAATTACTTTTTCAAAATGTATATGAAATAATAATTATGCTTCTTTTTTAATGCGTGTTGTGTATTAAACTAACAGTTTCATATTTTAAAGAGTAACTATTTTATGATGAGTTTGATAACTACTTAATTTTTATTTCATTCCATGTATAATATTGAGAGATAATGATAATTGTAATTCTTGCCTTCAGACTCCAACATTATTTATCAGCTTTTGAATGATGATGCCTCAGAAATCGAAACCAGAGGTTTGGAAAGTCATATCCAGTTTATTTTTGTCCAAGCGTTGTCACTGCTGGAGGTTGGTTGTATGGTTTTTAATGTTCCCTTTCTGTTTTGTACCCAGCAGTACGATACAAGACGAATACAGCCCTAATTCTAGCTGGCAATGAAACTGTATTCTGTGCATTCCAGTTCTGTCAAATTTTGTTCAACATTTCTAAATTGTTCTGTCAAAAGATGAGAATTGAACAAAACAGTAGGCCAAACATTTCCTTTGGCAGACCGACGATTGTTCGGTATTTTTTTCTACTTAAAAATGCTGTGAGGACGTGTTGTATTTGAGATGATTTGTACATTTATTTGTATTTTCATCTAAATTCCTGCTGTAGTTTTGACATCAACGGTTATAAAATATAGCAGGTTCTCCAAAAGTTGACCAAAATGATCAAGTTCTTTTATAGAGCCTGAGAACTGATACCAAACTCCATAAAACCAAGATGGCCATCACGGTCACTTCCATTAAGCTTATAGAGCCATGTTGTATGGTCGTTTGGCATAAAAACACAACTTTGGTTGTTTGTAGACTTCACACTTTGAATCTATTTGTACATTTTAATATCAGCATTTAGTTTATTATGTTCCTTTGTGGTCAACTGTTTTATGTAGAGTATAACATTGAAGAATTTAACAGGGTACGTGGCCTTTATTACTCAAATTTTCTTTACTTTTTCATCCTTTCTGTAAATACTTCAGACATATTATTCTTGTTGAAGTGTACTTAATTAACCATTAATATAATTTTTTATATAGTTAAGCATATCTATATCAGAGAATTTGGCTAGTAATGTTTCAAAGGAATTTCAGGTACAGTGCTTTCTAATGTGTATATTTACCAAATGAGGCTGAACGTTTTGGAAAGGTGTATATTCCCCCATAAAGATTAATGCTGGTGACGATAATTATGAGCGGAATTTTTGTCTTCTTTGCCCTGGCAAAGCATCAAAATGCCGGGGCCTCCCGACATGATTTCTTACGTTTTGCTTGGAAATTGTGTGTTAATCCTTGGGGGAAAAGAGTGCATGGGCAAGTTGAGTTGAATTTTATAGCTGTATATAATTATGTAAAGAAATCGGTGGTTTATGTTGTTGTTTTTTTACGTGTGTAGTATCGAGAATGGATGCAGTTTTCTCCGAATTTTTGTGACAAGTTGTCTTCTGCTTCTCAAAAGTGAAGTGTAAAATTATACACGAACTTGGCGACTGTACCTGGACCAACCTAATGTAAAAGTTGTCTGTATGTTCACTGGTCATGTTTGTTCTTAGATATAACCTTTTCAGTTCATACCATTGGTTCTTTTACATGTATTTGTTGACTTCTTTGAACCTACTCGTCCAAAAGTAGATGGAAAAGACAAAAATCTGTTGCATGCGAGCAAATAATTGTAAAATTCATTGTCATTGTTCATATTTGTCGAAATGTCAGTGTGGGTATTATTATATGTTTTGCATTGTTTTTGACGAAGGAAATTTTATAGTTTGACGTCAGTTTAAAGGGAACCGTTGTATTGTAAGGTTAGAGATATATCTAACTTGTAAATAAAACATAAATCACAAATTGAAAAGAGATTACCTATTATTGTTGTTATATTATTAACGTGTAATGAAGCAAACCCATTATCCTAATGGAAAATATTGTACCTTATCACTTTGACCTTGCTAGTGTTTTCCATAGGTTGGAAAATATTCTACTGTGAAAGATATTGGCTGGTATTCATAAAAACGTAGCATATGCTTTTACTTCACTTTTCAAGTATTTAGCATGCACCATATTCATAAAAAGGGAAGGATTTGCTTATACTTTGAAGCATATGCTTCAGGTAAAAGTATCTCCTTCAAGACATGGAGCAAATTCTAAAAGTAGAAGCATCTCCTTCTATACATATTCATAAAGAGTAGTAAGCATAAACTACAAGCATATCCTTGGGAAATTCTAAGGTTGCTCCAGACCAGGCTTGAACATCTTTGTGATTACTTGTGCTTGGCGTGGCTGGCTACATTGAACTTGTGGTTGGTGCAGGGAGGAAAACAAATGTTTATAATGTCAGGCATCTTCGTCACATCTTCGTCCGACATGTTGCCCGATGTTACCTCAGTGAGGAATGGTTCAACTACTGGGGTAACTACCTGGGGGCACTACTCCATACTGGGGGAACTACTGGGGGAACTACCTGGGGGCACTACTCCATACTGGGGGAACTACTAGGGGAACTACCTGGGGGCACTACTCCATACTGGGGGAACTACTAGGGGAACTACCTGGGGGCACTACTCCATACTGGGGGAACTACTAGGGGAACTACCGGGGGCACTACTTCATACTGGGGGAACTACTAGGGGAACTACCTGGGGGCACTACTCCATACTGGGGGAACTACCTGGGGGCACTACTCCATACTGGGGGAACTACTAAATGTTCATTTAGCAGGGAAAACATTTAATTTCCTTTCAATTACAATTATTATCTATTGCTATTCAAAAGACCACATAAATAAATAAAAATAAGCAAAACAATTTTATTTGCAGATAATAATATATATATTTGTTTTATTGTCAAACTTATTCCCCTGTGGCAATTAAAAACGTTTAATATCAAGCAAACAAACAACTCAATTGTTTTAAGGATAATAATTAAGCACAATTGATATCATTTTACCTTTGTTACTTCCTAGAAATATTAGTATATTACCTGACAAATATAATACAGTTATAAATTGAATGGAAAAACCTATTGACAGTCATAAACATAAAGGCCCTGGGTAGTGTAACTTGTACAGGTGATCTTTTGTGGTCTTTCAAAAAATGTTTTTGCATATTTTATAAGCCTATACTTGTACATCTATGGGTATACATCCAGTCATACAAGCCAGAACTTGGCACACAAACAAAATTCATAATAATTGTTCATAAAAACAATCTTTCTTAAAATACGTCAAACTTTTCAAAACAAATTTTCGCGCATTTTTAAGATAGAAATCCAAATAATATTGGCTTCACGGTTTACCATATTAATATTTCCTTGAAAGAAACATAGTTACGTAACTATCTTTGTTTCTTTCATGGCCTCTCGTTGAGCAAAATATTATCAGCTACATTTAAAAAAAGGACTGAAAATATTCCACGTTTTTCATTTATAGCTGGATTCACGCCAGAGAAAGGCTCAGGACTGCAGAGAAATATATATGATGAAGGAACAAATAAATAAGTAAGCAACTGAATTTTAAAATGTCCGAAAATGATTAATAAACTCATTTTGCACAGAGATGGACTCACACTGGAGAAAAGTTATCATTGAATCTTGTCTGTTAACAACAACCAACATCTGCCAGTGCTACAAACTAAGAGTAGATGCTCAAACCTCCCACGTGTCATTCATTATTAATTAACAAATAATGTCTACAGCAAGTAATAAACTGCTGCAAACTGCTCATCAACCAAAATAATGACCCGACGTTTCGATCCTAGCAAGATCTTTCTCATAGGCTCTTATCCCTTTTGAAAACTCACGCAAGTAATCCCAACCTTTCAGGCCAATGTAACAGGTAAACCCTTCCCCCAGAGATGGAATACAAAACATCTTTCATATTTGTAGCAACTTAGCAATTTACATTGCATCAATAAACAGCAGCTTTCACACATAACCACTGAACTTTAGACTCAAACATATTTCATTCTGACCTTTTAAAAGAAAAAAGCGTCTAAAACTTAGCACACAGACCAAAACTTGTGTATTAAGCAATCTTTATGCTGATAAAATGCTGTGTAATAATTGGAAGTGCAAGACTTGAGAGTAAGCACTAGTAAACTATGTACAAGTGGTATGAAATGACACCTATTTGCTTAATTGCGTGGAGAGATTTTCTTATTCAAAGGGAGGTTTGCCTTTCTTAAAGACAAATTGTTAATAGCAGATTACATGCAGTACTTACGACTGACGTAGAGTACATTTCACTGATATATTTAAAGTAACACACTTCTGTTGTGCACTGGGTATGCAGTGTAATTAGTATGCTAATGGGAAAGCACTAATCAAATCCCTATGACAATTTCCCAGGACTAGAAAAGACTTATTTCTAATAAATCATTCTCTCATTTATTTAGATCTATTCATTAAATACCCAAGTAATACCAGGGCTCAATTTCATAGAGCTGCTTAGCACGAAAACGTGCTAACCTTGCCATTTCTGTCTAAATAAAAACAGTATTAACAACCAAATGTCCATGTGTTGTGTATCGCTTGTGATTGTTCTTTGGATGTTGTTCGTTGACCATGAATATCAAATTAAATTTTTAATGGTGGTTTGTTTTATTGAGCAAGACATTTTTGTGCTAAGCAAGTTTTTGTGCTTACCAGCTTTATGAAATTGGCCCCAGCTGTTTCCTGTTACCATGGGGTTTTTTTCAGCCTCACGTCGGCGTCTCTTCCAGTTTCTCCTCAACTTTCTTGAATTCTTCCTCGACGACTTTATCCACTTCATCTTCAATCTAACAAAAAAAAACGAAGGAAAATAATTCAAATCAATGTCTTTACTCTCTTAAAGATTACAGTGCAACGAGGCTGTAACCAATGGCAGGATCCTTAGAAAATCATGGCAAACTATTCTTGCATAACAAATAATTCTTCATTCTAAATCTGACAAACAGTTTCACCAACTCAAATACAATGTAAATAAATTATCTACGTCATTTTATTAATTAATTTGTCATTGAAAAGTGAACACTAACAGAATAGAATGGAAGTGAACAGAATACCATACTGAGGGCCGCAGGTTCGAATCCCGCTCCCGTCAATTTGTCTTTGTTCACTTTCCAATGACTTAAATTTAATCACTTCAAGTAATAAACTGCTGCAAACTGCTCATCAGCCAAAGTAATGACCTGAAATTTATAAAAATGCTTAGAGTTGGGAGGGCCTGACGAGTTTCGATCCTAGCAGGATCTTTATCGAATTATAGCCTTCGATAAAGATCCTGCTAGGATCGAAACGCGTCAGGCCCTCCCAACTCTAGAAAAAATTAATAGAGTCGGTTTCCCTTGTGGTTATTTGAGGATAGCATTAATGTTTGTGTGTATTTCTTACCTGCTCCACTCCTATGACTTCGGGTACGTAGAACTGCAACATATTTTGGACACCACTCTTCAGGGTTAGGACTGAGCTGGGACAGCTAGTGCACGCTCCTTGCATCTTCAACTTGACAATTCCATCCTCAAAACCCTGGGATAAACAAGACAAAGTAGAACAGTTAAAACAGCAGGAAATTAACTAAAGGGCCAGTGAACCAGTTCAACTTCCAAATACAGTCGAACCTCGTTAATACAAGGTCGCCAGGACTTACCGAAAATGCTTGTATTAAGTGGGGCCTCGTATTTTGAGGGATCCATATTTTGTCAATTTGAGCAAAGTTATTCTCAGTTATATTTAAAAAGGACTGACAAAATTTCACATTTTTCTTTTATAGCTGGATTCACATTAAAAAAAAAGGCACAGGACTTCAGATAAATAAAACGAAGTAACAAATAAATAAGTAACTGAATTTTTTTTAAATGTCAGAAAATGATCAATACCATTTTGCGCAGAGCTGGACTTCCACTGGAGAAAAATGTATTATTGAAGCATGGCTGTTAACAACAGCCAAAATCTGCTGCAAACTAAGAGCGAGTGGCCACAAAAACAAAAATCTGAAAACAATAAAGAATTTGCAGGAAAGGGAAGAGTTGATGTCTGAAATAAATATTTAGTTGAGGTTACTGACCATGTAGACGATGTCTCCACCATCCTCTTGTACTGTGGGTCTGATTCTGGTATCTAGGAGCTCTTTAATCATAGCAACGGTCTCATCATCATCCTCGTGGATCTCTGTATAACCATGATTAACAACGGATTATAAATAGTATCTCTGTATAACCAGAATTAACACACAATATAACCAAAACTAACCAGTAACTCTGTATAACCAGGATTATCAAAAGGTTATAACCAGTATTCTCTGTATTATCAGGTTTAACCAAATAATCATAACCAGTATCTCTGTAAACCAGCTTTAAAGGTGTAATACATGATTGGTAAAAGGTACAGAACAGCACTCACTCTTTGTCTATTATCCAACAGGTACATAAAGTAACACAACTGTGAAAATTTGAGCTCTGAGTCACGAGAAAATAGCAAAAACCTGACTCAATTTTTCTTATAAAGCATAAGAATGGTTTTTCTTTCTTTGTTTGACTAATTTCTGGATAAATATGCAATATCAGTATGTTTCTACCAGCAACATCTTCATATCAAAACGTTATATTTATAGCTTTCAATAAAGATCATGCTAGGATCGAAACGCGTCAGGCCCTCCCATCTCTAAGCAAAGTTATATCTAAATCTGTGTACATTTCTGTTTGGGTATGTTACCAATCCTGTACTGTACCTTTAACAAAAGATTATAACCAGTATCTCTGTATAAGCAGGATTAACAAATCAAATATAACCAGTCTTAATTCAGAGTATCAAATTCTCAAGTACCGGAAACCGGTTAAATACCTGTATCTGCCGCTGGTTGTTCATCGGTTATGACTGGTAGTCCGCTGGTGAAGAAATCCATGATGGTGGCGTAGATCTCCGGTTTCATCACGGCCCAGTCCATGGTGTCGTCGTCAACCTTTGTGATTGTGATGAAATCCGAGCCAAAGAAAACACCTTTGGTGCCATCAATGCGAAACAGTAGCCTACGAGAACACAAGGGGTGACAAACGGTGGACAAGTTGGTATTGAGCCTGGGTCTTTTTCAGTGACAAAAGGCTTCGTGGATCTGCCAATGAAGACCCATTTAGACCTTGTCTCCTCTCTATTTTTGTGTGAAAGCTACAGACTGCTCTGAGGCAAAGGGCATCACAACGGAGACTATTTGTTAAAACCACATATTGAAATGGACCTTTCTGGCTATCAAAGAGCAACATAAAGAATGGCTTTCAACTGCATTTCTACTGATTACTGAAGTCAGCATATCGAAAGTTATTGATGTACGAATGGCACGTTTGTGTTTCCACAAACCGATCCACATACCAATTTTCACCATGCAAAGCCTCAAATCTTTCTTGATAAGTTATTTGTCTAAAATAATATTCTTAATTACTGTATAACCAATTATTGCTGAGTATTAAACTGCAACAGTTACAAAAAGACAATTAGTTTTGACATTCAGAGTCCAATATCTATCAACCTCCTTGTGGTTTTTATAAGAAACCTTCCCAAATCCATCCAAATTTAACACTGTGTGTGTTCACACGAAGAAAAACGTGAACATACCTGGCAAGAGGTGAGTCATGAGCCGTCCTTGCGCTGGGGAAGTCCTTGGTCCCGCCCTGGTCTAGGACGGGCACCCCCGGGATGAACTTGAGACTGTTGGGGTTTGGTGTCTCCTGAGTCTGGATAAACATGCTCCTGGCTGCAATCAACAAAACAATCAACAATCAACAATTGACACTTCGTCATTCCTGCTTGGGAGGCAACAGTTGTGCTACTGTCAGTGGGTGTCTTTCTGGATGGGACATCAATTCTTATTGACGTCAAATCTACACCAAATCTACGTTCAACTACTGCTCGGTCTTCTGACAGATGTTACAACTGTTTGTGTGGCTTTTTAGCCCATCTAGGCCTGATATTCCAAGCTATGATACGTGTGTAATGGAAAGAGTTAGACTCTAGCAGTCCAGAGCCACAAACAGCTAGTACTGGTAGGTCAGTGCGGTTACATTGTTATTCATAATTCAATTATGGATGTCTACAAACGCAGAAACTGCAACCATGGAAAACTTAAAGTCTACTACCATGGAAACTATTACCATGGAAACTATAGCCATGGAAACCTCAACCATGAAAAACTGCAACCATAGAAACTGCGACCATACAAACTGCAACCATGGAAACTGCAACCATGCAAAACTGCAACCATGAAAACTGCAACCATGGAAACTGCTACCATGGAAATTGCAACCATGGAAATTGCAACCATGGAAACTGCAACCATGGAAACTGCAACCATGGAAATTGCAACCATAGAAAACTACAACCATGCAAAACTGCAATTATAAAAAAAACTTAATTTTAATAAGAAAAAATACACACTGATCAATGAGAAACGATATAATAATAGTAAAATCTCGACTGCAGAAGTCAGATGTTTTTGTAAGATTCCAGTTTCAATCTGGAAGTCTAATTAAGATTTTCTACAATTTACTGGATACTGAAGTCCCAGGTGTGTCTTGCATGGAAAAGTAGCAAGCAATTTTAAGCATTGCATCCATACAAACAACAATGAAATCCAATCTGTGGTTTTATTTAGTTAACCCTCTGGTTATAAATGAATTGTTGGCTGAATCACGGGGTCATAGATATATGTCACTTCAAACACAAGGCAAGCTGTATGTAAATAGATGCTGGTAATATGGCACCGTCACAAAAATAAATGAATGAACGCCATAAATTTCCACTCCTGGCTAAGGGATCTAGCATAACTATGCCAAAAGAAAGCACTAGCTTGAATGAAGATAAAGACAGTCCGTTCTGAAGATGAAATTTCACCTACACTTCTTGCTTGAGACTACGTCCGAGCATTTCGTCTTATTTAACCTGTGATATGGCTATAATGTTACTGACCCCATAAGAAGCTGTATGAATTGGGCTGCTACACAAAGGTATAATTCATTTTTTGGGCCTGTTTGATAAATGACAATACCTTGTTGTATGGCAACTGTCTGATGTTGAGAGCATCTTGCTAATAGTCCTTTGTTGCTCCTTCTACTGATGTTGCTGACGGGCTGCGATCTGTGAACACCACTGTTTATGCTGTCATTATTTGATCCAGATTCATTATTAGGGGAACAAAAAATGAAAACTGATAAGAACATTTTTGGCTGAGGAAAAGGATCTCGGTTCATATGCAGAGTGAAAAATTTAATTTTAGGCAAATTTTGATCTATGGCTAGAGTAGACGTAGTCCCACTTTATACTGAGCGATTAGAGCTTCTTTCTAACGGTTTTTTACTTCATCAGTCACATTAACATCAGATGAATTTAAGAGCCAATGGCCCACCAAGTGGGACTAGAGTAGAGGAAGGTGCTTTAACATTTCACAAAAATTTCATCAATCAATTGATTAGGGCCTACCGTACGGAAAAGGCACCAAGAAAAGCCATAAGGCTAGAAGTAGAAGGCTCATGAAGAAAGATAAAACAAGTTCTAGGGCCCTAATTCTAGTTTTCTAGAAATAGAAGAAGTTGGTCCTACACAAAGTAGAACATCTGTTCAGCTCAGGTTTAAGACAAACTGCTCATTAACCAAAGCAATGACCTGAAATATATATAATGATCTGGGTTAGGAGGGCCTGACGTTTCGATCCTTACCCCCTGAGCCTAGTTTCAGTTAACATTAAATTTCCACACAAAACATAACACACAAGAAAAAAGAAGCAAGTTACACAATCGTCAGATCATTTGATTTATGTAAACAAGCAAGTGAGTACCAGTACAGTCACTGGTCAGTGCCAGTGGCAGTGAAAAAAACGAATTTGCCAGTGTCGTAACTCGTATAAATGCTTCCTGAAATGAGAACGATAATGTATACGTTGCCTCTTTCCATTTGCTTCCTTCGATAACTTACAATCGAACCGAATTGGTGAGTGAAATCCTTCTCACGGACTGCATCAAAATTCCCCTGTAGGCTGCCATTTTGTTTCTGTAGTGCGCCCTCTCTCGGTGAGTATTCAGTGGAGTAAAGCTCAACAAACATCCCCGTATCCAGACAACAACATAATGTGTACGGAAATGCAGAAATTTAAGTGACAGCGAGAAAACAACCAGATTTTATTTGTATAATACCTAGAATATTCTCCCCTTAAAACATATTTTGGACGATCTTACATTGTACACGATAAGATAAAGGGTCATTATGCCTAAAAACGCGCTAGTTACTGTTCGATACGGGCCGTATCGTGCCTGTGGAATTGTTGAACACAGAACATCACGATTGGACGGATTGCAAGGTGAAAGTACTTTCAATGTTTTTCCCGAGTAAAAAAATTAAAACTTCTCACTTATTTATGTCGCCAAAATTCTACTTTATGAAAGGAAAAATAGTCAGCCACAAAACGTGTATTGAATTACAGGGAACTAATTCTTTCGTCGCGTCCATTGAAGCTTAAAATTGTCCCTTTTTTGTTGTTAGAATTTCACAATTTGGCCTAGCTCTTATCCCCAAACTGAAATTAATATTTGGGCCCAAAGGAAAAGCAGCCGTGCGTGATTGTTCATGCGGAGATACTTGATACTTGGTTGATTAGGCCTAGGCCTATACAATCAAAAATCAGGAATATGCTCCTAGCATTAGATAGGAGGATACAGCCTAGGACCGCGTAGACTAGAGACCTATGGCGGTGTCATTCACTCATGTTGGGTTTCATGAATTGGAAGTAAGAAGTGGCAAGATAAAATTTCATTTTTATTTTAAAATCTATATCCAATTTCTTTTATTTGCTTCCATTGTGAGCTATTCAAATATGTTTCTGGCTATTACTCTTTGCTGTCCATTTCCCCCGTGGAACGCTACCTAGGCCAGGGATTTTATTGATTAAATTTGCACATTCAAATGAAGTATCTGGCAATTAATGGCTGGCAAGAATGTGTACCGTTCTCTTTTGTCTCGGATCTCCATACTGTGTATTATGAGTGGTTTTGATGCTATGAAAACTGGGCATCAATTCAGAGCTCCAGCCAAAATAATGCTGGATCCATTGCAGTTCTGCTGCACTCTTAGTTGCGATGATCGTAACCCTAGGTCTGGCATGGGGACTGATTTCAGACTTAGGGTTACGATCATCGCAACTACTGCACTCTGTTAAAAATATGGATCCATGTGTTTGACTACAAAATTGGTAGGAAAAAAGAAAAACAAAACAAGAGGGAAAAAAAGCAAAGCAAAGAATATGAAACAATATGAAACATCACTGCACCAAATTGGAATAAAAAACTGAAATTGATTTTGGGTTCCTTTGACTGGCAAAAGTTAGTTTAAACCAAAGTTTTGTGAACCAGAAGTGTGAGAAATTTGTTACAAACCTTTTGTTGTAATTGTGATATTCTTGAGCATGGTTAGCTGAAGTAGTTTGTCATAGATTTCATTTCATCGTGATTTCTTTATGCACCAGTTCTTTGTGCATAACCAGTCCTGAAGTGGTCCGAAATGCCTTTTGATGAATCCATTGGCTTGCAGAAAAACTGCATCTTCTTAGATCATAGATGGGTGTCAGATAACTTGATACTTTTTGACAATTTGCCAAAGAAATGAAAGATGACGCATGGAATCCGAACCAATTGAGGAATGTCCCTCAGAAACACGGCTACGAGAAATGGCCTTTCAGGCTAATATGTGGCCTCTTGATCAGGGGAACAGATACAAAAAAAACACCCCACTGCTTGACACCGGCACGCGTCTGGGAGTTCAATCACCGGAGTCAATGCCAGGAACGGGTGGACTTTATTTACAGTTCTACTCCGTGAAAAGGATTCTGCGTATTATTCAGTGTTTATTCTGAGGTTTTTGGTGCAATCAATTGATATGGAAGATGGAGAAGGACTCGGGGAAAATGTCAACCTTCCCTCGAGCCTTTCGTGTAAGGCCATCGGGGTCGGATTATACCGATTCACTCTTCTTCTGTTTTTTTTTTCTTGGGAGGAGTTGATCATTGGATCAGGGCTAACCTTTCACATATTGCGTCTGGCTTTTCTTATCATCATCCTCAGCGCTTCTTACGGAGGACGGACACACGGTGGAGCTAAGCCCTATCGATGATTGGAACATCGTGAAGCTGATCGTCAACGGAGAGATGGTGTATCAGTGCGACATCAGGGAGATGGACTACGGTGCGATTAATGAAATTGACCCTCCCTAACTTCCTGTCCAGCATGCTGTAACCAATACAATACTGCACAGTATTGAACCAGTACATTGGTGCAATGAACCCTAGCGCATGTTGTTCACTGTGTGAGACATTCGGAATTAAAGCACCGTTACTTTTAGCATCTATAACATTATCCAGTGCAAACTTGCATACATCCTCGTGGAAAAGTTTCTGTCCTAAATGATTTCAATTTCCAAAGAGTATTCCAAGAAAAAGTCAGATTTCAGATCAAAAGGTCCAGATGGAGCACAGACGTTTCAAGATCAATTTGAACTACTCTGGAAGAGTCCAAACTTATAATTGTGGCTTCCAAATAGAAAAGTTCCAAGGATCTGAAGTTCTAAACTTTTATAAACCATAGTTCCACTATTCCAGAAACTTTACTTCTGTTAAATAATCAGATATTTTCTGTTGCTTTCTTTTTCTGTTCCAATTTCAGGAAGCGACGGCCAGTTGGACAAGTTTTGCCATGAGGCGCTGGACGCTGTCCGGAAGGCTTTCTAGATAATCGCCTTGGTCACCAAGGCTTACTAGAGAAAACAAAAATCCATGCTTAGAAGGTGATTCCTTCCACAGAACAGTTTCTGGGCAAAGGTCGTTGTAAAAACCTAAGACCCTTTCTTGAATAGCCGGCCTGTGGCATTTTGAGCGCAGACCATCCCACAATGCTTATCTCATATACCTTCACTGTAAACATTTGACCTATCCGCAAGAGGATCCAGTGTAAATAATTTTGTAAATTGTGTACAGAGTGGTGCAAATAAAACAATTTGAAGTTCAAATACGAAGCTATTTGATCTCTGCTGGGTATGTAATTCTGTTTGTAGTTTCGCTTGCATTGTGGGTTCTTCATTTGATCTGGGGCCAATTTCATAGAGCTGCTTAAGCACCAAAATTTGCTTAAGCACCAAAAACCTTGGTAAATATTAAAATCAGTATGCTAGCCAAAACTCCTTGTGAATGTTATGCTCAGCAAGTAACAATGGCCGAATACAAGTCAAAAGCAGTGAACATCGCATGAACATTTGGTTGGTAATCCTGTTTGATCAAGGAAGACTTTTCATTCTTAAGCAATTTTTGTGCTTTTAAAGCAGCTCTATGAAATTGGGCCCAGTACATGAAGTAGATACCACTAGTGTTTATCCAATGGATTGCTACCTTATGTGCTACCTAAAGTAGTCGAATGCTAATTTAACAGTAGCTTTCGATATCAAAGATCAAAGGAAAATTGACTGGAGCGGGATTCAAACCGGCGACCTCCTGAATACCGTACAGGCACTCTACCAACTGAGCCATCCAGCCCTACGTTGGTGGTGTCCCAACAAGTCAATTATTTTTGTTCGTTTGGCAGTCAGAAGCCATGAAACCACGTACACACCGCCATACCCCAAGGATCATTTCACCTATACATGCAGCAATGCCGTAACCTGGGAACGGTACATGGAGGATCACTCAAAGAGGATACGGCTTTTTAATTTATACTCATCAATTAACCACAAGGGAAACTGACTGAAATTAAAGTCATTTCAGTCAGTTTCCCTTGTGGTTATTTGATGATCTTCACATGATAACACATGTATAACTGTCCAATAACAACATGATGAAAAATTTTTCAAGTATACACGTTCAATTCAATTAATATTAAAATGAACCAAGACCCAAACAAAAGCTTATATTTACATTTTGTACCAACTGAACAAATTTTATTTATTATACATGATATTAATTATTCGTCCATTGTACATGAACAATTTCAAAAAAACAACATACGTACATTTAATATAACGCTGTTTATGTTTACACACTGTGCAAAAAAAAACAAGAACATGAAAAAATTGGGAGTAATTGCTGTAAAAAAACAAAAAACAGAAGCGTTTCAAACACTTAACAAAACTCCTCAAAACACTACTAGAATCGGTTTACTATTTAAATATAAAACTGCTAATAAAAAAGAGCAACTCTTGCGGCGGCGAGCCTTCTGTGTTTTAAGTATGAGAATACCAACTCGCTTCAGAAAACAAACAAAAATACGCATTCCGAGGCATAAAGAAATGGAAATGTTTCCATCCAAAACAGTTGCACTGAAAAGATTTTCAAGTTTCTATAAATAGGGAAGATGGTAGTTGAGAGTTGGTCAACTTGGAATATGCACATTGTAATTACCATGTGATCTTCACAGGTCAGAACAGAATCCATTACAACATCAAAGTACTATTCTTGGAATTTCTGACTTACGTCGGAGCCTGTCGGAGCTAGCAGACGTTTCCAAACTCTTACACATTTCTGATAAATACATGTGCCTTATGTATTTATTAGCCCAGGCAGAAATGTTTGGCTTTTGGAAATTCTCCTACGGCTCAAACAATAAGGCCTGTTTGTTTCACACAGGTGCAATCTGATCCCTAGTTCAAATCAGGACTCAGTGTGAACGCAAACAGACCCTCAGGGAGTTGGATCAGGGATCACAACTACCTGTGCTCTAAGAAAAAACAATTTGGCTTTACGACATCATACAGACCACCAGCTACGCTGTTATGCAGCATGCAAGTATCTATTGCTTTTCACTGGTTCCACACCCAGTTACTCAGCAAGGCAACACTTCTTTCTTAATACACTTTTCCCTTCATTTTAAAAAACAGAGAAATCTTTTTGTTATGCTAAATATCAAACAATACTGCATAATATTTCTTCATTTTCATAATGCCTGACTTTTAGGGGGGAAAACATACATATGAAATTTTATAGTACCATCAAAAATAAAAAAAAATTGTTTCCCCTAGAAAATCAAACATGAACACTGACATATGCGTCTAGATACCACATGCCTCATTTTGATTTTTTATTGATAAACAAACTTTTAAAAATATTTGGCCCATGCGATTTAGTTCCGTACTTTCATCAGTTTTCGAGAAGGAAGCAAAACACATTCTGTAAAAAACTTCAAACATAGACTCTTTGTAAGTAATAATAAACATTTAAAACATTATTTCTAAGAACAAACACAATTTCTCCATCCATTGAATATTTTGTATTTTCTTCTTTTTTTGTTTCATCACCTCTTAATATTAAGAGATAATTCGTAAAAAATGATATGTTCATAATTTAAAATAAAAAAGAAGTTTTACTATGCGGATTTTGAACATTTCACGATTTTGGGGGTTTCTTTATCAAAATACAATTTTTTTTATAATTACAACATTCAACAGAATGGTGATACATGATCTGGTTTTAAGGAATTAGGTTCATGAACATGATTATACCCACTCACAATTTCTTCGATTCTGAACGAGCTGGAAAGGGGGAGGGCTTAGAAAGAATTTGGTACAGAGACACAACTTTCAGAAAGCATAAAACACTTTGGAGGGCAAAAAAAAAAATAATAATACAGATCTGGGTAAAGTAGAAAAACTTAACTGCATTCAGAAATAAATAATTTTGTTTTCAAATTCAGATACAACCAGCAATGTCTAGCATGGTCGGCTTTTTTATAATTGCTCATTGTAAACCGTTCAACACGCCCCAACAAACCAAAAAAATAATATTTCAGGGGGAAAAAATAGAACATAGTCCCAGTCAGCCATAAAACACTAGGGATATGTAGCAGTCAGTTCCCAGTATGATTGCCAGGCTACCTGCTGTGCATTGAGATCCTAAATGATACCCTGGATACCACAGTTCCTTTGAGAAAGAAGCCAGAGCACGCCACTAAAATACCCGAGGAAAATAGGACCATTCCTCCAATTTGCTTGCTGATTTCAACTTCAGAAAGAAGAGAGAAAAAAAATTGTGGAAGTATAAATCATACATGGCATATTAGTGCCAGACCAGTGAGGCTATCTGCTGCCCCCTATAGTTCAAATAATGCCATGCACTTCCGGAGTCAGCCATGATTAATTTCATCTGACAGCAAAACCATGTTCACGACCTGACAATCATGACTGTCTAGCTATCAAAGAAAAAACCAAGATTTTTTTTCAATCCCCGCTTTTCCCAAAAGCTTGAAATGTGTATTTCTCAGACTAATAAAATGTTTAGGGAACTGTTGTCAAATATAATATTTTATATCATACATACATTTTTTAAGCTCATGCTAGCATTATTAACTCAGTGCATGTATGCCCTTGTAAACATATTTGCTTTGTTTGAACCCAGCATTGTAAAGCATATCATTATATTTTTCTAGTTATCAAGAGCAACTAATAATACGCATAATTCTACTGACTGTTTAGAAATCTTTGGTTTTGGAAGAAACAGTCAGCAGAAATGGTAGACAGTTAAATTAATCACAGACACGAAATCTGTAGGAAGAAAGTCGAATTTGGCAATTTTTTCTCTTTTCCGTCATCTGCATGACATGCTACGATATTTCGTTCTTTTTCTTGTAAAGATAAGATTTGTGGTAATGTAGGGGTGACAAAATTGAACAAAGGGTGGCCTAAATTACTCAAACACTGCCAAACAATTTGCACAAGATGTTCACACCATTTGTCAAAACGGTTGTATGCAAGCCCTGAACTGCCATCAGTAGCCCTCGTTTTGTTCCGAATCCCTGCAACATTTTTGCCCCTTTTCCTAGTCTTCAAACTGTATTTATTAAAAGAATTAAATAGATATGGAAGAAAATAAGGACCAGATCTAGGTTAGGGTACGATGACTGGGTTCTCGTATGGCCAGCCATCTTGAACGAACAAGCTCAAGCAAGTACATGTACATTAATATCACTCTTATTGCATAAAAACTCTTCTTAAAAACATCTATATAGTAAAGGGTTGGCGTTTAATATTTTCTTTTTTTGTTTTGTTTTACAAAATAGGTAAAAAATGTCCGTTAAGGTTATAAGCTGTGAAAGCTCTATCTCTTCTTTCCTCCACTATTTATGGTCCTGATAAATACTTTGCAATGAATACAGAAAAACAATTCACCATTTTTTTGTTTTCTACCAAGTCTTGAAATGATCTTTATACACAGGAGTTAAAAAATAAATTACATGGCGTAGAATCCCTGTTTTTTTTTTGTTATGCCGCATTTTTTAGGGGGGAATTGAATTCAATGGAATATTTATAATAGTGTGGATCAGAAAAGTTGGGAAGGGTCGTTCAAATGAGATATTGTGAAAGAGCCAATTTTTAGTTAATAGCGCCCTCTAGTGGAAGTTTAGGATAACTGTAATGCATCGTGGGATATATGCTGACAAAAAAAAAAATGAAAAAAAAAAAACCTCTTCTACATGACTGAAATCATTGTGAGTCACTAGTGTCATTCCAGAAACCAGACACTAAGACTCGTACTTCTCTTGAACAGAGGGTTGTTAAACTACAAAACCACGATGGTAAATCTCGGCATGCAACCTAGCAACTGCACGCCTGTTACAAGATGCTACGTACTTCCAGGAACTAGACCCAGACTGAATTTCTTGTTTGTCTGCTCTGTGCTCTTCAACTTTCTCCCGCTCCGCACGTTAACGTCGTCAAGGACTGCTGCAATGCATCGTGGGATAGGCTCCAAGCAAAAACATCTAGAGCTCAGTCGAGTCGAACAGTAGAAAGTCTATGGCAGATGTCTATGAAATGTCGTTCTGGAAAACCCGGTCAAATAGATCCACTTAATTCCTCGTCAACGCATTCCACTTTGGTTTCCTCACCGACGGAAATATCACGGAAACATCACGGCTTGATTTTCCACATCCACATATGGCAAAGTTATAAATCGAATCCAATTTGGAATGCATTGTTTGCTCCTTGGGAAAAACCTCGCGACAGATCCAATGAAGAGAAACCGTTGATGAGTGAGATGTAACTGAGGCATATGCTTCCACACCAGTCTCTCACATCCAAATATCAATTATATTTTTCGCATGCAATTTTGTTTTTTGTAAAACTAAGTAGACGATTGCAAACATGAAGATCTTCATCTCAACGCTACCAATATACCACTACAACAGACCTAAGATGCCCTTTTCTTTCTTTGTTTGCAGCACGAATACGTCAGACGAAAACGAGGGGAGATATAAACTTGTTTTAAAAAGATGCAAAGCAACTTCCGGTGATTACTGGTTGAAATCGCTTCCGCATCTTTCGCTGAAGACACACCAAGTCTTATTAACAGTTAGTTTTTATCGATATATTTTCCTTCCTCGTGGAAAAAAAACGGCAGATTAAATACATCAAGGTATCACAGTGCTTTCCTTCACTTTAAAAAAACAACAAAAATCCTCCAAAGACCAAAGATATGGCATATTTGGCGAAACGGCCGGTGGTACTTTTCGTCATCATTTTTTTTTTTTTTTTTTTTTTTAATAATTACGTTAATTACTCTTTTTTTTTTATTAAGACTTCTATGTACATTGGTTAATTTATGAAACAACGTTTATCATCAGCGTGTTTGGATACTACGCGGTGACTGTCGCTGATTTCATGCTGAGGTCCTGGGGCATCTCGGGCGTGGGAGGGGGCCGCGACTGGGAATGGAGTTGCAAGAGTCCGTGGGGGGTCAACCCGTTGGGGAATGCCGGACCCCGCAGCATGTCCCCCTGGGACGCCCCGAAGATCGAGGGCTGGGAGGGAAATACCATCATCGGTGACGTGCTCGTGAACGACATGTGGTGACCCGAATGTGAGATGGAGGGATGCGGAAGGTGGACTATCGCCGGGGACGTCTGCGTGACCATCGGCGACTGCGACAGGTGCATTGTGGGCGGCTGGGTACTGATGGCGGAGGATGCATTCGTGAACGCCTGGGTGTGTGAGGGAGGAGGCGGGGGAGGTGGTGGAGGGCGTGGCTCTGATATCGACGAGGACGTCGATGGCGCTCTTTCCCTCGGGTGGTTATGGCTCCCGTTGCTCTGCATGCTCTGCGAGGGATGCTGGTGATGACTGGTTGAACCCTGGGTCAGTGGTTCAGAGGTCGGTGGTCTGGTATCATCTTGACCCTCCTTGGCTCCGCCGATGCCGTTGCTAGGCATCCTCTGGGATGGGGGAGGGGAGAAGTCTTGCTCGTCATCACTCTCACA
Source organism: Astropecten irregularis (assembly GCA_963971285.1). Lineage (NCBI taxonomy): Eukaryota > Metazoa > Echinodermata > Asteroidea > Paxillosida > Astropectinidae > Astropecten > Astropecten irregularis. The sequence continues at coordinate 12,724,510 of OZ020263.1, forward strand.
GCTGTCGTCTTTGTTCTGGCCGTTCTCATCCGAGCATATATAGCGTATGCATTTCTTCTTTCTCCTGGGGGGTGGAAGACAAAATTTCAAATATATTAAGGTAAAAATAAAATCAAAGCAAAGATACCAAATGTTTGAAGCACAGGTACAACAAAGTACAACGCTGTGATTTTTTACTTATGCTGCATCCGAATCTGTTGTCTAGAGCTAGGCCTAGGTCTTCACTCCATTGGAAATACGCAGTGACACCAAGACAATAGACCTAGCCGTAGCTCTGGATGCCTGTTTCGGACACAGCCTTAGCCTTATTCATTGAAAAGTGAAAACAAAAAATTTACTGGAGCGTGATTTAAACCAGCGACCGCAGGTACAGTGTTCCGGACGTTGTTGGTTCGAATCCCATTCTAGTCATTTTTTTCTTTTTTCACTTTTCAATGACTCATTTCAAAATTTGTTGGTGAGTGATGATGGTGACTTACCTGCATGGCTTACACCAGAATTCCTGCTGATCGACACCAAAACGAGCTCGACATTTCTTTGGAGTGGACGGTTCTAAAACATGAAGAAAACAACAACAAAAAACCAACATAAATTGAAGGCAAAATCTTGGATTTGTTTTCTCATTATTGCATAATTTGGAAATAGAATCAGTCAATTTGTTATGTGGAGGCTTTTTGTAGGGAGTGGAAGGGGGAGGGGCTTGGATGGAAAAGGGAGGCGTGTTATTTCACAGTCTGAAAGCAGGTTGCTTTAAAAATTGCTCAAGATAGTCCCTGAATCAAATTAAATGAGAATCCAGCTAAAGAAAAAGAAACGATTCTTAGGAGTAAGAGCACAAAAGCCTTTGGTTCTACATTAAACCATTGCCAGCATTATGTCAATACAAAATTACAAGTAATAAACTGCTGGAAACTGCTCATAAATCAAAATAATGACCTGAAATATTAAAAAATGCTTCAAGTTTGGAGGGCCTGATGTTTTAATCCTAACAGGATCTTTCTCAAAGGCTAAATGGTCAGAGTTAGGAGGGCCTGATGTTTTGATCCTAGCAGGATCTTTCTCAAAGGCTAAATGCTTGGAGTTTGGAGGGCCTGATGTTTCAGTCCTAGCAGGGTCTTTCTCAAGGGCTGAATAATGGTCAGAGTTAGCAGGACCTGATGTTTCAATCCTAGCAGGATCTTTCTCAAAGGCTAACTGGTCAGAGTTAGGAGGGCTTGATGTTTCGGTCTAGCACTAAGCAGGATCTTTCTCAAAGGCTAAATTGCTCAGAGTAAAGAGGGCATGATGTTTCGATCCTAGCAGGATCTTTCTCAAAGGCCAAAAGAGGACAACTGGTTGGCATTCTGCTGCTTATGAAATTATTTACTATCGACATTGAAATAAATGTAAGGAAATAGTATAACGATCAAATCTAAGTGGAATAAATTGGACCAAATAGATTTTTCTGGATGTTGTCAAAATGGACCAATAAGTATTGATTTATTAAAACAATATGAAACTTTTCACACAAAATTTTCTTCAACGATTATTATTCATATTTTTACAACAGGTGTTGAAAACGTGCAAACACTATGTGATAATCTGGTGTGATTCTGATTATTATTTTTTTTTCCCGATTTGTTTTCTCCTTTTCAATAAAATTATTTTTAAACACCTTTTTTGAAGTGTCCTTTGTGTACTCCCTGGTTTCAGTGCTGGATAGCCTGACACAGCTGTTCATAAATTTGAGGATCAATGTAATTTTCTTTTTTCCATTTCCCGCGTCAATCAGAACAGGTGTGATTTTTGTTAATAAATGTCGTAAATTGAGAGGTGAGCTGTGAATTATTACATTTTTTTTTCCTATCGCACCCAATGATGCATGGACGTGCAAAACAGAGTTAAGCATCATTCATTATTCCCAGATTTGGGTAATCCGTGGGAAATTGCCTAGTAAAAAACTGATTATTTGACATAGATCTGCTCGGCTTTCTACTATTTTTATGATTATTCTTTCAAATGATTGATATGAATGCAGCCATTATGAAACGTCCATTGAAGGGACCTGAAGCTTCTATTGGGCGCGCTCAAATCACCTGTTCAAAATGTTGCGCGTCAATGCTTTTCCGCGTCAGTCTCGCATTTTTAGTTTAATCCCTAGTTCTTTTTCTTCCCAAATAGATTCTTTTCTCTGGGAAAACATGTTTGAACCCTCCATAAGCTACGGTTGAGGCAATGTTCCGATAAATTTTCAGTAGGCAAATGAGTGGAAAGAGCATGGTCGAACATGCAAAAACAAAACACAATCATGTGTGACACAAATGAGATAATGCTGTACAATTTACGCTGCAGACAGTGTGCAAAATGCGAAAAAAAATTACGGGATTTCTTCAGGGTAAAAATTTCCGCCTCAAAGCCCAAGGCAAACTATAACATTCACTTTTTGACAAATTACCGGAAACATGATGCGAAACATTCGGAGTCAAGTTTACCGGCTTGCTGTTGCCAATGTGTGAAACTAAACAATGTTGCCCTACTTCCTCCCAGTCTAAAACTAGTGCAGACGACCTTGCAACGATACCAGCCAAGTTCTAGGGGTCAAGCCGGTGAACTTGATTCTGGTATTATGACAAAGGCCGCCACAATCAATCACGAGAACGGGAATCAAAATGTGCAACCTATCGGAAACTTTGTGGGATGGGAAAAAAACTACAGGGTACATGTAATAAGGCATATGCACTTTGGCCAGATCGGAATTACAGGCTATGGATATTGAAGGCTGCTGGTAGCCTGCTAGACGGTGTTTTGTATGTAGGCCATATGCTTCATTGCAGGCGGGCATAATGTTGCCCCCAACAACAGCCAAAGCCATAACCATAGCCGATACTACCACTATCAACATTGAAGCAGCCATCTGTACTATGGCATATTCTTAAGACACAAGCTAACAGACCAACAAACACATTAATAGGCTACAGTGCCATGGCTGTCACAGTCTCGAGCCCCCAGCAAGACTGGACTAGATTTTTGTGGGATTTGCCTTTCAAAGGTAGTATCATACTTTGGTAAGAAACCAAAACAGAAATGTTCACAGATTTACGTATAACTTACAGGGTATGAAGATGGTGGTGGTAGAAACATTCCGTTAAAATTATTTCACCCAAAATGGTGTATTTATCCAGAAATTAGTCAAACAATGACCGAAAATCTTTTTGATCTTTTAAAAGATCAAAAATAAAAGAGAAAAGACTGCGGCCGTTTTTCAGTGTTTTCTCAAAAAGTGGGCACCGTATTGGACTGAAATTTTCACAGATGACTGTTACTGTATCTGTCTTGATATTTGTATTTGTGCCCATGAATCTGTATTTCTTTGATAAAAACCAAAGTATGATGTTACCTTTAAATGGGTCTTAAATTATACTATTTTATACCAACATGTCTACACTCCATCCATGGCACAACATCCAGGGTTGAAATTGCAAATTCAGGTTTTCACATTCAAACATAAAACAAACGGGAAAATTAATTTTTCCCATACATTCATACAGGTCATAATGACATAAAGTTTGAACCATGTTTTTAGACAAAAGTGGAAGATACAACTTATCATTAGTCATTGTTGTTTTTAAGACATTATCATTACAATCTCCAGTTTTGAATGCATTTTATGAAACTACCGGCAACCCGTAAAAAATTCATCCGAATCGTTGTTGGAGTATTCTATAACAAAAACAGCTATGCATTTTTGTTTGTGACTAGTGCAACTTCCTGTAGTGTTTAACAATTTTGATAACCTTGGTTACCAATCCTGTTATCCGCCTTTAAACAAAAGAGAGAGCCTACTTCTAAAAAACAACACTTTCAATATTAATACCCCTAGACAAAACAAGCATTCCACTAGTGGCACAGATCACTGACAGGGTTCAAAAACCTTGGTAAACTGCAGTGGAAACTTTTTTCCTTTTGTCAACGGGTGTGATTTATGCGATTGATTTTATTCCAAGTTAACAACAGAAACAACAGAACAACAAAACAACAGAAACTGGACTTCCGTTTTGCTTCCAGAATTTTGCAACAATCGCAGACGTGACGGGTTAAAAAAAAACGAAACGAAGGGCATTGGGTGCCATTATGATCGCCTATAAAAACTCCAACACTTACAATAAAAACAATAACAATGAAAAAAATAATTCATCACGTGATTCGGCTAAACGGTCTTCGATTTGATTTTCAATGACAACTTCATTCTTTCTGCACCAGTTTGATAGTGTCGGTTACCTTGGGAAGACAAATAAAACCAAACTTTGAAAAGGGCTTGGACCATCGCGTCCATGACCACTCCTTTCACACTTACTTACTCACTCTACCCCTACAATTACTAAGGACGTTCCCGCAAAAAACTGTCACAAATAATTACCCAATTTCAATAAAAAAAAGTAATCAACACACAAACAGATAACTTGAGATAAGAAAGAAAATACAGTTCTAGTCAAAAGGGCTCCACAAAAATCCCGGAAAACAAGCTCAGGGCAGAGAAACAACCGCAGATTTGATACGGCGGCCATATTTCTTCCTCTCACAAACTCTGTTTGTACGAGACAGCAAATCGGTTCGGCCAGACCATCAAAACTTAAAAAGTGCACTGCACTCTGGCAAAATACGAAACAAATACACGAAATACCTCCACCTCCGCACGTTAGACAGGTGATAATTAGTGTTTAACCTTCACACCACCACCAGTGCCAACAAAAGCAGGCACTTAAGTCCCTCCGCTTCGAAACTACGGCTGAAGATGTCACAACGAAAAACCCCAAACATAAATCATTCTCAATTCTCAAATCTCTCTCCCGAAAGCAGAAAACAAACAAATTTCGATACAAAGCTCCCCCGAAGTGCAACTGTACTTTTTTTTCTTTCTCTTTTTTCCCCCAGGGATATTTTATTTTTAATCCTGCCTCTTTCAGAGTAAACAACTTTTCATTGAGCGAGTGATAATTACTTTACTGATATATCTTTTCAGACATTTAATGGCCGTGGCCATCGGGGCATGACCAATGACCGACAGTGGCTGATTGGGAGGAAACCCAACAAATAGTTCACTATTGCACACCTTCCAGTCTGTGATACTGGTAGTTCGTCTAGTTTTCAATAACACTGGATCACACACAAAACAAACACACCAATAAATCATGGTTACGTGTACTTATTCAAGGTGCCAAAAGGTTAATACCAATTTCAGTTTCAAGACCAACCGCGAATATCCACTCGAATGTCAAAAAAATCATCTAGATGGCGGTTGGTTCGTTTCAAAATGAGACGAGAAGACGTAGTGACAAATGCTAGCCTTGTGATGGAACGGCACATGAATTCAATGTGACCCAATCAGCTTCATGGATCTTTATGGTTTGCTAATTATGGTAATCATGTCCAAGATGTGATTGTCCATGACTGGGAAATTGATGGAAATCTGCGGTATATAACCTAGGCCCTTCTCCAAACCTCGGCTTAGGCTTAGGCTCTGGCTCTATTTCATGTATCCATTTTAAAATAACAGGTATCAAAATAGAGGCTTTTTGCTGTAGCTGTGGTTCAGAAGTAAATTCTCTGTTTTGAAAAAGAAAACAGAGCTTCAGCTTCAATGAAAAACCACAACCTATATTTCCAGCATATGGATGGATAACAGAGCTGGAGCCGGAGCCGGAGCCAGATCCGGAGCCGGAGCAGAGGGTTAGAAAAGGGCCTATGGTGTGATTTCACCAAACTCATCATAACACACTATCAATCGTAGGAGTTATATGATGCATTGCAGCCCTACGTAGGATACATGGGTTATCCTTCGTAACTCGAGTAACAAACGATCATAGGGCTTCATGAAATTGACCCCAGGGTGTAGATAGCAGGGGATGGTGTCGACCACCACCCATCCCTAGAGAATCCCAAACTTCCGAGCAAGCGTCGGAATTTTGACGCAAAATCTCAATTCCTATCAAACATTTACCAGCCTTCTCCCATCAATGGCTTCTGCATATGTGGCCAACAAAATGACTGTTGTGCCACATTTTTAATTTCAAAATGTCACATATTCATTATGTTTTAACACGAACCCAGGCACAAGTTAGGCAACAAAAATACCAAAACAGGAAACAAACAAAATCTGCACAAACATTGCTACCAACGGAAAATATCGGCCATTTTATAATTTTTTCCTCTCGGTAGAGAACATGCATTGATGAGTAGCACAGGTGGTATCATGATTGCGGGCTCCGATCACCTCTCATCAATCAACGGAACAAAGACCATATAAAAAAAAAAAAAAATTCAAAAAAAAAAAAATCACCCCACAGGAAAAAAAAAAGTACCATGACCCGCCCATGTGACACATATATGAAGGTAGCATTTTGAAAAATAAGCCCTAGCAAGTGACGTAGGTTAGCACAACAGCATCTAATCAATTTGATTCAATTGCCCTAAGTGGGTATGCATACATGTATGTATACACATTATTGTCAGTTGGGGATCAGGTCCATAAATGGAAAACCTTTTTTCGCCGTTTCATTTTTATAACTGCCGTTAATGCAACATCGTTAAAAGACACCATTTAAACATTTGTGCTGTACACGCTATTTAAGTGGTAGTATCGGAATAAAGTGTTACTATTTAAAATTAAATTGAACTGAATGCAAGTCCTATTGGTATAGGAAAAACATGCACTAGTAACAGCTGTTGTTTCGTGTTTTCTGACAATTTCACCCATGAAAAAATGTTGACAGCATCAAAATACGACTTTAATGACATTTAAAACGAATGTGCACATAGGCACGTACACTCGGTTCCGGTAACATCCACATGCTAAACTAGTTGTTGAATAACATCCAAATTGCTCGGTACTAAAATGTAGTCGCATTTGGCGAATAAATTGCTGGTGGACATCTTTTCACGTGGAGTTTGAAAAAAAAGGGAGAACAAGGGGTAGGCAACAGCCACGTATGTTTATTAGAATGCCAATACCTTGTGAAAGAGTTGCTCAGACACCTAATAATGTGCGATTGCAATGTGGCCGATTGATACGAATACCCGACTGACAATATGAAATAATAATCGGTAATTTGTACATAATAAACAGATCCAGATCTCGGAGTCAAATTTCAACAACTTTTTGGCGGATGAAACAAATTCACGGACGTCAAATTCACACGTAGAACGTCAACAACCGATGGGTGATATGAGGGGGAGGGTTGAGGGGGGAGGGGGAGTGGGAGGGAAGGGGGGCGGGTTCAATCATCCCCCTTTGCGATGATGACACGTGAACACATTGTAAATAATCCGTGCAGAATCAGCTGTAATCAAGTCTGGCTCCGGGGAAAACAACTCTCCTTGCAAATCGGATGTGAAAGATCTTAAAAAAAAAATAAAAAATACCTAGAAAAACCGACGACTACGGGCATGAAACCATAAGGGCAAGGACGAAAGCTGCTCAGCCTGCCTCTTATGAAATACTGAAATTCATACAATCTCCTGGTACGGTTCTCTGCAACTTTTTATATTCATAAGAAAGATTACGCTGATCGTGAACAACAGCATTTTGAAGATGGAAAGCTATACTTCTTTTTAATTTTTTTTAATCTAACTCTCCCTCACCAGCTTTGAGTTTCAAGGGAAGCATTGCGGGTTCAGGTTTACTTGGAGGGGAGTCAATGTAGACAAAAGAGACTTGCTTGTGAGTTTCCTCGAAATTTAGGTAACTTTGACAAAAATTAGTTGAATTGAAAAAATAGGCAAAATAAAAACATCTGCCTGATATACCTTCTTCTTCTTCAACTTTCAACTCTCCCTCTCGCGGATTTACAAAATAAAAATCCCTACCTTGTGCATTATTACCAGAGTACAGTACGGGAAGGTAGGAAACTAAAGCAATTCATACGTCAACCCCCTTAGTAATTGTGCTTTCATTTCTAAATAGTCGCCAGAAAAATCCTCCACGGAGGTAGTGCCGGGGGCAAGCAAACATTACACAAATTACCCCCTTCCTCCGCTAGGCCTGGCTTGCAACGAACAGAATGAGACTGCAATCTCTTTGCCAAACACGGGATTTTTGGCAGACCGCAGGAAACCAAGACAGGAAAAGAAGAAGAAAAAAAAAAAAACCCGGACAGTTTGAGGCAGAAAGAGATAGAGAGAGGAAAGAAGAAAGGGGATAAAAAAAATCCCGTTCACTTTAGAAATTATACAGCTATGCACCAAAAACAACAGATTTTTTTCTTCTTTTTCTTTTCCCACCCCCAACCTGGGTAAGGTGATACTTAAGGGAGTCGGGCCAAGTCCCACCCCACTTCTCTCTTTACTTATGAACACCTACCCGAGGGCGGATCCCCAACCCCCCACCCTCATCCCTAAAGCGCAGATTACCCATAAGGCCGAGGTGAAAAAAAATATATAAGACGGGAGAAGAAAAGAAGATATGACACATAAGAGAATCCGAATTGGCTCTCGTGTCCGGCAGCAAAGCCTCTGTTTCTTTTGCAACAAATGTTTCTTTGTGTTGGGCCAGGGCGGACGCGAAAAAGGAAAAGGATGAAAGTATGAGAGAGGGTTTTTTTTGGGGTGAATAAAGGAACTCCAAGAATGAAGGAAGAAGTCAAAGACGAGGAAAACAAAATATCCGCAAAATTCCGGAGAGGAATCGCACGTGCGAGAATAACCCAGATTGGACGACTTCCTAACCTAATAATACAAATCTCTTTTTGCCGAAAGCTAGCAAGGAGATACGACTGAAGGAATGAGGAAAACTTGTATTTCTTTGTCTGTTTGGGCTCAGACACCAAAGAAAGCATCTCAAGGATTTTAAGGAACGAAGGGAGACAGTATGTTCCTCAATGATTTTTTTTCCCCTTTCTTCTTCCAGCGCGAGGTATTAGATTAAGTTGAACCACTGGCGCAAACCTTAATTTGTAACATAACACCCACAATGAAAACCCTGCAAGGATTTGTTCATTTTTCATTCCGCTATAAAAAAACCAACCCCTCCCCTATCCCCTAAACACCAACAACTTGTTGAAAAATCACCAGACGTTATTAGGAAAGCAAACGTTGCATGAACTGGACAAGCTTTTTGTGTGCCGTTCACTGAACCTTTGTGGAAAAAACACACATAATCCCAGCACTGATTAAGGAAAGAGTCTCGAAGACGAACAAACTGGATTAAGTTTCTCAAATGGTACTAAATCCATTCCAAATTAAGCCAAAAAGAAGATTTTTTAGGAGATGTTAATATTTTGTTTCAATATTACAAGTGAGAAGATAGAAAAAAACAATAATAAAATTAAATTGATGAATTGATCTGAGATTAGCAAGGATTACTTGATGCTAAATTTAGAACAAAAAAATAAAAATGGGTTCACTAATCTTTTAATCCTAAAGCCGTAACATTTGTATTCACTCGAACAGCATCATGTCGTTACAATTAATCCTTAGCATCTCTTTGTTTTTAAATCTAGAAACCTAAAACCAAAGTGAAATATCTGTATTTCACTTTGATACGATACTGACCACAAAGAAAGATGTGTTACACTTTACACGCAAACAAGCCGCTGCAACAAAACTCATTATATCCCGAAATGGAAAAAAAAAATGAAAGAATTGAACGAAGACGGGTGAAAAATGGAAGCGAGGGGGAAGGATGAAAGCAAGAAAGAAGAAAAACAAAATCCCAACCCCAATGACCCCTTCCCCTTGCCCCCAGGCCCTAGACACTGAAGAGATTGGTATGTGATGGATGAGTGTTGGTTTTAGCCAGGATTCGATTTCCGCCGGATTATTCACGGGGAGTCTTGGGATCCTAGGCCTCAACCCTCCGTCCGTCCGTTGGCATGGGGCAGTTGCCGAGATTGGAAGCTCTAGCCTGCTGATCTCCAATTTGTGTTGGGAATAACACTGGGGAGAGTGTTTTTTGTGTCAGTGTCTGTTTGGGTGTTTTTTAACCCTCTTGGCCCGCCCTCCTGCTTGGCCGGCCTCTCCGCCTCTCCCCTCCTGATCTTCCGCTACCTATCCCACCTCTCCTTTCCTTTTCTTGCCCCCTCCCCTCTAGAGCATCCCCCTTTCTACTGTGATGTTCCCATCACCATCATCCAAGCCTTATCTCGTCATCACTATAGCCCCCTGGTTGGGGAATATCCATCTTGTAAAAAAGACAGGAACTTCTTTTACTGTTTCTCATGGCCATGATATCATTTTTTTAGGGATGCAACGACGTCGAGGAGGAGGGGGGAGGCTTTTGGATTTGCAAAGTAAATGATTAGAGGGCTCTCTCCCTATGTTTTTTCTTATCGGGATGTTTTGGCCGATCGCCCGCAGAATTAAGGAAATGCAGAGATTGGATGCAGTTAAAGTGTACCCGTACATTATTTTCCATTTTTTTTAAGGGGGCTAAAAACAATCCTTATATATGCACCCCTGGTAGCACTGCTTGAAGCGCTGGACATTTTTACCGATTTATAACCTTTTTTTCACCTTCCGGCTATTGCTTCAGCCATTTTTGTTTTGTCATCTTTGTAAAAAAAATCCCCCTTGTCTAAATCTTATCCGAAGAGCCCGAGCAGCTGATCAGCCATTTTGAAATCGTCCCCTCGTCCAAATCTCATCTGAAGAAGAAGAGAGAGGGGAAGGGGGGGAATTGAGAATTGAGAATTGGCTGATCCAGAATCTCAACCACGTTTGCACTGTTACGCCGCAACGACTAACTACGTTGAACGAGCAGTTAATTGTAAAAACCTGGCGAAGCAGAATTTCATTTCATTATTGGAGGCTGTCGGTGGGAACCTGGCTGGCTGAATCAGCCTGTAATTACAGGTTTCTTGTTATGGGATGGACAATGCAGCCAAGACAAACAGAGAAAGAACGAAACTTGGGCGGCCGAACCTTTGCTTGTTTAAGAACAGAACACAGAGTTTCTTCCAAGGGTACTACTGACAGGCAAGCACTTGTGAATTTTAGCCAATCCAGCCAATTTTTGACCCAAAACTGATAAAAACATGCAAATAAATTCCCATATTACCGGTATTTTAAGGCACGATCAAAATCCTGAAACCACGTCCGGACGGGGCTTTCAGGAAAGTTCAAGAATCATGTTTATGCCACATGCTGCAAAGCTAAATTTAAGATCCAGTGTTCTCAAAAAAGAAAACTAGAAAATTTAAACAGATCAGAGAGGAATACATGTATTGAATAAAGACGCTATCTTCCTTTTTGTCCTTTGAGAAAAATCCTGCTAGGATCGAAAAGCGTCAGGCCCTCCTAACTCCAAGCATTTCATTTTCGTCAGTTACGTTTAAAAGGAGATGCAAGCAAACAAAATTTAATCAATAATAAACAATGTGAAAGATACAATACAGCTCTGAATCACCATTTTAACACATTGTGAGTCTAAAATGGAAAAAATCTTTTGGTCCAAAACTTCTTGTCGTGGGCACATTTTTTGAGAGGCGTTTCAAAGGACTGATTCATCTTAAACTCCACATCCCATCAGCTCTAGCATATCCTTTGATTCAATGCAGAAAACTCCGGTCGTAAAAACTGAGATGAATGTTAATTTTAGATCAAATATTTATTGCAGGTCCCCATCCCTAAAATAAAGCAACTGCCAAGAGAAATCGTCAGTATTTTCATGAGCGAAACGTGCATCCGATCTCGTCGGAGATACGAATGACCTAGAGTAACCTTTCCTAGGAGGATTAATGTCGGGATTAGCGGGATATTCACCCTGTTCCTCCGCTACCCTTGGGGTCTCCATGGATAGAGACATCCGACATCTTGTAAGTCTAAAAAAAAAACGCCAGGGACAGAGGTTTACAAAATGCTGTTTCACGGACCACCACAAAAAAACACCCTTGTTTGAAAAGTCTACGTTTGTTTTGTAATGCAGCAATCTTTGAGAAAGCATAGGTATAAAAGAAATGATGAAATCACAAAATTTGACAAAAAAAATATATAATCGAGTCTTCTCGCCAAATCAAATTACTAATTCCTTGATTTCATCGCCTCGACAACGAAATCTTAACAAGCCGATTACCAAAACAAGCAAGAAAAATTTATAAAAAAATCAAATTTACCAATTAACGTTTGATTGCAATCCATTCAAACCTATGCGCACACAAAAAAACCTTTCCAAAATAAACACACGCACACACCCTTTTGCTAACAAACAGGATGAATTATAGTGAAACATGGATGTTTCGGTTCGTCTCATTGTTCGATGCGGGGAGGGGAAGACATATTCCTTAACTCAATTACATGATTTGCATTAACAATTCCACCCCCCGCCTGGGAATACTTTGAAACCATGCTGGGATTCATACACGCCAATTCAACACATTATAGAATCAATGAATTTGCCATTATCCTACGACAGTTGGCGAGACTTGCCCGATCAATGAGAGGAACAATTTTTTTTTGTTAGCAGTGCGATTTCGGCTGGTTCATGGCCGGTTCACGTTTTACCGGTTGTACTAGCCAACTTCATCCCTTTGTAACCCCTCTTGACAAAAAAAAAAACCTCTGATAAATCCAAAGGAACGCGGAGTCACGGAGCATATTGTTGGCGAAACAATACCCCAACGATCGCATCATATTATTGAATATAGCAAAAAGAATTATTTTTGAGAGAAGAAAAAAGATGACGGGGGAAGAAAATATGCGGTGCTGAAAATTACTTGGGAGTTTTGTCCCGGAGGGTAAAGATTTACGCAGCTGAGAGAAAAAGGATATTTGTTTGCCTTAAGTTGTCAATCTCATTTCAGTCAATTCACACTTGTAATCTTGTGTTGCCATGGCAGCATGCTGGACACGGAGCTAGTGTTTCTTCTTCTTTGTTTTTTACCATTGTTCCCTCTGAAAAATTGTGGTCACTTTTTTAGTTGGCTATTTTTGTTTTTTTAACAACATAATGTTACAATGAAAGCAACCAGTATATTTCATTAAAAAAATTCTAAAAATATCTACATATTTTTGTAAAGATCATTGGATAGAATCCATTTTCTTGATTTTGTATTTGCACAGTCATCAAAATGATGCTACAGAACTGTGATGCCACCACAAGTGATGACAGATAAATATCAATAACTACACAGCGACAAACAAATTTGCGTAATTTTTTCTTCCGCGTTGAAATCAATATTTAGAAAAACAAAAACAAAAATCTTTCTAAGATAGACTCATCCGTGCGTGTGTAATTTGCATGTTGATCACATGACAAGGGCCACAGAGGCAAGATGGTATCCCACGCACAACTCGACAATGTTACTATGTCTACGTCCAATGGTGTCACGTCGTCGAACACAACACTGTAAAAACTCGGTCAAGCAATTAAGCCCATCTTGACACGTGTCCGACATTTTCCATTCTTAACATTCAGCTCTAATAAATGAACAAGAATTAATTCTTCACAAAACGTTCACCAGAAGAAAAAAAAACAACTTCGAAAAAAAAAAAAATAATTGTCATGTTGTGATAAATACGAAGACAAGGCAGTAACATTCAAACAGCAAAAAAAAAAGATAGAAAAATTTGTGACATGGTGACGTCAACCCCTCCACGTTAATGACGGCGGAATACCGCGCCAATGCGTAAGACTGTTCCCATTCCGGCATGCAACCTCAATGTTTGCATTGCATGGGTAAATCAATCTACCTTAATCAAATTAATTATTAAGCTTGCCTGGCGACAGTCCGATCCCACCAAAAAAAAGAAGAAGAAAAAAACCTCTTTTTTTCTTTTGAGACGCTGAAATGTCTTTTTCCCCACTCGTCTGCTAGCTACATTTATGACTAAATCACGGAGACGTGGTGGACACAAACAAAAATTGCTCAAAGTTGGTCTAAGATCAGTGTCTGTGTGTGTGTTTCTTTGTTGTTCTTTGTTTAATAGTCATTTAGCTGCTGAGGAAGATCCTGAGCTACAAACGTCAGGCCACTAAAAAACTCTGAGCTTTTTTTTAAAGAAATGCAGAAGAGAAAAGAGGAATTCAGGATGATCGTTAAAAAAAAAATATTTAATTTCTGGTTGCTTCTTAAAGGTACAGTACAGGATTGGTAAGATACCCAAAGAGAAATATTCACAGATTTATGTATAACTTTCAAGGTATGAAGATGGTGCTGGTAGAAACATACCCTGAAAATATTTCCACATGAAATGCTGTATTTATCCAGAAATTAGACAAACAAAGACCGAAAACAGTTTTGATCTCGGGGTAAGATCAAAACCATTCTTTATGTTTCATAAGAAAAATTGAGTCTGGTTTTTGGTATTTTCTTGTGACTCAGATGTCCGATTGAGCTCAAATTTTCACAGGTTTATTATTTTGTGCAAAAATTGGATCAGACAAAGTGCTGTTCTGTGGCCTTTACCAATCATGTATTATACCTTTAAACATCAATGTTTGTTTACTTGTTGTTTTCCTTCTTGTTTGTTTGTTTGTTTGTTTGTTTGGTCATTTGCTGGAGGTTGTCCAGGGGCTGGACAGAAGAGGTACGCAGGACAGAGGCGGCTCTAGGAGCGGTCAAAACTGACCGCCTCGCAAGGAAACTACTTGACCTTAAATGCACTCGTCTGTACAAATATTGCCAACCACTCGGGTCGTGCAGTACATGCAATGTTTATATTGTCTTGGGCTTATGGGACCATCAGAAGGAACCAGGCAGCAAGAAAATTGACGTCTAAATTTGCTGCCCAGGCTGACCGGGCAAGAAAAAGACCCCTTGGATTAAAGCGGTTGGCTTCGGCGAAAAACCACAGACACATAAAACCATAATATGAATGGCTTCCCTTGAAAAAATATTGAGGATGTTGAAGTTCTCATGACAACCGACTAACTAAACAACAAAATTGGCAAGCTTTGTGGCCGGTAAAGCAATCTGAACTAGCAATCACGAGATCTGCATACTAATAAAGCTTTTTACATTGCCCACATTTTTGCTAAGATTTGGATGTATTTTTTTATAGAGATGTTTTGTGGTGTAGTGTCCAACTGAGCCATGTTGGTGGTGACCCCAATAGTCAATTATCTTTGTTTGTGGTTTTCATTTTTAAATCATTTATGGAGACATTCCTCAATTTGCTAGAACAGCTGGCCCTTGCAAACCACCCTACAATAAAAAGAAAATCAATAAATAAATACAAATGGGGAAAAAAAATTATTGAAATTATTTTTTTTTTTTTTACCTTACCTGAGTTGTCACTGGGGTTTTTGTCTTTTTTCTTTTTCTTCTTTTTGCCGTGTATTGCGTAGTTATCTCTGGCGGTCCAGCTGGGATAAAGCTGCATGTGCAGTTGTCTCTCCTTCCGTGCCAGCTCATAGTACTTAGCCTGTTCCTCTCTCGAGAGTGCGTGCCACTGTTACGTCGAAAAGGGACATAAATATAACAATCAGTTCAGGAAACCATTTTTCTGGTCGCAGCGGAAGTACTGCCGATCAAAAGCTGAATATGTGCTTTGGAATGGCGTCGGGATGTTACTGTGGAAGAGGGTGTTTTCAATATTTTTTTTAACTCGGAAGTAACGAGCCTTTTTTATTCGCTGGGCATTGAGCCAGAGATGATAACTTACTGCCCATGAGGGATGGGTGGGTGGGTTGTTGGGTGGGTAGGGAAAGAGAGAGGAGGGAGGAGTCACAAACTGACGACCATCTCAACATGTGAGCTCAAAATGAGTCATAAAGGTGATTTGCTGATTGATGTCACTTGGGCCGTTACAGTACAAATGCGGTCTATCCCCTTCTACCAGGTGTTGTCAATTATGGATCTTTGGCTCAAATCCAACTGCCTTTTGTCTGATCCCTTCGAGAGTAAAGATTCGAAACTTCCGTCAGGAGCAAGTTCCTGGCCTATTCTTGTCGGTTTCCTTAAAGCAAGATGTCAAATACTTGATGATATGTATCAAGACGTTTAAAATCACAAAGGTGTAACAGCTTTGTCTTCAATAGGCTAAGACTTATGGAGACACCATGTATAACACTCTTCTTGGAAGGTGTATGGTCTGGCCGTCCTCAGGAGAGAGACCAAAGCACCCTGGTCGAAACGTTTAGAACACCACTCCACTTCCATCGGTCCTTCTCAGGACCACACACCTTCCAAGAAGAGTGTTATACATGGTGTCTCCGCAAGTCTTAGTCCATTCTAGTCTCTCCACCAAGCAAAACTTCAGCTTTGTCTTGATTTGAAGTGAGTGAGAATAACGTGGTGTTACGAAAGACTCACCCTTCTCCCTAGAATCTGATTGATTGCAGCACTTTCTTTGAGCGTACACTCTTTGACCACGCTCGCCCTCTTCTCCTTCATGTACAACATGAAGGCGTTGAGCGGCTTCTTGATGTGTGGTGCCCGTCGCTTCTCGCTTGCCTTGGATTCCTTCTCCTTTGGCGGCGGTTGTCTGCAGGGAAGCGGGGAGAGTTTGAGAGTGTGAGAGTGTGAGAGTTTGAGAGTTTGAGGGTTTGAGAGTTTGAGAGTTTGAGAGTTTGAGAGTTTGAGAGTTTGAGAGTTTGAAAGTTTGAGAGTTTGGGAGTTTGAAAGTTTGAGAGTTTGGGAGTTTGGGAGTTTGAGAGTTTGAGAGTTTGAGTGTTTAAGAGTTTGAGAGTTTGAGGGTTTGAGAGTTTGAGAGTTTGAGGGTTTGAGGGTTTGAGGGTTTGAGCGTTTGAGAGTTTGGGAGTTTGAGAGTTTGAGAGTTTGGGACTTTGAGAGTTTGAGAGTTTGAGAGTTTGAGAGTTTGGGACTTTGAGAGTTTGAGACTCTGAGAGTTTGAGAGTTTGAGAGTTTGGGACTTTGAGAGTTTGAGAGTTTGAGAGTTTGAGAGTTTGGGACTTTGAGAGTTTGAGAGTTTGAGAGTTTGAGACTCTGAGAGTTTGAGAGTTTGAGAGTTTGGGACTTTGAGAGTTTGAGAGTTTGAGAGTTTGGGACTTTGAGAGTTTGAGAGTTTGAGACTCTGAGAGTTTGAGAGTTTGAGAGTTTGGGACTTTGAGAATTTTAGACTCTGAGAGCTTGAGAGTTTGAGAGTTTGAGAGTTTACATTTGAGTTGTTTTGTCTCGTCTCATTTCGACTAACCTGTCATTACTCTGCTGCTGTGTGTCTTGCTGTCTTGAGCCAGATGTGACGATCGCCGGGTGCGGTATACCGGTGACGGCCATGCCGTGGTGAGGTGGGGGTAGGCCCGGGTGGCCAATGCGAGACATCCCAGACGCGTTGATGAGAGTTGGGTAGGGGGACCTGAGAGCACCTGTGAGAGGGTAGAAGGGTTGGCCTTGCCTGGGGAGAACAAATGGGGACCAAAAAGGAGATTGAAATTTTAAAAAGTGAGTTTATTTTGCCTATCGGCACTGTTATTGTCACAGGAATTCTCTGCTACAGGGAAGGAAGTATTCTTCGGCAAAATTTAGCCGCGAAGCAGTTTCTCAACAGCGAGCGTGGCAATTTTTGTTTTCGCGCAAGGCAACGAAAATTATTCACGCGGCCGTGTCTGAAGCCGGCTAAGGGCTATGGCTCCTCATTCCCCACTTTGCGCATCACAGGCAATAGCCCTAGCCAAGGAACAAAAGTCTATTTGGACACGGCTCAGGATGCAATCCCTTGGAATAAAAGGAGACCTAAAAAACATGGATGCCCCAGGACACAAAATAAAGCCTGTTTGTTTCGCAGGGATCTAAATTTTGATCAGTGATCCAACCACTGACTCCTTCTACCCAGCAGGCGGGATTTAGAAGAAAAAAATTGGTGGCTCTTCTTAAATTTAATACGGAAAGTGTGGAATCGGTGCGTAAGGAAACAAGCAAAAAGAATCCCGTTTCGTGAATTAGGGCAGACACGGTGTACATGAATAGTTTGTGTATCTATGGATTTCTCGCTTACTCGGCTAGCATAGAAATTGGACGTTAGTCTAGTTAGTGGAGAATGAGGATCATAAGCAGCTAATTCTGCAGTAAGCAGAGACAGGAAATTGTGTCCAGGAGCCAATTTCATAGAGCTGCTTAAGCACCAAAATTTGCTTGAGCACCAAAAACCTTGGTAAATAAAATCAGCATGCCAGCCAAAACTCTTAGTGAATGTTATGCTCAGCAAACAATGGATGAATACAAGTCAAAAGCAGTAAACATCACATGAAAATGTGGTTGGTAATCATGTTTGATCAAGGAAGAATTTTCATGCTTAAGCAAAGCACAAATTTGGTTGATAATCCTGTTTTTACTAAGACAGAAATATCATGCTTAGCAAATTTTTGTGCTAAGCAGCTCTATGAAATTGGTTTCTGGTGTGGAAACCAATGCATGGATCATGGATCAAGATCGGGTTTTATGTGAAAGAAACACGCTCCAGAAAAGAGTTCTGTAAGCGAGCTTCAATTTCTTTGAACAGGGGCCAAATTCATAGAGCTGCTTAGCACAAAAATTTGCTAAGCATGACATTTCAGTCTTAGTAATAACAGCATTAACAACCAAATTTCCATGCGTTGTGTACCACCTGCAATTGTTATTTGGCTGTTGTTCGCTGACCATGAATATCAAATGGCATTTTCAATGGTGGTTTGTTTTATTGGGCAAGCTATTTTTGTGCTAAGCAATTTTTTTGTGCTAAGCAGCTCTATGAAATTGGCCCCTGGTCCTTAGTAGAGATACTTACCAAGGCACATTATAGACTTCTAAGTGGTGTGGTACGCTGCCTAACGAACCGGGAGATAAAGGGTGGTACAAAGGAAGTTCTGATGAATGTCGCGGTCTTGGAATACCTGTATAGAACAAGGAACACCATTGGTTAAAACGTGCTGATATGGTAGATCTCAACCAATGATATGGACAGTACAATAAACTGCTGATAGAAGGTCTCGAGCTGGTAAATAACAGCAGATATGATTGGCCAATGCAAGACAGTCCTTACCTAGACAACCAATCAATATGGTTGACACACAGTGACTTGGTTTATCGTCTTTTCAAATGGCAATAATGGATATATATCAAACATGTATTCAAACATCACCACAAATTGAGAAATTTGTCCCGATTTAAAGGTAGTATCATACTATGGTAGCACACCAAAACATAATTTTTCACCGATTTATCCATAACTTACAATGTGTGAAAATGGTGGTGGTAGAAAACATACCATTACAATTTTTTCTGACTGAAATGCTGTATTTATTCAGAAAAGAGTAAAACCAATGACCAAACACAATTTTGATCTTTAAAAGATCAAAAATAACGGTGAAAAGACTTAAGACATACTGTGGGAATTTTTCACTGTTTTCTCAAAAAGTCGGCACAGTATGAGACTGAAAATTTCACAGCTGACTGTTACTGTATCTGTCTTGATATTTTTACCCATGAATCTGCATTTCTTTGACAAAAAACAAAGTTTGATATTATCTTTAAGCTTTCTCTTCTTTTTTTCAGAAATTTATGAAAAATTTAATTTGATCGACTCTGCCAGGTTAAATGCCATTACTCTCAATGCCCAAATGAAAAAAACAAGAGCAGCACGTTAACACGATTCTTCTCATCATCAATATTTCAATGACTATCCATCCACTTGGCTGCATGCATGCACATAGCCACCCCCTCCCCTTCACCGTCCGTCCACTGTGGACGTACACATATACACATCAGCGCGTTAATGGCCTTCTACCTCTCTTAGCATGCTTAGTAATATAATAGACATTTGTAGAGCAAAGGTTAATAACATGGTTGCCATGCACTAGATACTGTGTGAGTCGCGTACGGTGCGGTCGCGGTGCTGGAGATGCGGCCATGTTGAAATCATTAGGGCCCTAGTAACCGTGACACGGTACAGTGTATCCGATATATTAATTTCATACCACTATGTAAAAAAATAATTTTTTGTTTCTTTTTCTGGGGGGAATACACAAAAATGTGTTTTGGGGTCATCTTAGTTCCTTTTGTTTTTGTTTTAGTTTTTATTTATTCATTTATTGATTTTTGTGATAATCAATCATTTATTGATTCATTTATTAATTTATTAATAACAGGTATGCTGCAGTGCTCTTCTATGCTGCAATATTTATTATTAAAAGAGACGTGGGAGGGTCAGCTTGATCAAATTTTTCTGAATTTAGAGTAAATTGTGGGACTGACTTTTGGTTCAGGTTTGGTAAAAATCAGCAAAGCTACCTAACAAGTGTTAAGAGCAGGAATGTATCTAGGCTACATAGCCAGCACTACCAACCAGGGGCCAATTTCACAGAGCTGCTTAGCACAAAAATTTGCTAAGCATGACATTTCTGTCTTAATAAACAGGGTTAACAACCAAATGTCCATGTTTTGTGTATCACTTGTGATTGTGGTTCGTTGACCATGAATATCAAATGTAATGATTATTTTGTTTGATTGGGCAAGACATTTTTGTGCTAAGCAAATTTTTTTGCTTCTTGAAATTGGCCCATGGTCATGAATAGAATGTTGTCAAAACATGGAACCAGCAGAAACCATTGCCACATTTTTTTCATTTATAAATCTTCGGCAAAAATGTGCATGCCAGGTTCACTTCGCAGTATAAACGCAAGCCCGTGTTTTTATAATGTATTGGGGTCTATAGCTGGGACACAAACATCCCCAGCACACAATGAATGAATGATAGATGCATGTGCTTTGAAAAAAAGAAGAAAAAAAACCAGAACAATTCACATCCCGACAAAAAGGTCACGGAAAAACCTGACGCAAACCCAAAGTATGAAGCCGGGAGCATGCATGCACAAAAGTACACATTTTGACAAAAATTTACGAGGCTTATAAATGAAATGTGTTCTGAATGCATGCTGTTATGGCTTCGGGAGATTCAAGCATTTCACCAATTGTTCGCCTCAACCGGTACGATGAGGCTTTTAATTATTTACGCTCACTACAACAAAAAATGACATTTCTTTTGTTCGTTGCGGTTACGGCTGGCCACGCTCAAAACCTTTTGGTAAATGAAACTGTGATGGATTCTTCCTTGATGTTAATTGTTTGTTTTCATTCACATGAGAAAACAACATCGAAACATTGGAAGAGAAAACCTCTAGCACGGCAACAAGGACTGTGGCCTCTGTGAAATTTAGGACCTGAAATTGTACTATTTTACACATTTTTTACAAGTTATTTTGTTCGCATATCCCTTCTGTTTAGTGCAGCTTTGAGTCAAGCAACTGTACTGAGTTCTTATGAGGACACAAGTGCTTTCCACAAACAAACATCAAAATGCAAACCGATATTATCATTCACTTTTTTCATCAAAGCCAGATATTAAAATGAAGTATGTGTGCACTTTTTGAATCTATTATACCGCAAAAAAGTTCTCGCAACAGGAATAGTTCCTGTGCAATGTAAGAGTACTCCCTGCAAATAATGAACAAACAAAATGGGAGACTTTTGAGAACCGGTCTTCAAGTCAACAGCACAAGCGCACGCACAACAGTGCAGGCACAAAACAACGCGCACATGCTCACAATTGCGTGCGCGTGCGCTGTTGACTTGAAGACCGGTTCTCCAAAGTCTCCCATTGGCAACCACAGGTAATAATTTCCACTCGTCTGGCTATGTACATTTATACTGGTTCATATTCTGTCCATGTGTTTATCGATAACCAATAGTTTGTCCTAACTTTCTCCCAAATTGTTCTGTCAAACGAAGAAACCATCAGACCATCGCTGTCTTCTAAAGATCAAATTGTTACCTGTTTTGGCATCAACCTCTATCGTGCCTGCCAGATGGGGTGGGGGAGGCGTCCCTGGGGGGTAGTGGTCCTGGTTGTACATCATCAGGTGGGCCAGTGATGGTGGGTAAGGCCCATTTGGATGAACCATGGAGATTTTGTTCCCCTGCAGAAATCAAGAGAGAAAAAAAGAGAAGACTCATGAGTTAAACAGGAAAGATTCAAAGTCCGACCATGGCCTAAAAAGGCGACTGATTTTTGTTTTCATCACATACATGTTATGTAAAAGATTTAGAAATTGTCACTCTTTCTCAAGCTACTTGATCTTTCGTAGCATGACGGCATCCCCAATTTACCATGTGTAGTGTGTTGAGGATGCGCTGGCACACTGATATCCATCCTCCTATTTATCACTACTTTGGTAAAAACCATATCCATCCGCCATATAAACCAGTCCCTATTTTGTTTCTTAAAAATTCATTTTTTCAAAGACTCAACAATTCAGTTTCTCAAAGAGTTTCATTGCTTCCAAACAAAAATATAATCACAAAAAGACAGGCAAAAAATACTTTGCTGGCAAACATATGCAAAAACAGCAATGTGCTACATTTAAAAGATGTATAAATCTGGTATTGGCATCGAGCCAGACCAATGAACATTCAAACAAAAGTATGAAACATCTTGCACAAAAAAGGAGAAATCCTATACAACACATGGAACTGCTCTTAAATATGAAGTAAAAAAACACATTAAAAAACTCAAGGTCGATTACAACAATGACAATTCAAGTTGCATATGTCCTCTTCTTTGAGGGGTGGAAGATGGGTTGGGAGATTATAACAAAGTGACAGCCACATAATGAGTTGAGTGGAATGGTATTTGAGTCACGTTAAAAAAAAATGCAACGAAACAAAAAACGAGGAAAAAGCTTTTGGAGGAAAGGTTCGAACAAATTATTGAATGGGACAGATCGGGGCTGTCAACAAAAGGAGTGAACTTTTGAATGTGATCTTGACTGTTGTATCTGTGGAAGTCGGCTTAAATAAGCCCCATTGCCTACCACATTCACATATCACACCTCAGCCACACTGCACTTTTGATCACCAGCTTTAGTGGCTTGTCAACAGTTAAAATAAAAAAAGGGAAAAAGTACAGGGCCTTTTGGTAGTGAACTTTAAAGCCTGTTTTGGAGGGTGTGTGTATATTTTGGCATGTTCCTGGTGTTTCTGTTGTAAAAGCTGATTTATAGTGTTGGCATTGAAGGTAGCAGCCACCACCGAAAAAAAAATGGACAAAGAGGGGAATGGATCAACACAGTGGGACCCTTTCAATTATAATGACAGCGGACATCTGTCAATATAAAATATCATCCTACTGGTGGCGGTTGGCAAGGGGCTCGGCTGGGATTCTATGGGGTAAGACCCTGCTGCGTGGACTAGTGCTACCCCTGCTGTGTCTGTCTGTCTGTCCGCTTTTCCCCCCACCCTACCCTCTCTCCCATTCCCCGCCATCTCTTCCTCGAGCGGTTTCCGATTCTAGAGGTGTCCTAGTGGCAGTATAGCAGCCAGCTCGGCAGCCTTTTTGTTCTTTCAGGCGCACACCAAGCGCGTGAGGTGAAAGTTCTGGATCCGATTCTGGTGGCGGTGCTCGGGTTACTCAGAATTACAACACATTCTATTACCAATGAGGGTTGATGTCAGAGGTAGTTGCTGAAATTCCTCTTGATACTTTGTGGATAAAAAATCGAATGAATGTCTTTCGGTGGAATGGATCAGACCCGACAATGAAAAAAAAACTGCTTCTTTGTGAGATACCGTCTCACGCTGTATAAAAAAAATATATTTCAATGGAAGTTCTTGAGTTTCATTCCTGGCGACAGTTTAAAAATCGTTTAAAGTTTTATAGCATAGCATGGCCCATTTCTCATGCACAAATCATATGCAGTATGTTCTCCTAAATCTTCCTTCTATAGATTCAAACATTTTTACATTCCCAAAATCCTTTCCTAACCGATCCTCCGTAGGCACTGACGGGACCATCGTGTTTTACTTCCGTGAAAGAACTGAAGGTTACATATTGCGTTCTTTGCAGTTTACATACAAACATGTTAAACGTGAGATAGAAATACTTGTTTATTTAGAACTGTTTCTGTTGTTTTGTTCATCAAGTCGGAAAAGCAAATACATTATGTCATTGTCCACTGGGGAACTTGGTTGCCCAAACAAGCATGTACTGTACACGCATACATGTATGTGTTCCGATCATTGCACTTTTGTTCTGCGTGCCCTCTGACATGTGTTAATAGCACCTAATTCGATTCAGAATACACAAACAAGTATTCTATAATCGGGAGTACGAAGAAAGCGCGAAGGACGGAGAAAAAAAGCAAGGATAAAAGGCATAGTCTATGGACGGACACGCTGCTGGAAAAACAGCAGAAGTCACAGCCCACCAACAAAGCCCAATTTGTGTTTGGTGCACGGTTGCATTATCAAAACCAACGCACGGGCCACGCGAGTTGGACAGGGGAGAACTTAGCATGTTAGCGGGGACACCAACCGGAGCATTGCACACTCTGTGCCGCCCCACCGCATCACCACCGCCCCCCTGACAATGTGACAAATGCTGGGGCACAAAAACACCTCTTTGACCTTGATGCGTGAGATGCAGCGCTGAAAAGCCCCTTCCCCCCCCCCCCCCCCCCAAGACAACGCCGCTGGTACGTCCGTCCGTACATCTACAGACATAATCCTACAATCTCCTTATAAATGCACAATCACTACCATAGTACCATTCCTTCTGTTCCCGCAAAAAAAAAGGCAAAACACAACTGGCCACACACACACACACACAAAAAACCACCTCAAAATAGCTTGTCTGGCTCGGCAATGCTCACAATTTAGCCGGAAACACATTGTTCGAGGATTGTAAAAATCACACCCATGCAACCAAAGATTTCACTATTTCTTTTGATCGCGAGAGTAATTTAAATGGAGAGTCTGGTGTTGTTATTTCTCACTCTGCTAAGCCCTAGCCGTAATCCGCTAATAACAAAACACAGAGGCTTAGATTGTTCAGCAGGCTTTATAACACATTCTGGCTTCCTGCTATAGGACGAACCCATAATGGCAAAAACCCATCCATTGGAATAATAACTCGATAGTAAAAATAAAATCAACTTTATGTTTCCCTTTTCAAGTATCGGAGCCGACTCGAGTCTGTTCATAATTCATTCTTCCCTGATGAAAATGATGAAATATGGGCATGATTAATAATTACAAAACCATATGATATTTTCTTCATTTTGGGATGTATAATTAAAACGAGTATACCACTCACACTAACAGTGTTTATTAGATGACTGCCATGACGTAAACAGACAATCAATTTTGGGACGGGAACTTATTTTCAATATTTCCAACACCCCAAAAAAAAAAAATCATGTTAATGTCATTGCAATAAAATTTCTTAAATTCCATTTTTGATTCCATTTTTTTTTTATTAAAAAAAAAACAGCCCCCACAAAAATCATGTTAATATCATGACTATAAAATTTCTTAAATTTCATTTTTATTTCCATTTTTTTATAAAAAAAAAAAAGCCAAACAAAATTCTTGTTTTTATAGCAAGAATGTCGGGTGAATCTCCTAAAAATGAAGTTTTTGCCAGCCCCCCCAACAAAATCTAGAGCTCTGGACGTCCGGGAAAAAGGCTTATGGCCTGATGGTCACTCTCCGTCCATTCCGAGAGAGAACAAAGAGATTTAGACGTCAACTGGCCAAATCCTGACTTTGATTTTGATGGGTTGCTTCCAATGAAATCCTAATCTGGTGCCTGAGGTATATCTCGGAGAGAGCTGCTGCCAAAATGAGGACAAATTTCTGTGTCCGTGTTATCTTTTCATCTTTATTCAAGTTACTGTATCAATTGAAGGATACCTTTTACAAATTTTTGGTTTCCTATATCATACTTTTGTTTTTGTCAAAGAAATACAGATTCATGGGCAAAAATATTAAAGAAGATACAGTAACAGTCATTTGTGAAAATTTCAGTCCCATACAGTGCCCACTTTTTGAGAAAACCGTGAAAAACGGCCACAGTATTTCCTAAGTCTTTTCTCTTTTATTTTTGATCTTTAAAAGATCAAAAATCATTTTGGTCACTGGTTTTACTCTTTTCTGGATAAATACATATCAGCATATCAGGCAGAAAACTTTTCACAGTATGTTTCTACCACCACCATTTTCATACCCTGAAAGTTACACGTAAATCTGTGAAGATTTCTGTTTCGGTGTGCTACCAAAGTATGATAGTACCTTTAATAAATAGCCTGCTAAATTCTTACATTTGATAGAAATATCAGGCTCAGGCATGCAACTTAGACTAGACAACAACAAACGAGGAAATTCCGATCTTTACAGGAGCAATGCTTTTTTATTTTCTTTGACATGAGTGTGATGAGAAAAACGAGGAAAATCAGCTGATCCGAAGAAAAGTTGCACGCTTTAAAATCTTAAAATGAAAACTCTAAGAGGTGAACCGTCGTCATATTGGTTATTTGGGCGGAAAAAAAAAATGATTGGCATATTATTGCACGTTTGCCACCAGCCCAATTATATCAAGCAGGAATGGATTCTGGAGAGGTAGTCGGCCTTCTCGTCAAAATGTTTGTGTTATTGGTATCTAGTACAGCCCCAATTGAAAACGCCTTCTTCTGCCGAGTTTCCTCGGGAAATCTTCTCTACGAGGACCTCAGGGTATTATAAAAATCAATAATCAAAATCTGAAGCAAAAAAAATAATAAATAAAAATCAAATCGAATGCAAACATGCTTGAAGTAGACCAGCCCCTATACCCTTGTATGCCCTATTCGTCCAGCTGTCATATCGAGTTCATAACACCATTTCCTTCCCCCTTCTACTTGGGGGAGATGAGGAAAATCAACGGAGGTGCTATCCTATCCCTCCCGATCCGACACTCTCCCACCCACTGCAAGTTGGATTCCCCTGCATCCGATGCTTTCATCTGAGATGGTTTGGCACCTAGGGTGTCGGGATTTCTTGGCGGTGCCATTTTTATTGACTGCGGACCCCGAACGGGCGCTGGGGTGGGTGACCGGGACGATGGAGTGTGTTTTTATCAGTCCAATAGGACTAGGAGGAGGAGCAAGAAAGAGCGAGGGAAAAAAAACCTCCGACCAAATCAAAACAGGACGATGTCCTAACTTCTACTCTATTCGGACAGAAACTTTCTTTGTGACTTGAAACTAAGTCCAAAATATAAAAATCATGTAGGACACGCAAACTCTGCAAGAAACGGAATGAGTATCATAATTTTGAGGATGAAAAACAAATCTGGTTGACTTTTGGGATTCTGATTTTCTGTGGTCATTTGTTTTTAAGCTTTTTTGTTGGAGACTGCTTCACGGGAAAAAAATGGCAACCATACCTTAAAGGATGTATGTGATCGTTGGACGTTATCAGACTCTGTTTCATTTCGGGGGAATAGTTTGTTTGATCCCACTGAATGAAGGGATGAGATGGAATATTTCCTCTTTTATTGACAAAGAAAATGCCGGCTTTTTTCCCCGGCGCTCCATTTCTGAAACAACCGCAAGAAGAAGCCCACACTAAACAGACGGCCCGGACTGGCTGGCCTGGCTCCCCTCCCCCGAGCAAGTCACCGTGCCAGCAACAAATAAACACGGCCGACGCCATGGGCATTGGCCGGGTAAAACCCCCGGTGTTGAAAAACACCAATCAATCCATCACGGTACTACTACTACTACTACGAAGATACAGGACTCCTTCACTATCCCCAGCCCCAGAAAAAAATTCAAGAAGAAGCGGAGAATAAAAGAAGACGTAAAAAGAAACAACATCCTCGCGAGACGAGTCGGGGAGTCTACTGCCTTGACTCCAAGCACAGCGCAGCCCGCCCCCGTTGAGTGGCCAATAATCCCTCTGAATATCGTCTCACGCCATTTCCCCGTTCTGAAGATGAGGAGCGAAAAGATATCTCTTGTTGACATCAACGACTATCTGATATGGATCTGTTGGCGCAAGTCGTGTTTCCACACACGCAGGGAAAAGGACAAAAAAAAATTGAAGAAGAGGAGGACATCGAAGGAGGGCTAGAGAGAGAGAGAGAGAGATAGACAGAAAACCTGCATCATTGGACTGCTTTTGCTGGTGGTCGTTGAACCGTCTGGATGGGACGGCGGGGGTTGTCTCACCGCGGCTGCCTGCCTGGTCGAGATTGCTCTTAAGAGTGTGGAGACTAGAAGGACTTAGCGTGAAACTGAAGATGAAACTCAAGACTCGCGGAACAGAATAAGGTCAGGGATAGCCCAAAACCACCACCATTACTCTCCCTCCCAAGAAAAAAAACGGAGAAAATATAGGTCACAATGCCGGCGTATCGGTGATTTGAATCGCCGAGAATGAAAAATAATACACGTTAATTTAAACGGGCTGGAATGCATCCTGGTGTATCAGGATCCTACCTAGGGGGCAGGCATCCTCAATTTGATGTAACGGACAAATCATAATTAGGTTACGACAAAAATCATCCGCGCTTCATCCTGTCCAACTTAAACTGGATATCGGGTCCGGGAAACAAAACCGACATAAACGCGCTGCGCACATACGTGGATTTCATTTCAGAGACGAGCGTCGATGCAAACACTCGATACTTCCGACAAATGAAATAATATCAAATAAAAACCCAATAGTGACACAAATTTTGGAGCAAACCCGTTTGCTTATTATATATATCATCTATATAACTTTAAATTCTATTTTCAAGTAACCCACTCCGCCATCTTATTCAAAATAAGACCCCCCTCCCCCGGGAAAAACAAGAATGAAACTATTGAATCTGCAATAAGACCACTAAATAGGTAAAGTCATATGTTTTATTTTGGACGAGAAGTGTTTTTTTTCTTAATAAAATGTTTGAAATCTGCCCTGGAGAATTTGCGAAACATGAGCAAATCAGAAGCTTTATGTGTAAAATTCTCATTTCGCTGAGAGCAGACAATTGAATACGATCCTGAGATTTGTTGGGAGGTCTTGATTACATCTGCACAGGTCAGTTGGAGGTGAGGGCGTTCCGAAGGCTGCCACTGAGATTGCACAAGCCCCACCTAAGCGGTTAGTTGGACTACACGGTCACAAGAATGACACTGGCAACTGGACGTTGTTGATGAGATGGGGAGTGCCAATCGCCGTCATCGCTGGGGCAAAAGCCTAGCGAATGCGGTAGCAGAGGCCAGGGAATTCTGCAAATCGACTGTCGACTGATGCCCTGTTTCTGAAGCAGTTCGGAAAAAGAGTCACTATGGCTCTTGAGGATCCAATGAAAGAGTAGAGATGACGTTGAAGCTTCTACAAGTCCATGTAATTAACACACTCTTTCTTCTGTGCAAGTTAAAGGTACAATCTAAGTCACGAATGTGATCCTAGCCTAGAGGTCTCCAACCCACTCAGCATGGCAGATGTTTACGTATCAAACAGATCCAAACGACCGTAGGTAGCTCGGACAGCATGCATGCATAACATGGATGAATGCTTAAGACCCACTACCGTGCATCAATGCACGTAGCAGACGATAACACCGCCCTCTCTTGTCAGCTTGTCTCTCTCACTCTTCAACACTTGTCTATTTTTTAACACGTTATTCATGCACGGCTGAACCACAGGCTGCGAAACGCATCACCACGCATTAAGTTGATTAAAGATTTGAGCCCGGAATCTTGACATTCAACGGGGCCAATGAGACGATCCAATGTGCACAACAACACACATGTATATAGCATATATATATAGAGAGACTCCACGGCACGACACACACTCGCTCGCCAACAAAAATAACAACTGAACTGGGTGAGAATGTCTCCACGGCAACCAATTAAGCCTGGCATTGGCATTGTTCCCCACGACCAATTTAATCACATTAAGAAAAAAGTGCATTTTCCGATCGCCGAACCCCTAGCAGTAAGCACCCTGACCCAGATTGGTCCGATGATTTTGACCAATGAATATCAACCCACTTGTTCCCCTGCCCATCTCCTTTGTTTTTTTTGGTGGGTGGGGGAGGGGAAACTAGCAGTTTAATAGCTCCTTGTGAAATGAAAGAAGAAGAAAAATTACTTCCAAATGGACGGCCATTTACAATTGGGTATGCAGTGAGTGGCACGAGCATGACTGAATACAGCTACACGGCTGGTGTTTCTGTCACAAATTAATCATGGTGTCCCAACTGCAAGCCGTGAAAAATAACACTCCAGTGAAGCTGTCTACGAACTGAATTCGGCAACGTTCACCACTGCATTGAAAAAACCCCAGCTGATATTTTGCACACATTTCTTCATAATACCAAAAACATTTACATTTTTTATAAACTACATGTACATTTTTCTGAAATGTGGTAATTTTTTCCGACATAAGTTTTTCCCCAATAATTGATTATATTTTTTCAATATAACTAATTTGTCACTCACGTTTCATCTCAACAAATGTACAGATTTTGCACTTATTTTTTTTTTTTCGTTTCTTGTGGTCAATATTCTTCCGCATCATGGCGGATGCACTTGTTATATACACATGGTAGACCCCGACTGGTTTGTTGGCAACCAAAAAAAAAATCTGACGTCGACATTAATCAGCTCAGACAAGTGAACACATACACATGTTTGTATTTCTGTGGGGTGTGTACACCGCGCACGACGGACGACATCTGACGCAATCAGGCATCAAGTTATGGATTAACTTCGTAAACTTCTTTCTGTTTTTTTGTAATATTATTTTTTTTTATATTTTGTGATTTCACACTTGTGCTGTCATATGAAGCTGTGCAGAATCAGAGGTTTATATCAAAACTCCGCCCAAATGCCGGCGAGACTTGCCACTACACAATTGATCCTGTACATTACGGTTCACAAACTGCATTTAAATGTATGCAGGTTTTGTGTTTACATCCCAAACATGGTGTTCCCAGCATTAAACAATATTTTATAATACAATTTTTTTTAAAGTTTGACTCTGGTTTTAAAAACATCAGATATAAATATCATCTCTGTTTGAGAAAAACAAAATCAAAATCTGCACTTTTTGAGAGTTCGGATACAAATTTGCCAAATTACTAATTTTTTCAAAATCTTCTTTCCATTTGAAAATTTGATCATAAAAATGGCATATGAAATTATGTACATGGCGAGACTTTAAATGAAAGCTTTGGTCCAGGTGAATTTTAATAACACTGAAGTGTGTGTATTAAAAGTACAGAGTACTGTATATGTATACAATGTGTCAGAATGCTTGTAAGTTTAGGTACAGCCATAATGTAATGTTGCATCTTTTAGTTTAACACTCTTGCTTAAGGTACTAGCACATTGGTGTCTGTGTTTTGGTGGAACTCAATTTAAATGTTAACAATCAATCAACTGGTGAGGATTTGCCAACTTCGACAAAGTGGATAAGAAGAAAACTCTCCAGTGAAATACGCTTTATACCGTAAACAAGTCTAAGCGAAGAACTGTAAACAAAGAATTGTTGGTAAGGGTAACAGATTCCATGAAATTGAGCCCAGTACACAAGCATCCCGTAAGCAGGAATATGACACAAAGACTGACACTGCCATGTATTAAAGTGATATAGCAGTCCCCCTATAGTAACATACGGTTCCTCGCAATGAATTATCATAACCTTGGAGTTGAAAAATGTCAGTCAGGTGAAATGGGTTAAACAAAATCCCAAGGTTTATCGAGCCTCCCAAGCCTCCGTGAAATGTATTCTTCTTCCTTAACTTCATTTTTGTATGGGGGGTGGGGAGAGAGGGGTAGGGAGGTGGGATGACACTATACGACTCGCACAAACACGCAAAGAAAGGAGCAAAGATGTTTTCCTTCCACGTAAGTGCTTTTTCTTGTAACATTTTCCAAGCTGTGTTTTAGTCCTTCAAGAAGGATGGCAAACGCATTTCTGCGATTGGTTGCCCTCCCCTCCGCAAATTCCCCGAACGACCTTAAATACACATGACATTGTTGAGGCAAACTCTCCAAAAAACCTCACAAAAAAAGGGAAAAGACAAGAAAAGAGGTTCGTTCCTTTTCCGTTCCAAGGCAAAGGGGAAGTGGCAATGTAAAAATGGTGACTCGGAACAAGCAGCAAGGCAAGCAAAAGAAGACAAGAATGAAAATGGGGGCACAAAATAATAGTGATAAGTAAAAATGGAGAGAAACGAGAGGAGATGAAAAAAAAAATGAAATTTGAGCCAGACATTTGAAATATTTGCAATTGTTACAACAATCTTCAATTCCGTCAAGATCATAGTCAATTTACACGTTGTTCGCCGGCCAAACAAGGTTTATGTCGAGATGTTTCCATCTACAACATTCTGGTCACATCTGACTTTCAACGTCTTTCAAAGATGTTCTATAAGTGCTCCAAACTCCCTAGTACTTCCACTAGCTCTACATTATTTTCTTCTTTATAAAAATAGACATTTATGTAAGCCCAGAGGGCAGTTTTTGTTGAAAGTTAGCTCGGAAAGACCACGAGGCCATTCTTCTTCCCCTCGAAACAGTCATCCCGGCAGGGGTGCCTCTCTAATGGCTGAGGTCGGCTAAAACAAACAGCCAACGCAGAGCAATTTGCAGGGGGAACCAAAACTTGTCCCGGATTATTATTAATAATAATAATAATAAAACTAGAAGTTTGGTTGGGTGTATGGCATGGCATACATGCATAGAGGCTGGAGTTAACCTCGGCCGTGTCCTTAGCGAATGGCCTTTCCTGGCTTTCAGCCATAACAAGATTCCTCTACTTCCAAAGACGTCACAGAAGATTGAGATATCTGCTCGACCTGCTTCAAAAGCAACTTTCATGTTTTCCATCAACAAAACACATCGCCCCACTTGCTAAATCTGTGTATTTCCAGTTTGTGGTCCGAATACATATTGGATATTTGGACCAGTCTAAGAAAAATATCTTTTTCTTGAGTAATACAATGCATAGTTCTTCAAGCTAGAACAACCAGGGGAATTTACTGTAAATATGGAAGAGGGAGCCGGATTAAAACGCTGTATAACCCATGAATCGAATCACACTTTAACATAACCATACATACATCAGCACTCTCTATTTGACAAACCAACAGGGCTGTGATAGTACTTGCACACAAAAAACCTAAAAACATAGCCAACAAAAATATAAAAAATCATACATTTCCTATACTTGTAGGCCAAAAAACCTGAAATCTGGATTTTTCCTGAAAAATAACATCCACGAACCAAGCCCATTTCCAGACAAATTCACAGAATCAATCTTTGCGAAATTGTCTTAAAAGTTCAACGTGATTAAGGTTAATCCATACAAGGGCCAATTTCACAGCCCTGCTTAGCACAAAAATTTGCTAAGCATGAAATTTCTGTCTAAAAACCAAAACAGGATTAACAACCAAATTTCCATTTGTTGTGTATCACTTGTGATTGTTCTTTGGCTGTTGTTCGCTGACCATGAATATCAAATTTTATTGGTGGTTTGTTTTATTGGGCAAAACATTTTTGTGCTTAGCAGCGCCATGAAGTTGGCCCCAGGGCTGCCAACAAAATTATGCATCCTTCAAGTCCAACCCAACTCTGTCTTTCCACCCATGTCAAAAAATAACTATAAGCCTGGTTCTGGTCAAGGATAGATGAAAGACCCAAACCCTTAGTGTAAGCCCAGGTTAACATGTTTCATTACACAACTCAAGTCATCACTCAATAACATATCCATTGAGGTCAATCTTTATGATCCCCTTAAAACAGTACCAGCTTTTATACCCACAAAACTGTAGTTCTTTAGACACGCTGATCAAAACAAGCTAAAAATCGAAATTTTCTTAAGACCATATCCCATTAAAAGTTCACCAACGTTCTTCCATTTTTCTAAGCACTGTTCAAAACAATGTATGTATAAAACCTCCATTTGCTTTTGCTTGGAGTGAGGGCCTGACATGTTTCGATCCTAGCAGGATCTTGCTAAAAGATTCTGCTCTGGATCGAAACACGTCAGGCCCTCCTAACTCATTTTTATAAATTTCAGGTCATTATTTTGGCTGATGAGCAGTTTGCAGCAAATTTCTTTTGATAAAACCTATCCCATTGAAAGTCCACACAAAATTTCTCAATTTTTTCTTCTTCTTTTAACCTTCCATTTTCGTTTTTAAGAAAAACAACTTATTCCTATCGATAAAAAATGTTTCTTACAACATTCAACAGCTTCCCCGTGAAGAATTTGCTTCGACTTCGGATCTAAAAAATATCAAAGTTTTTCCTGAGGGTCTCAAGGACATACTAGAGACAGTAACAAGATACCAAAACTTGAATAAAAAATCGAAAATAGAAACCGACAGCAAAAAAAAGTACAGCAGTCCAGTCGGCCAGCGGTTTGGCAGACAAATAATTGGAATCTCTCCTGTCCCATCTGGACTTGGATGGAATTCTGATTTCCAGTCCCAGATGGATTTGCGGGGATCAGTCTCGGGAAAAGATAGACAGATGATTACATGCATACATGTATCAAGGAAGCTAGGGTTTGTGTATAGGAATTGCGACTATTTTGTATCTCCATTGAGGGAAAGTTCCGGATTTCAAAGCAAAGGGATCATTAACCTCCGTGTACTTAAAGTCGGACATTTTGGTTGTTTTTTTTCTTTTCCAATTTTTTGGATAAAAATCAATCAAGCAATTTATACTTTGGTGGGAGAAGTGGGATAAATTTAGCTAGAGTCCAATCACGCTGTAAAAATTTCAAAAACTTGGTTTTTAAGTTTGTGAGTAAATTTCAACCAACATCAGCCAAAGAATGAGTATTTTGCAGAGGATTTTGTCCTCAAATTTTCACCCAAAATCATCGAGCCCCTTCTTTCAATCTTCACAATGCATTATTGTCTGTGCAATGTGCATCAGAGAAAAATCTGTGGCACTCTCGGACTCTCCTCCAAAGAAAATACCAAATTGGCTCTACCGATTAACGAATCAATGAACGATCCCCTCAAAACAGACAAAAAAGGGGTGAAAGACCAATCCAATGTCCACAAACAAGAAATTAAAGATTAGAAATTTGCCAGGAGTGAGAGAAATGTCCTTGGCCCCTCAACCGAAAAGCCAAATATCCAAGCTAATTGAAATCCTTTTCAATTTCCCGTTTTCTCCGTCATATCAACCTGGCTAATCTCTAAGAATGCGTGTCACACTGTGTACTAGGTCAACAACAATTCATCCTTTGATGTTTTCAGAAAAACACTTTTCTGGAGTGCCTTCGGGTTTCTACGGAAACAAGAAACTGACGAAAGAAAGAAAATACGCAGAAAGATAAAAAAAAAAAGAACCTGAAAATATTAAGATGCCAGCTTGAGCCAGAGCAGCAAAAGACGATGACAAAAAAAAAAAATCAGGTTACGGCATTTCAATTGGCATTATGGGTAAATCATAGAACACCTTGTTGCTAGGACCCACTTTGAAGAGTGGACCGCTGCAGATTATCGGTGTGAACACAACCCAGATTTCTTAAAAAGTGGGCCACAATTTTGGGCAATAATTGGTTAGCCCCCAACGCCAGAAAAATGGAGAGTTTGTGGAGTGGAAATAATCAATTGTATCCGAATGAATGCAGAGAATTAAATACAACCGACGGGAAAAAATATCTTTTTCCGAGTTTGCTGTTCACTTACAACCAATAAAATCACTCCTCTCAATGCAACTTGCTCTCTCAAGAAAAAGTTGAAGTTTCAATTTGATTCCGTCTTTTTTGCCTCCTCTTCAATTTTTGTGAAAGCTAAATGCCTATCATTACAGTGGAACGCCGCTATAACGAACATGGCGGGATGCACAGAAATTGTCCGTTATAGTGGTTGTTCGTTATAGTGATGTAAAAACCATATTCGGCATGTATTGTACTCAAAATTGGGAGCCAAGGATGATGTTCGGTATAGCCAAATGTCCGGTATAGCCAAATGTTTGGTATAACGGTGTTCATTATAGTAACATTCCACTGTATTTTGTCACACAGGCAAACATAAGTATGGACAATTATTATTGTACAAGTATAACCACAGGTCTCCTGATGAGGACTAGAGCAGGCTAGACGAAACGTTGAGACCTTTCGAGAAGTGCGAACGAAACAGAAGTATGAAAGTACGAACGACTTTTACATGGTGATTCCGCAAACCGATCCATATAACCACAAAATCCTTAATTTTCAATTTTACGTTACAAATTGAAAGGAATTTTTAAAACAAGTGTATTAACACACACCAGACAATATGATTTTTCGGACACAGAGCAAGAACAAGACACAAGATTAGGCAATATGCATAATGGTAATTAAACAAAAGAATTTATAGAAATATGATACTGAAAAAACATATTTCGGTGAGTTTAAAAAAAAATGGGGAAAAAAAATGATTATCTGACCTTTCTTCAATCTGACCTAGAAAATGAGACCACTTGAATCCATTTTGTGCTTCAATAACTGATCTACTTGGTAATGACTATGCTCGGCTCCCTCGCCTATCCTCGGCTCGGCGCAAACTGGGCCACAGCCAATCTTCCCGTGTCCCAAGCATGTAATTCCCCAAGAACTGTTTCCACGGCAGGCCAAACGCAGACCCTGACTCCTTTTGCCCTTCTAGCTCCGCGCAACCTGTCTCACCCTCCAAACCCCTCTTCGAAGTCCCCCCTTCCCCTGATTGTTCCAATTCCGAGCTCACGCCAATTAAAAATTTAAAAACCTGGAGAGAGCTATAAACTCGAGGTGGCGACATCCGTGGGTAGCATGCCTTCTGTGTGTGTGTGCGTCTCGGTCTTTCTTGACCGAAGGTGCCAATACCTTCGGCAAAATAGGGACTCCCACAATTGCGTTTGTTTCGTGCCAATTCACCTCGGCGAGGTATCTCGGTACTATCGCGTTGGGTCCTCCGCGCCGCGCCGCGACATCGTTGTCATTCAGAAGATGACTAGTCGGGTCAGTCCTGAGGTGACTCAGACAATCACGGCACCCACTGACAGTCTGTCGTCCGTAACAAGCATAACAAGACCACTCTCTGTCGAGACTCTTAGCGATGGGGTACTTCGCTAAGCCTAAACAAGCCCAGTACGGATCTACAGTCCATCACAGCTACCCTTTCATTAATCAATCTTGAATATTTTTGGGGTATCTAAAATAAATATTTGTTCAATGGATCACAAAATGTCAGTTGGAATATTATCCGTCAAACAAAAAACAATTTGCGCTTAAGAGATTGGAGAGCTGAAAGTTCCAGTTAGGATCGAAACATCTGGGCCCCCTCAGAAGGCATCATATATCATATTATGATGCCTTCTGAGGCATCA
The DNA here is from genome assembly GCA_963971285.1 of Astropecten irregularis. NCBI lineage: Eukaryota > Metazoa > Echinodermata > Asteroidea > Paxillosida > Astropectinidae > Astropecten > Astropecten irregularis. The sequence goes on from OZ020263.1 coordinate 12,761,543, forward strand.
TAAAAACGGATCATTTACTGTTAGGCTTTGAGAATGATCCTGCTAGGATCAAAACGTCAGGCCGTCCTAACTCTTTAAAAGATAAAATATATTTCAGGTAATTATCTTGGTTGATGAGCAGTTTACAAAGTAATAACTTCAAATTTGTATAGACAATTTATTTAATTAATACAAGTAATAAACTGCTGAAAACTGCACATCAACCAAAATAATGACCTCAAATATACAGAGATGCCACCATAATTTCATGAAAAAATCTTAAACATCTTTACCCGGCCCAGAAAAACCTGAAAGTCCTGAAACTACCCTTACCACCATTCAAAAAACAATTCTTGATGTTTCAGACAAAATCAAGTACTATATATTTGTCAAATTTCTGAGAAAAAAACACCTGAATTCAGGCTAAAACCTGAAAAAAGTGGCATCTCTGAACACATAAATACTTGGAGTTAGGAGAGCCTGACGTTTCAATCCTAGCACTAAGCAAGATCTCTCTTTTATTTTATAGTTAGAAACTGCATTCAAAATATTGTCTGGAAGAGACGACCAATTTTTTCCCCAGCATTAAAAAAAATCGGCATCAAAGATCAAACCTTTCTCCACCCCAAAAAAAAATTGAAGAAAAAAATTGAGATGATTTAATATTTTATTTAGTTAGAAACTGCATCTAAAATATTTTCTGGACGAGAAGACCATTTTTATCCCCTGCATTAAAATAAATCGGCATCAAAGATCAAACCTTTCTCCCCCCAAAAAAAAATGGAAAAAAAAAATGGAGATGATTCCGTTAGATGACCGAGTATAGAATCAATTTGATTGATCGGTACTCTGCAAGGCCGGTTGGCTGACAATTGGCTGCAGGCTATTTGGTTTCCCCGGTCCCAATTTTTGTTGGAGGGAGGAGGGAAATCCTCCCACAAACATACATCCCAGGATATTGCCCAAATGGCAAACTCTTGGATCCACAAATCACCAAATTAAATCTGAGATACTACTCCCTTTTTCCACTTCATGTTTGTTGGTTTTTTCAGGTTGTATCATTTTTTTCTTTTTTAAAGAGAAATTGCTGATTTTTTTTAGTGGAGATTCTGTTCTGGTTTTCAAATGTTATACTTAAAGTTACAGTACAGGATTGGTAACATACCCAAAGTAAATATTCACAGATTTACGTATTTATAACATACAGGGTATAAAGATGGTGCTGGTAGAGACAAACCATTGAAATATTTCTGCCTGAAATGGTGTATTTATCTAGAAATTTGTAAAACAAAGACCAAAAACAGTTTTGATCTCGGGGTAAGATCAAAACCATTCTTTATGTTTTACAAGAAAAATTGAGTCGGTTTTTCACTAAATTCCCATGACTCAGATGTACGATTGAGCTCACATTTTCTGCAATACTCTGCAAAGCATCTTGCTCATGGACACAACAACCCAAATCCCAGACCAACCTGGCAAATTTTACCACAGAGATCTGGAGTTCATAACACTAGACCGCTCGGCCACTGCACTTCACAAATAAACAAACACGTTTTTGCAAAAAGAAAACAAATACTCGAACTAAAATCAACTCAAGTGATCTTTTCAGTCATGTTTGGACTAGACATTATACAGAAAGGAATTTATCAAAATAAGACAAACATTGAAGTGCAATCCAAGTACAAGAGAAATCCTTATCAATGTGTACTTCCAACAGTTCTGATGTGGAAGATTTTAATGGGGAAAGTGGGATTACTACGGCTAATCTGGGATCATCCCTACTGCGTACCAAACCCAACCCTAAACAACAAGGCATCAAAGCTCCTTAAACACAAACGGCACCCCTACTGCTAATACTCCCCCTAGTTCAACCCCCTTTCTTGTATCATTGTATTCTTTTAAAGACGACAACAACATAAGGACAATTCTAACCGATTCCAACGGTGACAAGTTCTTAACCCCATCCCGGACAATCCCCTCACAAATGAGGAAAGGATTGTCACTGCTGCGTGGCAGAGCCAAGGTACGTACCCCTCACCATCCCTTCCCCTTCCCAGCATCCCGCTGTGGTCATACAATACGGCACAGAGGAAGCTCTATTGTGGAGTCTTATGGCTTGCTAGTTCACTACACTTTTGCTAATGGGCAAGATTAGAAGCAGCAGTTTTTTTTCCACGAACATTGTGTTTCATTGTTTGCTTGGAAAAGTCACTAATACATGCTGCGCGCACTCACACACAGTCTTCAATGAAAAAAATAGGGACAGATTTCATAACGTGGAGTTGAATGTAAAAATGACAACTTTGTTTTAGACCTTTTAAAATTAATTGTTACCACTGCACATTTCATAACACAAACAAAATATTGATTGGGTAAAAAAAATTACAAAATAATCATCAAATAAGCACAAGCGAAGCTGACTGAATTTTAAGTCATTGAAAAGTGAACAAAGAAAAATTGAGTGGAGCAGGATTCGAACCAGAAAGCACATTTTTATGAAAAAAAAATCAATCAATTTCAACAGTCCGATTTTCCTGAGCCTTCAAGTCGCTATGATTCGTCACAAATCTTATCCCAACAGGCTACCCCCCCCCCAACCTACATGAACTTGTACATTCTACAACTGTGCCAACACCAATCCATTGTGTAAAACCAGCGGCATCAAAAGAAATCATTTCCGATAAATGCATTGATATAAAGACAACATTTTTACTAGCACACAGTCCCCGTCATATCAAGTATATTTTTTTCTCCAAAAAAAAAAGTATGTTTTATATAAGACCTAAGGGAAAAAAAAGGGTAGGACAAACATCTTAGAGAGTTTTTTCTTTCGTTTTTTTTTCTGTTTTTGCCCCCAAATTTTCTCGGCCACCCCACCGGGACTGCGGATCCAGACAGTTCAATTACTGGCATAGCTCTAATTCAGTTAGCATTATTTACGCTTGCATCGTCCGCGCTTCTCGGATCGATACAAACCAGGTCAAAAATGCTGCTTTTTTTTTCCTTTTTCTTCGTCTTCTTCTTCCCCTTCCCCCCTCCCCCTCCCCCCACCCTTCCTCTGCTCCCCCTCCCCCACCGTCTTCAAGATGTAAACTCCCTCTCGTTCAGTATCTATACCTCTTTCTCAATCCAAACCCCCCCTTCCGTCCCTACCTACTTTCAACCCGTTATCTAGTTTTTTTTTCGTCCTTTCTTTCCTCCGCTCTTGGTTTCTTAACGCTTCAGCTCCATATCCCCTCTGGGCCTTACAAAAAATCCAACCAGCCCACCACAAGAAAAGACCGAACAAAAAAACACACACAAAACGTGAATATAGGGACCGGGACAACGACGGGCCCGAGATTTATGATGCCACTATCTAATCACGAAGCTTGATCTCTAGTGTTTGGTCGATTTTTTTTTTTCGCTCCTCCGTTCCCGTTTTCCATTTTCTTTTTATTTCCGTGCATTTGAAACATTCAACTCAAATTATATCACAGTAGATGGGGACTGAAGACATCTTTCTGTGTTGTCGTTATTGTTGGCAGAGGTGGGGACACAATCACACAAGGGAAATAAACAAAAACAAAAGCACAACAATCCGACGTGATATCATCAGAGAAAAAGCCATCGAAAATAATCCATGGCCAAACAAATTCTAATGAGTTATCATTATTTGGGATTGAAACGCATACATACTTCAACTGCGTACTGATTTTTTTTTTTAGACATTTTGGCGGGATGGCCGTCTCACAAAAACACTGGAACCCTGAGCAACGTCATTAAGTATCCAAATTACACGTGCACTCTATCCCCCCACCCCCAAGTCTTTCTCCGTCTCTCACCATGTCTGTTCTTTGCCTCGCATCCAGCAAGCAAGCAAGCACGCATCATCCAGAGACAGATTAGGCACTAGCACTCCCCCCCCCCCCCCCCCCCCAGTAAGGAATGAATCCAGCAATGGGGTACTACTACTACTACTACTATAAGCGGATTCGCCAGCACCTTACCTACCCCGGGGCCAAATGATATCACTTCAACGCTCTCACCATTTCTTTTCTTTTTTTATCCCATCCTCTTCACCATTTTTTTTTTCCTTCTCTCAGCAGTCTCAATCACAACCCCCCCCCCCCACCCCCCTCCCCTCCTCAATCCGTCCAGCTCGCGCTCAGACCCCAACAACGACAATGCCTGACGAGACGTGTACATATATAATTCCACCTGCCCCAAGTTTTTTTTTTTTCTCTCTCCTACTTTTTGAGTCATTGTACTTTTCATTGTGTCCGACCAACAGGGCGTAAATAGATGCTGGATAGGGGGGTAGGTTTAGCTACTGACTGACTGACACAGACGGGACTGCGCACAGCACAACGAGAAAGAAAGAGCAGAAGAAAAAACAAATCACGGAAAAAAGGAAAAAAAAAATATGAAAGAGAAAGAAGCAGGGGAACAAAAAGAAAAGCAACCAAAAAAAAAAAGTCGAGGAAATCAGCAGAAAGATAAACAACGGACGTGCGGACATAAATCCTTCTTGTCACTCTACCACTGCACTTGACTTTTTCATTTTGATCTATTGAGGCTCAAAATCCAGGCCCATTCACCTGCTACCAAGTGCTAATTAGAATTATTAAGGGGGGGTTGGGGAGCCACGTTCCGTCCAATTGTTGTAATGTGTCTTGAGTCAAAGATCTACTTTTATATATTTTTTTTTTTGGAGAGGGGGGTGATTGTTGAAAACTGTGATTCTTTGTCTAACGCCTATATAAATTGCTTGGAGTTAGGAGGGCCTGACGTTTCAATCCTAGCAGGATCTTTCTCAAAGGGTGAGGGTTTAGGGTTAGGGTTTAGGCATAGACCTATATTTTAGGTCATTTTGTTTGGTTGATGAGCAGTTTGCAGCAGTTTATTACTTGTATTGGTTATACTTGTATTGTCTATGTAAATTGGCGTCTGATGTCCGCATATCCATAAACTGGTCTCAACGTCGACCCAAAGAAAGTCTTCTAAAACTGCCTGATAACGATTTTTGTTTTCACAAGTTGCATTCCTTTTTGTACAGAACGAAAAAAAAAACTGAAAAACTGGTTCAAGTTTAAGTCATCAATCCAAGGTTACAGTACACCTACACAACATTTCCCACGGATTTTATATTCATGGTGAAAGTGTTGGCGTTCACCAAGCGAATAAAATCTTATACACGCGTGACACTGTGATTCCGTACATAGAAAAGGAACATTTCCATTAGAACAATGTTTATAGAAATATTGCTAAGGGCGCATCAAGGCCAAGACGCAAGATCTGCCAGACAAGGTTTACTTCTCTTATTTTCAACCCCGGAATTGATGGTATTATTTCAATACTGAGAAAACGCTAAAATGTCAAGACATGAAATTCTGAAGGCTTTATTACATGTGTACGTGTGCAAGCAACCGCCCTAACAACCAGCATACAATAAGTGCACATGAAGCAATACCAAAGAGGACACGAGACGAGCCGATAATGATTCCAACATGGCCGACACCCTGTGCCGTGCACACGTACAACCTCATTTACCAGTTGTCCGCCAGCACCCGACAGCACTAAAAGACAAAATCATACAAAATCAACCACAAATTAAAGTGCCAAGAAATCAAATCAGTTAATTACAGCCAAACTTCGATTTAAAACAAAAAGGACCAAAAAGATAGAACAGTCCTATTAAATTCCCTCATTGCCATGTTCAATAGATGATGGTTACGCGAGAAACCGCAGCATAATTTGTGGAATTTCATGACAAATATGAAGTCAAAAGCAGTAAACAACACAAGAAAATTTGGTTGGTAATCCCGTTAGGTCAAGGAAGACTTTTCATGCTTAAGCAAAAACATAACAATTATCCTTTTTTATCTAAAGTCATCTTGCAAACCATACACACACACCTTGTGGAGATAAAATAAAATGACGTCAACAGCCAACGAAAAAAAATTAAAAAATCCCCTCTTAAAAACAAAAAAGGAAAGGAAAAAACCTCAGGCCAAAACAAATGAATGGAGTAGTGGTGGAAAGAAAAAAAACCCGCCGCATTTGGCAAGAAATTATCAGCCCACTGTGGCGGCCATTCCTTCCAATCAACTATTTTTATTCCTTCTCTTTTTGGAAGGGAGGGGGAGGGGGGGTGGGGTGGGGGAGGCCCCCGGGCAGTAGCTACTAATCGTTCTCTTGTTGTCGGTTTATTCAGCAGTGCCATCAGTGAAAACACAGCCCCGAGACTTCTTGTTTTTGTTTTGCAAGCAGGATGCAACGTTGGAGAAAGGAGGGAAAAAACAACAACAAATGCAGTTTGATCTTTAAATACCAGATTGTTTTTTAAATATTCGCTTAATTTTCTCTCCATTTTCTTTTTTCTTCATTTTTGTCTAAGAATTTTCACTGGAAAAAATACCAGATTGTTTCTTAAGATATTTGCTTAATTTCTCTCAATTTTCTTTTTTCATCTTCATTTTGTCCAATAGATTTTAACTCCTGTAAGACTAAAATTAAAATTTAAGCAAGCACCAAGAAAATATGCTTCGAATGAAGGAAAATTGTACTTTCAGTTTTTTTTCCTTTAAGTATTTTCCTTTGTTTATTTTTATTTTTTGTTGATTTTTGTTTTGTTTAGGCTTTTGGTTTTACGCGCTGTGGTTATTTTAAGTTTCAAAAGATGTTGACGAAACTGTTTAATAATGGAAGATTTCTCACCGTTGTTTTTGTACTCACTGACGATTAGAGTTCATTCACACGTGTGCGTCCACGCACACAGAGAGACGCACACAATGCCCAGCCAAAACCAACGTCATTTTTATAATCCATACGCTTCCAAGCTACGAGGTTTGTCAAATTCGTAATAATTCATCCACGTCGTGGCTCCCAAGAACGATGAATCCCTAAGTCTCTTGTCATAATGATAATCTAATATTTAGAATCTCCTCGGTAATTCTATTCTTCTCATTTTCTTGTTTCCCCCTTTTCAATTTTGCTTTCTTTTTATCGATTTATTAAGTTACCAGAATCTTTCACACTTTCATACTCAAAACCAAATTAGCTGCACGTCCAAATTCAAAAAAGAAAAAACACAATAAATCTGTATTTCCATAATCAAAACAACGAACTATTTTTGGCGAACATTTTAGTTCTCTAGCAAAACGTTAAAAAAAAAAATGATAAAAATGGAATTGTTCATGATCAGGAATCTCAAATTAAATTCAAGAAACTAAAATACATTTCTCTCGACTTCTGAGTTGAAAAACAATTCAATAATTCAACAATAATGTTAAAATGACAGGTAATTTGCAATTTGTTTTGTTTGTTACATTTAGACAATGCAGCCATATTTCTGTTTCACAGGAGAAAAGTAGTCGCACTGTAATAAAAAATGTAAGTTTTTTCCGAGAGTACAAGTAACACTCTTTGACATCTTTCCAACCAGCTGGTGACAAAAAACAAGTCTCCCTGACATTATCAATCCTCTCTTCAATGATTTTTTTGTTGTTTCCACTTCTGTGATGTGATTTGTGGCTTGCGAACCCTTTGCACTTCACAACGCATTCTCGACAGACGACTAATCCACTTTGATCGTTCTGCCAATCCCCGAGCCCACATCATCATCGACTTCCAATTCGCTCATTGCCCTCTTTCCAATCTCTCGATTCCCGGAGTGAATGGGGGTCTTGGATAAACTACCTCCTTTCAGCACTTCTTCAAGTTTTACGGCACACGGGACAGATGCGGAGGGGAACCCACGAAGGTCTGTCAGTGTGACAGCCTGGTAATGGAGACTATTACTTTGACAGTCCCGCTAAATGACGCTCGCTGGAATGAGATTCCCCCCCCCCCCCCCCCCTCGCTGGCCAATATAACTTTATGTTGAAGTATTAAGGACCGGATTCACAAGTTCTCTGTAGTTTTATAGCGTTTGCCTTGTTGAAATTGACTTCAAGGATGAACAAAACAACACACAAACTTGGTAGGAATAAAACACTCGAGCTAACAGATAAACACCAAATAAATGTACGCTAAAAACTTGCACTGATAATTGCACCAAGACAGTTTCTTTTGTGTTTAAATGACATGAATTTGAATAACATTACAGATAAACTGTTCATGTAACAACTAGTATGTTTAATGCCACATTGTATTAACTGAACATAGCATACTGTACATGTAGGTCTATACTAATTTGCCAGATGACAGCTTAACACATGCTGGTTTATAAGTAACAAAACCGGACCGAATCAAATACTTTTGTTCACACTAGGCTATTTTTCACGGTACGTGAAAGAAAAAAGGGGTGTAACTTATAAAGAGCCTAATTTGGACACGACTTAAATATGCGACCCGAGCATACAGAACGCATACATCAGGATAGCCCGATTGCCTACCACTATAAGACACTGCGAGCATACCTTCAGAAAAAAACCATACGCCGTATTTAGGTGTGACGGTCACCACTTTTCCCATATCAAAATGCTGCCCTCGTAAGGGCGTGTACACAACAGATACAGATGCCTCGAAGATTGCACAAGTCCGAATCCGAGTGACCGGCTAATTGTGTTTCTCACATATCCAACACTCTAGAGCACAAAGTCTCCCCGTGCTGACTAATTAAAGCTCGGTCGCAGGCACAGCTCAGCGCTCTGGTAAAATGTCATCTGTGCATTCCACAATCAATCACAATTTTTTTCTCCTATTGACGGCAGGTCGATTTTGTTGGTGGAGGCCAGGGAGGGACAGCTTTTGTAGCAGCAAGTGTTGATGCTGCTGCTGTTGCTGCTGTTGCTGCTGCTGTTGCTGCTGCTGCTGCTGTTGCTGCTGCTGCTGTTGATGCAAGATCTCATTTTGTGGAGTGTACTTGCTGTTGCTAGTGCTGCTGAATTCTGCTTTTGTGGCAATATGTATTACTATTATCTATTGCTACTTCTGCTGCTGCTGCTACTGTTGCTGCTGCTGCTGTTGCTGCTGCTACAGTTGATACAAAGTCTAACTTTTTCACCATTCACACCATCAGTGCATCAATTACTGTTCCTGCGGCAGTCTCTATCCGAGAAACATCTCGCCCAATATTGATTTATTTAGCCTTTCACGAAAAACTTCGGATAAGCTGCCCAAAGCTTTTGATGGGCCTCTGTCCAATTCAGACATTTTAAAGGAAGTTCTTTACACATCTCTCCTTTCTCGTCAAAAAGAAATTGCCGCAACCAAAGATTTGACATTTTATAGACGGGATACAAAACAAATATGCATAGATTATCAATGGTATCCATTATCAACAAAAATTGATATGTTGTTTGTTTCGTGGTATAATATTTTTTCCTTGAACTATTTGTTTACATACATAATTTGCCAACTTGATCTTTCCAAACTACCTTTTTTTACCTAATGGCCGACAATTTCGACGCCCTAAGTAGAAAGTGAACAAGATCACACCTAAACAAGATCCTTAATTTTTATGGATAAAGGTGACAAAAAAAAAATTCTTGGACGAGGAAAGAAAACAGCCCCTTCTCAACCCGTTCACACCAAAGAGCCGTTCGTTTACATGATAAATGCCCACTTAGGGCGCAATAAAAACCACGTACTCGGCAAGTTCAATGTTCACTCCTTGTCCCATTAATCACGTGAGGACTTCCTCGGTCTAAGTGTTCCGCAGGAACTGGCCGGGATAATGCACGTATGTCCGACGCAAATTTATTTTCCATTTCTGTTTGAATACCAAAAATGCGGAATTAACAGGCCGCTTGCAAGTCTGAAGTCCGAAAAAAGACAAAAAGAAGACATAAAAAACCCTCCTAAATATTCATTTTTCACACTCCAAACTCTCTCCTCTGTCTTACAACAAACAAACAAAAAAGCGTGAGAAATAAAAAACGACCTACTAATGGATGAACTTTTACTTTTAAATGAAGACGAGGAGAAAAAAAATATAATGAAAGATTGCGTTGCCGCACTTCAGAAACTTCAACCAATGGAGTTTAAAAAGCTGAGGTGTTTTTAATGAGGCAATGCCGGCATAAATGTATATAAATGTATTTTGAAATGGTTGCAGACATTTGCCAAGAATCGATAGTTCTCCAGCCCCTTCTCTTAAAAAAAATGAATCAAGCAGGACATTCTAAAGGACATTGTTTAAGGCTGCCTTTAACAGTGACCGTTACAGATACTGCAGTTTATAAACTGGTTCAAATGCTGTTTACCCGGTTTCCTGATCTCGCCACCAAAATGTCACAAAATCTAGCTGCCAGTGTCACACAGGTATGGTGTAAACAATTCCAACGCAGAGGAGCAAGGAATCTTTTTCCAGGTCAAAAAAAGAAAAAAAAATCTTTAAATGTCATTTCCACCTCTTTGGAAATCTCCTTCGGTTCTGTTTTCGGTTGGGTCCTCCCCTCCCCCTCCCCACCCCGAGGGGCCGAAATTACAGAATTATTGTTTATCGCCAGGTTGTTGTTTCGACCCGGGCTTGGCAGTAAAAACAAAAATCCAAACGTCCCAAGCAAGTGATTCCCTCTGACATGTCAAGACCGTTCCGCGAATGATGCAAATATCAAATGGTGATTTTGAAACGTTTGGTCGGGACTCGAGATGTACACTAACCTGCCAAATTGATTTCACCGTCGGAGGAACCCGACTTTTATTTTTCTTTGAAATCATATAACAAGACCAAGATTCTTCATAAATTCTACCTCACAATTCAGACCAAGAATGTTTTCAGAAGAGAAGATTCTTTTTTTTGGTAAAAGTTTATTCAACTGAGGGACGAGATAAAAAAAAAAGACGGAGAGTTGAATGACAGATTTGCAAAAATCGTCCCATTTTTTGCATGTGAAAAGGAAGGGTCAACTTTATGGGAGGGTCAACGTGATTCGTCCATCAATAGATTACCTGACCGCTCCATTCTCGAGCCCGTCAGCAATTTGTCCACTCTACCTATATATATTTATATATATGTCAGCCGATGGGGCAGCTAGGATAAAAGGTACGCACACAACATCAACTGAAGTGGAGAACATTTTTGTTCCTACTCAAGAAAACCCCAATAGGAGGTTGTGTACAAATTATACGCCAACCACAAATTGAGATGTGTTTTTTTTGCGATTTAAGATGTAATCTGCCCATAATTGAAGCTACGACCATCCCCATGACCACCCCCCTCCAAAGAGTTTGAAAAACATGCATATGTACGAAGTGCACAGAGAATATCCCAATGCACGCAAGGCAGCATGATTACCCCCAACCCTTAACTTTTTGCTGGAAGATAGCTCATACAGCCTTCTTCTAAGTGTTTACTGATGAACTGCCTCTCGTTAAAAATGATAAAATTCCGCATTAACCAAATGATAAATACTTCAGAAATCACAATGAACCTTCCCTCATCCGCCAAGAATCCCACATGATGCCAGAGGAATAAAATGTAAAAAAAAAAGATAGAGCTATAAAAATCAAAACAATAAAAAAAAATATGAAGCCAAGGAATAACAAACACCAACAAAAAAAATTGGAAGTGATGAAGAATTAAACGTGGTAAATTTGAAATCTTTCAAGCCGCGGCCCGTAACGGATAATCCGCGGAATCATTGCTGACAAGCGGTAGTCTGCAAAGATGCACTTTCCAGTCCCCCACCCCCCCTCCCCTGACTCTTAATTGACTTGCCAGTTGGGAGCATCACACTATTTTTCCTTCATCATCATCATCGTACTCAGGCCTCTTCTGTTACTACTCCCGGCTGCACTTATAACGTTCCGAAAAAACATGATGAAGAAAAAATATTGGAGAAAATTTCCACTGTCTCTATGTTATATCTTTGAGAGAGCCAGACTCATTAGTGTTTAAAACAAGTCCAAGGTCGCAGTGATGATGATACCGCAAACGGAGGAAGCAAGTAAGCAGACCCTATAAAAAACCAAGGACTGTCGTGGGAGGACCTGGAAACAGGAATTGCCGGGGAAGATGCGGGAGCACTGCCACGGCAATGTGGTGTATATATGGATCTATATATATATGTTGATAAACATAACTCTGTCGTTCAGATCATGTGCAAATCCGTTTAGCACAGTGCCATCCGGTGTGGCTTTACCCCCGCTAGGATCAACTGAAGAACATCAGCTTCAATGCTTCCCTCTCTCTCTCTCGCTACCCTTTTTTTATTTTGTAGGGGGTGGAGAAGGAAGGCATATAAAGGGATTGAGAGGGAGGTTTAGACAGTGCAGCCAACCCCGACCGACAGGACTAGCTGGTCCGGCTCGACCGGGCAACGGTTGGATAGACAAGGGGGAGTTGGAGAGGGACGTTTAAGGGGAAGGCACGAGGGGGAGGGATATCATTGATAAAGTCACGTTAGCTGCCGTTACTCGATATTAAGATCTTCTGTGATTTTAAAGAGGAGGTTTACAAACAAACAGCGGGCGGTGTCGGGTTGAGGGAGTTTAGTCCGAGAGGGCCCAAAGAGTTTGCAGCTGAAATTAATTTTGTTCACGTTTTGTTTCTTGCAAAAGGGGTTTCCTTTGTTGCAAGGAGCGTCAAGACCGACTGAATAACAAAAAATGGGAATTCAATGGCAATTTTCTAACAATTTGATCCATTCGTGTACTTTTTTTCTTGCTTTTCAACGTCAAAGAGCATGCAATGTAAAGAATCGCCACAATACACACATTCAAATCGATTGTGAAGGGCAAATGTTCTTGTAAGTGACAAGATGGCTTATCGCCGAATAAATGGTCAAAAGAAGACTTTTTTCAGTATCAATCTGTGAATCTCGTGCTAATTTTGTACTTTTTGTGTGTGTGTGTGATATCAAATTCACAAGTTCTAATGGCTCTCACAAATTGTTAATATACATTGTAATGTCAGCACTTGTTTCTTTTCAAAGTGGGCTTCTCAACATTTACATCTTGTAGTACACTGTGACTTAAACTAGGCACGAGTCTTCAAAAATTTATCGCTTTTTGATCTTATCGTCATGGGTCTCAATTAAATCTTACACAAAGATCACGATGAGAAGAAAGGTTTCTACAAAATGATATGAAATAAAACTGATACAAGTAAGAAACTCCTCTAAACTGCTCATCAACCAAAATAATGACCTGAAAATTACATCAAATGCTTGGAGTTTACAGGAGGGCCTGACGTTTCAATCCTAGCAGGATCTTTCTCAAAGCCTTTGAGAAAGGTCCTGCTAGGATTGAAACATGAGAAAGATCCTGCTAGGATTGAAACGTCGGGCCTTCCCAACTCCGAGCATTTGAAATAAAACTAAGCTATTCTATGAAATCACAGAGAGGGCTGGAAGTTGAAGAAGAAAAAAATCTCAAACTTGTCTGGGATTGGAATACTCCGTCAACTAATAAAAGCGTGGGAGACCCAGCTTCCAAGGTTAAAGGGATTTTCAGTAAATCCCAGAATCCGAGACTCAAACTCCTTAAACCCCCACCAAACTGATCAAAGATCAAAGCACCACCTACATGTCATCCATCAGTTAGGTGCCACAGACATCGCGGAAGTAACGATTTAATAAAAGGGGGATAAAAAAATAAAATAACCACGTTCCCCAGTTCCACATAAGAGAAGAAGTATGCATTTCTAAGTCTAGTAGGCCCACGTGAAACTGCTGAAAGACCTAGAAGTACAGACTTTGAAAGAGAATCTCTTTTCCCCACCGAAAGAAATAATAGCTTTCACAAAATTAAATAAATTAACAAGGAGGGTGTCACAGACACATGCTCTGAGATAAATGAGCTTGATCATTAGTGGCTTAACGGCTCCTTTCCCGAAACCTATTAGGTATTCAGGGGGCACTCCCAGTGGTTCATCAATGAGGACAACAGAACACCCCCCTATACACACTCCCATCCCAACCCTGATTTGATTTTTTTGGGGATGGGGGGGTCGGGGAATGGACAAATAAATCATCCAATGGACGTGTGGTTCCTGACAGACTTGGAGAGATCGGAGTTCAAGACCTCCGTTCATGATGAATAAGAAGCTAAAAGTCTTCGTGGATGGTTGGAAAGGGGTTGGGGACCACAACGGAGCCAGTGAACAAAGACGGAGGGGATGAAGCATGTGGCATTTGGGTTGGGGATGCCGTCAGTCGTGTCAAAAGCCGGTATACCGAAGGGAAATTAGAACACAAGACCAAGGTGGTTTCCAGTAACCTTTCATCAACGAAGAGATGGTTTAGAGAACAGATCAGGAAAGACATGGGTGAGGAAGACACAAGGATGAGCCTCAGCTATAGCCGTTTAAGAATAAGATACAGGAGCTAGATGTTTGAGACTGGGAACATTCTAGACAGCCTGAGATTCTATATCACCAGTTGGAGCTCTCACTATTATGACTAAACAAATTCCGATCGACGGCAGCTTCTTGGTAATTTATTTAACTCGCCGGGGTGGTTTGGCCGGGAGAGAGGAAAAACAAATATAAAGCTACAGTTACCCACACACTATCATCATCAATGATGCTTCACCATTCTGATGACTCATTATTAATATCAACATAAAGAAGTATTGTAAATGCGCCACAATTGTATACACAGTATAATGTAATCCATTCGGATTATGACATATTTTGCCTTTTCTGTATCTATAACCACACGCTAATTCATTTACACACATATGATTCCAATAACAAACTCCCACATGTACATACACGTGTTTGAGACTCAACATTAATTTTACAAATCATCAGTAAATGTTTAAAGGTATAATACATGATTGGTAAAGGTCACAGAACAGCACTCACACTTTGTCTGATCCAGCATGTACAAGAAATAATGTGAAATTCTGAGTCACGAGAAAATAGCGAAAACCTGCTTCAATTTTTCTTATAAAGCATGGTTTTGATCTTACCCGAGATCAAAACTGTTTGACTAATTTCTTGATAAATACACCATTTCAGGCAGAAATGTTTTAACGGTATGTTCCTACCAGCACCATCTTCATATCCTGAAAGTTATACGGAAATCTGTGAACATTTCTGTTTGGGTATGTTACCAATCCTGTACTGTACATTTAATACACCACAATACGTGTAGAAATCTCCAAATAGGAAGACGGCCCTTACATGTACGTCAGCCAGCAGAGGTCCCCTACCCCACTACACACTCCTGCTATTGCACTTTTACTTCTCGCAGCAGCGGAGAGAAAATTTACGAGCATTTCTGTAATGACTGTCATCAAGTTTTCAAATACAGAAATGACATGAAATAACGCAAACTTATGAAATGTGCCATTACATGCAACCCACTCCAGAATTGAAATTAATTTGTTTTTTAAAGGAAAAAAAAATATTCCAGTAACATTTTCATGTACAAATGTGACATTTACTTAAGGATGACAATGTAGCCATTTTCATGTACAAATGTGACATTTATGCATTAAGTATGACAATGTAGCCATTTTAAAATATGGGACATTTTTCATCATTTTGACATAAAATTGTTAATATGAAGTTTATGATTAAGTTCCTGCATACTATTTACACCAAAAGAAAAAGATAAGAAAAAATGTCACCGGTACGTCTAATTTCCTACGCATTTGGGCCTAAAACTGTATTGAACACACCCAGATCGACATGTTTTGGCACAAACAATTGTACTGCAATATCCATAGACTCACAAAAACTATTTTAATTTCAGTCAGTTTCCCTTGTGGTTATTTGATGATTAAAAAATACTTTAAGCAGCAACATTTGTAAAACAATGACAGCCATGATTTTTAGTAGATAATAAGAATTGTAACTTATCATAAAAAATATCTATGCCCACTAAAAAAGAAACCCTCAACTGTGTAATTGTGAGTCCTGAATCCACCAAGTTCTACAGATTCTAGGTATACTTTTTGACGAATTCGAAATGGTTAGACTACAGAACTATGAAAAACACAAGTTGTTGGTTTATGCTACTCATTTTAACAATGAATGTCAATCACATATGCAAGATCATCTTGCCAAGCTTTCACTTTTATTGTTCAACCTTAAACAAATACAAACACACAGAAGTGTAGCGGTGAAACCAATAAAGCGCAAATGGCGAAACTTACGTTTCAATTGGATAAACACGTTTTTTACCTTGACATACGTAACCCACGGAATAAATGGTGACTTTAGTTACCAGTTGATGTTTTTGTTTTGCAAAAGAAATGCTTAAAACCTATAGAAATACAACATGAAATGGTGATCCATAAGAAAGTGTTTCCAACAGAATCATGTTCAGAGTCATTTTTGTGACAAATATGGTAAAATTTAAGATTGTCTGCCACGGTATATTAACTCCACACGACCAATCTGTTTTTCCCAGTAACAGTTTTATTCCGCGTTTTATAGTTCCACATTGTCTTTTTAAATGGACTCTGGTTTTTATCTTGGTGGAGTTTTACGTTTGCTTCGGATTTTTTTATAAGGCATTTTTAGGTGATTTTCACCGCATCAGACATATTTATTTATTTTTATTATTATTTATCAGTCACAGAGGAATTCTCTCAGATCACCCACAAAACTCAAACTTAATTTTAAAAATACAGCAATCAACCAACATGTACATGTAGCAGAAAAACAAATAAATATTTACGCAGTTTCTGTCATTGCTCAAATAAATATAAAAAAAATTTGGAGACAAACTACAAATGTTGCCAAAATTGATTCCGAGAAAAAATCAAATATGGAGGCTGACCGACCGCAGAAAAAGAATTGAGACTTCAATCTCATTTATGTGTTGACATTTTACTGGGGAGGGGGATATATAGTGTGTATGCCTTCCGTCATCTTGGGAGGGGGAGGGGGGAGGGGGTGGGGGGAGGAGATGGTTTCACAGCTCTGGCCATCCCTTAAAGCCCCCCTGTGTTATTACTACAGGGGTCGGGAAGCGTTAAATAAACCCCGGCACGGAAAGGCATTAGACCTTAATTGCTAATAGGACCTGATTAGGGCTCTGGCATGGATATGACCGCACTGTAAATACAGAGCCCCGGCAGTCAGGGAGGAGGAGGGAGGGGGGAGATAATACAACCCAGCAGCCAGTGGTGCAAGTGGCGGCGGTGGCCATAATGCCGGGACGGCAAGCGACCAGCCAGCCAGCCAGTGTGGCGTAATACACAGCATCGTGACTGCAGCGTGTATGTAGCTCGTGGGTGAGCGTCAACCATACAAGACAAAAACAAACCGAGCCCTACATTTTGCTTTAATTGAAATTCATGAACGGTAGCAGCAATGAAAAAAAGAAAATTAAAAATCCCGACTGATATACATGTAAACAGTATACAGACTCATTTTTTTGGAAGGATATGGATGATTTTTGCCACAAGAGGTATAATTTGATTCTCGATCAAGTACAGCACCAGAGTCGATTTCAAATAACTGGTTTGTGGTTCGTGAACAATGTTACGAAGTCAGTTATTGAATATAGTTACATTTATCCACCATATCTGAATGAATGGATAAATACAAGGATTAAAAAATACTGACAATAATCTTTGGTCTATTTTCTTTTTTGATAATTCAAGTAATAAACTGCTGCAAACTGCTCACCAGCCAAAATAATGACATGAAATATACAAAATGCTTGGAGTTTGGAGGGCCTAACGCATTTCGATCCGAGCAGGATCTTTATCCATTTTAGCCATCTATAAAGATTCTGCTAGGATTGAAATGTGTCAGGACTTCATAACTCGAAGCTTTTTTGTTCAAATTATACACAATGTAAGAGAGGATTTTTTCAAGATTCAGTGGAATTCTGATTTGCTAATCCCTAGAATACAAAAACATATCACAAAATAGCATACGGCATTCATACATGTAAATGAATATACACATGCTGAAAGTATTTATGTATTTATTCATTTGTAGTATCTTTTGGGCCAATTTTCTACCAGGATCCGGATGATATTAGCCTATTTACTCCCGAGATTTACTCCCAGGTTTAAGAGTTTTTCCAAAGGGTTTGAAGTTAACGACCAGAGCAAGGATAAAAATTTCCCCCTCAAAGAAATGCGAAAAGGCCACCAAGGAAAAACCTAGTGGAGAGGGGCGCTCATCTTTTGGAGTGGACGTCAAGATTCAAGAAAGCCCCGTCCCCAACTTCAAGTGATTCTAGAAAAGGTCGCCATCTTAGTGAAGACGTCGTCACAGTTTACTTGGTCGTCATATCCCGACAGGGCCGGTCCTTAATAACACAAGGGCCGTTCACGGTCACATGAAAGACTAGTATCTCTTCGTCCCTCAAACACGGATTCTCAGTGCTTTTGCCAAACTAAATTTTCTGTTCTCTGCCGAGAGAAAAAAAATCACGAAGCCGAGGAGGATTCTTACATCGTTCTTTTTATTCCGCCGTCAAGGTTTTACTGATGCTAGAGCTCAACGATGGTCCTTGTACTCTCAAGTGGACCATCGCGGAGGAGCTTCAAGTAGCAAAGTGTGTAATTCTGTACCCAGCAGACCGGGGACAAGGCATCTTGTTCCTCCGATCTCCTCCGATTCCCCCGCCCAGACTGCCAATAGCCATGAACTGTGCCTAGTACTAGGTGCAAGACTACAAGTCAGGCACTGCCAACATTACAACACTGTGGTTTCCTGTCAGCCTACACGAAGAAAGCCGAGACAACGAGAGGAAAGTCTAGACCTACGGAGAGGTGGTTGTTGAGGTTTTAGGAATCGGTGCATTCTCTACTTGGTGAGATCCGGGCGAGGCCAGCAATAATAATAATAATCATCTCTGTCTACTTCCAAAGTTCATGGCCTATCTACCTTGCACCAATTCATTCAAGATGGTCTCGGCCTCTGCTTGAACCATTTCACAGAGAGACGATCAACTTCGGGTGATCAACTTCGGGCGGAGGAGGAGAAATCTACGTGGCATTTAACATCCAATCTAGGTCTTGATTGATCTTACAGATAAAGAGACCACGTGTACTCAAGTGCATACAAAAACTCTAAGTATATCGCACATTGTAGCATACATGTAGATCATACTTAGCATCAATCCCTTGGCTTTTGAGATACATTTCTACTGTAGATGATTCTGAAAGGTAGTATCATACTTTGGTAAGAAACCAGAACAGAAATGTTCACAGATTTACGTATAACTTACAGGGTATGAAGATGGTGGTGGTAGAAACCTACCGTTAAAATGTTTCCGCCTCGAATGGTGTATTTATCCAGAAATTAGTAAAACAATGACCGAAAATCTTTTTGATCTTTTAAAAGATCAAAAATAAAAGCGAAAAGACTTAAGAAATACTGTGGCCATTTTTCACGATTTTCTCAAAAAGTGGGCACCGTATGAGACTGAAATTTTCACAGATGACTGTTACTGTGTCTGTCTTGGTATTTAAGCCCATGGATCTGTATTTCTTTGACAAAACCAAAGTATGATATTACCTTTAAGACTCTATCTTCATTTCTACAAATCTTTCCAGCCTTGGCACATGCAGGTCGTGTTTGAAGTATAATCAAGCACATGATGGTTATAGGTACTGGAATTATATCTAGCTGACAGCTTGCGGAGGCCCTGCAGGAATGCATTAATTTTAATCCCAAGGATGAAAAGTCAACAGACTTTCAACCAGCCGATTGACCTACATGCTTCATCAATTGTACTGCTCATTCGGAATGAATTGTTGTGCACATTATGCATACAAAATGTTCTCACATTTCACGAGATCGAAGACATTTATAAGCTCTCGACTAACTACACTCAGAAAAGGAACTTCAGTTTTCTGACCATGAACAATATCAGTAAATAGCAGTAAACATCACATGAAAACTTGGTTGGCAATACTGTTTGATCAAGGAAGACTTTTGCAAATTTTGTGCTTAAGCAGCTCTATGAAATTGGCCCCTAGGCTGTTTAAAGAACTGTACATGTGAGCAAGTTTTTAAAATAGATAGACAGGAATCGGTCGCTAAATACTGTAAATCATTTGAAAATGCAGGAAAAGCAGCAACAAAACTTTCAATGGAGGCTGGGTTAGAACTGAACAGATTCTTACTACCGGTAATCTTTAGGCTAAGCAAATTCAGTAAACATCTCTCCAGAATGACGCAACTCAAATCAAATCCAAAACATAAGGAATTGTTGGATTGAAAAATAGAACAAACAGTTTAAGTGATAAGTGAGAAAACAGATTAAATGGCGATTAAAAAGATAAGAAAATTGGACAGAAATAAAACAATTTTCTGCACTGATGCGTCTGACAGGGATTGGTTTCCCACCAGGGGCCAATTTCATAGAGCTGCTTAGCACAACAATTCGCTAAGCATGACATTTCTGTCTTAATAAAAACAGGATTAACCACTAAATTTCCATGTGTTGTGTATCACTTGCAATTGTTCTCTGGCTGTTGTTCGCTGACCACGAATATCAAATCAAATTTTCAATGGTTGTTTAATTTATTGGACAAGCCATTTTTGTGCTAAGCAATTTTTTTGTGCTAAGCAATTTTTTTTTCTAAGCAGCTCTATGAAATTGGCCCCTGAAGTCTAGAAACACACTGTACATGTGTTGTATGCATAACCACAGTACTTTCTCCCTTGATGGGTTTCACAGACAAATGTCTCAACATGATTTTGCTGGCATAGTACACGTCCGTGAAGCATTAACAGACTGGCCAAATATTCCAGGCATGCCCCATCAAAGAATCGTCACTTCGTCCCTGAACTTATATCAGGCTGGATACAGATTCAGATTTACCATCGGGCAATTGGACAACCTTCCCCTTTCCCTTGCTCAATGGTTTCGTGGAGCGACGTGCCAGTTTCTGACCAAGACAAGTTTACATGTACAATGAATGTACAGGGATGAGATTGACCAATGATAAAAATGTCTGAAAACAGCTGACAGGGAGCATAAAAAGACTGAATTCTGAAAATCTCCTTTACTTTTGTACACAGCTTGTAACTTGTAAGGAAAAAAATATGAAATCCAAAACAAAAAAATTTGAAATCAGCTTTTAATCTGAGAAATCTCACCCTTGAGAACATGTTAATTTTTATTACAAGTACAGCTCTGATTTCACAGAGCCCTATGATCGATCGTAACTCCAGTTATGAAGGATAACACATCGTATCCTTTGTAGAGCTGCAAAGCATCATGAGTCCTATGATTGATAGTAAGTTACGATGAGTTTGGTGAAATCTACCATGGAAGGTTGGTAGGCCTACTTAATACTTTGCCTTAGAATAAAAACTGGATTTTGATTTTGTTTTTATCTTTGTACATTTTGATTCACCTCAAAATTGTCCCTCAAAATTATGACACAATTTATAACAATTTTAAGTACTGTTCATTTTAAGCTTTAATTCAAAGGCATAGAAAAATTCCAATTTTAAAACAAGCATTGGTCAGCTGTTGCTACGGCAACAATCAGTCAGCGGAGGCCAAGTCCGGAACCGGACTAATCCTCCTTTAACACAGTCATCAATCCATTAATATACAGCCAGGTCTTATTGTTCAAAGGAAACCAGACCCCCCCCCCTTTCCATACTGTCCATCCGTCTAACCACAGTTCCCATATGACCACTAACCAACCGGACAGATTAAATGGGTGAACGTGTTTACCATCCCAGGTCAACGACCCCCGTCCCCGAGTTAAATCTGTTTTCAAATGGTCAACGGGTCATGTTGGTGTTTTTCTAATCTCTTCTTTCTACGGAAATAATGCAATAGAAGGGGGGACGACAATACCACACATCACAATGGCAGAGTACCAGTCATTCACTGTGTGAGTGTGTTGTGTGGGTGATTTCAGTGGGTTATGCAGTCTGTGTACCGTCCGATGAAGAGGTGTGTTATTTTCCCTGACGTAGCTCGTCGCATGGCATACAGATAACACAATTTCAATTCAACGTGGAATTTCCACATAGGTGCTACAATCAAATTAAGAACATGATGTAAACCTTGAATTTATGGTCTTTCTCCCTGGTGTAAATTTCCCTCTTCCACGGCAGACGGAAAATATTGTCTCCTTGCTAGTTCTTCAATTTATTCCAAGCATTCGGAGTGACATGGTTACTCTTAGAACATGTTTCCACAGAGCCAACTTACCGCTAAATAACACTAAAACACAGCATTTCATTTCTGTAGAAATCAACTCCATTGCCTTTTAATCGGCATCGCTATCGCCTTATCATCGGCATCGGCAAACTACTCCGAGTAGGTTTTTGGCGATTCTTGCCGATAACTTATGAACGTCATGTAACTCCATGGGTGCTAAACATGCTAATTAGCGATAGTGTAGGCTGTGGAAACAGCAGCTTAATCGGTAAAAAATTACGGTATTTAGCGATATCCACTTACTGCTAAATAGGGATGGGCCTGTGGAAACACGCTCTTAGATTCATCTTGTGCCATTTGTCTTACAGATTCTTTGTACCATGTTTGTTACCTGAAAACTTATTTAGTGCATGAACTTTGAGTTTTTACGTCCATACTCTTACACAACATTGATAAATCGCAGACGAGTAAAGCAAAATCATAAGATGTCTCATTCCTAAGATGTTCTCCGAGGTTAGCAGACTTCACTTGACCAACAAGAAAGAAAAACAGAAATTCTACCGTAGTTTTAGATTGCCTCTTTAATTCGGTGCCCTAGTAAATGTACCTTCTTACTTTGTGTCCAGCGAATTCCCCAAACATTCCCTTCCGCCCTGTAACTCTCTCTTCTCTCTATCTTTCAACCGACTCTAGTCTACCTCTCCCCGGTGAATGCACTTATATTACCTCTTCCCCTAGCCCGCTTCATTAGGCAAAGGGGCCAAGGCACGGCCTGCCAATTAGATTTCAGCTCAGGGACCCCGCTTCTAATTGGTTTATTCAAATGAAAACGCCGTCATAAACCAAATCAAATGGTGTAAAGTAATTTGGCCGGTCACAGGAAGACGGACTCCCTCTCTATCCCCCAGCTGCGCCCGGATTGGTCGGGGAGGGGGCCACGGCTGCAGATCACTTAGCAGTAAAAACACCATTATCAAAATATGTTTTCCTACTAAAATTCAATAGAGGCGTTTTTGTGTCGTATTTGACTCTTTTAATAGACTCTAGTGGTAAATAAAAAAAAACTTGGCCGGGGATACTTCTGGTAAATCAAGTCATTTTCTGCGAGTGATATTTTCGGTGGACATATGTATTTATGGCAAGTGCATAACTTTGGCGCGCCGACACAGGGGAACAAGTTCCAGAACAACAAAATGTAATGATGAACACTACAGCACGAAAATATTCGGACGCATAACTAGTATCCATCGAAACTTTCAGTAATCATCAATAACCATTTAGGGAAACTAACAGAATGTTTAAATGGTTTAAACATATGAATGTTTAAGTCATTGAAATGTGAACAAAGAAAAATTGACCTGAGCGGGATATGAACCGGCGACCTCCTGAATACCGTACAGGCGCTCTACCAACTGAGCTATCAAGCCCTCTACGTTGGTGGTGTCCCTAATAGTCGATTATGTTTGTTCGTTTGGCAGTCAGAAGCCATGAACCACGCACATCCTTTAAGTAGTAAGTTAACTCTAAGCATAAGAACATTCGATACAAAAACAAAACATCAATCGGCTGTTTGCAAATTTAAACATAATTCCAAACTCATACTTGCATACATAACAACTCTGTTCAAATGAATGAAATTTACCAACAACAACCACCAACAAGTTGAAATCTTTTCTTTGGTATAATGTGGAATACAGTTAAAGCACTGTGTATGAGACCATCTTTATCTGTGTACACGTCCAGCGCAGTATTTTGCAATAGAGTTTCAGCTATTAGTGTCACAACATAAAATGGTGACATTTTGGTATTATTTGGCACTGGATACTTAAACGTTAGTGCCAAAACAACAATAACTCCTGGAATTTCCCCCAAGGCAAACTGCCAAAAAGAGTTTAATAGTGTTATGAACACCTCCATAAAAGTTGGTGTAGCTATTTTCTCTCGAATAGTGGCACGGTATTGCCGACCGGGCCAGACTTCAAATCCTTTGAAAAGCACATAGGATCCACATTGCGCACGTATACATCAATTGGCTTTATAGGCCTAGCACAGAGGGATGGGTAGGCGAGTCGTATCCATGAATCACGGGGGCCTGAAAAAACAATATTATGGGGGTAATGTGACAGCCCAGTGTCTCCTGAAATCTCCCAAAAGAGCCCATTAAAGATTGATAGGTCAATTTATGCCCCGACCGACCAAAAAAAAGTGACAAAAAGAAAGAAAAATGTTACAGAATAGTGTAAAAACACATAGATGGCACATCCAGACTGAAAATCAGTGCTGAAAAAAAATTGCACACGGTTGTGAAGCCTTGCAACTGAATTTTGATAAAAACGACTTCAAATTTCAAAGTTATCAAGGCTCAGAATCCAAGGGCGTTTACGAAACGGAGGCCCAGGCTCAGTCTCAGGCTCCAGCTCCATTTTGTGAATCCGTTCTAAAAAAACGGATATCAAAATAGAGGCTTTTGGCTACGGTTTGGAAGTAAATACTCTCATTTTGAACAAGAAAACAGAGCTTCAGCTTCAATGAAAAACCACAATCTATATTTTCACCACATGGATGAGCTGGAGCCTGAGCCCGAGCCCTCCATTTCGTAAACGGCCCTAGAATCAAGTCTGCCAAGAGAGGGAGGGCTCCTTCCTTTATAAATCGGCATCCCCAACAAAAAAAGCCTGACATCTGAAAGACCGTATTCAAGAAAACTACAAACCTAATGCCATAGTTGAAATGATATTTTCTTTTCCCAAGTATTAAGCAGTCTTTTATTTGCTGCGAAGGCAACAAAAGCTACGGACCCCAAAATCCAAAGCTCAAAAAAAGCTACGGGGCCTTATGTTATCGCTTAAGTTTGGGAGAGATTTAGAGCACCATTTATTCAACGGTGCGCTTGCTGCAGGGCATACATGGTGTATTAGGCAGATTAGCAAACTTGGGCTCATTATCATACACGTGCTTCGTGTGCCCCCTTCTCAATGCCCGTTTCTGGCCCGCATCTAAAGAAAATTTTCCTTTTTTTTTTATTTTGACAACTGCGGACGAACCATATTCCCCAGTGAGGGTTCAATTCAATACATGGATGGCGTTTCTTTTTTATATTATTATTATTATTATGATTATACCCCGTACCGCGACAAAAGCCGATGATTTTTTTAGAAAGTCTCACCCTTCCCAAGAAAAACACGGAGAGAAGACCACAAAGGGAACACGTCACTCCCTTCTTTCGCCTCTTAAAAGTCTTTCAGCAAAAAAAAACCTGTAATCTAAGAGTTTTTCTTGTCACATAAAGATAAAAACTGCGATTCTGCCGTTTGAGATTCAAACAATCTTTTCCAATTCTGATTCAATTTCACAGGTATCTGTGAGCAAGAAATAAAAAGAGTCGTTTAACTGAATATTTATTTCGATCGGCAAATCTGACAACATCTATGCTGAAAATCATCACTCAAAACGAAATTGCTTCGAATCTCCCCGATGAAACAAAACATTTCTGATCACAAAACAAAACCATCACTGGACGTGGCAGTGTTACGCTGAAAAAGGGAAAAAAATCCATGCCATGATGTGATTATTCAAGCTTCTAATTTTTCGTTCACAAGACCAAAAAAATCAGAATGTAATCATTTCCCGTCAACAAACTCGGGTATTTGGCAGTCTGGCCGATCTTTTCCTCAGTTTTCTTTTTCCAGTACAAACAATGGGCACACACTTAATACCGGTACCCATGACTAGTTCAATGACTTGCATTTGGTGACACAAACGCATCAGGGGCCGAGTTGACCGGGGAACCAACAATAGTTCAATGGGGGAACCAAACAATGACTCTTTGAAATGTGTCCTCTATTAAACGACCACAGCACATTAACCTTGGAGAAGCTGAACCAAAATTCAAGCTGCTTTTAAAATGCCCTTTTTATTCATTCATTCCTTCATTTATTTTCCACTTTCTCAATTAAAAAAAAAATGTTTCTAGAACAGCGAAGCTGTCATGGCTCCCTGCGGCCGTACGTGCAGTTACAAACACGATAGCAAATAAAAAATAAACAAACAAAACCTGTAACATTTCTCTATTGTCTTTCCGGATTGAAATTAATTCTAAGAGAAAACAAAAACAAAACATCCAAAAAAAACGTTAACATTTCGCGCGACGGCTGGCCAGACGGAAATCAGTATTACATAGACTCGCACTGCTTCAAAGCAGCTCACCAAAAAAGAAAGAATAGATGATAGAAAGGGTACAAAAACAAGCAAGCAAAATCTACTTCTTTGACAATTTATAACTAAATCGAAACTTTTTTTGAGTGAAGCAAGATGAATTGGATCACTTTATCTTCCTTCGGACTTGGTCAACCAACCAGTCCATCAACTACCGGTACCTCGACCCTTCCCCCCAATCAACCGATCTGAAGCTGGTGTGTCACCTCCCGATTCCCCCTTAAAAAAAATTCTTCACGCCTTTGCCAACAATGCAGACGTGCTTAGGGGTTACTGCACAGCCACTGCCACAATGGAAGTGTGCGAGCGTGACCGATCAATTGAAGGGGGGCCTGCCCAACAGCCAAGGCATGACTTTATTTCTCTAGCCCCCCCCCCCCTCCCTCCCCTTGCCGTTATTTTTCTAGAACTACGTAAGGTAATGAATCAAAGTTCAACACACAGTCGGAACTATATCGTCATTATCCGTTCTCGCGGCTTGCTCGTTCCAATTTTTTTCGAGGGTGGCTGTGTCATTGGTTTGGTGGTTCGGCAACCGGAATGAAATGAAATTAGATTTTCGCGTTTACAACAATTCTTGTGCGCGTCTTGAATCTCCAGGATTTTTTTTTTATAATAACTGGCTTCTTTACGGATGGGCTCCATACATGTAGGCCTACATGTATGTCTTGAAAGCTACATGTTTATTTATTTTACATACCAGTATTTCTTTTACAATCATTCTTGAGGGATGACTAGCTTTCATAATGATTCAAACAAATAGAAAAACCCTTCACAGCGTAAATTGTCCAAACAGAATTAATCGTGGCAAATTTGGAAAGAAAAAAGACAAATCATAAATGGTAATGCAAATTTAATACATGTTAAGTGATTTTGACCTATTTCTTGATCAATCATTCTTGAAAGACATTTTATGAAAAAAAATTAAAAAAAATTTAATTGGAATCAGCAAGTATAGCAATAATGGTTTATTGAAATCCATGCAAATGTGCAAATAAACAAAAAAGGTAACTTATGTTACAAAATGTCTCAAGACCCTGGAAATGTCCTAGATAAGAGGAGTGAATGTACCAAGACAAATTGCTCGTTTGAAATTTTCATCTTTTTTCGCCTTTTTCAAAAATCATCAGAAAATAAATCTGTTTTTACAAACTAGATGCACCAAAAATGTGACGAAATAAGAATATATAATATATATATATAATATATTAATATATATTCATAATTTTAAAAAATCTGATCCCTTTTGATTTGTCTTTTACTCTAATCCCACACGATCTCCAGGGACACATAAATATCTGAGAACCATTTCAATCCAGACCTAGAATTAAAGTCTCTGACCGCTAAATCCCAGTTCGGGGAATATTCAGCTGAATTCTTCAATATTGGCCGAGACTCACCAGGATAGGATACAGAGAAGCCAGGTTGACCAATTTTCCCATCGGAATTGGTGGAGAAAAAAAAATATCCCTTTCGACGATTGGCCCACACAATGAATTCCCAAACACAGATTGCAATACATTATATTATACAAAAATATGCATGTTTTAAATATGAGAGAACAGGGAAAAAAACCTGCATTCTCAACGATATTTCCATTTCCAGTACGACTGTTATCTAATTTGGGAGATTTCCTTGATAAATGACAAATGACAAACATTTTGTTTTCAAAAGGTATCTGATACCTTAAGGCGACATTGAAATATCTCCCTAATTCGTGACGTCTCCCAAATGTTCAATTTCAGATGCTAATATCTAAAGATATCCCTAATATCCAAATCGTGGTTGTATAGGACCAGATCAATTACTTTGTGGAACAGGTGTGTCATAAATAAACAGCAAAACAAAGGAACACTGAGGGGAACAAAGCCTTGAAATTTCACAATTTTACATTGTTACAGTGAATAGTGACTTAAGTGTCGAATACAGATGTCACCATGTGTCAAGTACATGTACGTGGATCTGCAAGTTTCAAAACATTTAAATTCTCGTTTCTTTCTTGCACAGTAGAGATGTACGACAGCAAGACGAGTTCAAATCAAAATTTCAATCCGGATCATTTATCATTCTTCCGTTTTTCTTCTCAAAGGAGGAGATCGTCTTTAAAACAAAAAGTGAAATCCCTAATAGACATGCAATTCGTAGAGTTTCATATTTTAATGAGTTACTGGAATTTCTGGACAGACAAGAACGGCCAAGGACTGACACGGCTCGGCACCCGGAGTGAGCGGCAACTAAGCCTTAAATCCACAGCGATTTACATGTATATGAAGCAATTATATACATTGGGGCAAAAAAAATAAAAAATAAAAAATTCACTCGAGATACCTGTACATTCACGATGATAAATGCACCTATTATAATTAAAGGCTGTTTTTGTCACTGTGGACTACAATAATCCCACTTCAAATGTCGGATTAACCATTCTCGCAAGACACCATTCTAGAAAGCCGAAAAGGATTACCACACCAGGAATTTAATATTTCTAAGAATTTTACAAGACCAATTGTAAAAATAGAATAAATAAATAAATAAATAAAATAGAGAAATAAATTATAATCAAATGAATAAATAAATAAACGTTGAATATGATTAGAAAATTTGGCAATATGAAAATCAAAACAGTAGGCCAAAACAGTTGCAATTGTGAAAGTCAAAACTTAGACTACATAATTCCTGCTCCTACATGGTTTTGTTGCTATGTGTGTTTATCAGGTAATCTATTTTTAAAGTCTATCTATTTAAGTTTGTTTGTGAATATGGATGCCGTTTCTGTAACTGGCAATTGTTTCACTGCTGGAAATGATGTCTAAATAAATTAGTTATGTATGGCAAAAAAAGCAAATTTATCAAAAAAATAATGCCAATACAAGTAATAAACTGCTGCAAACTGCTCATCAGCCAAAATGACCTGAAATATATCAAATGCTTAGAGTTAGGAGGGTCTGACGCGTTTTGATCCTAGCAGGATCTTTCTTTAGCCTTTGAAAAAGATCCTGCTAGGATCAAAACATGTCAGGCCCTTCTAACTCTAAGCAAAAAATAATGCAGTGCCATGGTAACTTCACGGCACCCGAAAATGCCGTTCCCGACCGTCCATCTACAACCCAGACGGGCAGAGGATTCTTGCTGCTGAGCAGGCCAGTAACTACACTCTGCTTCATCTTCAAAAGCCCTTGACGCTCCAAGATCACTTGGCCCAGCCCGTGGTGCCAGGCATCCCTTGCAACGGTTATTGTCTGCCCTGCCTCTCCTGCTACTACTCAGCCAGTATGACGACAGCAAAACCTGAGCCAAAAAATTGCCCGAGTTTTCCCTTCTTCTCTCTCCATTATTATTACCAATTTTTTTTCTTCTTTCCGTATCTATAGAACCCTAAACAAGGAAAGGAACAAGACGTAGCGAGGGAACCAACTATGCGTCGAACGGGGAGGGTTGAAACCCTAATCCACTGTCGGGCGCTCAGACAAATGGATAGTTTTTGGTTGGATTGTGATTACTACGGGCTACGTTTCCGATCAGGACATTCTATCCAGTCTGGACTGGTATGACTTGAGCAGCGACGCTTTCGGGGAGGAGGAAAGGAAAGAAAAAAAGTGCGCTAACTAGGACTATAACAGTCAAGAGCTCTTGCTTGCAACCCAATCTGCCCATAATATTTTCAGTGGCCCCAAAAAGAGAAAAGGTTGGCGGAATACAAAAAAAAAAGGACTGGAAAAATAAAGGGGTTGGGGGAAGGGAAAAGAAGCACCACAAAACAAAAAAAACACACCCCGAAAGCGGCGGAATGTTTTACAGTTTTCTTCACCCGGTGTGTTGTTACTTGATCACGGGCGACGCTTTTAATGAAAAAAAAAAATTGAAACGTAATCTGTTTTCGGAGATAATTTTTTAATGCTTGTTTCTTCTTATTCTTTTTTCCTAACCTAAACTGGGGAGGTGAAACGTAATAATGCGGAAAATGAGAAGAATGGGCCCCCCCCCCTACTTTTTTTTTGTCTTTCTTTTCAAGGCGATTCAGCTGTTGTAATGAATAGTGCAGTTCATCGGGGCTATCCAATTATATGCACGAAACCTAATTCTCGTCATTGGGAACGGGCCTAGGTCTGGTACCCATCTCGAGTGAATGGAGGCCGTGCAACGGTCTAAGATTAGTCTGGACCACACTGATGACAAACTGTGAACACGATGAGGAAGAGACTCTCTCTGGTTTTTTTTTTCTCGAGAAACCGTTTAGCTACACCTGTGATCACTTTCTCACCTCCTCCTCGGGTTTGGCAATTAAAGGGTACCCATATTAATGGAAATTTATCTACTTTCATACGCACATGTCCCCTGTAATTCCATACAAAATTACAGTTTTTAAATTCTGTCATCAACTGCTATCTCTTTAAGAGCAACCAAATACATCTTTTGCAAATTAAATTTTAATTCACGTCTAATGAATTTTAATTCTACTACCGGTAAATAAATAGACTCGGAATATCAAGTCCTCTTGTCGTTTTGAAATTAAGTCTCTTTGAGCCAAGTTTGTGAAAATTACCCTTCAACTTTTGGAATGGAGTAGTTTCTCGATGGCAATGCATAGAATTGCCAAGTTCCCTACATAGCCATTTATATGCAATGACATAACCTTAAAATGGTATGATACAGAAACAGCCCAAGGACCAATTTCACAGAGCTGCTTAAGCACAAAAAAGTTGCTTAAGCACGAAAAGTCTTCCTTGATTAAACAGAATTACCAACCAAATTTTCATGCGATGTTAAACCTGCTTTTGACTTGTATTCGGCCATTGTTTGCTGAGCATAACATTCACAAGGAGTTTTGGCTGGCATACCGGGTACTGATTTTATTGAAGTTTTTGGTGCTTAAGCAGCTCTATGAAATTGGCCCCAGGAAAAGTGATTATGCTGGCTATGTACACAAGGTCAGTCTTCATAGCGAGATCCAACGACTTGTGTCAAGAAAGGTTGCCCAAATGTCTGATATTACTAACAAAAAATAGTCTCCTTCATATGCACTTGACTTTCCCGCCTCACTGAACACAGGTATGCGCAAGCCCGCATTTCGCCATTGCAATCAACAAACCACACTACATGTATTTTCTTTGCTAAACCACAATTATGGGGTCAAGTTGTTTGAAGTTCAATTGTTCAAATCATATTTCTCTTATTGCTATTTCACCACGCCTTTCTTTTGACGAATAAAAAAAAAAGACTGATAATAAAAAAAGGAATAGAAAATATTATTTCTGCATGTAGCAGTCTCATTTTTGGTTTTTAAATCAAAACATGTCTTGGTATTTATTCATTTGTTGTTGATTTTTTTTTTTAGAATGGGGGGGTTGGGTTTATCAAAGTCTGTAAGGAATGAGGAATGATTGCCAAATTCATTTCATGGACACATTCAAGATGGCTATCTCATCATAGATCGTTACAATCATGGAGAGAGTTAGGGCCTACACATGAACATTACACCATACCTACAGTGTACATGTAGGCCTACACTGTACAGAACACATGCACTACCATCCCGTGCACAACACAGCACAGCTCAATACTCATAAAAAATGTTCACACTTTGAATATTCACTGGTATGAAATCAACTTGTTGACCCTCTTTTTTTTTTGGTGAAGTGGCAGGATCCATTAACAGAAATGCTTAAAATCTTGTTGATCCTGAAAATACTCACTCACTTGTGCTTAAATGTGTCAGAATTTTATTGCTACCAGCACATATGCGTGCACAATGTAACTGCCATGCATTGGTTGTATTAGTAGATCTATTGCTATTTTCTCAAGGTTATTTCGCAGACTGTAAACATTCATAGGCCTGGTATTATTGGCCGTGTAGCCTTCAAAAAAAAGTGTGGTTTTTTTTCCAATGGGAGTGATGGACAGGCAAAGGCAACTTATAGGACCTTCATGTCGCAGTCACAGAGGAAACTTTCACGAGAAACTTGGAGACAAGCCAAAAACACTCTCGGGGGAAAATGTTTTTAAAAAACTTCGTGAAGCACAAAAATTATTTTTGTGACAGTGCCTTGCTATCCCTACACCGTATGCAAAAGGGAAAACCTTGCTCGTACAAAAGTCAATTTTCTGGTTGTTTCTTGCTATCCACAACAAGAAAATTAAGATTAAAAGATGAATTAAATGCTATTTCTTCTTGGAGATTGCCTGGAACAGAGTGCCCGTAAATCACGTAGTGTGGGACGTAGGCATTTGACTAGCCTTCATGAAGTCTATATATCCCATGCCTGCATCTAACAATACTGTGACATCTAGAATAATGACGATTACACAAACAGAAACAATCACTGTTTTGTCAATTCCGTCAAACTGCAAGACAATGAAGAACAAACAATACCTCTTCACGGAACAAAACGACGTCAAATTTAAACCCATGTGACTGCTCTTCTATCGTCACTTTAATCAACATTTTACATATAATTATATCCTAAAAATTCCTTCCATATATTTATATCCATATTTATATCCTGAAATACATAAATGTATTCAAATTCATGAAATGTCGTCAATAAAATATAACTATGTGCCTCTGACAGAAATTTTTTTTTAAATCCTCCGTTCGACAGTTTAGATTGCTTCCATACCAAAACAAAATCAACACGAAAAAAAATAAATAAATAAAAACTAGATCTCGCTATCACGGTCATAAAAATAGGCCCTATAGAACACTCTAATACACAGCTCACGAGGCCCATAACAAAAACATGCCAGTGTGATTAAATCTCTGGTCCTCATTTAGAAGGCTCTTACCCCTCAGCTAAAAAAAAAAAAAAATGATAATGATAAGAATTATAAAAAAAAAGGGAGGGGGAGAGGGGGGGGAGGTCAGTTGAAATGAAGTCGGGCTTCGGGGCAGCGGACGGCATTACCAACGACTTTACTACTAGCGCTACCGAGCCCAGGTCTACACCGACCTGCCTGGGTAGCGGGGATAGTACACACTACACTGCGATATACGTCCTAGCGTTGTTTCTGCTCGGCTAGACCCCGGCTGTATAATACGGGAGGGATAATACAAATTACAAACGAAGCTCGCAAAGTAATGATCACACGGCGATGCGCTAGATCCATCATTGGGCGGCTGTCGGAGTGTACATCCCGGAATGAATATGATACTGACATGCTATGAAATCGCCGAGGACGAACAGAGAGGGGGGAGGGCGGGGAGGGAGGTTGGGGGGAGGTTTTCTTCATCTTTTTTACAAAGTGACGTTCGTATTATACAGACCGTGTCACTGTAGGTTTAACATCCATTAAATTTGCTATGGCAACAAGAAAATGAAACGGATAATTTGCAACGAATTACAAACGACTATAATGTAAATGTATGCACCGAACTGGAACGCTTTTCTCTAAAACTGTTTCATATCAAAAGCATCAAATTGGATATACAACACGCACACACACACATACGCAAAATATTGCAATGACCTTTATCTGGTTATGTAATCAATGCGACATTTTTGTCGTCATCAGAGCGTGTCTGAATTCAATATAGACGCTGAAATTGAAAGGTGCAATGCACGGGGGCTTAACGTAGCGTGTACAGCCCCGCGCCACCAAACGCAACACATCAGGGCTTCACACTACATCGGCATTGTGTACAAAAAAAAAGGTGTTGGCTAATTAAATCGCAGCAGCAGTTTCCATATTACATTTGACACTCATTCAAATGTATAGTTATATTCAATTACTTTGAACATTTTTTCTTCGCCTTTTACTATGAGGTGCACGGCTTGATCAGCGTTAAACCACTGTCCAGAGAGTGTTAGCGTACGCCATAGTACCCATCCACAATGCCAAGCTTGTGGCAAACCAGCCGATACATCACATGCACAATCTTCATTTCTTTTCAATTGGGACAGGATCGCAGTCGAGCATTTTACACAAGATATCCCAAATTTCAGGGATTTTTTTTTTTCAGAGGAAAATGTGACAGACCCTGTGTTGGTTTTGATTATTTTGGAGAATTACAGAGCCTGGGTGTTGTAAAAACAACAGAATTTGTCAATACGGCAAACAAATCAACCAATATGCAACTGATAATGCCACGTTTTGCTCAAAATCGACCCAATATCACGATCGGCAGTTTGACAGGAAAGTTTCCTTCGCAAACAAATATCATGTTACAGCAAAAAGAACCATTCTTTAGGATAACATTATAACACCAGAGACTCAGAGAGTAAAATAATGTTTGCCTGTCCAGGATAATTTGTGAACTTAGCACCAAGATCAAATTGGTTCCCAATGGCAAAATGTTTCTTCCCAAACACACCAAATTTTGGAATGCCCGCCACACTGAAGTACAATTACAACGCACACTATGATAGGCTTTTTACTAACTACATTTGAAATGTATTCATCCTCAATAAACCTAGTCTTTGAAAAGCCAAGATTATATCACCCCTGAATCCAGATTTTAAAAAAAAGGCAAACAGCAAAAGTAGCTCAAATTTGTGGTAGTAATTTCACACCGGAAGAGCCCTAGTTGAAGGTTTTTTGGCTTTTGATGCTTAACGGTGAACGTGAAACAACGAGGCAAACTAGCCAATATAAGACTGATTATTAATTCAAGTTGGCTTGCGTTGGGCTTATAAAGCCCCCGACTCTTATATTAACCACAATATTACCGCTATCAAAAGAATATATTTACTGATTCATTGTTTGTGAGCTTGGCCAGTTTTATTTGGCTTAATTAGAGTCCAATCATGGCAATTCATTTGGCACTCTCTCGCTCTCGATCTGTGTTTTTTTTCTCAGACGGCAAGCGGTAGCCTACACTGCATGGCACTTCGGCCCTTTGATCACGGTCATTACAAGAGTCCGATTCGACCAGCAGGACTATCAATCACTGTGTACAGATCTGGGGACCAGTGAAGCGCAGAGAGGGGGGGGGGGGGTTCTGATAGGCCGTCCATAATAACATGTACCTCTATCAATTAAATATCAATACTGTACGTGCAGAGAATGGGTGAATCACCATCGCACTACGATTGTGGTGTAGTCATTATTGCCTGGTTACCACTGTACACAATAACATTCAAGGAAAGAATGTTTCAACAGCAAAAAGGTTTCATCAAGTTGTACATAATGAATGACATATGCAGTACACTCAGTTAAATCCAAATTTGTGATACAAATTATCAAGATTATGGGTCATCTTTTAAGAAGATTTTGTCTATACACTACACTTGCACAGCTTTGATTCAACATCCCAAGCATTTACAAGATAAATGTTTTTCCTATTTCAACAGAAAAATGACAATTCTGCTGATTTATAATCTCCAATTTTTGTTATAATCTCAAAGTGAGATAACACACACGCGCAAATATCTATCAACAGATAAAGCATTAGTCATTTCAGAATAATTGGCAGGTGTAGATAAATGATTACAAATAATTGGATTCATGTTTTATACAGGACCTCTAGTTCTTCTTCTATGGCTATGTGTAAAGCAATGGGAGACTTTTGGAGGGCCGTCTTGAGTAAACAGCGCACGCGCAAACCATGATTGCGCAATTGTGAGCATGCGCGCGTTGTATTGCACGTGCATGCGCTGTTGACTCAAGACCGACTCTCCTAAAGTCTCCCATTCATTTAATATCCATTATATTCACTATCTGCGACATTCAAATCAATGCATTCTTTTTCACTATGAATTTTAACTGTAAAGACTTGTTGTCTTTGATGGTTTACTTTGTTAATCATATTTAATCACATACTGTATACATGTATACGTACAGTTTCACAATGTAGCAGTGTTTCAGATGCACATGTAGCCTACATGTGTATCAAACCAAAAAATCTCAAGTGTTATAGCTACCACAACCCACAGTGGACAGTTTTTTGTAGATGGGGAGCGAAACCTAAAATTTTTCAAAACTGAACCACAAAAAGGGCAAATTCATATACAAAATCAAATTTTGAGCAACATGTACACGCATGCAAGAACGTGCGTGAATGTCTAAAAGAGTTTTTATTGGCGTGTAATAAAATGCTGAGCCTGTGAAGCGAGAGAGAGAGAGAGATAACAGAGCCAGACTCTGACACTCGGCCAAAGTGAGAATTCCAATTTCAACGTCTCCAAGTCTCTGATCATTTCCTTCCGTTTTAGTCATTTTTTTTTTTCTCGGCTGGAATTCTACGACTACACTCCTGTTGTTTTGGACGTGTCCCTGTTGGCGATGTTGCCGCACGCTGCGGACTCATCGTCTACGCTACCTTCTTGTTTCTTTAATTTCCTGAACATTGTCAATTTTCTTCCAGGTAACAAAATTAAAATTCCTGCCATGAAACTGGCTCCGGGCTTTTGCATTTACAGGTTTTTTTATTATCATATTTTTTTCAGAATTTCAGCCATCATGCACGACCAATTTTTTTTGTATGACGTCACTTCTTTCCAAGTTCCTTTTCGGCTATTTCTCGCTCATAAAAATGACTGGTTCTCGTTCATAACAATTTAAAATCAAGGGTTTCTTTGCAAATGTCAGGACAAAATATCATCTTTTAAAACTTTTAAAATTCAGCAATTTATTCATGTAGCAAATGAATGCCGTTGTGTTTTTCCGACCAGACGAAAACAATTGTTTTCGTCTGTGGTCCAAAGTACGCACGCCAGAACTAATTTTGATTGAAAAGCTACGAAAAGAATAAAATACGATCGGGCCAATCAAGCTTATATGCAATGCACGCACTTAAATAGAATATATGTTTTTGAATAACTAGGAAGCCCTAATTAACGTATACTGCCATCCATAAAACACGATAGATCTCCGACTAATGGCCCGCGACTGCATAGATCTTTAACGGGTGATTTGCCCGTTTTTATTGCTCGTGTTGTATAGTCTGCGTCTGTTCGGCAACTTGTCTGCTCAATAGACGTCAGCGCTTAACCAAAAAAAAACACACCAAGTTTCCATTTTGAAATTTAACTGTCAGATTGCGTTTCAATGTAAGTGGCAGCCCAAATGCTTAATATCCAGTGTAATGTGTGCGTGTGTGTGCTGTATGCAGACCGTTTTCAAAGGCAATTCATTAAAGAGAGGGGGTTGATTCCACTCCAGAAATTGTCCCGGTTTTGTGAGGCCTATTGGAGCACCATTTGCCTTCCCTTTGGTCCTTTCACTCCTCATTTTTTTCCTTTCCTCTCTCAAAGCATGAAAAGGTAGCAAAGAAAGAAAGAAGAAAGATCCTTTTTTTTTCAAAGGCAAAAGAGAGAGAGTTAACAGACCAACTGACGGAGAAAGTTCAACGACCGGACACACAGGGAGTCCACACAATAGGGACGGGTCTCCAGAAGACGGGTTCTCATTCAAGACGGGACTGCCATTGGCTTCTTACCTTGGAGGGCTTTGATTGGTAAAAGAACGCGCGAGGGAGAGAAAAGGCGACCATTTGCTGAAACCTGTTGTTGGTTTTCCTTTTCTTATCTTTCGGGGGGGAGAGGACGGGGTGAAAGAAGCCCAGGGATTTTGAGGTGTCGTATTCTAGGAAGCTGCTATTTAATACTGTGTTCTT
The DNA here is from genome assembly GCA_963971285.1 of Astropecten irregularis. Taxonomy (NCBI): domain Eukaryota; kingdom Metazoa; phylum Echinodermata; class Asteroidea; order Paxillosida; family Astropectinidae; genus Astropecten; species Astropecten irregularis. Next base: position 12,799,268 of record OZ020263.1, read on the forward strand.
AAAGACCTATGACAGACGACTGTCAACTTACTGAGATCACGACGTCAGAATTACTCACATGACTGATACAGAGTTTTTATTGCCACGGCATTCAAGGTTTTTGTCGGCCGATCGGGTGAGCGATCACAGAAAAACTTATTCACGACACAATATGAATTGCCGTGCTAAATGAGCCGACACTAGCTGAAAATGAACGGACAGAGGAGAAGTCATCCAAGCGATGGTGCCTGTTTCACGTTTGTTTGGTTAATTATTGCGAAGATACCACTGTTCTTCAAAGCCTACTTTATGGTCATTATCCGGCACGAGTACTCGATGCACAGTGTTTATATCTTGAATCAACAATTCAACATGCTGTGTCGTGAATCCCAATCATGTACCGATCAGCCCTGCACGGCTTACCAATAAACCAGAGGGGTTTTTTTTCGCCGCTTTTTCTATTTAAGTCCAAACTGCCCAAGTCGATGTACCAATACATTTATCAACATGCATGTACTAGACAACATGTTACAGAAAAAAAAAACGCGGAAAAAAACCCGACTTACTTGATTTTAATTCTCCTTCCCCCGACCTTCCGCTGCAGATAATTTAGATTCTTAATTAAGGACTGGATTCACATTTCGCCTAATTAGAAAACCACATCTGTTTAAAGTACAATAACATCTACAGTATTCACCACGGCACGGTACGGCAAGCCGGGACGCTCGTCGACAGTGCTGAGGCGAAACGGAGCTAGCTCTATCAGTCAAGGTCATACTATGTTATAACACACACATGCATTATTAAAGGGGGGTGAAAAGTGACACACGAAAAAAAATGTGGCAATAATCAATGCTGATAATGCTTTAACACAGGGGGCCCCCATCCTATGAAATATTCAACACTGGTGCCCTGTCGGCCGGTGTACACTGGACAAACTGCTCTTATGTCATTGCCAAGGATGCGTATTATTATTAGTATCATTATTGGACTCCCAGTCCTAGCAAGAGAGTTAATCTTTCACTAATTCTGATGACATCACTCTTAAACAAAGGGCAGATGATGTACAACACATGGCCGTTGCTGAACATTAGAGCATAGTGCACTATACATTATGTACTGTAGTGTAGTAGGCTTGTATCCGTTTGAATGTAAACAGCTACACGTATCTGGTCATACAAAAAATGCAGTTTCCAGCTTTTACAAGTAACATGTATGTAAATGCAATGCCTAGGGGTCGATTTCACCAAACTCATCGTAACTTGTATAGTGTACTATGATGGTAGGATGTATGCATTGCAGCCCTACGTACATGTAGGATACGATGGGTTATCCTTCATAACTCGAGTTACGATCGATCGTAGGGCTTCGTGAAATTGACCCCAAGGCTGACTAAACATTAATTACAAATGTTATGTATACAGGTAATAAACTGCAGCAAACTGCTTATCAGCCAAAAAAATGACCTGAAATTTGTAAAATGCTTGGACTTAGGATGCGTTTAGTTTCTAGCAGGATCTTTATTGAAGGCTAAAATTTTAGCCTTCAATTAAGATCCCGCTTGGATCGAAACGCATCAGGCCCTCATAACTCCAAGCATTTTACAAATGTAATGTACATGATACATTCTAGAGGTGTAATACTGATGTAGTCAGAAATGGATGGGACAGGAATTTGTCTTGACCGAATCAAGCTTTTCATAAAGCCTTGGACTGGATAGGCCCATAGAGAGTAAGGAATATCTACATGTAGGCCGGCCTTCACCGTACACAGTTAATTAGATGATTGGGGTAAGGATTAAGTAGGGGATATGGTGGGGTGAGGGAGTGGGGGGGTAGTAGGCGGGAGGAGGAATGGGAAGTCACAAGGCAAAGCCGGCATAAGAGTACACAGGGCGTGGATAATCCCCATTCCGTCAATGTGAAAAGGCCACAGCTTACGGCTTTCCGCAGACATCTCTCAAGTGCCCAGCACTGTTAAAAGACTAGCCGCACACACACACACATCGCTTGGCTCATGTGTGAACAAGAAAAGAAAAAAAAAGACAGAAGCGATTTGTCGCTGAACAAACTAGAGGATACAGCCCAAAGTATTTGCTGGTCTTTTGGACACCGATAGGTTGAAGAATTAAGACCCCCGTGTTAAAAGCATTTCCCCTCTTGCAAGTGCATGCACTATGTTCTTAATCATTTGCTTAGCGAAAGCAAATACTAGAAGGAGGGCATGTTGTATAGGATGTGGGCGGAGACTGGAGAAGGGAGGGAGGGAGAGGGGGGCAGGGTGGGTCAGCCAACAAGAGGATGAATATTTTAAAGAAGGGGTATGCACGGACACACTCGACTTCTTAGAAAGACTCACGGCTAAAATTCTCATTGTTGGAGAGACGCCCAGTCAAGCTCTAAAAGAGAAAGCAGCCTGTACATTTCACAGATTTCAGGACAGGTGTTTGTTTGACAAGGGTACACCTGGTAGCGTCCGCAGATCGTTAGTGACAGGAGGATGTGAACTTCCCTCCCAACACAAACTCCTAGAAGCTTAATAGGACAGTCCTCCATCATTTTTAATCAACCTGCATACGAATCTACAAATGTACAATCCCTTTAAAGCTTTAGTACATGATTGGTAATGGTCACAGAACAGCACTCACACTTTGTCTAATCCAACATGTACAGTACATGAAATAACTGTGAAAATGTGAGCTCAATCGGAAATCTGAGTCACGAAAAAAATAGCAAAAAAACTGACTTTTTACAAAACATCAAGAATGGTTTTGATCTTACCCCAAGGTCAAAACTGTTTTCCAACTTTGTTTTACTAATTTCTGGATAAATACAGCATTTCAGGCGGAAATATTTTAATGGTATGTTTCTACCAGCATTATCTTCATACCCTGAAAGTTATGGGGATACGTAAATCTGTTAACAGTTCTGTTTGGGTATGTTACCAATCCTGTACTGTACCTTTTAATTAGAAGCACAGATTTTCTGTTGCATTTTTAATGCATAGTGAAAGTACAGTACAGCAACAAGCAGTTAGGGCATAAAAAATATAATGTTCAAGTTCTACTTTGCCATGACACAATCCAACTCTTCGATTGTTGTGACCCCTCAAGGTCCCACAATAAAGGACTCCAAATGCCCCGCCCAATCGCAAGGATAACTCAACGACGAGGCGGAGAAATACTTCATGTTTGTTGACTTAAGAACAAAAATATTTTTACCGTCCGTGCGTGTGGTGCAGTCAACTTTGATGAATGTAATATTTGTTGTTTTTTGTTGTTTTTATAGAGTTTTGTTATCGCAACGGGTAACGCCTTTTGCAGTTTGACGTGCACGTACTGCACATGAACAATAAATGAATGTTATGTACCACGTAGACAGACTATGATGTAAATGCCAAAGTATTATTCGTCACATTTTCTAATTTCCTACAAAAGCTAATGAAATGAACTCCAAAAAAAACTTGCGACAAGAGCTTGTTGATATGTATGCAACGCAGTACACGGCTTACTCATGACACCAAACATGGCCGCCGTCTGCCATCTTTGATGACTTGTGCTGTCCATCAAAATTATAGTCATTAGGAAGCAAAAAATCCAAGGATATTTTTTTTTTCATTTCAAATAATTAGAGTTTCATTAGTTTATTGCAAGTGCTGGATCAATTATCCCTACCAATATTCCGCTATGACAAGGTCACTCGTGATTACTCTGCATCTACGATAATTCCGGAAAACCATCTTCAAGTTTCCCTTTACATTTGATAAGGAGATGAAAAATCACAAATAAAAAAAATAATCTGATTCAATTAAATTTTTAATACCAGTACACTACTTTTAAAGTAGTGCACTAACATTTAAATGAAACACGTAATCATGTCTTGACTATGTAAACTATATGTATAGAGAAATATTTTTGGGATATATGTATCTTTTTTTGTAATTTTGAATGAATCATTTGAAGAATCATATAAAGTCAACGGAATAGACAAATAATCTGAAAACAGAGATTCAGTTAAGGTTTTCTGAAAAAAAGATCCAGTCTTAGAACAAGAAAGTTCTACCAAAAAAATCTGAATATATATACACCTTTATATGTACACACGTAATTCAAAGTATGCCCCCAGCAGTATCACAAAATTAGGCCGTTCAGTTCAGCCGTTGCTATGCAAACTGCACAGTACAACATTGCCAGCACTTGGGAGAGAGGTCGCCCAGAGTTGACCCCAACTGGGCGACCTCCGACCCCGGCCGTCCAATTCAATCAGCCGACTTCCTGCTGAAATGCCAGCAGATTCATTTTCCCAGCGGAAATCCGATAGGCTGGGCGGCCAATGGGCACGGCCCGTACTGTCTAGCAAGCTGTCGACCCCACTGGTGTAGTAAAGAAAAAAAAACCTGTGCTTCCAACAAAAAAGAAAAAAAAAGTTGTGTCTGGGTATAGCTATGTATAATGTGGCTGGGGCTTTTAACAATGGAACACTCTATCAATGTATGTCAATAAGGAGTGCCAATATTTTTTTCCTTCTTTTTAAGTAACAGCTGTGGCAAACAAAATTTGTGAGGGACTGTTTGATATATCATGGAGGAAGGGTATATATACTGGCCATTATTTTGGCAGTGATTTTTGGAGTTTGTTCCAAATGCATGGCCTTGCTGCATGAGCACACTGTAATTCCTTCCCAAAGGATATTCCCAGATCTCCAAATTATTAGGCCCTCATTGATAAGCCACATTGCCTATGTGAATCCTGTAATGCACAAAATGAGAAGCATCTCTTGAGGTTGATTGCGACGCAATACTTTTTGCAGAACTTCATCTCTAGGTATCATTGAGAAATAAAACAGAATCTCTTTGGGCAAAGTGCGTGACACTTTAAGTCTGGTCTCTCTAAAAAATTTTTGTAAACTATACAGGTACCAGTACATGAATGGTATGTTTCTACCACCACCATCTTCATACTCCCTGGTAGTTACAAGTAAATCTGTGAACATTTTCGTTTGAATATGTGTTATCCATCCTGTAACTGTACCTTTAAGTTGTGTTTAGTTGTAGGCATTGACCAAAAACCCCACAATTGTCAACCGCTGTTGTCACAAATGAACAGAAATTGTGTACAATATGTTTCCGTAAACCAATTCCAATTCCCCTCTCGAAAATTTCCTTCATGCCATCTTTGAGTGAGCAGTGAGGGGAGACGTTCTGTTCAAGTTATCAGTCACAGGTCAGACGCAGAGCTTACAGTGTGGCTTCATTTTCCCATTAATTTACCAAGGTCGGGTATAAATTCTTACTTATGCCATCTTAGGGAACTAAACCATTAACGCATTGTTAATTCAGATGTGTGCAATGCACAACACTTGGGGGTTCATTTTCATTGTTGAATTTGGGCTCCACACTAACAAGTACGCCTACACATTTTCACGACCAAATCAAATAATTCAAAGAGTCTTTTTTCTATTCCAACTGGTGCAAAACCAAAAATGTAACAAGTTCAGCTTAGATTTCTAATTTTGAAATTAAAATGGAGCACTTTATAATAAAAAGGCGTCCTAAATAACAGTAGTTGACCAGGATGACCCAGGTTATTATTGTGGGCAGCCTGGTATGCATGCACATGCCTATAATGGAATTTATTGTTCAGGTTCATATTGAAGTTTGGCTCCGGCACCAGATTGCAACAATTTTGTTAACAATTTGGTTATTTTTATACAAAATGTGAAATCAATTTTACAAGTGCGACACTGGTGGTCCACAATTTATACAATAAAATACAGCAGCAGTTAAATTTAATACCCAATTGCTCAATGTTTGCATATAAATGTAAACATTTATGGTTATGGTTTAAAATGGGAGCATTTTTCCAACGGATGTTTATGTGGCAGAAGTACCTTACGGTGCATTAAATGAAATAAATTTCAAATAAAATTCTCCAGTTTTAAAAGCAATTTGAGACTACCGGGTAAGTACTACAGAAATCGCATGTTGTTGTTGGTTGTTGTTTTTGTTTTTACGAAAAGTTGATGAAAGGTTTATAACATGATGTCATGTACATGTATGTGTATTTGACAGAAATACAGGACTCAAAATTATGCAATTGAGGGTGAGTTTTCCTCATACGTATCGACTAAAAGTATGCATAACCTACAGATTGTTGTATTATTTGCCCCAATTTGTTTTCAAGCCATTTACCGACTGACTTTGCCAAACTGTGGCAAATGGCAATTCTCCGCGCTGTGTAAAGTTCAATCCCGAGTGGAACGGCATTCCAATTGACACTACCTGACAAGTGGTGGGAGAGGGGAGGGAGGTTGAAGGGAAGGGGGCGACAGGCCAACCTGGAGAGCCGTGTTTTTAGGAAATCTCAATGTTGGTTTAGCCAGACGGCTCACTCCAAAATCCTCTCAACCGTGCCGCCGTCATATACACATACGGCCGGCCGTGCACTTTTCTCCCCAGCTTGTACCCTCTTACAGCAGCTACAGCGGCCATTAGCGCAGGTGTCTGAGTACACACTGTACGGCTAAAGGGGAGGAAAGGCAGTACGTACGGAGGGAGGGCAGGAGGGAGGAGGATCGAGGGGTTTATACCGCTCTCCTACCACAGTGCAGTGCCATCCCCCATTTCGGTGGTTTTTCTTTTTTTTAATGGTCAGCCGAAAAAACCAGCAGAACCACTCTGTCAATAAACTGAAGCCAAATTCCTCCCTTAAAATTGGCCGTCCAACGCAGAGGAGGGGGAGGAGGGGGGAGGGGGGAGGCACACCACGTAAGCAGTGACTAATATGGAACTGCACTTAAACACGCTTCGCTGACAGCAAACATTATCAGCATTAGAGAGAAGAGATCTACAAAACGAGAGGCTGCTGAACCTGCGTCGGAACGTGTTTTATGGAAAAAGAAAAAAATTCACTCGCTTGCTTACTAAATCTGGTGATGCTATCTAGCTTTATTGGCAGCTTGAAATTCAAGGGAATTAAAGATGAAATTTCCATTATTTGAAGAAAAAAATTGACAAATTTACATGATTAATAAAATAGTTGTCAAAATAGATCGCATGAAAATTTACTGGTTTTCGATGGTTTATAGACATCCATGTAGATGTGATTGATCATATCGACTGAAATATGTTTGTAATACAACTCTCTGTTCCTCAGTTACATGTATTAAGCCCTTGATAAATAGGATAAATTAAGATCTGTAGTTGCTGAGGGTCGGCCCGATCCCTGACTTAATTTTCATCCCCAGCCAATGTGGCAAAATTCACACACAGCCCTCCCAATGACGACGTGACCCAAGAATGGGCCGGTGAACTCTAGCGAGGTTGTTCTGCTTCGTTCCCAATCCAATCCACCCCACCAAACCCCCCTCCCCCCTCTCTCTCGGTCTTCACTCTACCTTTCCTTTCATCCTTTCACTCCAAAAAAAAAAAAAAAAAAACGGAAAAGAGAAACCCGCCGCTTCAAACAATAACCTTTCCCTGCGCTCACTGGGCAGGGGCCTGACCGACTCAAAGAACCCCTGTCCGTCCATCAAACAGTTTGCCCAGCGCAAACAAATCTCGGGAGACAATGGCCCCGGAACGGGCACCCCCTTTGACTGGGCCTCCATTCAAAGCGCACGTATCTGGAAACCAATGGCAAGCTGGTAACTCAACACTAAGTAAAGCCACCGCATCGTACACACACACACTCTCTCTAGCTCTTTTTTCTTGAAATGTACAAATCCTCGCTAAGGTTCCTAATGAAAATACAACAAGAGGGGGTGACAAACCACAGACTTTTCAACAGACAAACAACGACTGGGACTAAAGAGCATGTTTGGTTTTGTTTCTTTCCCTTCCCCAGCTCCAAATTTTTGTTTTGTGTGTGTATGCCGTGTAGAGGCTACAGCCACAACGATAATGCAGCCGGGGTCAACAGAAAGCAGGCTTTCCAAGCTCTGATAACGTTCCGTATTGTCGGCCTAAGCCAACCAACCGATCGACTCCTGTGTTTGGACTCTGATGGGTCAAATAGGGAAGACACTCGTGCAAACATCGGCCATGGATATTTTCTCTCTCTGAGGTTTGCGAGAGGTTTACCTGCCAGTTCAACATTTTTGTTTTTGCAGCCTGCACTTTTTGGAGTTGGATGGGAGTCAAGTTTGGGTTTTTTGTTTTGTTAAATAGTCTCCGACCGCGAGGCCTGAAAAAAGGTACACAAATTAATCTGAATGTGTGCTAACCGACTAGAAAGCTTCACAAAACCTAAGTCAACAGAATTTTGTTCAGGCTTAACATTTTTAGAGCACATTATGGTTGAACCATGAATGACGGAGAAAAAAATTATACAAATAAATCTGAAATCATGTGTAACCTAAACTACATGTAATTAGGCCGACATGTGTACAATGTATGGAGCCTTAGATAAATATCACACAAATTTCTCAGATTTCAATCCAAATTTCTGTAATGTCCAATTCAGAGCACACGAGGCGGGTAATATTCAACAACATGAATACTGTAAAACAAGTATAATGCATGAGAAAGCAAAATGAAGTAATTTTTACGAACGAAAACTTACTTCAGTTTGCGGAAACACCATGTAAGAATCGTTTGTATTTTCACACTTCTATTTCATCGGCACTTCTCATAAGATCTCAACGTTTCGACTAGCCTGCTCTAGTCATCATCAGAAAACTTACTTGTATGTAGATTACATTTTATTTTTAGAAAAATAAACAAGAAGACTATTTCATTGTTTTTAGTGAAATACAGTTGGCATTCTGCATAAGTCTGAAAAACTGACCAAGGGAGAAAAATATTCAAAAGTTGGGACTTGAAAGGGGCCGGCCAGGAAGCGCTAGGTGAACATGGATTGTTAGGATTCCTCAGACAATTCACATAGATTAGGGGAAGGGGGTGATTAGCACACAGAGGGGTCAGACATCAGGATTGTACATGTATGTATACCTTACTGCTAAGTACTGAACACAATGCCCATTCTGCCCTACAATGGCCGAACCATGGTGCCAAAGACTACTGATGTGGTTTTGTGGTCTGCTCTGTTGTACACAAAGCGCTAAATTTTTTCGGGGAAACAAGACAAATGGCAGCAAGGGCTAGCACTGCAAGATGAAGGGATCACTCAGATCATAGGGGGGCTCTCTGAAAGGAAGCCATGGGCCCAATTAAAGCAAATAAACAGGTCAAAGGTCGACAGCAGCCTGCCAATCATTTTCGGGAGCCATTTTGGCAAATTTGACAACATTTGACCTTAAGGATGTACAGTGTGGTTACTGGTTACCCAGACAATAACTGCAGGAGGTATAGGCCATTTCTAATGTACAGTGACCTTAAAAAATGTGTACAATTTAAAACATTATGAGGCTGTAGTCCTATATTTTTTTAATGGACATGTAGTAAATAAACATGTAGGACTTCACTGAGTTTTCTAGTTAATTTTACAATTTACAAAACAAAACTGGAAGTTGAATATTTAGTACATGTTTGCAATGAGATTCCCCACTACTATCACTAAAATATAAATGTACGGTACGGTATTCAGCAGGTCGCCGGTTCGAATACCGCTCCAGTCAATTCTTCTTTGTTCACTTTTCAAGGACTTTAAATTCAGTCAGTTTCCCTTATTTGATAATTATTGAAATATAAATGGAATTAAATGAGAAATAAAACATCTGAGCCTTTGAGAAAGTTCCTAGACTAGGATCAAAACGTCAGGCCCTCCAAAGCATTTATAGGCCTAAATATTTGAATTTTAAAAAAAATTATAAATTGACAAATATGCAGGTCAGAAGCCCTTTGTTTTAGTTAATTGTCCAATGGCAAACAAAAATGGCAGAGATCATGTGAAAACCGCAGACAAAAAAAAGCACAAGAAAAAGTACCAGGAATTTTTGGCTGTCATAACCTTAGCATCAGCCATCAGTACAGAGTACATAAAATGTATCAAGTTTGGTTTACGTACACACTCATAGACCTACAATGTATACACAGACATGTACATGGACAGTCAATACGATCATGGTCGCATGTAATTTCATCACAGACTGAACAGTACACATTTTATACCTCGGACTAGCAAGTGTACACAAGCCCCTTTAAAAGAGTTAAGCAAGGTTAACCTTTACTCTCGGCAATCAGACACAATTCTGTGACTGGGGGACGAAGATTCTCCACGAAGTAAAGACTGGAAAAAAAAAACACAAGAAGGGGAGCCATTACCCACCCCATCCTCCCGACCTCCCCCCACCCCCTAATTTCCTTCTCCTGCAGCTCAGCAGACCAAAAAGCCGAGCCCAGACAACATCTCACTTCCCTCTGTCAACATCACAGAAAATCTGCCCCGACAAGATTCATGTGAACGGCAACCCCGCAATGTACGTGTACATGTGTGTGTGTGTGACTGACTGTGTGCGTACCGCAAATTTACTCCGATAAAAATCTACAATATTTACACATTTTCTTTTTATTATCGGTGATTGGTGAGAGGGGGAGGGGGGTATTCTGAGGGGGGGGAGGGGGGTATTCTGAGGGGGGGGGGGGGGAGGATATAATGCATGTAGAGTTATCATTTCCAGGGGCTTATGATTTAAAGGGCACAGTCTATTTCCAAAACTGTAAAGAATTTGGCCGTGCGTCGTGCAAGCAAACAGAAAATGTACAAATTTGACAATTTGATCAATTGCTTAAAAAAAAAACCACCGAATTACAAACGTACACATTTAAAAGCCTGGTTAATCTTAAAACCTTGTCAACATCCAACGCACACATTAAATGGCAGACTTGTTTGCACAAAAACAAGGCAGCTGAAATTCAAGTATGGGCCTATATTACACAGTGCTAATTGTAGTTACACACGTGCATTATATGCATTATCTGCTCGCGATGTGCGATTGAAAACCGACCGACTCTCCCCTTTAAACAATATTAAGCTTGTTACTCAAAAGCTAGACTCGGGCCATTAAGGGCGCAGTGAAAAAATGATTGTGCATTAAGTTAATTAGAATTGATTTTTTTTTTAATGCTGTCCAGTTCGATTAATTAAAAAGGCTGAAGGTACGTAACACAAAACCAACATTTCTCATGTACACATGTATGTACATCACTGTAGGCCTACACACGTACTGAATGGGCACAAATACATGTACATTGTACAATCACATACAGAATCTTTCTACAATTTGGGAATATTTAGCGAGTATGAGAATTGGGATTCAATGAAAAAATCTCAAACTGCCAACAATGATGAACACCTTAAAATAACATGCATCCAAATTTTTCAATTTTTTTCCAAGTAATTCATATAATTTCCTCAATCCCATTGACCTCAAACTATTAAATATTGTACATTGTACCACCTCTTTCTAGAACTGTCCCAGGTAAAATAAAAATAATAAAATTTACAGAAAATTGTTATGAATATGATCCCAAACACTAGTACAGAAAGGGTCATGATAATGTCTGTTGACAGGCCGGCATTAAATGAATAAGATTCAGTTTTGAAAACTAATCTACATGTGGTTGACAAAAAAGTCAATAAATTCCCAGTTGAAGCCCATTGTATTTGACATAATTTGCAGGTCAACAGCACAAACTGAAGTACACATGTTTGTCTTTGGTTTTCATGTTACGTTAGCTGTTTTCTGTACATGTGTACAAAGTATGTATGTGTAACACGTACATGTACAGATGTACATGTGCACTGTAGAAACACATCACATCAACCTCTACCACCAGCTTATGAAACTAAACTTCTCAAAAACCACCAAGTTCAACAACACCAGCACATCAGACTGCAACTGGCAACGCGCTGGGAACCAGTCGCATTTACATCATGGGAACCAGTCAACCGTCATGTCATCAGACCGACACAAACAAGAATGGAAGCCCTGGGTTGGCAGCCGGGGTTAGGTCAAAGGTCATCTCCATTGAGTCTTCAAGCACAGCTATGTCAACAGAACAATGCACAGGGACAATTTAGCAAGTACAGTGAGGGTCTTATATGTAAAAAGCACACGGGCTAATGTTGACACACAACTCCAGGAAAGAATGGGGAAAAGAGCGAGGAGTGAAAATGAATTTAGAAAAAAAACAAGCTCTACATATTACTAGTGAACGACATGAATAAAAAAGTGTGAAATTAACAGCCTAAATAGTCAAGCAATCATATGAAATGAATGAGTTTATAAACTGTCTGTGTCAGCGGCGCATTTATAACCAAGAGACGCATTCGTCTCATGACCTGCACTTTTTGAACAACTTCTCGTGAACGGCCGTTTTTAAAAAGGACTAATGTTACAGAACACAGTCAGTACTGACGCTCAACGCAACCAGCATACATTCAAACCTTTGATCATTCGTGAACTTGGCATAAAAATGAGGTGAACCAATTTCCCGTGACCTTCAAACCTTTTTGATTACCTCGAAAAAAGATCAATATTAAACTTGATTTCATAAAATGCCTAAGTGTGGCATCTGGTGTTTCAATTATGGTTTGTATAGAGGGTTTTTTTTTTTGGACCAGAAAAAGAAATCCTGAATAATTGTTATGCATGGTCGACTCTTTCAACTCACAGTTCTATTTTTAAATTTCATGAATTCTATTTGACTGGAAGCAGTGCACCGGCTGTCTGACTATTTTTTTGTAATTAATGGCAGTTTCTAGTCATAATGTTGAACAAAAAGGACATTTTGTTGAGGTAGGGTTGCTGCTTATTTATAAATTCACGATTCAATACACGATTCCAATATATTACTTGGCAATGGACTTTTCAATACACTTAGAACATTTCTTTCCCAGCTTTATTAAAAAAAAAAAAAATTCTTTACAATTGGGATTTTTTTCTTAAGGGGGAGGGGGTTACGTTGTTCTTTTTTCTAGCGAGGCGGAGATATTTCAGTTTGTGCCTGGTTTTGTTGAATCAATTCATTTGTCCAACAAATTTACCACAAATTCACCAAAAAAATACCACAAGAATTTCAGTTGATTACTCAAGCACTCAGGTTACGATAATTATTTCAAAATCAGGACATTTGATCGTGCCATTCAGTGCGTATACACTGCTTGCAGGTCTCTGTTCAGGAGCTTTAGGACCCATTCATACATCATATCCGTTCAACATGGTACTACCACGACACGCCACGCAATTCAAGGTACTACAGCACCACCGATTCATTTCATTTCACTGTTGAGCGTGACGGGAGAAGGAGGGGAAAGAAAAAAAACGTCAAATTCTGTGAGGCTTTTCATCCGATCCAACAACACCATTTTTGTGGCGCACAAAGGCAGGTAGCGAACGGTCCAGCCTCCGTTTACGAGGGATTTACCTAACCGCCCACCTGTGCAATCCTAAACAATGGTGTATTGTTCAGTACTTCCTACACCTCAGCAAATTGGCTAGTACCGGAACATGTCTGAGTGCTCCCGACTATATTCAGACAGGCATGGCAAACCCATGCATCCGTGGCCATTTTTAAAGAATGGATTTCGGGGTACCTACTGTACTAACCTTGTCTTCATAAATTCTATTTTTTGTTCAAATCTTTATAAAAAAAATTATTGTTCGTTTTTATGTTATCCATTTCATTGTTAATTTATGTTTTAATGTTTGTAATTCTGTCTAATGGTTGATGGACCTGCTGTTGTATGGAGCCTCAGTCATGCCATATTTTTCAAGAATGGAAGTTGTTTTTAGCCTCTTTTCTTCATATTCCTTTACAGTATAGATCCCATACATCCTCACAATCCAGAAATTGGTCTGCAAAACACAGATAACACACAAATATCTTGCACAAACGGACGATCATTTGTGAAAAGGGACAGAGTATGTCTCAGATTTTCAGTTTTGAAATTTGGATTCAAGACGTGAAGACCTTCATGCCACAGACTGATACCAACATCATTATAGTTGAGAAAGTATGTCTTCTTCAGCAATACTACAAGCATTCTATTGCCAAATGCCAGTGATCGACTGATTTAGTGCAACCAATTAAATTTTCAAATATGGGTAAAATATTCTTTCATTTTTTTCACTCATGATGCATCACCAAGTGGCTTTTGGAGCCTCAGTTTTACAGAAATAGGATATTAATTTTAATCACAACACTAATGTTGTTTTCAAAGCAATGTTTAGTTTAGATATCACCATGACAATGTAAAGTCTCCATTTTGTCTCTTTCACGAGTTCAACACTAAACTGCCCCAACAAGCCAAAAAGAACGCTAAATTCGGACGGCCCCTAAGGAGCGCCCCTGCAAACTGTTTAAACTAAAAAGGCAAACAGAAATGCACACACAAAAAAAAAACTAGCCAGCACCTAGGGCAAAAACCAAACGTCACGATTGGCAAACTTTCAATTCCACTACAGACCTGATAAATTGGGTCTACGAGGCTGTCAATACAAACAAACAAACATGAGCCCTGGACAAATACGGAAGTAACTAGGGACAGCAACAACTCGAATAAAATGCAAGACGGCGTCAAAGTCGTCATTTTCTTGGCAAGGAAAAAATGTAATAAAGACACTTTTGATTGAAATTGTTTTTCCGCAGGCTGATGAGCAGCAGATTTTCAACACTCGGAAGAAGAAAAGATTCTTAGGGATTTGAAGAAAAATGTGATAATTTTTTATGGCATTTCTTTTCTGTCTAATGACGCACACTGGTTGTTTGATTTGCAAATTGGCAACGATACCATGTAGCAATGTTATTCGGAAGGGTTCACTATGCGAGAAACTGATGGCCTACATACATGTTATGTAAATGAGACAACATCTCCAATGGCAACGGGTGGCTAGATAATGCACAAGCAGCTACATGTGTCTAGAAGAAGTGATCTCTATTCTGTCTCGATGTTTTGCAAAGGTGATAGACTCCTGATGGACCCTTATCCTTTACGGCATCTCGGAATATTATTCAGGCGCACGGGGCAGAAGCTTGCAGAATCCCCCTCTCAACTCCTTCTTCGTCTAACAGAAGCAGATCTCACACACAACACCACCAACTCTCGATGAGGACGACGCCCAGAGCCACGAGGAATAATTCATACATGTTGCCCCCCTCCGTCCCGTCTTATCAAACAGGTGTCAGGGAGGAAACATCAAAGGAGGTCCAACACTCAATTGACAGAACCCCCAAGAAAACTGCCAACAGGTTTTTTGAGTGTGTTTTTTTTTTCCCATTTCCTTCCAGCTTCAGTGAACGTTAAAAGATTCTTTGCTTTATATAATCATGCCTTCTGCTGATATGACTAGGGCTGTGAGAGGCAAGACAAGGACCTTAGAGAACTCTGATCCTCTTTTTTGCAACCCCACCACCCCCCCTCCAACACACAACACCACCTGCAGGCAATACACACAGGGGGCCGCAGTAGTAAGTATGAAGTCAGTGCTCGGTGCAGCGGCGGCGACGACATTCGGCAGACAGGGTGTCAATGTCGGGGTCTGTTGTTGACATGAGGAGCAAGCGATAGGCAATCTGAACCCGCTGTACTCGACACGACGTACAGTACAGCACCAGGTGTGCCTGTCCGGCACAGACACAATGCTTGCTGCTAGCTTTTGTCGACCAAGTCAAAACTAGAGTTTTTTCAGCAGACGATTTCCGTCAAAAGCCACATCTCGGACTTAAATCAGACTCCATGAAACTCTTATCCAGTACAATCCTTAAAACTCTCCGTAACAATTCTTGAACACTCACGAAATTGCCAAAATCTGGTTTTATCCATTCTAAGGCTGGATTGAATTTATAGTTGAATACATTTCACAAACTTGTTTCCTTGGCCCCAAATGAAAAAAAAATGTTACAGTAGAACATCGCTAATAATATTATCCCTACGAGTGCTTAAGTTTCACAGTTGTGACAGTATGAGATTACAGACAAGGAATTTTATCGGACTTACCGAAGATCCCGGCACCATGGAGCCATTTGGATGGTATCCACCAGCGATGATCGCCAGGTTATTGTAGGCGGCGAAACGGGCGATGTCATGGAAATGCTCCGCTTTACTTCCTGTAGTAGAGTAGGATTGGGAATTTGCAAATCTACTGGTAAATCCATTCAATCCCAGTGCAGAGGCTGAGGGAGATAATCCAAACAGATCAATCAATGGGATTAATGACAACACTGGGATGGGGGATGATAATCCTCAACTAAACTAAATATCTGATTTTTTGTCTTACAACTCCTAGACATGAAGTAGGGTGTTCAAACTGTTCAAGTGCGACATTTAAGGCAGCGCAAGAGGGAACTAAATCGAATACAGTGCAAGAGGGCACTAAATCGAATACAAGACTGTAGGACCTATTGTGAAAACATAACCGTGAGGGTAAATTTTTCATACAATTCCAATAATCTGCTGTACCATGAGCAAAAAATTTTTAGTTTTCCATCTAAGCAAAGTTAACCCTGGACAGCTATCATTTTAAAGCATGCGTATTATGAATGGAACTTTATTCCAAAATTTGTCAAAAAATTCAGGCAACAATCTATGACAGGTACTCCTCCGCCCCACCCAAAAAAAAAACACCAAAAGTTCAAACATTTATACTAAAAAATCCAAATTTTACAGTGCATAACAAAAAGCGATAAGAATATACATTTACTAAATTGCAACAAAAAAATTCATATCTTCTTGTACCAATCCAATTGTATGCTATGGATTTCCCTTCCGCAGCAGATCAAGGTAAAACTTGGTATTCATTTCGGCCCAAAAAGTGTTTTGCCAAAATGCCCCAAAAAATTTTCTGTTACATAGATTTGAATGATTATTTAGATTCATATATTTACTGTATTCGGGGTACGCCATTTCACCATTGAGTGGTCCTCCATGAGTCCCTAGGACAGTTAAAACATAACAATAAAATTGGATAAAAATTCCGGATTTGCAAAAAATCACGAAAAAATGACAACATTTGGCACAGTGGCACATCAAACCAACTACCAGTTGGCACTTCATGCTAGTTACCAGGTTCTGTGTTGAGAAATAAACAAAGGGTTAAAATTGTTGAAATGTAATACTAGATTGGCTAAAATTAATTTGAATTCAGAATTTCAGACAGGCATATGAACAAGTAGTGTAAACGTTTGTGGCAGAAGCTTCTAAATTTATACATGAATGTGAGGTGGTGCTTGAATTTTCTGATCAGTTTGGTCAGGATATTAACAACAGTAATTACAGGTTTCTGTTTCCAACAACAATAAGCAGCTGGTACTCCGGGACAACACTGGTTCCACTTCGTAAAAGATGCATGCATTTTCGTGCACAACAGGATCCTTGACGGCTGGGGAAATTTGGGAGGACATAAAAATTCATAGCAAAAAGGACAAATGTTTAAAACGGAATTGCCTCCAGAGGTTTGTCGCCATGGCAATGATGGCAGCCGTTCTAGTATGGCACTATTTCCCAGGCATACAACAACACCTGGTATTGCTGATCTGTTTTGACACATATTCTATCCGTACATGGATGTCTGACGGACGCAAAAAAATGTCCCCTTCCAAACAATCAACATTCTAGGGCAATAAAAATCGAGTGGACGATTTCAATTCTATGGGCGGGCAGATCGAGTCAGACTGACTTGTGGGCCCAATTTTATGGCCGTACGTCACAGTCGCAGCAGGCGAGAGGGCAGTGTGATTATATGTACCAGAAAATTCTACCTGTATCACTCGCAATATTGTTTTTTAAACGAATTATACATGAAATTTTTTCCATAAGTGCGGAAACGGATCCATGCTTAGCAATATTTGAGCCTAGAAATTTGGTAAGCAGGCAGTGGCAAACTGGCTATCACAAGGGGAATTCCGTCGTATGCAAAGCCGTGAAATCAGTCCCAGAATTGTCAGAAATACATCACATACTCTCCGAAGGCTAACAGCTTTCCCTCTCCCCCAAACAAGAAAAAAAAAAGACCCTCCAAGTTCAAGTGAATTTCAACTGTAATTAACTCGAGAATGGTATTCTCATCTGACTAGGGTTGGGTGATCTTGTAATAAATATCAAACCCTAATCTGGCCTTGAAAAAAATCGGGCTGGAGATTGTAAATGTTTTCTGCATGTGACGGCCGAGTCACAACTCAGAACCATCTTACCGAAATCTTGTACGTTGCTTTCCTCTATATATTATTACCCATCTGGCTGATTCTCTGGAGGGTGACGATCGTCCAAAGAATTTTCCATTAGTGCGAACCCGTGTCTATTATAGGGTCCGATCTTTTCATTTTTTTCGTCAGTTGTGTGAAGATCCAAAAAGGTAAGATTCAACTTGACTCAGTGGTGTATAATATGCTCAATAGAGCTTGTAGCTGTATCGCAAGCCCATTAAATACTGAAAAAATTAGAGAAACTACGGAATTTCTCTTTTTTTTTTTCGTCTCCTTGCCAAATTTGCAGTAATGCACTGTAGGGAATGGGTTGTTTGCGGTTGGGACAATGCGTCACTAGACTGTCATGGGATTCTTCGTTTGATGCCATTAGACTGGCAAAGAACAAGCCGGGTATGAAGAGGGGGAAAAAACACATGACTGGAGCAAGGTTCAATGGCACCAAGTCCAACGAAGATGCTTTGAATCAAATAAAACAGAGGTCGCCAAATTTACACTGCGCACAGCGAGAAATGACGGCGTCCACTTTTGAGCCAATTCTGTTCAATTTCACATGTTGTTTAATGGAGGTTTCACAATATATCCAACCCCTGTAATACCAGCAACACAAACCTTTCTTACGAAAAGACCATTATAATTTTCTCAAACCGTGTCAGAAAAAGGTCATAAAACAAGATAGACATATTGCATTTATAATACCTGCAATATTGTCGACGCCAGTCTTTCCATGCTTGTTAATAAATTAACAGGTGTTCAAACGATCAACAACTGATCCTTTCAAAATCGTCAAATCTAGAGGAATTTTATAGCTCAAAAAATTAGGTCCCGTATTCTAAATGAGGGACAATCAACAATTAAAGCTATTATCGGAAATGTTTTACTTCACGAATATTACAAGAAAATCATGTCTCGATTTTTGTTCGGAATTATTTTGCCGTCAAATTTTTGACGGATATGATGCAAATTTTGCAATGGGCAAAACCTTACAAAATTGAGTTCCCGAGGTAAGATTTGTTCAGTTGTTCGGCATTTTTATAATGTCAAGTTTATTGTGTGATTATTGGTTAGACTGAATACAGTGATGATTCAAATGGATAAGATATGTGTCATTGTTTGATGCATTATAATGATGTAAACAGTACATACTACATGACACTAGTCAGTCTTTGGCATGGTGTTGTACATGGTACATACATTGAGTATGCAACCTGTATACTATACACACACTACACAACATGTGTACGGCCATTTTGAGCAATTTATGCCTTCATACACGGGCTCAGATTTCGCCTCTTTACCGACCGCAACCAGGGCAAATACCAACACGACCGAAGGACATGACAGTTCAGAGAATACAGAAAAGCATGCACGTGTAAAATGGAGGGGGAATGCGACCTCTGGCCGCTAAAAAACAGACAAGAAACCAACGGGGTCATTACTGAGTCATACCCAGTCCTACTACAAACGGGTATTATGTTATGGTGTACTGTGTGTGTGTGGTAAGGTGCCGTGTTGCAACGGCGTGCTTTGCCTAAGCAATACGCACCTTCGCCAATGGGGACTCCATGGAGTTTCTTAGCCCGTACATCCTTACTCGAGTCCACATAATCGCTTGGTCCGAGCCTTTTACTCCTCTGTTTAACAAAAAACAAGCACAAACAAGTTGGTTTTAAGATACTTTAATAACCTGGGTATCGATTTATGAAGGTTAGGAAGGTGTATGGGGATGGTTAAGTGGTTTTTTTAAGGGATTCTTGGGATGATATCTAACGTTACCTGTGTCGAGTTGGTGCTGTTGTTGGTTTTGCTGCTGGACGGACCGCCGACGCTGCCCGACGATTCCCCCTCGTTCACCAGGCTCGACTTGACGTCGTTAAGATGGTCGAAAGATTCCCGGACTCCCACGACATTCTCGTTGATTTTCTCCTCGTGTTCTCCTTCGGTGTGGTAGGTCTTGGTCTCGTCCGGGGGCCCGTCGTCTTCACCACTACGGCTCGGCTGCTGTGGCATCGTAAACCGGCCAGGAATATAGTGGTGTGTGTTTTTTTTTTCTTTAAAGAATCCGGAGGTTGTCGAGTTGAGTTGAGAAGGCAAAGCTATCCACAAAAAAAAAAAAAATTCGCGGCGAAACCGTTTCAAGTTGACTCCACTTTCTTTTCCACGTCCCACGTCAACGAACCCCAACTATTCAGTTGTGTACAGCCGCAAAGGCGACCGGCCAACATCAAACGGCTCCGCTGCCTGTGATTGACAGCCAGCCCGTGTCAGCTGGGGGCCACTGTAGCCAATCAATTAACGAAGCATTCTGTGATGTCATGCACACCAGATTAATATTAACTACATTTCCGTTGCGATTGAAGGACAACTGACCAATCACAGTCGAATTCAGCTTGATTTATGTGAGATTATTAATGAATATGGAGTAAAATTCCAGACATTCCAAGCCTCTGATACTACGATACGGACGGGGCTAGGCTAGCTAAAGCTACAGAGAGAAGCGGTACTCGGCAGGCTAGATAAACAAGATCTTTTTTTTTCTCTCTATATACCCCGTATGATCTAAGCGTGTGTGTGCAAAAGCGGATGTCTTGTTCCTAGATGATGGCGCGATATAGCCCCACCGTAGTAGCCGAGCAAAATAAACAGGGATTCTTTTCTCTCTCCAAGAAGGAAAGCAACACAAAAGGTGTTAATCGCATCCAGATACACACAAACGCTCGTATTGCAATTTTAACGTGCAACCTTGAGAAGTTGCTAAAGGAAATATAGTTACGCAATAAAGCACTTAGTCAATAACCCTGCACTAATTATGGTGAATTAAAGACCGATTGCTTACGATGGAAGTAGACGCTTAAAAACCCATTGACAAATTAACTAATCGGCTAAGTCTTAGCAAATCGGGCATTAAAAAATAAATATCCAATCGGAATCCTTCTAAAAAGCACATAATATGCAACATAATTATTTCAAAATCATGACAAAACTGTTTATGATGTGGCCTGCATGCAGCCATGCACCCAATAGTGCGTAAACTAGCCGAGTGCTTTGAAATAAACAGACATGTAACATGCCACGCGCAGTGTCAGTCATAATCTTATCAAGCGGCATATCTAGGTAGCAGGGATTTCGTGTTGTGCGATTTGGCTTCGTCACATATCAGCCGAGCAGGTTTTTAAAGATACAGGGTAAGCGTTTAAATACAGAGAAATGGAATGACTTATTCATTTATTTGAATTTTTAAGCCTAAGTTAGTTGTCATTGCGCTCATGTTATTAATTATACCATTGATAAAATATACTTTTGTAAAAAAAATAATGAAAATTTAACGTTACAGTTAAAAACTCTTAACTTTGGTATAAGAAACTACATTTTTATCAAATGTCAGAATTCCATTTTTTTTTCTTAATAAACAGGTTAATAAATATTATTGATAAATTAATAAATAACTGACATCAGCAAAAATCTACTTTTTAATACTACATGTAATATCATCGGAAGGAAATTGTATATACATTGCTTCATTTAAATTTTTACAATTAATTTGAGCATTTGAGACAGATCCTGCTATAGGATCGAAACGTCGGGCCCTTCTGATCCTAACTCAAAGCAATAAATATTACGGGTCATTATGTTGGTTGATGAGCAGTTTGCAGCAGTTAATTTCAATAACATATGCCTCTTTAATTGAGGCCCGGTAGGCGTTGCAGCTTTAAAGCATGATAAGTGAGAAGGCTTGGCTAGGTGTGGTGAGATTGTGTATGATATGCATAAATGGTTTTCACTGTGATGAGAAATGTTGCACCACCTCTGAATCTTCGTGGTAAATATTGTGTGAAATTAATCACTTGCAAACCAGGCCCGAGTTCAGGAATGATAATGCATTATCCCAGTGTTCAAAATAATAATTAAGTTGTTTGCATAAATTATTATACGTCATCTTGATTCAAAATTATTTTGTACGGTGCATCAGTGACATTCTGAGTGACATCTGAGTGACATTAAATAATAATATAATTAAATATAATACACATTACTGATTAATTATTTAATGACTATGAAATGAAGAAGGGTGTCTTTTCTAATGAATATTATTTGAACTGTTTACTCCAAGCATTATTCATTTTAAAAAATATTTCGGGTCATTATTTAGGTCGATGAGCAGTTTGCAGTCGTTTATTACTTTACTTGTATTAAGTAGTTTAAAAGCTTCATCAAAATTGAACATGTAAGGTGAAACTGTTTCTTTGTCTAAATTATAGGTTATAGGTTTCAGAAAAAAAGGGGTTCCCTCCAGAATTGAAAACTAAAAAAGGTCAATTGATTTCTACCTCCATGGTTGAATTTTGTTGGATAGTGACTAACGTTATTATTCATGCGCATTGACCTAACGTTATTTCGATATATACAAACCACCATTAAGACAATGCGACAGGTGGCACAAAAGCCTCATTTTGCTATACCTATAGAATAGACTCAAGAAAAAAAGGTGATTATTATGCTTCCTGCCCTATGCTCGTTATTTAGAAACTGCGATATTTCGATTAAAACAACAACAAATTGAAGGAGTTCATCAATTAACTAGAACATGGTGGCAATTGCCTTGTATTTGGCCATCAACTGCACGCGTACACACGGTCTACTAACCTATATTTCAGATGTGAGAATTCCTTAATTTTTTTTTCTCTGGACGGAATTCTCATTTCTCCTATTTTTTTCCCCTCTCTCTCTCTCTCTTTCAGTGGCATGGAAAAAAAGGGCTCTGTTCTTTTTCCGTCGTTGTTGTTAGCGCGTTTTACGGATGAGCGATTTTGCTATTTATCGAGCGAGGAGTGTGTCGAAATTAATTTGAAATGGCATAAGCGAGCGTTTCGCTGCCGTATAGCGAGAGGGGGAAGAGAACTAACGGGGGGAATAACTTATATGTACCGGTGGAGAGCAGCGGGGCTGGTGCGGTGCATGCAGCCGGCACAGGCAGTAAATAGCCCCGGGTACGGCATAGCCTACAGTCAGACTATCGACAGAAGATTAGGGTGTGATGTGTACTTTCTACGGCATTTGATTGCTGGGCTGCAATGTGTTCGTTTTGCTTTCATTCATCGCCCATATTTCCCCCCTTTTCCCCCTCCTACTTCTTCATGTTATTATTATGATTTGGGAGTGGATTGCATTATTAATTTCTCTGTGTTCCTTATTTTCACCATCATACAAACCGATAAAAGTTTATTCAAAGTCAAAAATAGGACTACAGGGATATGGGCCGACCTATACAAAAAAGAAATATGCCGTTTTATCAAGAGGTGCTGTAGTGCAGTAGCCCAAATTAATTATCCCAAGTTCAGAGTTTTGTTTTGTTTTGTTTTCAAAGTGGCCCCCCTCATTTACCGTGCAGGTACCGCCCCCAACCCAACATAAACGCACAACATTGCAAAGACTATAATAACGGACGTAAAATGAGCTATATTGAATATCGCAAGGAAATTGTGAAGACATTGTTTCATTTATCTGTTTTATTTCAATTTTGTATGTGCATAACCACGACCATACTGAATGTATGCTGCGAAGGGGTTGAACCCATGCATTATGTAAAATCCAATGCGATCTGACCAAATAGAAAAGTTGAGGGCGCTGTTGCATGCTTGCGTGCGTGATTCACAAGAAGTCAGTGCGAGCGTCTGTTCATGTAATAATGTGAACTATAAAAAGTATTTTGACTCTGATATCTTTTCTGAATTACACAATTTCCTTTCCTCTAATGATAAGCACAAAATTGAATTAATGAATGAACACTTTCAACTTCAGTTACTCAAAGCTCAAACTTAGAAATATCTAAGTTTGGTATCAGGGATTAACTTAGAAGAATAACAAAATGTTCGAAATTTTGCATCCTAACCCACACGATGTAGGCTAAAGCTTTCAAAAGTTCAATAATAAAACTTTCAGTTTTTATCGCTGCTTGAAATATTATCTTTTTGGCTGGAAAAACTAATAAATAAACTATTATGATTTTATGGATTTCGAAGCTATTATACTTGACGAAATTGAATAATTTCTCGTAACCCAGATTGACTCAAAATTCCACGGGTGTGGAACTTGGAAGTGTTGCCTTAGTGTTGCTCCGTGACCTGTACCATAAAGCAAAAACCTATGGCTCTATGCCATTACCAACCGTGCTTGGTGCCCCTTTAAGGCGGTGGGGTGAATTGCTAGGTCTTCAATGAGCAGCTAGACAAACAGCGCAATGGGATGATTATTTCCAGTATTTTGAAGCTGTTCCATCCCAGCTCTCCCCCTCACAGACATCCACTCCTACCCTCTCCCAGAATCTACTCTTCTTCTTTTTCTTTCTCCCCTTGTTGGGGAAGATTATAGTTTTTCTGAACTTTACAATGATAAGTTTCAAGCCTTGTTTTTATCGTACTTTCGTCACTTTTATCGGGTGCTAGCTATCCGATAATGTGTGGACTGAATACATTTCAGTTGAATTCAGTTGTGGCCGCTTTATACATCAATTTTAATTTTAGTTCATATGTTTTTTCCTCAATTGGTACAGCAGGTCAAACTTTCAATAAGTTGACCCCAAGACCGATCAAGTGGTTGACTCAGAGTGGACCCAGTCGCTGTCATCCCGTGCACCGAGCAAGTAAAGGAGCAAATCCCACTCAGTTGCCGTAACCAGGCTGCGTTCCAACCACTGCGCAGACAACGCGAGCGTTGCGCACGCGTACCGTACGGCGACTGTTTAGTGCACATTCAATGGCATAGGACACCCGTTCCCGTGCGCAGTGTGACGTTTGCGTTTGACGATCGCGTGAACGGAACGCTTTCTTGATATGTATACAATCATACAATACATGCTGCTAGTACCATGCTGTGGAGGACAACAGTTTTCAAATCAATACGGCTAGCAATCTTGCTTGGAGTAAGGAGGGCCTGACGCATTTCGATCCTAGCAGATCTTTCTCAAAGCATGCTCAAAGGCTACACAATCTTGATAAGATCATCAAGTTTTAGGTATAGCTTAACCTAATGTGATATAGCACACGTTAACGATATAGGAGCCTACATCAATTTATTGCTAGAGGCCAATAATGGATGATGACACTAAACAAAGTTCGTTAAATTAAATGTCCAACATCATCAAGATGGCCGGCTAAGCCTTAATGGGAACAGGTTGTTGATTGGAGCGTCTCTTACTCCTAGCAATGCATCTACCGTCGCAGCTCAGAGTTCGTGATGGTTGTGACAGTCCGAGGATCAGCTCTGGCAATGATCTTTCCTATATTATGCTTGACCGATCCTGCTGGCTGATCATGGCCGGAGGCTATCGGCCTGGACTTCCAGTGGGTACCACCACCCAGTGGGCTGACCATCGAGACGGACATGCACGTGTTGGTGGTGACGACCTGATGATTATTTTGTCAAGGCTTGACAGTTAGGCCTAATCCTTCAAGGGTGGAAATGAAAGAGAGAAAAGAAATCAAAATCAGAAATAATGAAGTAAGAAGGGAGAAGGTAATGGCAGTGAAGTCAAGAGGAAGGGTCTAATGGCGGTAATGGTCCCGCCGCGCACTCCTGGTCGAGCGAGCCGTTCGCAGCCTGTCAGCAGCCCAGACCGGTCCCACCAGGTGCTCCCATCGAGCACGGCAAAAATAATTCTATCATCTGATATTTTTTTCTTCCATCCCCTTCTTCTTCTTAAGTCTAAGTCCAATTACGTGTCAAATTTTATGAAGCATGATGGCGATTATCACTGACCATGGATAGACCTTCGTCATGGGGAAGGCAGAGACGGGGGGCCCGGTCGTAAGGCTGCAAGGTACGGTACGGTGCAAGGGTTGAGTGTGGACGGTATTTGTGTTTTGCTTGCTTGCTTGACGGCAGGGGCGACTTGCACTTTCCGACGCTCCCGCAAGGAAAGAAAAGACGCGGTGCTAAAACGGGAAGCATACATGGAAGGAACCGAATAAAAAAAGGAGGAAGGTATATACGGCATGAAAGCAGCGACAACCCCACTCCAAAGAGCCTCGGCCTGATGAACAGAGCGAGCGCGGACGACGACGCTCAAGCAAAAAGGAAAGAGAAGGGTGCATGAGGAGAGAATAAATCGATGGAGGAAAGTGATGTCGATGACCCGGGAGGGGAGAGCGAGCGAGGAGGGGGTAACTCAGAGCAGTACAGTGGGGTTAGTCGGTGTTATGAGCTGGTCGGGGACGCCAACGCCGCCTCGGTCGGTGGTTGACGGGAGAAAAGGACCTGCCCCCTTGTGCTTTGATGTTAAGGGCTGGCGATGCGGCATGATGCAGAGGGAGTAGGGAGCGGCACAAACCTAGTCTATGGTGTGTTATCGGCATCATCATCGTCATCATTTAGTTCACGAATGATCGCTTCGCTGTATACGAGCACAACATCATGCACCAGCCACCGGCTGCAAAGGGCTATATCGGAGATCATAATAAGAAAGAAAAGGAAGGAACGACGATAAAAAAAGCAACCATGATTTTTTGTTTTAATATTCGAGACTTCACTGAATGTTCTCTGACATTTGATGTGGCATTTTGACCGGGCATGTTCTATGCACGGTCGGTCACACTGTTATTTTGTCATATCCCCTATAGCATATCACCATATACAACTCCTACAAGCAAACGACCTTTTCACACAGCTAGCAATTCCTAAAAACCCGAAGCGTTTATGTAAAGCCTGTATCCAAAATCGACACTCGCTTGCTTACATTGGCATCAGGCGTAAGATAGCTCTGCCGACCCCGTAAAGAGTTGGTCCTCCATGGTATGACCCTTCCAAGTTCCATCCCATAAAAAAATACTGCAAACCACTATTTTATACCCTAGCAAATATCTGCGACTATATTCCCACATTCAAACAGTAATAGCAGAGATACAAAATGCAAAATAATTATTGCGAATGTATGTTATGCAGCAGTATTCGGCGCACAAAATACGAGAGGAAAAATCGACCAAAAAATACTTTGATCTGCCGGCAAGCCTAAGGCATAAAAACCCTGAAAAATAAAAAAAGATGACTGAGGAAAACCGATCTCTTTTCGTGTCCAAAAACAGGAGGAATAATTATAAAGAATGATTTCTTTTGCTGGAAACTAGCACACTAATGGTGTTGGAATGAAAATGTTTACACGAAATGGAATGAATTCTTGTTATTATTTTCTAAGAAGCTAATACCTTTTGAAGCATATATACCTTTTCTCGGATTCATGATAAACTAACACGTTAAGTGTTAGATGCCTATAAATCGTAAAAATATGACAAAATAGAGAACGATAAAAAAAATCCTAAAGAAAACGAAAAGAAATGGCCGTGAGCTGTCAAGCATTCTTGGCTATAGATACAAAAGACCAAAAACAACACAAAAGCAAGATAGTCCTAAACTAAAACGATTGAAAAGCAATTTTGTGTATTTCTATACATTTTGTGCATCGTGCCTTTGCACGCTAAGCTATGCGGTCTCGTACAATGAAGTATTTTAATGCAATTACCTAAACCAATTTTCAGAGTTGGGCTTTGACTTTCGGGCATACACGTGAGATACCTACACAAGCACGATATCGCCGCACAATGGCACAACTTGAAAATTAAATCGATAAGAATGTAATCTACGTGTACAAGGGTTGTTTTCTTCAACTTGCCAAGCAGTTCGAGTTTCGCGTGGATTATTATACGAAATGAAATTCTTCAATCTCGGTGCTGAAATAGCCTACACGGATCGATATGCTAGAAAAACTGCTTGTGTCTAAGAAATAATGGACCTATAGAATTTCCCTGTTTTTGCCATCTCGCGAAAGTTCCCGATATTCTCACGTTGTTTTGTCCAAAATGTCGAATTGAAAATATTTTACAATCATAAAGGGGAGGGTTTTTACAAAGTCAGAAAAATGGTCAGAAGTAGGACTATAATAGGCCAATGTGGGTTTGTTCCGGCTGACGCAAGCTTGAAGAATTTACATCATTACGTAACCCTGCTTAGCACATAAATTATTTGCTAACCATGAAATTTCTGTATTAATATAAACATTAACAACCAAATGTCCATTGTGTTGTGCATCACCTGTGATTGTTCTTTGGCTATCGTTCGCTGACCATGAATATCAAATGAAATTTGTAATGGTGCATGCATGGTTTGTTTTAATTGAGCAAGAAATTTTGTGCTAAGCAATTTTGCTTAACAGCCCATGAAATAGGCCCCATCATCTCTATAACAAGGTTATACAAACCAACATGCAGCCAAATTTAAGCCTACAATTTAAATTAAAGGCTAAAATTTGGCTGCATAAAACATTAAAGTCACAATGTGATCAAACTCTCACGGTTATGGATGCGTGAAGGGTTGACTGTTTTGGTGTACAAATAAAACAAACAAAACTGAACTCATTAAAGGCACATGCAGTGAAAGAGATGCGGAACGAAAAATGATCTTGAGAACATGACTGCTGCTGGACCTCGTATGACAATGGTATTGTGGTATAGCAAACAAAGTTACACGTCAATCATCACAGTATGACGTGGGTTATCGTGACTTTACCGAGCAGAGGCCTTTAATGGGCACGTCGGGTACAATTTGGGATGAAGCCCCTCTCAAAAACCACCTTGGTCTTCGTTCCTTGGTGTCATGTTTACAGATGAAGCGATCTTTTGTCGTCTACCGGACACAGCTCTTGGTGTGAGCGGGGCTGGGTCTACCCTTAACGGCACCAGAGCCGACGCCCAGGTACGGCATCCAACCAGCCTAAGGTCTTGGCACAGCATGAGGTGTTGGCCAAACGGCGCCTTCCATGAGAAGATAATAAAGGGGAGAGAAATGACGGGGTTTGGTGTGGATTGAGGTAGAGGACCTTTTTATCGTGTATATATACTGCCGTATATACTCAAGGAGTTATGTACATACTGTACATATCCACATTATATTTCTTCATGGACAACTCTCTATAGAGGCCGTACATGGACCTATGATCTTCTTTAATGCCATGAAAATAATTTAGCCAATTGGAAAACTTTCAAGGGTATTATATTTTTTTGGAGAAAAATGAGCAGAAACAAGTGAAATATATTTTCTTTTCTTTTCTTTTTGAAAATCGGTGTCGGTTTTCAGGAGTTTTCTTGTTGGTTTGATATAAACGTGAACGTGAGCACATTTTCCTTTAATGAAACATGTTCAACTGGTAACCCTATAACCCTCTGTATCTACCACACAAAACAAAAGCTGCTTACCACACATTACCACAGTCTCCACAAGGGGACTTAACCCTAGAACACTCTACACCTACCACCGTAAGACAAGAGCTGGTTACCACACATCCGCAGTCTCCACAGGAGAATTATTGGATCATAAACCACGCACTACCACGAAAACCACACTGTGGTGTATTGTGGTATTCAGGGTACCACACTTACCACAGGAAAAATCGTGTGGTAAACTTGTGGTAATCAACACTGCACAGTAAAAGAAGGGCTTTGGTTGTACAAGCACAATGAACTCATTACTCATTACACAACCCAGTATATAATTATGTTCTGTTTCAGATTTTGTATAAAGTGTCTGTTTCAACTTCGTATAACATAATTAGTGAAGATTTATTGCTTCGTCAGATATACATGTATAGAAAAAGACACCACTCCTTCAATTGTGATAATTTCCAAAACTGCGATTATAATGATAATATAGACTGGTCCCGCCTGGAACTCCGAAGTGACGCGGCGGAGGTCAGACACCAGACACCGTGCCGACAAAGTGCAAATCGAAGAGGCCGTCCGGATATCGGAGTCTACCGAGCGATCGAAAACCTTCGCGCCCGGCTGGCAGCTGGCATCGCCGGCGCTGAATAGGAAGGCTGTGAGGAGACTGGAGGACGAGTGTGAAAGAATCCTCGAAGAATCTCAAGGCATCGACCGTACTTGATGAGAAATGGAGGAGGAGGGTTAGGGTTAGAGTTAGAGTGAGACAGGAGAACAGAGGGGGGAAGATGATGGGAGGGGGAGGGATGGAGAACGAGTAGGAGATAAAAGAGACTTGAAAAGATCTTCAGAAGTAGACTGACGACAAAAGACGATGTCTTTTTTTTATAAGATTCACAGATTGAAATTTATGTTTATGTCACGGATCGTGACAACCACGAGACAAAAATTTCAGTTTGTGACAAACGTGTTGGCCTCCTTTTCCGAAGCCCTTAAGCAAAACCCAACTCAATTAGTTTCATGGATATTGGATACACTACTTGCATAATTTTGTAGCATTCCGAATCGGTAAATCTCAAATGCCGATACAAGTCAAAACATCGACCATTTTGTTTTTTAAGATTGGCGATAATTCGGCCCGATATTTCAGTAAATATCTCTTCACATAAACAAAATTCGTTGGAAAATTTTCCAACACCAGTAAAAAAAACTTGCAATAAATCAGATGTTTCAATTGAAAAACGAAAGAAGTACTCCAACCACTTGTAGTCGAGACCGGGGAGTCTGAGACTAGGGGTACGATTTTCGTAAGATAATCGTAGGACTTTTTATGCATTGCAGCCATACGTAGGATAGACCCCCTACGACGGGTTATCCTTCGTAACTCGAGTTACGATCGATCGCAGGGCTTCGTGAAATCAACCCCAGGTCTCGAGACCAACTCCAACCCATCACTGTCGTTGTCAGTGCTAATATCCACTGACAACACTAAGTAATTACAGTCATTATTATCATTACTATGACTACTTACTACTTAGTAACGAACCCTGAAAAGTTCAGAGTTAACCGAAAATTGTCATTGAACTTTGTAACCAGCACACCGAACCACTGCATGCAAAATAAATATCCAAAGGAACAATAACGTTCAAGTTCATGCCTTTGTTTATCACAATGGCAATACATGCAGGGTTTAAATAGGTTCAAGAAAAAACAATGCCAATAGCGATAGGCCTATTGTTTTGTTTCCATTTTCACCCATTGTTCTTATCCTATTGTTACAATGTTGTACGAGCGAATGGCTTATGATACGCTTGTGCTTCTGTGATTAGCTGGTGAGAAAGATCGAAACGTTTGGCCAATTAACTTAACTCATTTTAAGTAAATATTTCAGGTCTTTATTTTAGTGATGAGCAGTTTATAATTTGCACTGAAATAAATCCGCTTCTTAAAAGCAACCGCCGAAGTTTGTCGTTTTTTCTATTTTCGGCGGCTGCGACTTTCCAGCTGCAAGTGGGCGGGGACATTATGGAAGGAGAGGGGGCGGTTATATACAATCACTATAGGCGCGCGAAAATGCCGCGTGTGTGATCGTCATGATGCTCCAGGTAAAAATAAATTTGTCCAAGAATTATCGATGTGCGGTCTTTTGTAGATAAAATTGATTTTTGTTTGTGTGCTGGCGAGGAGGAAGCGATCCTCGGTGCATAGCAACGAGTTGCCAAAATAAGGAAAGAAGAGCAAAAGAAAAGAACGGGACATTTTTTACGATTTTGTTCTTTCAAAATGAATTCTGACAACACAGTGTCGAACGTCGTGATTTAATTGGCGCGCGATTTTCACAGCACTGAAGATTTTTCCTTTCTTTTTTCGTTTTCTTTCCCCCTTGTTTTCAGTTTCTTTTTTTTTCCTCCTTTATTTTATTCACGAGAGCATTATTATTCTTGTCATCCAATTTTCAAGATGAGATCATAGAGCTAACGTGTGGAATGATTTCATCAAAATCGGCTTTTGCATTTTTTTTTTCGAGAAAACAACAAATTGATGCTTCTGTTTTTTTTTTATTAGTGAATCTGTGCGCACGTCCCTATGTGAGTGGGATTTCTGTTGCTAAAATTTGAATCTAGCTTTCTTCCTACGTTTTCAAGTGCATTTTCCTAAACTCATAACAACATTTCAGAGGGAAAGATGTCATATAATATTGGTTTGACTACAAATTTGTAGACCAACATTTTGGTCTCAGTATACCGACCCATTTACTACCGTTATTAAAGGTAGTATCATACATTGGTTTTTACAAAGAAATACAGATTCATGGGCACAAATATCAAAACAGATTCCTTAACAGTCATCTGTGAAAATTTCAGTCCCATTCGGTGCCCACTTTTTGAGAAAAACAGTGAAAAACAGCCACAGTATTTATTAAGTCTTTTCTTGTTTATTTTTTATCTTTTAAAAGATCAACAAGATTTTCGGTTGTTGTTTTACTAATTTCTGGATAAATACATCATTTCAGGCGGAAAATGTTTACGGTATGTTTCTACCAGCACCATCTTCATTACCCTGTAAGTTATACGTATATCTGTGAACATTTCTGTTTTGGTTTCTTACCAAAGTATGATACTACCTTTAACCGTACGTTATTAGGGTTAAACCTGTTGACATTTTAAGCCTATAATAGTCCACCTCATGTTAAATTTGGCCAGCATGTAGGCTTATAACTTGGTTATGATGTTAGGCCATTAGGGTGTTGTAACGGTTCACATAATATAACCGCAGGTACTTAAGTACTCGAGGTCAATTAACAGATACACATCATTTCAGCTAAAGAGTCCTTTACAAAAATTCTGAATAACAACAACAAAATGGGGAGAAAAAAAAGAGCGCCAAAATTCACACCTTCCCAACAACCCGATATAAAAAGGACCATTTTGATAAAAACCTGACCCCTTGTACCCAAAGGGTATTATTTGGAGTGGGCGGGGCCCTAGTTTTCTCTACAGAGGAGGTGGCAATCGGCACCCTTTGATGTTGCCGTGCGGCGAGGCCTTTGTCAGGCCATATAAGGCGCTGTCGGCATGGTCCGACACAGAGGCGAGGCTCCGGTCACGTGGAGTATTTGCACTGCCTCCAGTATAGAGGAACCACGGTTGTGATTGACAAACCAGCCTTTGTATGGTGAATGA
Source organism: Astropecten irregularis (assembly GCA_963971285.1). NCBI lineage: Eukaryota > Metazoa > Echinodermata > Asteroidea > Paxillosida > Astropectinidae > Astropecten > Astropecten irregularis. The sequence goes on from OZ020263.1 coordinate 12,832,236, forward strand.
ACCTTAATTAGAATATAATCTCATGGATGATTATATTACAAAAGCTTGTATCTTGAGCTATCTAGAAATACTAGTATGATAATCGCCCATGAACCCTAATGCAACGGCCAGGGGGATGTCGAAATTAACTGTGTAAGGTTACACAATGAATACCAAATTCAATCTAAGTAGCTATAATCGTGAGAACGATTTATTTTTTTAGGCGGCGTCTAAGGGCTCTTACAAAATGAGGCTTGAGGCTTGGGATTTATTTTGTTGCCGCCATTTTGTATCCTGAATGAAATATGAAGGTTCTTGAGATACATGGCGAAGCTGGAGCCTTAATTCGGCTTCGTCATGTGGCCAAATCACTTCATTTCGTTTTGTGGGCTTCAAAATGGTGGTCTAGCCAAATAAGTCACAATTCTAGCCTCAAGCCTTGTTCCATAAAGGTATGTTTGTAAAATAATGTAGTCCCACATGTTACCAAAATAGGACTAGGCCTATACTTGTTATGTGATCACACTATAGCCTAAACTGCTTATATTCACAAGGATGGCATGCATGCTTTCACAGAATCTTCTCCCAAACATTTCAATTTATATTTCTGATCACTTCCCAGTTTTTAATTTATTTTAGAAGACCTACTGCCCTAATTTCCCTCCAGCTATTTGACTTGTTTCGTGGTCACCGATTCATGATGACCACCTTTGCCCAACGGTGACTCAAATCTCAGTCCACGGTCACGCGCAATACGTGATTAAAATGAAAGGATTCGAGAACAAAATACGAGAAAATGGTTGATGAAACAGTCTCCAAAATCAATACAAAGAGATGGCTGGTTTGGAGAATAAGGCTCCGTTCACACGGGACCCTGCCCGAAAAGGGAGTAAATTTAGGGTCAAAGGTGTGTCATCTTAGGCCTACGCTTGATTTAGTTCAGTGATAATTATGGGGAGCATTGAAGAAGGATCGAGTCTGACAGTGTAGAATTTGTTTTCCAATTTTCAAACAATGAAGCTGTTTGAAAAACAATTAACAAATTGGCGATCAACTGTATCATAGAAATGAAATCTTTGAAAAACAAATGCAAACCTACAAGCTTATCAATAGGTCTAATTAATCCAACGGGAATTACTAGAACTGTTTCCTTGAAACATAACGAGCTAATGTTAGTTAATTTGTATCAACGTATAACCAAGTTGTGTATGATGACATAATACCGGTAGTGTGTTTTCTATTTGGAACCCGTATAAATATACTTGATCATCAATTTTACTGCAAAATACATACAAGTATAAACAGATTCTGTTCTCCCACTATAGAATAATGCTTTCACAGAAATAAAAGAAAAACACATAAATTAATTCTAAGGTGGCCAATTTATAAAGTTTATAAAATATAAGTTTATTTTCGACCCTATGGAGAGCCTGATCTATGTTTTGCTGCAGCATTTACAATAATATGAGAGAAAGCCCTCTTCGAAAAAAGATATCCTATGTTCAATTATGTTCAAGTAGATCGAGCTAGGCGATAATTATCACACCAGCAGCAAACGATTGGAAGATTTTTACTGTCCATATCTCGCAATAACCCCGATCCTTTTACTAGGAAAATGATCAGATACAATGTCAGTACACTTTGGAAAGATCCATATCGATATTGTCAGCCTGGTTACTGATAATGAATCGGGAGTGTTAGGCATTGGGGGCAAAAAGAGAGACGAGTTTGTCCCCCCAAAATGGCTTGGTAAGCGGCTATCGTCTGACCGATCAGACGCGCAATCGAGCCTGGTTAAAACGGTTCAAAAACACCGACAATTTCCACCAGAACGCCTGCCAAAATAGACCAAAAAATTTGAGCGAATCGAGAAAGAAAATGCCTCTAAACAAAGAAAATAAGAACAATTGGGGCACAAAGAAATTAAAACATGAAACAATAAGAAAAAAGTAACACAAAAAAATGACCATCAAATTAAAATCATAGAAAATAAAATTATGAAAAAAACATGTAAAAAATAAAATAAATTAGAAAATCAACGATTAAATGAAAAATATAAGATAAAAGTCAATTAAGAAATAACAAATAACACAAATAATAAACAAAAGACAACAAATAATAACATTTTACAAAAATTTGAAAAATAATAAATAATAACGACAAAAAAGGGGCTAACCATCTTTCAGCCCCTTCTTCCGACAAAAATACAACAAAAATGATTTTGACAGCAAAATGATCTCCAGGTTTTCCCAGGAACTGGATCTTGGGCTAGGATCCAGAAAAGAAGAAAAAGGACAGAGGACGGAAACAATAAAATTACTCAGAAACCATCCGACCGGTTCACCAGGGTACAAATTACACTGAGGAAGAGTTACCGGCACTATCATAAAACTACAACCCAAGACGCTTCCCCGAAATCTGGGTCGACAGCCTTCTCAGATTTTTTTCTTCTAATTCTCAGCTTGCCTTAATAAACTCAACCGCACCGGCGACAAAGCCATTTGGTCATCGCCTAGTACGATGCATTGTAGCAAGAGCAGTGCCATATCTCTCGCCCTGGCGGTCGAGGCGACCGAGCGGAAGACATTTTTAAAAGCTGGGGGGACGACACCCGGGTTCTGAACCTATTAACCCCGATGCATAAACACAGGGGAAAGCTCGGTCGCTGATTTGTCACGATATGCCCTGACGACCAGTCAAGTTTAATATCAAAAAAATAAGGAGAAGAGATTTCTGTTCTGTCTTTTTTCCTGGGGGTTGAGGAAGAGATCAGATGGTGATTTTAATATTTGTTGATGATGATGATGTTTAATTGTTGATGGTGTTGGCAGTAAGAGAGATTAATCATAACGATGGTGGTGTTACTGAAAACAGTGCCTATGGTATTAATGTGTACTAGGTCGATTTCACGAAGCCCTACGATGGATCGTAACTGAGTTACGAGGGATAAGATCTTTAAAAGATCAAAAATAATTTTCGTCATTGGTTTTCGTCTTTTCTTGATAAATACAGCATTTCAGGCAGAAAGATTTTAACGGCATGTTTTTTCCATCACCATCTTTATACCCTGTAAGTTAAAGGTAAATCTGAGAAGATTTCTGTTTCGGTATGTTACCAAAGTATGATACTACCTTTAATGCTTGATTTTTTATAGTACGAGTAATGTAAATGGCTGCAAACTACTCATCAAATGTGTAAAAATGCTCATAGCATAGAGCAAGGAACTCTATGCTCAGATTAAGTGAGACCAGAGGTTTCGATCTTTCTCAAAGACCATACCGAAAAAATCTTCCTTAAATTCAGCCTCAATTGATTACAAAATGAAAAAACTTCGAATTATCTCAAAAATAAAGATAAGGAAACCACAATAGTTGTAAAGTCATGTAGAAATAGTACATTTATTATCACACGTATTTGTCAGCTACAAATAGCGACGCAATCGCACTCATCTTAATTTTTTTTCTACAAGACATTCAAGTCACTTCGCAAGGAGTAAAAAAGAAAATTGCACAGTTTATCAAATAAAAACAAAAACATGAAACACTTTTTCACTCCCTTCCATATTCATATGGAATTTCGGCAAAATCATTTTTTAAATTTATCTGGCATTTTGTTTTTGGTTGCATTATACAAAATTTGACACAATTCTTTTTGAAACAAAAACAACAACAAAGGGAAGATTTTACTGAACATGTTAGGTCATCATGACAACTCGTTAAACAATTTCAGGCAAAATTTTAAGAGGTTCTGAAATTACCTTTTTTCTGTTTGCGACAGTCACATTTTTAGAATGACCAAACTTGTCAAGATTCCTTTCTCAAAGATAGGGAGTTAGTGACGGCGCCCTCTTGTGGCTGTAATGAGACAGTTTTGGAGTAAGACACATTATGTGCTTTCTTGGCATACATCTCCATGTTACATCACGCTTTTTAATAGGTATCTTGATTGCTTTGTGGTATTGTGAAAATGTTAACAACACGAAGTTAAAGAAGAAAATGAAAAACAAATCTGTTGCCAATTTCATACAGTTATGTTTTGAACACAAACACTTGGGAGCCAAGGATGATGTTCAGTATAGCCATAGCCATGTTCGGTACAACCATAGAGCAAGGAACAGACCGTGTTCGTTATAGTGGGGTTCAACTGTACTGACAATAGCTGTATGAAATAAAGTTTTTACCCACTAATTAGTGTCTTGTGGGAGTTAAAAACAACAGGCAAGTACTGAAGGTATCATGTACCTCTTCCAAGCTTTTCAATCCATTTTTCACTTTTACGTTTTGCATTTTCTCGTTTCACTACGACAGCCTTGCTTTCTCAATACTTTCCCCCAAAAGCCCTAACAACGAGAGACCTTACAGTGGGTGATTTCCTTGGTTCCAAACGTAAAAACTTAATTCAAAATTTGTCTAAGATACGTGTCCTCTGTTTGAATGCAGTCTGACCCTTACTTCCATCTTTTGATGTCACGACTATGATATCATCGTTATTCATCGATCAAGAAGTCAGCTTTTGGACAAATGCTTGGGGTTTTTATTATTACGTCCGTCGTCCGACGTGATTTTAGTTCACCTAGTCCAGGGGCAACCCTTGGCTGATGGTTACTCCGGGTTGAAGCTGCTTGGTCTCACGGGTCTTGTACAGTGAGGTCATGAGGTCCTCCATGGAGACAGGACGCAAGGACTCGTCTGCATCTTGGTCCTCTGTCTCCTCGCTGGGATGAAAAGGAAGAAGAAGACGAAGAAAGAAACTCAACCCATAGCTCAATAAATCAATTACGAGTTCAAATCAGTCCTGTAGATACTCATTAAAACTTACTATCAATCGTATAGGACTTTGCAGCCCTACATGGAATACAATGGTTTATCCTTCGTAACTGGAGAATCGACCCCTTGTTCCATAATAAAATGAATAGAGCTCAGCTTACGGCCTCCTCGGACAAAACTGCAAAATGTCTACCATCATTCTTCCAGAGATGTTCCTAAAAGCTCTGATAATAACAAATGACTTGAATGATCATGCAACAACCTGGGGTCGATTTCACGAAGCCCTAAGATCTATCGTAAATCAAGTTACAAAGGATGACCCATCGTATCCCACAAAGTTCTACATGGGGCTGCAATGCATCATAAGTCCTACGATTGATAGTAAAGTTACGAGGAGTTTGGTGAAATACATTTTAAGTGACCTCTGACCTGTTAGTTGAGACCTGGCTCCTCATGAAGTCTCTCATTGTGTAGATGCAGGCATTGCGACACATCTCTCTCAGGTCGCTGCCAGAGAAGCTGTCCGTCTGATCGGCTACTTCCGTCAGGTTGACAGTATCCGCTAGCTGAAAGGCGAACACAGGGGGACAAAGAAATTGAATGATACTTCACATTGTTTTTGTACTTGCTGCGAAATTTAATTGGTAAGGCTCAACCGAGCTCGAGAGTATTTCAGCTGGAGTGCGACTAACTTAACGTGGAAGACAGGGCCTCTATCAGAACTGTAAAACCTCTAGCCCTGGTTCCAGTGATGCCTAGCCCTTCGGGTCCTGCCTGAATCACTTGAGCCACCATCAACTGGAACCTGGGAAGGCCTCCGATCATTACAACACTGGTCTGACACAATTACTTGGCTAATAATTGTAAAATTGCGGACACTTTACTCACCTTTTCGGAGCGCAGAATAATTTTCAGTATATTCTCCCGTTCTCTCTTTCCCTGAAAGATATGATAACCCAAAATACAACGATTAATAACAAATACTGTTAATAGCAGAGCATATAATGCACAAATCATTGGGTTTTTCTGTGGTAAGTGTAGTAACCTGCATACCACAATACACCACAGTATGGTTTGTGTGTGTGGTAATGCATGGATAATGATCCAGTTCCCCTTGTGAAGACTGTGGTAATGTGTGGTAAGCAGCTCTCGTCTAGTGTGGTAGAGGGTTAGGGAATCATGGTAGAAAGGACAGCGTGAATATTTTAGACACTTACGGGAAGACCGATGTGGAAGGTGGTGGGCATTCTCCTCAAGATAGCCGGGTCGACATCTCTGGGTCTGTTAGTGGCACCCATGAGAATGACCTGAGGGAGCAATCAGAAGACACATCAAGAATGAAAAAAGGTTGAAATCATGATAAGGACTTTGCTCCTAAGAAGGCAAGGCGATCTTTCCTTGCCATGGGGCTCTTCTATGGAAGAAACTAAAACGTCTGCTGGATTATCTGAAGGGGCACCAAGGCAATGACCAATAATTCCCCTGGCTGCCTTTGCTAAGTTCCTGCCCGGTCAATTTGTTCATCTGAGGTTGTTCTTACGGTCCTAGAGGCCTTACCGACCTACCTCGCAGGAGTTGTCGGTGATGAGACCGTCCCACATGGTCATAAACTGGGCTTTCATCATGGCCGTGGCTTCGTGATCGTGGCTGGCCCGGGACCTCAAGAAGGAATCGATCTCATCAATGAATATGATGGCAGGCTGCAACTTCACTGCCTGATAAACATATAATAAAACAGCATTAAATCAACCTTTCCTGCCCAGATCATCATGACATTTCAGTTGATGATCAGTTTACGGCAGTTTTTAGAATCATTCCAAGAAGGCTGGAGAACTGCCGATGAACATGAGAACTTACAAGGGAGAAGACGGCAGACGCCAGCTTCTGAGATTCACCGTACCACTTGTCGGTGAGATTTGAAGCCTGGAGGTTGATGAAACGGCAGCCGGCATCTTTGGCGATGGCCTTGGCGATCATGGTCTTCCCGCATCCAGGAGGGCCGTAGAGCAGCACACCTGCAGGACAACATCAGGGGGCTTGTAAGTATTGGAAGAAATTTAGTCTCCACTGGCACTGGTAGAAATAGTAGCCACGTCAGGTCTAGGATTTTTGTTCTTGAAGGATGCCAAGCCAGAAAGGAAAACCTTGAGAGACCTGCTGCCCAAGGACAACACTGCCCGAGAGTTTCCAATGTGTTGGCCCGTCGCAATGCTTGGAGTTAGGAGGGCCTGTCGTCTCAATCCTAGCAGGATCTTGCTGCAGGTCCTCCTAACTCCAAGCATTTTATAAATACCTTTCGGGTCATTATTTTGGTTAATGAGAAGTTTGCAGCAGTTTATTACATGTGTTGGCCAATCACAATGCACAGAATTTGTCGATCCAATGCGCATCTGGAAAGGGTCGTCAGATTCCGCACATTGTGACTGGCCAACGCGGAGGCGCACTATTTGGAATCGCCTGTATTCGATGGCTAGGAAAATAAATCCTTTAATGAGAATGCGGCCTTGGTTCATTTAAAACCCGATGCCATTTACCTTTTGGAGGCTGCAGCAGCACCGACTCCTTAAACAGATGTTTCTTCTTCATGGGTAGTAGGATAGTTTCCCGAATCTCTCGGCAGATGGTCTCCAGGCCCCCAATGTCCCTCCAGGTTATGGAGAGGGTCAACGGGTCGACCAGCTGGGCCGCTATGCTCAGCTCATAATCGGTCAGCTTCACTCCCTGCACACCGATACTCTTCATCAACTTCTCCGCCTGCCAAAAAGATGAAATGGATTCCAGAATCCAGATTTAGGGCCTTTTCCAAACCTCTGCTCCAGCTCCGTCATCCATACGCTGAAAATATAGGTTGTGGTTTTTCATTGAAGCTGAAGCTGTTTTCTTTTCAAACCAGAGAATCTACTTCCGAACCGCAACCAAAAGCCTCTATTTTGATACCTGTTATTTTAGAATGGATTCACAAAGTGGAGCCGGAGCTGGAGCCGGAGCCAAAGCTGAGGTTTGGAAAAGGCCCCAGATAGTCAAAGCTCACACAAATGTTGAGACTGCAAAAAGTAGACGGCTTAAAAGTTGCTGAAATTTGTGTGTTTTCTTTACCTGTTCTTTGGCTTCCTGTTTTTGTTTTCTAGTCGGGTCCATTGTATGGACGATCCATTTGACACCATAGTAAGTTGACACGCCCAGCAGCGCAAGCCGAAAGGCCAGCCCAAGGATCTCGCCCTTTGTCAAGGTCAGCTTGACACTCCGGACGACTTCCCCGCCTTCAGACATCACAAGCAATGCACAGGGTCACACTCTAGAATAGCTCTGCCACATAGGAGGAAAACAAAGAAAGGAATTATTTAGCCATTGAGTACTGTAATTTTGAGGATTTTGATGTTAGGATCAAATATTAGCTCAATTTGGACTTGAAAGTCCGAGGTTGAGCTAAGCACAGCGAAAAATCCCTTACACGAATTGGCACGAAACGGTCGCAAGAGGGCGTCACGATCATCTCATTATGTGACGTCATCGCACTGACCAAAAATGGAAGTTTTCATGAATGAAACTGACGCGCATGGGCACATACTCAGCGATGCCCACTCTAACCATAGTTACTTCGACAGACCTCGCCACGATCTTTCGAATGGTACCAAAAACATACAAATTTGTACATTTCTTCGACCTTTTGACCATTTTTGGTGGTGTCACCCGACGTTCGAGAACTCACGGATACCGCGATCGTATTTGAACTTTGGTGAGCTGTATTTTTGTTGTCATTTTACCGCGAAACCGCGCCACCGTCTGAGTGTGATTGTTGGGTCGTTGAATATTCATATAACGTGTGTTGGGTCTATTGGTTGTGTATGCTGAGAGCGCCACATGAATATGCATAGAATTGCATGGTCATCCGGAGATGTCGTACGGCCGACTGTTGATCGTTGCGTAGTCGTACACCGCGTGTGTTTGAATAGGCACATCGCGTAATGCGTGCCCCGTACGTGTCTGCAACGGCCCTGCGTGCGTGCGTAACGAGTTGGGCCAGCACATGGTTTCCGTGACGTCACGAGCACGGCCTCGCGCGTTGACCAATCAGAGCGGCGCTTTTTACACACGGCACTGTTTCCATCCGTGTTACAGTGCATATGGGGAATTTTTCGCTGTGCTAAGCTGCTAAAGTTGAGCTTTAAAAACCACAGCCCTTAAAAGACATGAATATGGGGCTGAGAGTCTGAGAGTAATTTGAAATATTGCTTAATATAATTCATACAAAGCAGGTGATTCTTACAACGGCTTTCAAAATCAAATTCAAGTTTCTCACAGAACCAGCCAGCAAAGTAAAAAGTGAAAGCTTGTTTTGGGTCTTTAAAATCGTCTGAATTCTTTTCCCAAGACAGAATCAGGAAAGCTGGCCTATTCAGATCTATTATAAATTAAGATTTAAATGGAGATTTAGGCCTAGTTTTAGTTTTAGTAAGAAGGATAGGCATAGACCTTTTTGCGGATAGAAATGATGCAAATGTCGGAATTGGTGTACAAATTTTTAGACAGTGTCCCACAATGCATTGCTCATATAGCTTCACTGCATACTTCCGGTCTGTTTACGCCAGACCCACGGTTCTAATTCTAAGATAAATTCATACAAATGTAGCACCGGAAAAAAGTTTCTACTTACCTTGTTGTGATCACCACAGGTCTCTTAAAAAGATGGTAAATGCTAGAATGTCAGAACCGGTGAATATCTAGTAATTTCGCACTTTATCTAGGCCTACTATTTTACTAACTTAGCTTTCTTTCCACACGTTACTTCAGCAGGTTGATGTAGATATTTTTTAACAAAAGAGGGCGTCCTTGCAATTTATTGGGCGATTATTTCGCCGTTTGAGGCGCTACAGCCGCTGGCTGAGGATAATCTCCTAAATGCTTCGACTCTTAATTAATTGGAATCGATTCTTATTTCTACAAGAGAACAACGGATAAATCTCGGGATTTGGCTCGTTTAACTCACTTTTAAAAAGTTCTCAAATGCGTAAAATTGTAAAAGACTAAACAAACTGAAGGGGAAAAATAACGGACCCATAAGCAAACGCAGGTTTTTGAAAGCATTTTTCTTATTCTAAAAATTGTCGATTAGCGAAATATTCGAGAATCGATTGTAGAATCGTAGGTATCTGTGCAACAACAACACCACGCTAGTTTTTTAACTTCACGTAACACGTGTTATCCACGATCGTGAATTTTTGTGGACGATCGTGATCGGCTTGTTTCATCGTTGCTGTAGATCCCTAAAATAAAATTCCATCATGAGTTCCTCTGTCCCGAGCAAGCTGTTCTCGTTCGTTTACGGGTTTCTGACAGAGAACAAGCTGACGAAGACCGCCAAAGCCCTGCGGAAAGAAACCGGATCGGTGAGTGTGCTGCATGTGTGCCCAGTTTCCGGACGGGAGACGGGGTTCTGAAGTTTGCACCGCGAGTTTAATTTAATTACTACTACTAGAAGCGGTATTTGCACTACACTGGCTGAATTATTGAATTGATATCAATGCTGATACTTATGTAGGTCTTGTCACATGATGTTTGAAGTTTTAGAATTTGTTTGGCCATGATTGCACTGGTCAGCTGGCTAGGCATGTTAAGATGGTTATTGCGCAGGCGATTGTGGGTTGACGGGATCCCAAAACACATTGATTTTTTTGGCTCTGAACTAACTTCTACTCCTCAAAAATGATACTTTTAACTTCCAGCAAATGTTCCTGGGTCCTTAAAAGCCTAGATTGAAGAAATTTGTTAAACATTTCAGGGTTAAAATTCAATTTTCTTACGCGCTTCTTGTAAACTTTAAAACAGGCCGTCTGATCGCGTGAGGCCATTTTGTCTGGTCTGGTTAGTCTAGTGCCCAGACCCAACATATCAAGAGTCCTCAAAATGTCAGAGTGGAAACCAGACTATTCTCGTGTGCGGCCGTCCGTGCAGCGGTGAAATGTTACAATCTTGGTTACCGTTTTTACCCCATAATTTCCCTCAAAAATCAAAGCCCTGCCCTCTTTCCAAAAAATTAACCTTGGTAATATAGAGGAGAAGACCAGTATATGTAGGCCTAGGTAAGTTACTTTTCAAAAAGAAGTTTCCTTTCCTTTATAGTTTTAGGACCCGTAAAGCTACAATCCCCATTGCGCAATCAAATAAAAATTGAAGGAATCAAAATTCAAATATTGTATCTTTCAAATTTGAGATGGATGAAATCCTAGCTGAACAAAGTGACAATATTCAATTTCAACAAAGGCTTTCAAAGAAATTGCTGTCAAAAATTGTTCTCATTTGAACAAAAAATGAATTGCAACTTGCAAGCAACGACGAGAAACATATTAGGATGCACATGCGGAACTTTAATGTCTAACCTTAAATCAGGGAAAAGCTGCCAATGCCTATCCATAAGTACCATTATGAATTTGTAATGGCGGTGGACCATGATGCTCTCATTTCCCCCATCTTCGACTTCATGGTCTTAAATTTTATTGTTACTGGCAAATCTTAGTTTGGCTTAAAGTTTGGTCAGGTGTTGGTGCGAAGTTTTAACCAATTTATTGTTTTCCACACATCACTGTTTATAACGTCTAACAAATAAAACTAACTTACCCATAGATTTTTTTTATCAGATTCTAGCAATCTTCAATAATAACTTTGATACTTGAAAAATGAAGGAAATGAGTACTTACAAGTTACAGTCAAAACTGTTCTTCATGGAGTTCAAAAGGGCCACGCCCGACCAACTGGACATGCACACGCAGTAGATTGGTTACAGCACATGTTTACTGCAGAATGGAAGTATCCAGCACACTGGTTTAGTAGATTATGAACCAGGACCACACCATGCTTGTGCATCTTAAAGCACACTCCAAACTTGTAATTTGCATAAAATTTACATCTCCTTGAATGGCACTAGAGAGTAGACTATTCCATTTTAGGGAGTGGGGGATTTCAAGGAGAAAATGTCGCATGAATTATTATAAATTAATAATTTTGATTTAAGTTTGTGATCGATATCATCTGGTAATGTACAATATCAAAAACTAAATAATGTTTATTGAAAAAATATGAAAATAAATAAGACAAAAAAGAAATTAGAAAATAATTGGAATCTTGCTCCTCCTTTTATGCATTTGATGGACACCTCCTATTAATGCCACTGAAAGAATTCAAGTGAAGGTGATAATTTTTGAAGTTGCTTTTTGATTTTATGCAATGCATTTCAATTTTTACCTTAGTGGCTCAAATTTTGGAAAATGTTTTCATTATTAAGACAAGGTCCTTGTAACTAATGTAAGTGCTTTGTTAAAAGTGATGGTCAAAAAAGAAATACATAGAAATACATTTTAATTATCCATTTTTTTTTCAATTTCAGCCTGTGGCCGCACCGAAGCCCGGGGATCCTGACCTGATGGAGATACTTAAAACCTACGAGACGATCTCTCCAACTAGAGGTGGAAAACGCAAAGCGAAGCCGAACGAGACACCGCCCACACCTTCCAAGAAACAGCGCAAGGAAGATGAGCCAGCCGCGACCCCCAAAATGCCAAAAGCAGCCGGAAAGGTAAAAGAAAAGACACCCGCAAAATCGGAGTCAAAGAAAGCGAAGAAAACACCTTCAAAAAATGAGCCGGCAGAGGCCCCGAAAACGCCAAAAGCAGCCGGAAAGGCAAAAGAAAAGACGCCCGCAAAATCAGAGCCAAAGACAGCGAAGAAAACACCTTCAAAAGCTGCCGAAGCGACCAAAACACCAACCCCTAAAAAGGGAAAAACACCCAGCAGCACGAAAAAGCAAATTGTGAAACCATCGCCCGTGGCCGCCGCTAAGAGGAAGAAGGAGTCAAGCAGTGAAAGTTCAAGTGGCAGTGAAAGTGAAGGAGAGAAGAAGCAGGTCTCGAAACCCCAGGCCAAAAAAGCAGCCGTGGAGAAGAAGGTTCCGCAAGCTCCAGCTAAGAAGCAAGCTGATGCCTCCAGTAGCTCTGAATCAGAGAGTTCAAGTTCAGACGAGGACGACACTGCAGCGCCGGCGAAAAGTACAAAACCAGCTGCCGGAAAGACTACCCCTAAGAAAGCAGCTGTACAAAACGGCAAGGACAGTTCATCAAGCTCTGAAAGTGATGATGATGAAGAAGAGGAAAAAGCTAAGCCTGCCGTTACTAAGAAGAATGTTCAGGCTCAGAAGAATTACCAAAGAGTACCTCCATCGTCTGAAAAGAAGAAGGCTGAAAGCAGTAGTAGTGACAGTTCCAGCTCAGATGATAGCGATGACGAACCGAAGAAACCTGCCGTAAAATCGCCAGCAGCACCAAAAGTTCCGGCAGTAGCCCCAGCAGCCAAGAAGGGTAAAACGCAGTCCTCAAGTTCAGAAGATGATTCAAGCTCTGAAGACTCTGAAATGGAGAAGACTTCCAAGCCTACTGCTGTTGTAAAACCAACTGCCCAACCCAAACCACCTGCTAAAGCAGCGCCAAAGACTCCGTCTAAAGCCGAAGCGTCATCAAGTTCTGACGACTCAAGTTCAGAGGACTCGAGTTCAGATTCAGAGGACAACAAAACTGTTTCAAAACCAGCTGCAAAGCCAGCGCCAGCCCCGAAGAAAGTGCTGGCAACAAAACCCAAAGATTCTTCATCCAGTTCTGAAGAATCAAGCTCTGAATCTGAATCGGACGAAGAAGATAATGCCACAAAAAAGCAACCACCATCAGCTAAAGCAGCCGCCAAACCAGCTGCTAAACCGGCTGCCAAACCAGCTGGTAAGGCAAAAGAGGCATCAAGCTCTTCAGAAGATTCCAGCTCTGATTCTGACGAAGAAGATGCCCCAGCAAAATCTGCACCGGCTGGTGCCAAGCCAACACCAAAAAAAGGAGCCGCTCCGGCATCCAAGGCAAAGAAGGATTCTTCCAGTTCAGGTACGTCAAGCTCCGAGTCAGACTCTGAAAGTGACTCCAACACCAAGAAACCAACTGTTCAAGCATCAAAGAAACCGGCCCAACCACCACAGAAGAAGGCCCAACCGTCCAAATCCACGAAGGACGCCAGTTCCAGTTCTGATGAAGAGAGTAGTAGTGAGAGCTCCAGTTCAGATGAGGACGAAAGTCCTGCCAAGAAGCCTCCATCCAAGACCCCAACTAAGACAACAACCCCAACTAAGACAACAACCCCAGCTAAGCCATCCGCTCCAGCTAAGCAGCCTGCAAAGTCCCCAGCAGCAAAACCGACAAAAGATTCCTCAAGCTCAGAGGACTCGAGTTCTGAAGACTCCAGCTCGGACGAAGAACCACAACCCAAGAAGCCAGTCACAAAACCAGTCACAAAACAAACACAAACTCCCAAGAAAGAACCTCCCAAAACACCAAAAGAGGCAGAGAGTAGCAGTAGCTCTGATGATTCGAGTTCCGATGAAGATATGGACGTTGATGAAAAGAAAGCACCTCCCAAATCACAAACTCCAAAAGTCCAGAAGACTCCATCCAAGACAACAACCCCAGCTAAGCAGCCTGCAAAGTCCCCAGCTGCAAAACCAACGAAAGATTCCTCGAGCTCAGAGGACTCAAGTTCAGAAGAATCCAGCTCAGACGAAGAACCACAACCCAAGAAGCCAGTTGCAAAAACAACAGTAACTCCCAAAAAAGCACCCCCCAAAGCAAAGCAAGACGCAAAGAGTAGCAGCAGCTCTGATGATTCCAGTTCCGATGAAGATATGGACGTAGATGAAAAGAAAGCACCTCCCAAATCACAGACTCCAAAAGTCAAGACCCCATCGAAGACAACAACCCCAGCTAAGCAGCCTGCAAAGTCCCCAGCTGCAAAACCAACGAAAGATTCCTCAAGCTCAGAGGACTCGAGTTCAGAAGACTCAAGCTCGGACGAAGAACCACAACCCAAGAAGCCAGTCACAAAAGCAGTCACAAAACCAACACAAACTGCCAAGAAAGAACCTCCCAAAACCAAAAAAGCGGCAGAGAGTAGCAGTAGCTCTGACGATTCCAGTTCCGACGAAGATACGGATGACGGCGGAAAGAAAGCTGCTCCCAAATCACAGACTCCGAAAACGCCGACTCAAACAGCGGCCCCCGTTAATGGCGCAGGAGACTCGTCAAGCTCCGAAGATTCAAGCTCAGACAGCGAAGAGGAGACCAAGGCCACTACTCCAGCCGCGGCATCAAAAAGCAAGACCACTCCCAGTCAGAAGGCCAAGACAAACGGCAAGAAGAGCAGCAAGGGCAGCTCGGAGGAGTCAAGTTCGGAGAGCGAGGCGGAGAAGATAGTATCGAAGCAAGCATTAACAAAGGTCAGTAGCACTTCCACCGTAGAAGCCTGTTTGAAAGAAAACTTGTTTAACTTTCACCTTCCACAACAAAGCTAAAAACACTTATGCAACCGAGAGACTCAAAAGACATCAAACTGGTCATAATCTTACCTTGATTTAGTATAGTTGTCCCAAATGCTGAACATTTTTGGTCAGTTGTACTCCGAAGTCTGTTGTTCATCTTTGCCTGCTTATTAAAAATTGTAATCAAAATTTTTGTTTCAATTGTTGAAGACGGCGAGCTCTTCCTCTGGTGAGGACAGCGATGATGAGGATGAAGATCCCAGTCAGAAGACGACCACGCCCGCCAAGTCACAGAAGAAGAAGAGTCCGGCCACAGTCCCAAGAGTGGTATGTTGTCCAATGATTTTCTTTTTTTCAAACTGCTCCAAACTTCTTGACCAAAGCCCTCCAACCTTGGGGCTTGGTGTCACATGTTTGACGGATCATGTTTTAGCCGAGTCCTCGATATACGCCTTATTCATGGCGCATCCATCTTGTCACCTTCCTTGTATACCCATTGGAAAAGATAACACTAATTCTGAATAGAAGACGGGTACCAAACTACTCTGAATCCAAGCCTCGGTTTGATTGCACTGCTTCGAATATAGGATGGATGCACCGTGATTAAGGTCCATACCGTTCCGGCTTTGCAATTAAGCCTCGCCCACCTTAGCAACAACACATGTTTTACATATAGCATGTGACCGAGTTTGACCGAGGAAATGGACGACAATTCAACTCCAATTGGTCAATGCGCACATTTTGATTGATGGGTCGGAACGGAAGGGCCCATACTGGTTTATGACATCATCACTTACCTTAACATTTTAATATCAATTGTATAATTGGGCACCGCAGGATCCAGTTCATCAGTTGCCCAATGAAGGCTAGCAGTTCCAGCAGCCGAAACGTCGCTATCAGCAACACGACATCGCGTGACATCGATCACCTTTTTCCTTATCAATTAAATAGTCGGATGCTTTGTGCATTGTTTCACAAATGTTTCATTGTTGTCTGTCTGAATGCAGAAGGCTGCGCCGTTCCGACGAGTCAAGGACGAGGAGCATGTGATCGACCCTAGGCTGCAGGACAACTCATTCGACGCAAAGGTGAGTTTAAATTTTAATCAACCCAGTCCAGTATGTTAGGCCTTTTCACACTACAGAAAGGAATATCCGGGAGCCAATTTCATGGAGCTGTTAAGCACACCAAAAAGTTGCTTTGCACAAAATGTCTTGCCCAATAAAACAAACCACCTTTGAAAATTCCATTTGATATTCATGGTCAGGGAACGACAGCCAAAGAACAATCACAAGTGATACACAACACATGGACATTTGGTTGTTAATCTTGAAATGTCATGGTTAGCAAACTCTTGTGCTAAGCAGGGCCGTGAAATTGGCCCCAGGTTCTGATCCATGCAAAAGTAACTGACCTTTTCACACTGCAAAGATTTAAAAACGGCGTTGACCCATGTAGTAAGTACTCTACCTGTGTTGAAACTTAACTGCTGCAAACTGCTCCTCAGTCATAACAAGGACCTGAAATATATAAAGCTAAAATGAGTAAGTAAGGGCCTGACAGTTTCGATCCTTGCAAGACTTTTCTCAAAGGCTAGAAAGAATAAAGATCCTGCTAGGATAGACACGTCAGGCCCTGCTAAATCCACCATCATTGTTTTTGCCAAAATTGGAGGAGTTTGGAAAATTAGAGTTACTCCTAACTTTCCCAAATCCTCCAATTTTGGTATGATTTTGCACACACCCTAGGGAGTTAGGGGTAGCTACAGAATTATCTTTTCAGGCCTGCAACTTTTCCTTGGATCAGCTGATTTCCTCTTCTTTTTTTTTCAATTCACTCTTATGCCATTGAAAAGTGAAAAACACTGTATGAACTTGAAGTATGGTAAATATTTCCTCGTTTTTTGGTCAAGTCCAAGTTGTATGCCTGTCTTTTCATGTAATTGATCTATTTTTTCTTCTTGTTTTCTTTAGAGAGGTGCTAGGGGTTCATGGGGCGAGAAAGCCAACCGGGACCTGAGGGTGGTGAGGGGGAAAGCCTTCCGGCATGAGAAGACTAAGAAGAAACGAGGGAGCTACATGGGAGGACAGATCTCAACCACAGTCAACTCCATCAAGTTTGACAGCGATTAGTCCCTTAGCTAAATAGATCTGGAGTCGGAATATTTTGAAGGTAATATCATACTTTGGTTTTTGTCAAAGAAATGCAGATTCATGGGAAAAATGTCAAGAAAGATACAGTAACAGTCATCTGTGAAAATTTCAGTCCCATACGATGCCCACTTTTTGAGAAAACAGTAAATACGGCCACTGTATTTTTAAATCACAGGATTTTTGATCTTCTGAAGATCAAAACTGTTTTTGGTCATTTGTTTTTTGTGTGATAAATACAGCATTTCAGGCAGACAAATTGTAACGGTATGTATCTACCATCACCATCTTTATACCCTGTTATACGTTAAATCTGTGAAGATTTCTGTTGTGATGTGCTACCAAAGTATGATAGCACCTTGAATACCAGTTTTTTGTTCATTGTGAAATTTCTTTTTAATTGTTATTAGCCACAGTTCACAAAGCCAACTCCCAATAGGATTGTGCATTGTTGTAGTTGTGGAAATTCGTTCAGTTAATTTGTTTTCATAGGTTTCAGAGAATTCTTTGTTTATACACATATACGTAGCTTATTTTTAGAAACATTCGTAACTGTTTCTCAGACCTTTTTTGTGTGTATTTTTGTTGAATTTCTGTTTTCTCGTGAAATGCCACATCAGTATCTTGTAATTTTTGGTTTCTTTTTTATCAGGACAGGCATTTTATATTTTGATGAGAAATATTATCAAGTATTCCAGCGGAATTTTGTTTTTACCACATTTGGCACAAAATTGTACATGTTGTCATGGTAACATTGACAGAAACAAGTTTGAGAAGTTTTTTTCGTGAAAAAGGAAGATTAAGTTGTTATACTAAAACAAAAATTATGTAAATTGGTAGTAAATAAATTTAAGTTCCCCCTAAGTTGCTATTCCCATGTCTTAACTTTTGGGGTATTAATTGCTTTTCTTACTTAAAAAAATAACAATTCGTAACTTTAAAAAAAAAAAAATCATTGTGTTCTTACGAAACAGAAGTTGAAGATTTAGAATGAATTATGAAGTTTTACCCTGTCAACTGTTTTAACTGTTGCATTTCTGGTTGCTAGGGCAACACATTTCGTCTTTTTCTTCTTTTTGTAAGTATTTAATGGGAGGAGTTTGTGTGTCGGAGGATAATAAAACATCAGAAATTATGGAGGAATTGATTCAAGAAATAATTTTGATTATAATAACGTGATTATTAGTCATTATTATGTGGATTGATTTGCAGAAACATCAAGTAAAAATCGTTCTTACTTTCGCACTTCTATTTCGTTTGCACTTCTCGTAAGGTCTCAACATTTTGACTAGCCTGCACTAGTCATCATCAGGAGACCGATGACTAGAGCAGGCTAGTGCGAACGAAATATATAGTGCTTAAGTACAAACGATTCTTACATGGTGTTTCCGCAAACCGATCCACATTCAAATTGTCACCATACATAGCCTCAAATCTTTCTAGTCATCATTATTGTTGAACCGCTTGAAAGAGCCCTTTAAAAACCCAACTAATTGGCAAAATTCAGTACATGGAGTGAATACCGTACATGTCATGTAGCACAAACCTGTGTCTAATTACCACACTTCCAAATCAGAAAAAAAATAGTTTTACTTACTTGATGGTTTAGGGCGGCTTGACATTTTGGTCCTGGCAGGATCTTTCTCAAAGGCTAAATGGTCAGAGTTAGGAGGGCCAGAGGCTGAAGGAAACATGCAACAGGACTGGGGTACCCAAAGACAGATGAGTGGGGTGCAACAGCACTGCTGAAGGAAAACGTGGTAGGCAAGATCCAAGGAGGAAAATGACAATCTGCAAGACTGAAAGGGAACAGGGATGAATGGGGGAAGTGGAGCAAATATGGAAATCTAAATCTGAAAAGAGGAGCTGTTAAAATGTGACGCCAACCTGGGCATGATAAAGAAACAAAATTTGAAGGGCTAGAACAAAATCATGCGGTCTTCCTGGTAATCCTGGATGTGAGGGTCTTGTGGTTAAAAAATAAATCCACAGATTCTTCATTCTTCCTACTGAGGAGGCCTCCAGTCATTACAGTGACCTAGTGATTCAAAGCCCTGCAAGATCATATCAAAAATTTGATTGGTATTAGTTAGAAGCTTCAGAGTTTTGACTGTGGACTTTGTGACCATAGAATCCTTTCTCAAGGGCATCCAACAGTAGTCTCCACAACGTACTAAACGTTGCACACACCCTGCAAGGAATGAGATAAGGAAGATCATATCAGAAATTTGTGTGGTTACGGAGGTTGAATTGCAATACTGGAGTGTCAAGGCTTCTGAGTTTTGACTGTGAACCTGTGACAATAAAATCGTTTCTTCAGGGTGTTCTTGGTCTCCCAACATACTGAACATTGCACACCCTGCAAGGAATAAGATTTATAACGTTAGATGTTGGACAAGTGATCTTGCTTGCCCTTGGTCCTGTGGGAGATAGAGTGCTGCTGCCAGTGAAAGAGTCCAACACGTTGAAGTTGACACACCTAGAGTCGTTTCAAAACCGTGCTGGATGGGAGAGAAACATCAATTTGTGAGTTCTATAACTTGTTATTCTTGGGGGTTGTAGGGGCGTCTGCAAGCCAAGATGGGATTTCTGGTTTAGTCCAAAGGAGATACCTGTTGAGAAATTGTTTGTTGGGCAATCTGGGGCCAATTTCACCGTCGCTGCTAAGCACAAAAACTTGCTAAGCATGACATTTCTGTCTTAACAAATTTTCATGTGTTGTGTATCACTTGTGATTATTCTTTGGCTGTTGTTCGTTGACCATGAATATCAAATGGAATTTTTAACGGTGGTTTGTTTTATTGGGCAAGACAATGTTGTGCTAAGCAATTTTTTTGGTGCTTAGCAGCTCCATGAAATTGGTACCTGTCGGGGTGGGTGTTTGTTTACAAAGCACATCATTTACAGCAAAGCAAATCTATTTCACTTGGCCCCGATCCGGGAAAACAAGCAATGAAGTTCAGGAAGTCCGGACGCAGGATTTGTGACCAAAATAAACTTTTTTTCTGTTTTATTCCTCTTTTTTTTTTCTTCTTCGTTTTTTTTTTTTAATCCTGTGGCCATCTCGACGGGCTTTACACTATCAATAATAATAATGTACAGCACTTTGAACGGAACCAGAGAAACACCCCCAGTCCGCCTCATACACATACAAATAGATCCAAATACCGGTACATTTAAAGGGTATTTTGAAAGATACTTTCCATTTGTACAATATTATATCATAAATACAATGTGTAAAGGTTTTTTGTTTGCTTTACTACGGGTATAATCACAAAACTGGATAGCCAGTACTCTGTTGCTCTACAAACTCTTGAAAATTTTTTTTTTTTTAAGTTCCTGATATTGATAATACACAAAAAGCTACTACATTCGTGCGTGAATTATAGAATCAAGGGGTAAAAAAAAAAATAACAGAAATGGTGTTTAACTGTGTGTTATGGCATTGGTTACGCTACAGTGCTTTGGATATTGGGGTGACATTTTTGTTACCTACTGTGACTTAAGAAGATAGCTTTTCTCCACAATCCAAGTGAGATGCCTCTGCGTCTTCAAAGGCAAAAGAAAAGAAGTTGGTTTGGGAGGGCGTGTCTTTTTTCAAACGATATACTCCTACAGTGGGCTTACATTAGGCTGTGTCCCAATTCTCTGGCTGCGGCTGCAAATTACGCATGTACCTATGGCAGCCACTAGCCAGTGACTGCAGCCATTTCCAAAGACTTGTGTGTTATTTGCGGTCACAGCCAGAGAATTAGGACAGGGCCTTAGATTGGTCCCTGACTCGTCATGACCGATATCTGAGTGGACGACATATTAATAATACCTGGCCAAAGCTCTGACCGACTGAAGCTGACCATTACACTTCCTCCTTCCCTGAGTGACCATTCAAAATTCATATAATACTTAACATGCCAGTGGCCAAAGTCTTCAAAATGTTGGGATGTATTTTAAGGCCACTGCGCTGACCATGGAAAAGTATGAATCACTTACCAACGATAAATGACGGCCGCTTACAGTTAACGACAGGAAATGACCAGTAAAAGGGTTACAGTGAGTGAAATATAGAGCCACAAAAGAAACGCAAATGATGGGTCATCCATTCAAATTATTGTCATGTTTTTGGCATTTCATTGCGGCTGTTTGAATTAATCAAATTCAACCAGAATTTGGTACAAAGTTTCTGACTTGAGTGTTGCTCTTGTTGTCATAACCAAAAAGTGGTCACGTGTCACAAATGTCACAGAGAGGGCCAGTAACGAGCGACAATAAATTAAATGGACCCATCGTTTGCGTTTCTTTGTGGCTCAGTATACATACGTCTATCCGAACTTTGATGCTTACTGCACATAGCCTTTAAGTATTGACCACAATAAAATACCGAAAAACGCATATCACGGGAGGCCCAATCATACTTAAGAGAGAGCTGGCTTTCAAAACAACGTACAAAGTTAACAAAGTTCAAGGTTTTTTTTTTAAATCCAGATTTCATCGTCTGCATTGAAAATAATCCTCAGTGTTCTAATTTTTTATGTACTTATTTGCGTTTTTTTTGTAACAAATAGCCATGATAATTATTATGACCGTTACATCAAGGGCTAGAAAAATTGGTAAAATACGTAGACATTTTTTACTTGCGTAGCAGGAGGTGATGGGACAATGACCGAATTTAAAAATGTGACTGAAGCGACAAACAAAATAGTTTCATTCTTTCACCAATTCAAGGAATATTTACAACATATTTCAATATTTCTTGATAAGGTTTTAGCATTCCCAGTCGTAAAATTCTCTGGGTTGCTACTCGCAAGTCTGGGTGAAATTATGATTCTGTTTAAAATTAACTGCGTACCTGAAGTATTAAGTGTTTCTTACAGCAAAGTCCAAACAGGTAAATAGAAAAATAAGGGGTAGGACTGTGGATGCAAACAATAAATACACATTTACGTCAACGTTTTTTTAATAATTAAGAACATTTTACAATATTGGTCCCAGACCAGTCTGAAATAAAGTGAATTTTTTACCAAACTTTTTCTCTCGCTTTTTGGGGAAGTTGTTTTATTAAAAAAAAAAGATTGCCAAACCTGTCATTTGTTCCAGATGAACCGATTCACCAAACAATACAAATAATATCAACAAATAACAATAACAACAACAATCAGTAACCATTTATATATATATATATAATAAAAAAAAATCCTAAAATTTCAGGAAACCTGAAATGAAGTATACACGTGCATTCAGGTCAACAAGGGATCATTATAATCTTTGGAACATGATTCTTTATTTTTGTTTTTTTCACATTTTTGTTTTGTTTGGTTTTTTTTTCCACGTTGTGTCGACCCTATATTATAATGTATTCACAGTGTTTTTGTTTATGTACATAATCATACATATAGTCTATATTACAAAACATATCTGACAGGAACTATTACCACAAACTGTTTTTTTTGTTTGTTTGTTTTTTATGTTTATACACATGAGCATACATTGAGTGCTTCATAAGCTCCGTACAGTATCGGTAATAATATAACGTGATCACTGACGAAAAGGAGAAAAAAATAACTTAATACTCGGTGTTTAAACATTTTTTTTTATAACCGGGTGTAACATTTACAACCGTTTCATATTTATTTCTGGAAATAAACCCTGCATAATGTGCTGCATTCTAGACAGAAAACAAAAAAATGATTTTGAAATGACGAGTCTGATTTGGTTTTACTTTGTGGCAATTCCCAGTGGAAGTGCGAAAGTAGGAACGATTCTCACATGGTGTTTCTGCAATCCACCTAGCATATTAGCTATACAGAGGCCATACATCAATAAAATGTATAGCATTCTGAGAAAGCTCATTATGCCCAAATATTCCTGAAAACCCTCAAAATATGGAATTTTTCACCACTGCCCATTCTTAAAACAACATACTTTGTTTTAAAAGTACTCATCAGGGTTTGACCAGCAAAAAGAACAGTTAGCTATTAAAAAAAAACTGGAACAAAACCTACTCAATTGACAAAAAACGACTCTAAAAAACATTGTACATTTCTTGTCCTGTTTTTCGATAATGTAAAAACACACGTAAGTATGACAACGGTAATTATTTAAAATCCTTTGGCAAATTCTGCTAGTAAAATTCTTACATTAAACTTATACACAGGTGCTGCACCTAATGAGACTTGACTGTTCCTATACGGTTTTATTTTAATAATGTGTGTACATTTCCCTGACGGTTTCAAATCTTAAAGAGGAACAAATCCACATTGAATCTGCTAAATTTTCCCAATTTTCAACTTATTATTTCATCTCTTTTATGTCAGTTCAACAAAAACTGGAATTTGACCAAAAAGGAAGCATTTGGTGGAAAAAGATACCCGAAAATTTAATTTGTAGTAGAAAACTGAGAAAATAACAAATTCGATGTGGTTTTTGTTCCTCTTTAATTCTCGACTGAGCATTACATAACAATTATTCACATGCAACAATATAATCCAATTCTTCTTCTTTTTTTCTCTTTTTAAATATAAAACTAGTGTTTAAGGTACCAGAAATGTACAATTTTCCTCTTTTTTTTAATCTCTATTAACAATTCTTCACATTATTCTCCCCTGTTTATGTCTTTCAAGTTTTAGTTTCATACGCTCTATCGTGACATTGCATTGCAGGGTGCACAGACTTTACATGTTAGTAAGACAACTTTCTATTGGATGAAGCTCGTGGTAGGGCAGCTTAATGGGCCAATCATCTTCCTTGTTGCTTGTACATGAAGCTACCACTTTACATGTTAGTAAGACAACTTTCTATTGGATGAAGCTTGTGGTAGGGCAGCTTAATGGGCCAATCATCTTCCTTGTTGCTTGTACATGAAGCTTCCACTTTACATGCTAGTAAGCCAACTTTCTATTGGATAAAGCTCGTGGTAGGGCAGCTTAATGGGCCAATCAGCTTCCTTGTTGCTTGCACATGAAGTTTCGGCGTCACTGATTAAGTCGGGCTGAAATAATTGGATCGTTTCCTGGGGTTACTTGGTCACCGCTCCAGAAAAAAATGATGATCACATGCTGGGTATAGTGGGTGATCGGAGTTTATGGGGAGGGGTGAAAGTTGAGCAGATGCACTGATGGCTAAGCGAGGATTCTGATAAATTCTTCAGCTTAAAATGAGACATCTCCATCAAACGTCCATCGATGGACGATTATAGACAGGGAACAGAAACCACTGTCAAATATTCTTGGACAAACTGTCCAAAGGAACCTTTAAAGTGTGCGATTTTCAAAGGTCAAAGTTCACATGGTTGCATCATAGATATTCAGGATCGATGTTGGAACACTTTATAATTTTATTTGAATGCATTTGAAAAAGAAAAAAAATAATAATTAAAATTTGCTGTTAAGTAGGAACCGCTTAACTTTGGTTTCACAAAAAAAATTTAATAGCCTGAACATTAAATAGAGGATTATGTGCATTGTGCAGTGGCAAACACAAAAGTGGTGTTTGCGATCAAAACAATGGCTTTCGGAAATTCAAACATTTGTTGGTTGCTTGCGTTCCAAAAAATGGTGACAGCAAGGTTGCAAATGTGAAAAACATTGGTTTTATCAGAGGTCAAGTTAACTTTCTTTTACATTTTTTTGGGGGTGCTAGACCCTTCTTCTAACACTTGCTTCTGCTATGTCTTATTAGGAGTAGAAAAACATGCACCTATAGCCTATGCAACGCGTTTTTCATGTAATTGGTGTTTAACAACTGGAAAGATCCAGTATTTTCCAGATTCAACTGCTTTTTTTGGGGGGGCTAGACAAATTTATTTATTTTATTTTTTTTTTTGGGGGGGGGGGGGGGGGGGGGCTCAAGCCCCCCATGGAACCGCGCCTGCTTGTCATGTAGTTATTTTGACGAAAACTGACATTTAGTGACTCTATTTGCCCTGTTTTTCCGCTCATTTTGACTAGATTGGAAGGTATCATTGCACCAATGTTCGCCACACCGATCTACCTTCAACAGACGTCATTCAACTTTCTGTCCAAATTCAAGGTACGAGTACAGCGACCTCTCCTCAAAACTGCCATCCAACATGGCGTCTATGAACGGTTGCAAAGGTAGATATTATGGGCGTTTACAAAACAGAGGCTTAGGCTCAGGCTCCAGCTCTGACATCCATATGCTGAAAATATAAATTGTGGTTTTTCAATGAAGCACTGTTTTCCTTTCAAACCAGAGAATCTACTTCCGAACCGCAGCCAAAAGCCTCTATTTTGATACTTGTTATTTCAGAATGGATTCACGAAATGGAGCCGGAGCCCGAGACGCAGCCGGAGCCTCCGTTTCGTAAATGCCTTAATGCCATCATTGACAAAAGCCAACAAATTAACACAAGCTGTACATTGTTAAAAAAAACACAAAATTAATTGTGGGCAAGAATTCACCTAAGGAGATAGGAAATTTGCGATTGGGGGTGCGTGTGTATGTGTTGGGGTACTTGTGGGGTGGGGGTGGGGGGACTTTGGGTGGTGGGACTGGGGGTAGGGGGACACCGAAGCTACCAGCTGCTTCACATTGAATAAAGTACTGTATCATGATATAGATAGAAACAATTTACATACAATATAAATCCTTCTTTTAATTTTAATGAGCCTGTCCAAGTGTCAGCTTTTTTCTTAATTATTAACATCTACAAATATAAACATGATTCTTCCTATTTGTATCATCATTTTGTCAAATACAGGCTTATTCTAGAGGGCGCTAGACCGTTTATCGGAATTTTGAGGATTTTTTTTTTTATCCTGTTCGAACTCTTTCCATAAAAGTGATCAAATATTGAAGGAATTCGTTTCATTTTTGTATGAAAATCATTTTCCGAAACCAAACCTTGCTACGGAACAAAATACGGCTTTTTTTGGTGGGAGAAACTTTGCCAGGGGGAATTTTTGATGCAGAGCATCCAGCTGGGGAGACTCGAAACCGAGTAGTCTGGTGCCCTACTAGGAGGAAAGACAGCAGCATGAGATGACAGTTGGTGCAATAATGAGGGAGTGACGTGGGGCACAAGACCAGGCAACGGAGTGTGCAAGGGGGAGGGCGGGGTCCCATACCTAAGGGGGGGGCCGTCATCATACACACGTCGTGGGGCCGTCTTCCCAGTCGCAGCCTTCGTCCTCCGATTCCGAGGACTCTATCTCGTTGAGGAGGTCGCCGGAGCTGCTGCAGGGACTCATGTTGTCCTCTAGGGTGGCGTGCCTCTTGTCCATGTCGTCCTCGTCGCCCCTTGAGAAGTACAATCTTATCTGTGTTCCGACGAGCAGAATCAATCAAGGCACAATAAGAACAACTGTAAATTAGACAACATGTGGAAGCTAGCTTGGCTCTTTGCTCTCAAACGCGGCAACATTCCTTTGAGAATTTCATCTCGCACAGGCTGCGAGACAAATATCTGACCTTTTTGGCATTTGCCTCAAACCCACAAGGTGTGTAAGTCAGCCCTTTTAAAAACATGGACACACAAAGCATGTGGAGGCATAACACTCAGAAAAGCGAATGATTATTTTCCTTGCTTGGAGTTAGGACGGTGGGCCTGATGTTTCGATTCAGCTAAGATCAGGCCCTCCTACCTTTAAGTACATTTCAGGTAATTGTTTTGTTGCGGATGAGCAGTATGCAACAATAGGGCTTCGCGCTCGTGGCGTCACATTCAGAAGTTCGGACAAACAAGTCGCATGTTACCCAATTAACTTACACGTAAATGTTGTGATGTTTGTCCGAACATCCAGGTAACTATAGCTGTCGATATAAAGGGTGTATTCTATAAATAGCTCGAGCGCGGAGCCCTATTGATATTTCTTTTCTTACTTACCTTAAGATTCGGAGAGAAGAATTTATTGGTTTTGTCCTTATTTGCCTTGTCTAAAGCGTCCTTGTTGAGGCCCATGACCAGCTCCTCGTTCCCGTTGGCCAGCGGGACCACCTCTGTCTTGCATGTCGCCGACCCCGGCCGACTGGCCTCTTCCACGGGATGGACCACAAAGAAGGTGTTGAACCAAAAATGGAACATGGATTTCTTGTCCTAATGGATCGAGTGAATCAATAATGCATGGGTTCGGAAATGCAGATTCTTTTTTGACGTTCCTCTACCTATAAATCTGAATCTTAAAATGTACCTAGTCATCTGGGGCTAATTTCATGGAGCTGGTAAGCACCAAAAAATTGCTTAGCACAAAATGTGTTGGTTAATTAAACAAACCATGGAACCACCATTAGAAATTCCATTTGATATTCACGGTCAGCGAACAACAGCCAAAGAACAATCACAAGTGATACACAACACATGGAAATTTGGTTGTTAATCCTGTTTTTATGAAGACAGAATTTTCATGGTTAGCAAATTTTTGTGCACTAAGCAGGGCCAGGAAATTGGCCCCTGAATCCCACGATATTCTGGAGGGGCATGATGCATCCCCATATCCGCGAAAGGGTCCACATTTCAGATGAGGTTTCTGTATCTTCATGCTTCAAGTCTATCGTGACATCACACATTGCCGAGCGATCAAGATCGATGTTGACTTTTACGATCGTTCTGAACCTTGCGTGGAATCAAGTGGGACTGAAACTTACAAGCATGGGCGTTTTATGGAAGAACTCGACCTTGACGTCGCCGCAGACTGGCACCGTGTTGGGAATGTCAAACTCAATGATCCGCTCCCCCTTCTTGATCCCCTGCAAAAACGAAAAAAAAAAGGACCCAACGAAATTCAGCAAGGG
The DNA here is from genome assembly GCA_963971285.1 of Astropecten irregularis. Taxonomy (NCBI): domain Eukaryota; kingdom Metazoa; phylum Echinodermata; class Asteroidea; order Paxillosida; family Astropectinidae; genus Astropecten; species Astropecten irregularis. Next base: position 12,860,216 of record OZ020263.1, read on the forward strand.
CCAAGAAAAACCAAAACTGACGACTGATTCGCTTTTGTGCAAGATTATAAAGAGAATTTGGGACATAGCCAGTGCCATCATAGGGCTGGATATCTCAGTTCGTACAGTATTCAGGAAGTGAATCGAATAACTATTTAAAAAAAAACACACTTTTGTACAGCGCATATCACAATCAAAGATCTATGCGCTTTTAACAAAGGAGTAGAAAGAAATAGACATGGACATTGCAGGATTCCTATTAACACAGTCAAAAATACCAAAATAAACTGTAATTCAAGAATAGATATGGTTTCAAGAGCACCTTAAACTTTTCAATTGAACCAGCTTGCTATGATGTCTGGAATAAAGTTTTAATCTCATTTCGGAAAGTTTTCCTCTATTCCCGTTTACTCAATCTTTAATCTAGTCCTTTCCTCGTGTTGTTTATTTGATGAATAACAATTCCTGCATACACGAACATAACTACAATGTTCATCAGTTTCTGCATCCAGCAATTCTATTATGTTTTAGATCTTTTACCCTGACAACATCCGAGGAGTAGACTTTGACTTTCTGCTTGTAGATGATGAAGAAAGGTGTGCATGAGCCGTTGCTCATCATTGGTACTGTCTCCAACTGCACTCTCTGTAGCAGTAACGTGACTGGCATGTAGGTTAGCTTTCTCCTGATAATCTCTCCGTAGTACTGAACATAGCGCCGTTGGCTTGGAATGGTTACGCCCTGCAAATCAGAGAAAAACCAAACCGCAAGGGGACAAAATTAAAAAGTTAAGAAGAACAATTTATTGTTTAAGAACCAAATTTTAAATAATGTGTGTATTTTTATGTTTTATGTCAAAGGTCAAATTAATTTCCCCTTGTGGGACAATAAAGTTTTTATCTTATACAATGCTTGGAGTTAGGTGGGCCTGACGCGTTTCAATCCTAGCAGGATCTTTATGGAAGGCTGAATAAGAAAAATTGAACCAAATTATGTATAAAATCTTCAAAAGAGATTTGAAACTTTCCAAAGAATACATGTATGCACTAGATTTCTGGAAATCATTTGGTCTACATTCTGTTGATATTCAAAATATTTATTTAGATTATAGATAATTAATTTAATTAAATAATTAAATAATTATTGCATGAAGTAAGAAGGGCCTGACGCATTTTGATCCTAGCAGGATCTTTTTTTTTTTTATATCTTTAGCCTTCAATAAAGATCCTGCTAGCATTTGATAAATTTCAGGTCATTATTTTGGCTGAAGAGCAGTTCCCTAAAAATGTAATTCAATACAAAAAGTATCAATTAAAAATAATTATGCAAATTAGGCTTCACCAACGTAGCATGAGCACTGCAAATACTTTTTGCTTTTTAATTTTTTTTAAATTAATTTATGTAAGTCACTTGCCGTAAAAAAGGGAAAAAAGACAAAAAATTCAGGTCCTCCTAACTCTTAACAATTCTTTTCTATAAAGCAGCTATTTTTGTGTGTGGAAGAGCAGTTTGCAGCAGCTTATTACTTGCATTGAATGATGACAGTTCAGCTCTTTATATGTTTTTCCTGTAATCTATACGTGTAACTATTTTTAACCTGTCGTACCCGTATCAACACTTTTTGTTGTTGTAACACTAACAGGGAACTGAATAACAGTTTCCACGTATCACGTTGTGTGCACCTGTGGGATAAATGTTACCATCTACGTTCTGAATTGATTTTTTGGCAACACAGGGTTTTGTCAGGAAACCACAGTCTTGGGTCAGCAAGGGATGGATATGAAATGTTAAACGGACGGGCCAGACGTTTCTGTGACGGACATGAAATCTCACCTTGCCGTCCCTCGTTCTCTTCTCGCCGTATTTGTCCATGGCTTCTTCGGCCGTCTTGCATTTCCCCTGGTGGAGCAGCAGTGCGCAGATCATGACGCCCGTCCTTCCCTGCAGAGAGTTGGTGTGTGGGGTGGAGAGGGAGGAGGAAGGGTGTTTGGAGAGAGGTTAGAGGGAAGGTCGGTTGGAGAGAGGGTCAGTTCATAACCTCTCTGTGCGCCTTACAGCAGCCGAGGCTGCACACTCCCCAGTGAGTTCAAGATAGTTTCTGTAGATTAAATGTGGCCTGACGACCAGGAATAATGACCATGCATTTGACTGACATACTAGATACCGGTACAGTCTGTGCTGTGTTTTCATTAAGTCCTTAATTCTTTCATAAATAAACAGAGAGATAGAGGCATGACCACCTTTGAGGGCAGATGAGAGGTGGATTTCAGTGCCAGGATTTTTCAAAGGTAACCCGACCAGGCCAACTAAAGATCAGCATGTCTAGAATACATTGGCAGCTGAGAAACACTGGATACATTATATTCCGGTCGATGGCTTAGCCATGTTAGCGGAGCGAGTTACGGCCAGTGGCACTGGACAGGGGGAGAGACGGATCCTGGAGTGATGGTCAAGTTACCTTTCCGGCTTTACAGTGGATGACCGCCACGTTCTCCTTGTCCTCCATCAGCCATCGCTCCACGTCGTCGCAGAAGGGCTGGATCAGCTCGATCTTGGGCGGGTTGTGGTCGTCGAAGGGGTAGTGGGCAACCCTGTGGTAGAATTTGGAGGCGTCGTAGTTTCGCTCCGAACATCTGCAGACGGATCAAGTGATAAAAGAGACGATGAGAACAGAATATCGAATACAGACGGCAGCAGTTTATCTCAAATCTTCATATTTATCAATCTGTCATCAATGTACTCACAATCCTTCAAAACTCCAACGAAAGTCCTTGCTCCGTGCTTTTCTTTTGTTAACACGTTATGACCACACTGCCAACTCCCAGGACTTTAAGGGAGCAAACCGTTAAATCGATTAAAATTCCAATCGTCCCATTAGACCAAAAGAAAATATGACCTGCCACGTTTAGTCCTCAATGTTGTCAAGTTGAAGGAGATATATTCACTGCAACCTTAATCCTCCAAGATCATCCCAGACCCTCAGGGAAGATTGCAGGGAATTCTGGGAATTGGGGTCATGTCAACTTGTACATATCTACATGTACGCATGTACAGTACAACACTGACTGATGGCTTTGATAGTTTAATGCACTGCCAAACTCGAGTCAAACCCGGCTATAGATGTACTGGGTCCAATTTCATGGAGCTGCTTCAGCACAAAAAATTGCTTAAGCATGAAAAGTCTTCCTTGATCAAACATTCACAAGGTGTTTTGGCTGGCATACTGATTTTATTTTAGGTTTTTGGTGCTTACTCAAATTTTGGTGCTTAAGCAGCTCTATGAAATTGGCCCCAGTATGATTGATCTTTGTGAGCTTATAAATTTAACCTGTGATAACCTTTTCAGATATGAACAGTGTATGGTACATATCCATGTATGTGTGCATCTACAATGTGGCCCTCCATCAGTTTCCTGTATTGCGTGATGTGCAACTAGGCGTCCCATTTTATCTTTCGTGTTTGACTTTCACTTTATCAAAAATATACATTTTAGTTTTTTTTTTGGTCTGTCTGTATAAACTCTTGCCATTATACAGTACATGAAGAGGAAGAGGAAATAAAATGGACTGCAATCGAAAATTTGATGAATTGCTTGAATTTCAGAAGGATCTGATCCCTACTGCGTTCACACAGGATTCTGAGAGCGAACTAAGCAACAGAAGTGATCTTGCAAAGGTTCTTGAAAGAGATCAGTGGTCATGAGCACTAGAAGACGAATGTGGCCAGGAGGTACAAAAATTGACCCTCTCTGTTGATTGCTCAATTTTGGCACACATTGGGCCTTTTCGAAACAGAGACTCAGGCTCAGGCTCCGGCTTTGTCATCCATATGCTGAAAATATAGGTTGTGGTTTTTCATTGTAGCTAAAGCTCTGTTTTCCTTTTCAAACCAGAGAATCTACACAATAGTACACATGTACTTCCGAACCGCAGCCGAAAGTCTCTATTTTGATACCCGTTATTTTAGAATAGATTCAAGAAGCCTGAGCGTAAGCCTCTGTTTCAAAAAGGCCCATTGATCAAAGAAAATGCCCCACGATTCCTTACCCGTCCACAACCAGCGGCAACCATGTATCACCTCATTTACCATCTTAGTCGCTGCAACAAACTAACACCAGCTGCACGCTGGCATCATTTGATGTTTGCGCTCTATTTCTTTCAAGGACAAATAAGAAGGCTGACCTATAAAAAGAGGACTGACCCATAAACATTGCCATCTCGTGCAAGTTGATCAAGGAGGCTATACCGTGAATGAATACCCCAAAGGAAAATCACACCCACAAGAAAGAAAGAAACTGTGTATTTTACAAAAGCTTTGGAAAAGCAGCTGCTAGATTGGTGATGAGGAAGACTGGACGAGGTACCACTTTCTGGCTAAATTGGTACACACGAGCATGGTCTGACATGTTGGGTACCAGTGTAATACATAATTTGTCAAGTAAACTGTGAATGAATGCATACAGTGCACAACTTTGTACGGTGTTCAACAAGCAGACAACATACAGTGTACTACATGTACATGTACACTGTAGGTTTAAGAGTGTAAGGACACTGCATTACATGAAGTACACTGTATGTGTACGTATGCATGTTCTTCACAAGTTGACCACGAACTTGTTTTTCACGAGCTTGGCCACCTAACCTTGCACTTGCATCCGAAAGAATTTTAAGAAGACTTGGGCTTGGCACGTCCGACCAAAAATGAAAAGTGGATTCATCTAGTCTGTTTGCAGTTTCTGCCATGAAGGCGACTTCTACTACATGTGGGCTAGGCTTTAGTCCACTGTGTGTATGTACTGTACGTACGTACGTATGTAAATAACCGCGCAATGAAACCTGATCGTTCTGCAAACGATAAGTCGATGTACCTAGACTAGTTCCCAATCCCCCTTTCTTGTTTCGCTTTGAATATGAGGAAGGAGAAGGGGGGAAGGGTAGAGGGACTAGTCTTTGACTTAACCCTTCGATGGGTATACATGTGTACATACAGACTGCAGACCAAATACTGCCCTGTGCACAGTGCAGAGTGCAGGCTTTCTCGCTAGTATATTATGAGGATGTACCCTTTGTAAGCGGGTAGCAACTTGGGTCCAAAAGTGCAATACAAACGAATGCAAATGCCTGCATGTACATTTACTATACAATGAGTTTCTACATGTATGTTTTATATCCAGACCAGAAGTTCATGCCACTTACAGTACTGTACAAAGTGCCTCTACCGTTAAATGAATTTCAGAAAAAGGAAATCATTTTTGAAATCCAGAGTTCCATTTTCATTTTCATTTCGTGAAATGAAATAAAATGAAATGGAATGCAATGTCAATATATAATGAACTCCGTCATTATGGCAATTTATGACAAATTGACAATCATTGAAGTTTTGTATAGCTTTGGAGTGGTTTGCTGTGAATACATGTTTGTATCAGGCAAAAATATATTCATGCTCCACGTTTGTGGAATAGGCTTCCAACAGCAATCAAATCTGGTTACACTTCTGCTTCTTTTAAAATTAAACTTAAAAACTCATCTTTTTAAGAATAACATTTTTAACACTTAATTTGTAAGTGTATAAACCACACTGTGGTGTATTGTGGTATTCAGGATACCACACCTAACACAGGAAATACCATATGCAGGTGGGTTAGGGTTAAAGCAATCAATTCTTGATCAGACACTCAATATTATAATGTACCAGAACAGGAAATTACACAAATATTGAAAAAGAAGAAAAATCTAGAATCTTTAATGAATCATTGCTGATACTTACAAATTATACACTTTGTAGTGGTTTGGGTGTTTCTGGTCCAGAAATCTGTAGGAAAAAAAAATAAAAAATTCTGAGACAATAATTACACATGTACATGTACGTTAGCTTTGCTGATTAACAATGGCTTTGGCTAAAAATAGGCACAGTGGGTCGCAAACTCAAAAAGATTTTTCGTTGAGAAGTCCAGGCGATGGGATCATTATTACCCTGCAGCAGCGGGATCGTGGTGCTCACGTGTACAGGTACAGGTACGTCCCTGGAGCAACGCACCTAATCGCTAATTGCTCTTCTCCACAAAAGGAGGAAAATATATGATATGCTGATAAGCCTCGGTGTGCAATTACAGTTTGAACAGTATCCAGGGCTGGATGTGTTTTTTGAAGGAGTTGAACGACTCCAGGGGTTGATTTCACGAAGCCCTACGATCAATCGTAACTCGAGTTACGAATGATAACCCATTGTAGGGGGCCTATGCTACACAACTGTACGTACACTGTAGGGCTGCAATGCATCATACACCTGTAAGTCCTACGATTGATAGCAAGTTACGATGAGTTTGGTGAAATCGACCTCGGGGCTGATTATTTGGACCAATAACGAGGCCAAAAAATAATATCGTAGAGCATTCAGATTTTTGTCAAATTTGTACACACACATACATGTATAATAACATGCTCTTTGTTATCTCAATAAACATTGCATGACAAAAAAAAAGACAAAATTTCATCCACATTATTTGAATAATAACAAGGATGTGGGATACAAACGTACTGTACATTATGTATAGTTTATATTTTTTGTTCGGACACCAATATTCAGAGTAAGCATATAATTATTTGTACTACCCATTCGCTAGCACGTTCAGTACAGAGATCTAACCTACTCCTATAAATATCATGTTTCTTCCATCCCTTGTAGTGTTGAACAAACGGACACAGTTAACGTTCAATGCATGAATGCAAATATGTTTTAAGGAAATGGAATCAGAAAAAGAGACTCTTAACATGTATTGTGAAGGAGATAATTTTCAGGTAATGTACTACAGTACATGCATGTACTGTATGTACATGAATTCATTATCTGCTGGACAAAAGCCCATGCTTATCCCAGTATTAACAAATGAACCTTATTTTTGATATCAGAGTTCGTTCACACATGACCCAATTTACCAACCAGCAGTCGATTTCACGAAACTTTACGCAGTTGCGTAAGTCTACTTACGCCACAAATTTCGTGGCGTAAGTGGACTTACGCAACTGCGTAAAGTTTCGTGAAATCGGGCACAGGACCAATTTTTAATGCGGGTACTCTGCAGAAAACACACATTTTCAATGTATAAGCAGACATGTCATGTACAAGTATACGTGTACAGGTGTATGTTAAAACATACACATGTGTATTGTGTACAGCATACATTATGTTCATACTGTATTGTACTACTAGTACTAATCATCAGGAAAATACATGTACATGTGCAGTATTTGCTTTGATTTACATGTAATCTCCAGCTTTCTTTCAGGGTCCTTGGACAAGATCTTTTGTCATTAGATGCCATTAATACAATACATGTCAAGAAGGAAATGAAACTCCCGGGAGGATAGTGTGCACACAGTATGGATACATGAAAGGAGGAAAAGGAATGGGCCGATACACAGGGTCGGACAGCAGGTTGTGTGAAACTGACCATAAGTGTATAATCTATAAATAGCTTCACACTAACATTTGTCACATTAGGCTTGGCTCATATTTCATGCAAAAGTAAAAGTGGCGGGTGACGCCATATTCAATACACTTTTTTTCTGAATGAATATTCAATGAAAATGAATAATGGACAAGTCATGTTTTTTCTTCTTCACAATTTGTATGAAGCAGGCTTGCATGTATTGTACATATGAAACCTGGGGTAAATTTCACCAAACTCATCGTAACTTATTTCACCAAACTCATCGTAACTTATTTCACCAAATTCATCGTAATTTACTATAAATCGTAGGATTATGATGCATTGCAGGCCCCAGATATACTGTTAGTCATAGGATACAATAGGTTATCCTTCATACGTGCAAGTCGAGTTAAGACCGATCGTAGGGCTTCATAAAATCGACCCCAGGTTTGAGTATGCTATCAGAGCAAGCAAGTGAGAAATCCTCAGTTATGCAAATTTTGCGCATGCACAACTGAAAATTCCTCCTAATCCATGAAATTGGATCTCATATGTAAAATTTGCTGCTTAGTGCCGATTCTACATACGTGTGTATACATGCTTCTATGGTCGGACAAGGCATGAAATCAGGCCCTGGTTAGCTTGCTAATTTCCCTGGTTTCTCTTTGCAAGCCATCTCAGGTGGAGGGGAAGGGGGAAGATGGGGGGAAGGGGGTGGGGATTCTTTTACAGTATAGTAGCACACAGTACACCAATGAGACTTACTTGACAACTGATTCCATGTCGTTCCTGTAGACACTTTCCAAGCTCTGCGCTGGAAAGCCCATCGCTATCACGTTGTCGCAAATATCTGGTCATTTTAATGTCAAGGAACGGTTAAGATAGATTCTGTCTTGAGATTTAAAGTTTTTAAGTGTAATAAAAATGGGAATCACAATACACACTGTAATAATTATTAATACAAAAAGAATAACAAAAGTCAAACATGCATACGATAAAAATATATCAATAAACCTTATGACTGTGTCCATTGCAATTGTGTCATGTGTTGTAACAGTACATAAGTACATGAACATACGTGTACAGATCAAAAAGACTACAAAAAACTAAAACAAACACACACAAAAATGTGTCCTTTTAAAAAAGCATTTACCGGTAAACCCATTGGACTTTGAACCACTTCTTGTCTGATGCCAAGGGAGGGTTTGTACATACTGTACATGTAAATTGCAATACATTCTTGGTTTTTAAAACCTGCTGAAACATTTGAACCAAACAGGAAACATTTTGGCATACATTGTTTATTACAGTACATTAGGTATACATGTACTTTACATGAGGTTCATGTACAGTGTACAGTGTGCCAAATGTATTCTGTTGTACTGTAAGAAGTACAATGCATTGGAACAAATATGGAACATCAACAAATCCAAGTTCCCAACTCCAGGCCTTGAATTTGGTTCTGAGAAGGGCAAGGCCACTTTTCCATTACAAGGGGCACTTCCATTGGAAAATCATAATGTCTATGGAAACATTTGAAGGGGCACCAAGGCCAGGAACCAGGGCAATGAAGTCCATGGCCTCCGTTAAATTCAAGCCTTGCAACTCCAAATGCAGTATATATTTTTAAAGTGCATAATAACCTCAGTCACACTATATTCTCTACCACCTGTGCCAACTGGTAAAGTGTCAATGTTGTGAGCAATGTACTGTGCATACACAGTATGCGTGCACGCAGGATTTTACTATCAAAATCAACAAATCACAAGTACATAATCACACATGTTAATCCCACTCATGATACTTTCATTTGGCAAAGCCCCATCTGGAAATCAAAGTCATGGTGTGATTTTAATCACAGATTAGATCGTCTACGTGTGTCCGTGTATCTTTAATATCTGTTTCTTGGAAGTGCACATCGCTTGGGTCAGCTGATGCATGACCAAGTCACAGCATGACGTCTGACCACAAAATATGTACATATATTCCAACAAAACTAACATTATACAGTCAGTATACCCATAGAGCTCTTCCTAGCTCTATGGCATGTACCCAATAGACGCTAAGTGTAGCTTGGTGGTTTGGGAATCAATCAAGGGGCCTTTCTCAAAGCTCGGCTCCGGCTCCATTTTGTGAATCCATTCTAGAATTACACGCATGAAAATATAGGCTTTAGTTTGCGGTTCGGAAGTAGATTCTCTGGTTTGAAAAAGAAAAAAACAAAGCTTCAGCTTCAATGACAAATCACAACCTATATTTTTCAGCGTAGGGATTACAGAGAAGAAGCCGGAGCCAGAGCCGGAGTCGAGCTTTGAGAAAGGCCCAAGTTAGGCCACAGTTACAGGAGAGAAGTGTCCATGAAGCCAAGGAGAAGGGGAGGATGGGGGATAAAAGCCCATTTCCTCTGTCCTTAGCGTGGACGATGAGGCAGCTCCCTTGATGAATCTGGCCTGTTTCTTGTCAACGGAACAAGTTTCTGACCATTTCTGACCAAGTTTCCCCTACATTTTCAATAAAATATGCAAGGTACAGTACAAGGTATCTGTACAGTTTGCAAATATTTTATTTTGGGAGGTAAATTCTGTCTTTCAAAATTTGTGTATTAATCATATAGCCTCTGAAGTAAAGTACAGTATTTCCTCTGTTTGTAGCAAAAAACTGTGGGTGGAAATTTAAAACTGGTGAAGGTTTTTCATAATTACAGTTCGTTTTGAAAGATGCCTAGATTCTACAGTATACTGAATTCATGCACATGCACACGTATGCAATGCACACTCCAGTGCATAGTGAAACTGGATGCATTATAATGCATTCATACATGTGCTTGTCTCGTGCAGCAAGGACTACGGTAACTGACGTCATATTGTCCCGAGGCAATTCAGCGTCACTAACGAGTACCCTCGGATAATAAGCATGACGCAATTGAAACAAATGACGGAAATTCAGCTGCTCGAGTGCCACAAACGAAAAAAAAGAAGACCTGATCAGAAACTCGAGAAGCGACCAGGGCTAAGATTTCACAGCTCTGCCTTATAATATTGTAAATTTATGTAGAATTGGTGCTTGTAGAAGCAGAATATTACGTGCTTATGAGATCATATTTCATGGATTAGAGAGGAATTATCAGTTGTGTGTGTGTAGTTTGTGTGAGAATGGATTGCTTGCTTTCATGGCTAGTGGAAATATTCAGCAGTAACCCCGTATAAAAGGAAGAAATCGAATGAGGATTATGAATTATATACACATATTTTTACGTACAGTATTTGTGCATAATTCTACAGTTGTACATGTTTAGCAGGGGCATGAAATTACATGTAGGCCCTAGCAAGGAATGCGTGTATCTGAATATGTCTTTTGCTTGTCTTTTTGTTCCATGTTAGTGTGATTACATACTGTACACATGCACATGTACATGTACGTGTGTACTGTACACGTACGCACACACGTTACAAAACGTCATTGCTATCATGCAATGATATCTTCCTTTCTGTACAATTCTCTTTTTAAATTACCTAATGTACATGTACATGACTACATGTACCACATGTAAATGTACAGTATAACATGTATCTGGATTCTGGATGCACATGAATTCCTTATCTGTCATCTCACCATCCCGTTTCACACCAAACTATTAAAATTTGACCTATGGCTTGGTCACCTGCTTCGGGTGAGTCTCGCTGGGGCCGGTCCTCTCCTAATTGCCCCTTGATTAGATGCTTTACAGGTGCCAGCGCACAAGTACCGTACTGTACAGACTAACGCATGCAGGTGAGTATAGGGGTCACACTCCCTGCCCAATCTATAAGATTAGACACGCTTCAAGTCCCTCAGCATTTGGGACACAGTATGTCCTTCTATGGATGTCATTTCTAAATTCTAACGGTCGTATTATACCTATTCCAAGGGTTTCAACACTGTAAAACAGGAGGCCATTTTGGATGTACATGTATAGGCCTACAGGTGCAGGTATGAACTAAAAACTCCCTAAAGCTTCCTTCCTTTCCACCCCCAAGAAAAAAAAAAAAAACAAGCAAAGAATGAAAACCTAAATTGGAATGAAAAAATTCACTATTCTCACTACACATCTTGAAAGTAATGTACATACACTGGAAAATATATTGTTCCCACACCAGGTTTTCAGTACTGTGCTAAAACAAATTATGTTACATGTACCACAAATGTACAGAATAAATTTTACAGTATGTACATGTACACATGTAGCTTTGAGTTGAAATCATACTGTACTCGTTCTATACTGTACTACATGTGTATATGTATCTTATGAGCAGTCATACAGTCAAAGCAGTACCGCATTCCCTATATACTTTTGTGGCAAACTCAATTAGACATAAACCAGGGCACAGTACATGTACAACATGCACATGTATGTATTCTAAATTAATTAGCCATAAATTAAATCAACCAGGGGCAGGCTACACATGTACAGGTATATGAGGGGCTGCTGAGCAAGAATTGATGACAGACAAGACTGGCCAAGTACATGTAATTAACACTGAGAGCATGGTACACCAGAGCCTCGCCTCAGTTTGAATTCTGTAATCTCATTCGGTCATTGAACTTCGGGGAAGTTTAATGTATGGGAGGACAGGCCTATGTGACATTTAGAAAGGCCCAGGCCTGTTTTAAATAAAGATAGTCCTGTGAGAGTGAACACACATAAAATGTACTAGGATCAGAAATTAATTAAAGGTAGTATCATACTTTGGGAGCATACCGAAACAGACATTTTCACAGATTTACCTACAGGGTACATACACTGTAGATGGTGATGGTAGAAACATACTGTTAATTTTGTTCTGCCTGAAATCCTGTATTTATCCAGAAAAGAGTCAAAACAGTGACCAAAATTATTTTTGATCTTTTAAAGATCAAAAATAAAAGAGAAAAGACTTAAGAAATACTGCGGCCGTTTTTCACTGTTTTCTCAAAAAGTGGATAACGTACAATGTATGGGACTGAAATTTTCACAGATGACAGTTACTGTATCTTCCTTGATATTTTTGCCCATGAATCTGTATTTCTTTGACAGAAACCAAAGTATGAAGTTACCTTTTAAATCAACTCTTAAACCGATCCACTGGATTCTGTATGATTACGAAACTCATACACGTTCCTTACTACATGTATGTAAGTCTATCCTTCCTTCCTAGTCAACTTTTACATGGTATTACGGTACATTCCTTTCTCTTTCCCTTTCTCTGGGCTGCTTCTTGTCGTTCAGCCTTGCAATAAGACCACTCGGGCATGACGACAAGGCCTTATCTTCGGTTTCCCTTTCAAACGTTCCATTTCACCAAGCGCAAAATGAGTATTGCACCGGCCACCTCAAACATGTACGTACATGTACATGTAATGTGTATATATGCTGAATATCAAGTAAAACATGCATACATGTAAATTACAGTATGTATAAAAATTTGTACATACCAGACGCCTAGTACTTAGCGATCATCGCTATCACACTTGATATGAGATGGCTACGGTCAATTCTCCGTTTAGCGATGGATTTGGGCTTTAGCAATGATCGTAAAGCTTTAGTGAAATCGCCCCCAGGTACACTACGCACTGTAAATGTAATGCTTTTATGTAAACACTCCTGTACACATCCATGTTATTGTAACCCAATTGATGAACTGTAATTTACATTACATAGGCCCTACATCATGTATGATACTACAATGTAGACAGGGTCAAAAACATGATCTTCCTGTACGTTGAGAAAACAAAAAAAATCTGTGCTGTATCAAATGTAATACCTCAACTAGATTGGACGTAAATAACTTCCTCGTATTTCTACAATGGGTAGGTATTGACCATTCTGCAATCCCATTAGTACAAGTATGTAAATAATGAGTCTTCTTACCAGAGCTATTATAATGCAAAGCCGAGGACCTTGCAGAGTACAATGATATTGCTAGGAGCTGTGTCCAGCTTTGGCTAAAGCACAGCATCTGATGTGTGAAGACACGATAAGATGTCTTATTTTTTCACAAAAAACGTTCAAATGCCAACCTTTAATAGTGGTACTGTGCATGGCCTTTTAAACCTTTCAGCGTTGCCCTTTAACAAGTATTGACAATGACAACCAGTTATGATAAAAGAAAGTCATACATGTAGTTAACATCAGGGCTTGTTTGGAGAAGCTAGAATGGGATGTAGGCCTACTGTTTTACAAATGCTGTGTGGAACATGTGTACTTTCCCTTACGATACAGACTTGAACCGTGTTGAATGCCATGTACAGTATGTATTATGCGGAGTTCAGGGCTTGTAAGGTACATGGACACATTTACAATGTATACATGTACACAATAACATACATGTACATGAATGTACATGTACACGACACGTACTACACGTACAGTACATCTACAACGTGTACATGTACAGACCTGTACACTACACGTACATGTATGTATGTACATGTACTTATAATGATGATGTACACAGTCATGTGTGCACATACACACGTGTATACATGTACTTGTACAAACATACACATTATGTTCATGAGGTGGCGTTGACACCAAACCGTCATTAATTTCTCTATTGAGAAAAAAAGGGAAAAAAAACAGGTATCGTATCCTGGTGTCCAGGAAATGGGTTTTACTGGTAGGCGGAAATCATGATAAAGTTGAACACTTCCTGTAGGTCTCACATACAGTATGCACAACCAATGTTATAACAGAGCTAGTCAGTGTAATAATAATGCAATTCATCATAAGTCCTCCGACTGATAATGAGTTTGGTGAGATCGACCCTCGGGGCCGGAATGTAAGGGGTTAAAATTTGCATAATTTACATAAATGAATACATAATTAGTATTCCTTTTAGTTCCTTTTTGTTTAAGCGGGTAGACCCCACTAAAACAATACATACAGTAGGAGACAACTGATGTAAAAACCTGTTCAAATAGCTTCTCAAAGTTACTACATATCCATTTTTTTTTTGGTCAAATTGATTTGGTTTGTATTTGTTTTTATCTGCATGGCCTGTTTTACATGTTAATTATGTATTTCAGTTTAGTCATTTTCGATACAAAAAATAAATAAATGAAAGGCAGGCCCTGCCAACGAAGCAATTACGTGTGCTTAATTCTCCTGTTTCCCCACGTCATTAAATTCGCATCGCCATGGCAACGTGGGGTATCTGGGATTTCTGTAATCGTGTACGAATCCAATTATGTAAGTCAGTACATAATATTAACAAGGATGACTTGTTTTCTACGGATGAGAGATGGGCAGCAATATCAACAACAACTGGTTCGGAGATGCAAATTATTGCAGTCCATCAAATTTCGCATCGGCTACAAAAAAAAAAGGGGGGGAATTTTGTTTAATACACGCACTGTAGGCTACCTTTAAATGCAAACTAATCGAGGCTCTCTGTTTTAAATTCATAGGACCTGTTAAAATGATGAATACTGTCTGCGCTGCAAGTATCAGACATGAGTCTGGGTCTGCTAAAACCTCAGGTCGTGGTGTCAGTACTGCCCTGCACTAATTCAGGACCCAAGGTAATATCTAAGGGCAGTTGCTGAGACGATTTTTAGAGTTTAAAACGATCACAATTCTACTGAATACTAGGACTTTTGCCAACCAAATAACAGAAACCCAAATTTTTACAAAAATTAACAAGTTTCCGTTATTATATGCAGTGATGATTTTTTTTTACTTACAGTACATACATGTATGAATAATGTAAAAATAGGCTATATTGGTTTTGATAGCCATTCCAAGCATTATTTCTATTCACAATCATAGATTTCACCAAATGGTATTGGCAAGTTTTCTTTATTGAGGGAAGAGGTACATTTATTAGTTTCACACTAGCTGCAGCTTTGCTAGCACTAAACCAAAATAATGCAATACTTCAGAGAGCGATAGATTTTTTTGCATAATTTTTCAGATATTTCCCTGCATACTGGCCACAATTTCTGAAGCTGCATTTATTTGAATAAGATTATTAAAACCGACTATTAAACTAGCACTTGGTTATAAATAAAATTCACATGACATATCATTAGGTTAGTCCCAACATTAATCATGGGCAAAGTTGGCGCAACAGTGCATCATGCACCCATGAGTGGTTAAGCACATCATACATGTACTACAAAATACATGTTTCAAAAGCTCATCCACATGTGCATGAAATGCAACTACTTTTATGTATACAGAATAAAACAAACTTGGCAAGAGAAGTACATTGCATTCATATATGGAAATGTACAGTATGAGCAGCATAAAGCCTTCTTTGTTCCGATCTGTTTACACAATACAGTGAAGTGTGATGTCATTCCCCGAGCCGGAAGTTTGGCACTGTAGATTTGCAAAGAAAAGGTTGCGTTATGAACAGTCGAAAGCCGTGGCCGCATTTGGACTTTTGAAAACGCAGGGATATATATTTTTTTTACAGAGAGGGAGGTTCATGTACATGTACAGAAGGTGGACTCGGCAGTTTAACAAAAAATGCATGTCTGAAGCTGGTGTCGTACAGCTGTCTGGTTGTACACCTTTCCTACATGCTGTTTTCACAGATTTACATACAAGTACATGTAATAATATACTGTCTAAAACGAAAAGAAATACCTTCTGATTCTAGAAAAAAGAATCCCACCCCATCCATTTGGACTGCAGGCCTTGAATTTGGTTCTGAAAGGGGGAAGGCCACTTTTCCAATGCAAGGGGCACTTCCATTGGAAAATCATAATGTCTATGGAAATATTTGAAGGGAGCACCAAGGCCAAGAACCAGGGCAACGAAGGCCAAGGCCTCCGTGGCCTCTGTTAAATTCAAGGCTTGGGAATGTACTAGGTAATCACGCACAATGTGCAATATGATAGCCACCATGAGAGGGCGCTACAGAGGCGCTAACCTGGTTGACAACTACACGACAAGCTTATACTTTATGAACACATAGGCCTATGTATTCACATAACTTTACTATAAAGTGTGTACTTTTTCATGCCGCTTTTGAAAAGCATTCTACATTCATGAAATGAAAGCACTTCAGATTACTTGCGTCCGCATATATATACATACAGTAGAAGTGTAAAATTGGCAAAGTCAATTGCCATTTATCGGTAATGAGACAAATTTGGCATGGCGGGCTCACAGAAAAACCTGCCAACAAAAATAAATAAAAATGCCAAGAATTCTTATTCTATCCGGTTTTAACATTTTTGTTCTCGTCCCAAACAAGATGAATCTTTTACGGGTGCACTTGAAAGCAATCTTAAGTTGTTAGGCTCAAAATGGAATTAATCAAGTGTTGTGTCTGCATTACTGACACTAACACACCGTGAACAGTTGGAGGTGCATTGTATTCTTTCCTTAGAGTAATACAGGCACACAACCACCTGGCCTACCTCATATCTTGGACTCTGCCTCCTGTGCACAATGCATACAGGACAAGGAGTCCAAATTGAGCTATGGCTGTTTCCCAATTCTCTGGCTACGGCTGCAAATTACGCATAAACCTACGGCAGCCACTAGCCAGTGACTGCAGCCATTTCCATAGACTTGTGTGTTATTTGCGGTCGCAGCCAGAGAATTGGGACACGGCCTTAGAGACACTTGTAGTTGTAAGCTCCCTGTTACCTATCTCATTTGTGAACTGCAATCATTACACCTCGCCTACAATTATGATTAACCCTAGAACACCTGCATACCACAGTATACCACACATGGTTTTTCTGTGTCAAGTGTGGTATCCTGAATACCACAATACACCACAGTGTGGTTGTGTGGCAATGCATTTGATTCAGTCTCCTTGTTGAGACTGTGGTAGTGCGCAGTAAGCAGCTCTTGCCTTGTGTGGTAGGTGCAGAGGGTTAGGGTTTATTTACAGTAGAACCTTGTTAAGAAATACAGCATTCTGCAAATAACTAAATATAACAAAGAAAACATTAGGTCCCAATCCTTTGTACTCTGGACATCGTTTTCAGACCTGATAAAAAAGAAGAAATTTTAGCGGGGTACATCTTGTTCAATAACATCTCACTTCAAATTCCGAACTCCAAGAAAAAAAAGGATACAGGTTAGGTCCAAATCGAAGGATCCATCGGTATATCGAGTCTTGTTCTTGCTGACCAGCTCTCGCAGCTTGGCCGCCATGGCTTTTGCCTGATGCAAATCTGGGATGTTTTTCTTTTTTCCTTTTCACAATTATTGATTCCGTTGACTGAAACCTACGACGTCGGAGGTAAAAAGTATTTCACATCGTCAATGTCTGAAGTGACGGCAGTCCCTCGATCACCAAGTAGTGGTTCGATGCTGCACTCGCTCGATTTACGCCTCTTTGAGTTTAAGCTTTCTCTTGGCCGACACTGATCCTGTTCTTATTGCTGAGCCCAACATGCTGGTCAGTTGGTGCAATGCCAGATGCAGCACATCTGAAATTGTGATATGGACTGTTAATGTATCATGTGGATTGTTGGCTAGGCCTACATGCGATCAGAAGATTGACACAAGTCACAAGTTCATGCCATTGGCAGCACTATTCTGTATTCAGGTATTCATTTTCAGTAGACAGTCAGGAGGCCAATAAAAAATACTTGCAACCCACTTAATTCACAAAAACTGCAACAAGCACTAGTGATATACAGTATGCCTAGTACTGAGAAGATTTATCCAACTTTACATTTCACTAGAAACACAGCGTTAAAGCATTTTGTGAAGTAAGAAATGCAGTACAGTGTAGAATTTCAGCACACAGGACACTCAGTGCATGGAATATCCCGTATAGCGTTGAGTGTATCAATATAAATTCCCAGGCCAGTTTTGCGCTGACCCAAAATGAGCACCGATATCCTCGCCAATTCTCCCCTGGTGAAGAGTTACATCGAGACTGGACACTGCCGACGTCTTGAGGACACTGGTAGCTTTGCTCGTTCGGAAGAAAGTGGCATTTCTTCGGTCCGTTCGAGAATAAAAACGGTATTTTCCGGGATGTTCCCTGTCTTCCGAATGCACGGTTTCTAGCAAGGAAGTCAAGCTCGCCCTGAAATGACCCTTCACCTTTTATTATCAATCCGCTCGGTTAAACGTTTTCTGAACTCTTATCAGGCGTTAAAATGTATCAAATCAAATCAAATGTATTGTATGGATCAAATCAAATCTGAATATCTTAAATCAGGATTATAAAATTATCTTATTAATAATCAAAATAATATTTGACATATTGTAATCCGTATTAATTCCTATTTAAAGTATTACAGATGCCCTGTGGATTTTTATTTTACTGGAGCAAAGACTAACAAAGAAAAATTACTGGAACTAATTTCTTGACTTACATTTACAGTGAAGTGCTACATTTTAGAAATTATGATTTTTAATTATATTCACCACTAAATTCACGCCGAATATCCAAGATTTTCACAAAAGGTATTCTTTCTGAAGATCTTTTCGTCAAAATTATTCCATGTATTTATTTTCTGAACCCAGAAAGGTCTAGTTGCTTTGCGCGGAAGGCTACACGGCTATAGTTTAGTGTCATTCAATGTTATGGTCACGTGACTCACCTTTCCGGCGGATGGTAATGCACAAACCGCAGATTGTACTCATTGCCCATCGAGGCGTGGGGAGCAGTCTTGATTCCAGTCCCTTGTTAGAAATCGGTCAATTTTGTCGTCGCCATATTCTTTTTCTCAGTTGATTTTTGCTTTTAGAGAAATTCATAACCGACGTTCAGGGCAAATTATAGCTGAAAATTGGTGCGACGTTGGCATATCATGACGGTACACGGAGTAGGAACCCGATGACAGCTAAATAAGTTGTGAACCACGTCTATACGTGGAATAATAGGCTGCTGTTATAATCACGCGTGTGCTGCTGACACCGCGGCCTAGATTTTGACTTCGACTTTTATTGTACAACGGAAGTACTATTTTCCTTTTCAAAACCTGTCTAAGCGGAAATCTCCAGTAAAAAAAAAGAAATCCATAATTGAAATGCACCAAACATAATGAATACACTCCTGGTTCATCTAAAAAAGACTTTTTGAGGAAGCCATAAAAATAATGTGGATCGGTTTGCGGAAACACCATGTAATATTCGTTCGTACTTTGGCACTTCTATATCGGTCGCCGCACTTCTCTTAAGGTCTCAACGTTTCGACTAGCCTGCTGTAGTCCTCATCAGGTCTTAAAATACTTCGTGAGTTCATATTTGTTACCTATCCTGTTCACAACTAAGAGTGTTAATTTTTTTTTTACATGGAGAGTGTCTCCGCAATGCGCAAATGCGGAAGTCCATTACCAGCCCTCAGCTGCAAATGTGATTGGTCCACTGAAAATGGAAGGGGGTTCTCTGATTGGACGGAATCCAGAATGTCGTCTGCAACAGTGATAAACAGCGCGCGCTCATTGGTCGATCTCACAAATCACAATTTGTTGTGACGTATGCAGTGACGTATGGAGTGGGGGGGGGGCAAGGCCGAACACATGCCCCGAGCGTCAATTTTTAGGTAGCACAAAAAGGCAAAAAATGTAGCTGCACTAGTGTTGAAATTATTGGAAATCTAACCCAATGAACAAACAAAGAACGATTCCAATTACAAATTGGCGGATTTTGTTTTTCTCCATTGGCATCAGAAGTTGGAATTAGGCCGGCGCGAATAGAGTGACACAGAAACGCGACAATGAAAATTCACAAATCTCTAAAAAAAAAACCCATCAACATTTGTTTGACCATGATTTCATTTTAATATCATCATCCATCAGTGTGTAATTTACATCGGATAATTACAGATATACAACTCTGACCAACGTATACTACAATGAAATGACTTTTAGCATTATATACAGGAACAACTCATTTCAAATAAGAGCCACAAAATTGTTAATTTCTTTACGTCAGCATTTCTCTACATTTGTTTAAGTTCTACCTAGCTACATTTTTTAAACCAACATTTGAATAAATTATTAATTATGTCATGCTTTTCACAAATGAAAGATTTTTCTATGTATTTAGTTATCAGACATACAATTAAAAATTTCACATTTTTTGTTAATCGTTTCTACTTAACACAAAGTCGCTTGTCGCAAAATATTTGTCAATATTTGGGTCAATATAATTGTTGTTTTAACTGAATCTCAAATTCGTGTCATTGCATCGAACATGTGATAATAATTCATAATTTTTTTTTTCATAACAAAATTGGAAATAGTACAGTAAAACCTGTATGCCTATGCAATTTGTGTGGATCAGCCAAATCTGGATATTTTATATTTTGCCTCTAAATACACATTTGGATTTTCAACCTCTAAAAAAAAAATATCAAAAGTGAAGTTTTCATTTTTAAAAGAAACTCGAATCTTTTTTGGATGGGGACAATTTCAGAGAACTTATTTTGAAAGTCATACAACTTGGGGTCGACCATAAGCCATCTTTCTTTCTTTTTTTCGTGAGAATGGCAAATCTCATCCAATAAAAATTCTTGAATCTTGATAAATTTCCAGCGGTGTAAGACTAAGGGCAATCATTAATAGCATTTTGTACCTTTAGTATCTAACAGTTTCAAGCCTAATCGTCCCAGGTTTTTAATAACTACAGTGCCATTAACTAGATCATCTACTAACTGTGCATATTGCAAAGCTTTACTCACTACAATCCAAGCGCGAATTTTAAATAGTTAATTATCATTAACTGAATGAGTCTGCTGTCTAAATGCACATAATACACATCATTTATTCCTGAGTGTTTTTTTAATAATTATTCTCGATAAAACACAGATAAAAATTAGCAGGAGGCTAGATCTTAAAGACTAGTTTCAGCAATCTATTTCTTTTTAGCTATGCTGTGAAAGCAAGAAGGAATTGCAACGGTACTAGGGAAAATGCAGCAAGGTCGTGACAGCTAACTACGCCTGGACTTACGACATCAATGACATATGTGTATTCTGCCAACTCCCAAACTAATCCCGTACATTAACAAAATTATCACTGTTGCTTCAACTAAGATACATTCATGAGCCGATTTCATAGAGCTGCTTAGCACAACAAATTGCTTAGCACAAAAATGGTTTGTCCAATAAAAGAAACCACCATTGAAAATTCGATTTGATATTCGTGGTCAGCGAACAACATCCAAAGAACAATTGCAAGTATTACACAGCACATGGAAATTTGGTTGTTAATCCTGTTTTTATTAAGACAGAAATGTCATGCTTAGCAAATTTTTGTGCTAAGCAGCTCTATGAAATTGGCCCCAGTTTATACAGCTATTAACTGAGCTTACAGTGCCAAATCAACATGAAACAATGACAATCAAATTCACACAACATGACAATCAGGCATGCAATTTGGACTTAACAAAAAATGCGAGGAAAATCCCAGTCTTTACCGTTCTTTGTGCAGTCTTTATCACTTTTCAATGGCATAAGAGTGAAGTGTAAAAAAGAGGAAAATCAGCTGATCCGAGGAAAAGTGGCATGCCTGAACAATGCTTAATCGGAATTTGTGCTTACTGTTTTCATGACGGGAAAATACTGCTTATACAACTTTAAAATATAACTGTACTAAAAAATAAAAAAGAAACAATTAACTTATTAATATGTGCAATGCATCGCACTGTTAATGCTGGCCCAATCCACAAAATCACGTAGTTGATGCTATTAAACTTGAACGCCTTAAAAATTGATAAATTATTTATTGAAGCAATTATTCAACGGTTAAACAGCGGATTTTGGGGATACAAAACTAAATGTCACAATGCACATTTTTATGAATTAATCAACGACAAACAAATTTAAACATGCTGCTGCACGGAGCTTTTAACAAATTCCACAAAAATTAACCGACAAAATATCTGCACAAAATCTATTGCAATCACGAAAACCAGATAATTTCTCTCTCAATTTTTTTTTTTTAGGGGGGGGGGGGGGACTAATATAAACAAAGCTAAAACTGTGATTACAACAATTAAAAACAGCAATGAATTAATTAATTAATACCGACATGTTGGAAGTGACCTAAGGTTGAGTTTTCCGATTCTTCCTATTTGGATTTTTAAATTTATGGACTTCTAAGAGCAATGATAACGAGTCCTGGGTCGATTTCACGAAGCCCTACGACCGATCGTAACTCGAGTTATGAAGGATAACCCATCGTATCCTACGTAGGGCTGCATGCAATGCATCGTAAGTCCTACAATTGATATTAAGTTACGATGAGTTTGGTGAAATCGACCCGTACAGTAGGCCCCCTAGTCATGGAGATCTGAAAACAATAGATTTTTGTTGTTGTTTACATCATGCACGACAATCTTAATTCTTCAACTTTGTATTGAAAATTCAATGAGCATGAGAATTAATGAAAATCGTTTGAATTATTAAACTGAGAATTTATTGAAGAGATGAATTGACTCACCTAAGGTATATAATTTACTGACGTGAAATTCGGATTCATAAAATATTCTGTAAAATTGTGGAGAATGATGGAAATATTTGTTTATTTTATTGCCAACTGCTTTTGTACTGTCCAGAAAATCAGAGACGGGTAAAATTACACTAAAGTTCTGTAGCCTCCTTGACGAGCTTGGGAACAAGACCATTTTATGCAGGCCGTGCACACAAGCCCAGTTACCATGCTCAACTTGTCTTTGTCATATGAAATAGGTTACGGTACGGTATTCTGAGGGGTTGTTGGTTCGAATCCAACTCAATTTCTGCTTTGCTCACCTTTCAACGACTTCAAATCAATCCGGTCAGTTTCCCTTGTGGTGATCTGATGGGATCACATGAATGATTTCCACGGAATATTACACATCAATCAATGTACTGATTTATGTAATGCTGAGCAATGTGAAGGGGTGGAATCCAGCTTGGATTGTGTGGCACTTCCTCTGATACCTTCTAGTGCTTGTCACGTCCGTCATTCCTTCAAGAACTCCCGGTCGTGGACGATTCCGGCTGAGGGAGAATGGGAGCCACGATGGGAAGGGACGAACCTTTCAGGATGGCCGGGTTGAGTAAGAAGGGTACTGGGCTGCCTGATTTGACATCCTGCACTCCCGGCAGAGGCCCCAGGTAGGGTAGTGGGGGCTGAAGGATGATATTGGGCTGGCTGGTTACCGGGTTGGCGGTCTCTTTGGTTGCGGCTGCAGCTGCTGTCGGGGTTGGGGCTTGTGGTGTCGTCGTGGGTGGTGGCGCTGTCACTGTGGCGGGCGTGTCCTTGCTGTCTTTTGAGGGCGTGGCTTCTTGCGTTACAGGCGTTTGGCTAGCTGGCTCTATTGAAGAAAAAATGTATTGAAGCCATTACAATGAGCTTTCATGGTCAACACAAAATGGAAACTACCAGCTACCGGAGAAAAAATTGACAACCTCCTCTAAAAACTGACATGGAATGGAACTTGGTTTGAACTTTCTAAATTTTGTTAAGAAAGCTTTGAGCCCTAAGTATTCACCTGTAGGTTTGGTGTTATCGGTTTCTTCTGTCGGATCGCTGGGTGCACCATCTCTGACGATGTCATCGGGAGTAGGAGCAACACTGGGTGCGGGCTCTTTAATAATGGCTAGGAAATGAAAAAATGACATAGCCACCAAAATATTAATACTATCAAACAAAATATCAATACACAAATCAATCAGTCAATATTACAATAAGTTTGTCCAAAAAAAAAAAAAAAAAAAAAAAAAAAAATATATACACCTTCTCACATACATATGTCAAGAAAACGCTGAATGATTAAGCTAATGAGATATCTTGGAGGACAAAATCTACATGTACAGCCTACCTGGTTGATGCGGCTTGAAGACTTCGTTCTTGAGTCCGGGCAAGAAGCAGTCGATCCTCTCCCAAGTGAAGACCCAGAGCTGGCAATTCTGTCCCCTCTCCGTCCCAGCCTCGTCTTGGAACACGCCGGCCGTGTCCATGACCAGCAGCATGTTCTTCAGGGACTCTGGGATAGCTTCAAACTGAGAAAGACAAAAAAACAATTTAAAAATCACAAATTGTTGGCATCAATTGATTACGTTCTTTTGTTGACAAAATTCTGTTGGCAGTGTTGTCTGAAGTCCATGACTCGTGCTTATTTTTGTAGAATTCATATATTTTTGTGCTACGAAAGTAGCGATCGATTTTCCGTTTAGCTATGGATTTTGGCTTTAGCAATGATCGCAACGTGTTAGTGAAATCGGCTCCTGCATTGAAAATTTCATTTGATATCCATGGTCGCGTGACTTTGATCACCTTTTTTCCTTATCTGTATCCATCGCGATGATTAACCCTTTCCTTTCTATTAAGGACTACCTTCATGTTACGTTCTATTAGATTGACGCAGGTCCGGAAGACTTACCAGTAGATCACTCTTGTCGGCATGCATGTACTTGTCCATGAAGTCCAGTATGGTCAGCCACAGCGCGGTGAATGTGGACAGCGATAGGAGTGGAGTCAGGTGCTGCAGAAACACCTGTCGGGGAAAAAATGAGATCGATGTAAAGGAAGGTACGTAAGAAATGGAGATTCCTGTGTCAACCGTTTGAACCAATTAACCCTAACCCTCTGCACCTACCACAGAAGACAAGAGCTGCTTACCACACATTACCACAGTCTCCACAGGGGGACTGGATATTAACCTTAGACTTAGGCTCCATCCCAATCTGTTGCCTAGAGCTAGGTCAAGGTCTTCGCTACATTGGAAAGACAAGGAGACACCAAGACAATAGACCTAGCCATAGCTCTGGAAGCCCATTTCAGACAAGGCCTTATTCTCCAAGGACCAAGCCTCACCTTACACAGAAGAGTAGCCGCCCTCATTCTGGTCTCTTCCAGCCCCACAGGGTCCAGGGGATTTATCTGCCCGAGCAGCTTGGACAGTAAAGGGAACAGGACCTTGTTGAAGCAGGACTCCCACTCCACGGCAGACAGGGTCTGGAGGTCGTGAACCAAGAGGGCACGCTGGAGGTAGGTTAGGGCCTGCATGCGAACCTGTCGACGGATGTCACAGCACAGGCGAGCGATTCCTGACAACGACATAAGACAATGATTGGACTCAACTTGATACCAACCTTTCACAATTATGTTCGTTCCATTCAAATTCTATTCAGTGATTACATCTCAATGCAAATGGAGCAAAATTCACCTATGAAGAACTCACTATCAAACAGGGGCCAATTTCACAAAGCTGCTTAAAGCAAAACAATTGCTTAAGCATGAAAAGTCTTCCTTGATCAAACAGGGTTTATACCAACCAAATGTCCATGTGATGTTTACTGCTTTTGACTAGTATTTGGCCATTGTTTGCTGAACATTCACAAGGAGTTTTGGCTGGCATACTGATTTTTATTTACCAAGGTTTTGGTGCTTAAGCAAAAATATTGGCGCTTAAGCAGCTCTATGAAATTGGCCCAGAACACAGACACAAACCTTGAGGAAAATGACCCTTTCAACGTGGTCAGAGTATATTAGGCAAATCTTACATCTTCAATGACTAGACTTAGCCATAACTAACCTTGCAGTAGAGGACACCAGCATTTGACCCACAAGGCGCTTGCTCCGGCGTCGATGGTGGCCTGGGATCCGCCCTTCTGTTCTTCCTCCGCCCACGAGCTGAAGATGGAAGCTGCTCGTGTGTGCAGCGTGTGCATCAGGTCCAGCAGCTAATGGCAACAATCGATGTGACAATTAAAAATATGACCCCGCTTATCTCTCCTCTGTTCAACACACTGGTACCCATGGGGTGCTGGTTACATGGACCACTTACCATGTGGTTAATGGGCCAAGTGACAAAGGCATATCTAGACACAGATTCCACTGTTAACAAACTTTATACCAAAACACATGATTCATATGCATACGTAGGTAGATTTTTATAACATGTGTGGAGAGTTAAGTACACATAAAATATCTTTTTTGTTCAGTATTTGAAAATGCAAAGCCATGAGGCACTTGAAAATTGGTGAAAACCATAGGCCTTTCTCAAAGCTCGGTTCCAGCTCAGGCTCCGGCTCTGTAAACCATATACTGAAAATATAGGTTGTGGTTTTTCATTGAAGCTGAAGCTCTGTTTTCTTTTTCAAACCAGAGAATCCATTTCCAAACCCAGCGGATAACCTCTATTTTGATACCAGTTATTTTAGAATGGATTCATGAGCCGGAGCGGGAGGCAGAGCCAAGCTTTGAGAAAGGCCCTCTATTGATTGGTTTAGTTGCGGACTGGTTGCTGGTGATTATATAGCGCCCTCTTGAGGTGACAAGCATATTGCGAATCATGCGTATTAAACAAATGCAATTTCTGAATAGCGCCGATCACCAACCTGAATGGACAGCGAGTGGTAGCCACCGGGAGGCCCATCTTCCTCCCCGTCGTCGCCGCCCTCGGCCAGCTGCGATATCTTCTCCGGTACCGAGTTCACCTTGGGCATGTTCTTCTTGTGCCGCTGGTTCCGTGACAGCCGTGAGTTCTTCCTATCCTTAGGCTGGTCGGGCTTCTTGAGCTTGTCGTGCTTCAGTTTCCCTAAGAACGCAAAACGTTACGAATCGGATTCTTATAAAAAACACAAAGATTCTCCTTTCAACTAGGGCTTGATTTCATGGACTTTGTAAGTGTCTATTTTTGTGCTTACGGGCACTGTTGGGAGTGAAATCCCACTGGGGCCAATTTCATACAGCTGCTTAGCACAAAAAATTTGCTGAGCACAAAAATAGCTTGCCCAATAAAACAAATCACAATTGAGAATTCCATTTGATATTCATGGTCAGGGAACAACAGCCAAAGAACAATCACAAGTGATACACAACACGCGGAAAGTTGTTTGTTAATGCTGTTTTTTCACTAAGACAGAAATGTCATGCTTAGCGAATTTTTGTGCTAAGCACCTGGTGTGCAACAAAAACCTTACCTCCGTTGACGGTGGCCTCCACAAAGCTCCGGATGGAGTGGACGCAGGACTCGAAGTTGGAGGGAGTGACGTGAGCCGCGTCTCGGACCAAGAAGGCCAGGGACTCGCAGCATTTCATCAGGGCTTTGGTGTCGTGATGACTGAGGGTCTGGTCTAGGGCAATCTCGTACTGATTCTGGTGCTTGGCGACGTCTTTGGAATGATGCTGTTGGGGATGTCCGACAGTACTGTCATTGTTGACCTGGACAAAAAGACGACAGAACACAGTTGAATGAACGAACAAAGATAATTGACTCTTAGGGACAATTAGGGATAGCTTAGTTGTTAAGAGCGGCGGTACGGTATTCCGGAGGTTGCTGGTTCGAATCCTGCTCCAGTCAATTGTTCTTTGTTCACTTTTCAATGACTTCAAGTTTAAGACAAATTGACTGGAGCGGGATTCGAACCTGCAACCACTGGGAATGTGCACCAGTTGCTCTACCAACTGTCTGTGCATCAAGTGCAGTATCGGAGGATGACCCACTGGAAGACTTACCACGATGACTCTGTCGTCGGTCATGGTGGACACGTCTGGTTCACTGCTGGATCGGTGCGGCTGCTTGTGCTTGAATAACTCGCTATCCGAGGTGTAGCCCTGGTCCGATGTACCGCTCACACTGCCCACTGAAACCTCGCTATCGGACTGAGCTCCTAAAATAAGCCAAAGAGGAAACAATCACGATTATGAAGATAATTTCCATATTATCGCTCGATCAAGTATACAGGCATGCAACTTCAACTTTAACAAAAAAAGAGGAAATTCCAATCTTGGCCATATTTTGTACAGTGTTTTTCACTTTTCAATGGCATAAGAGTGAAGTGAAAAAAGAGGAAATCAGCTGATTTGAGAAAAAGTTGCATGCCTGAGTATAAATGTTAATACATAAATCCAGAATTATACTACTCGACCAGTGGAATCAATAAGAAACGATAAAGGTTTACGAAATTAACGGTTTGTCGTATGTTTCTTTTGAGATGTTGCGGGATGCGTTCCTCCTACTCATACCTGCATCGTGCTGAGCATCCAGCTCATTCTTAAGATCTCCCATGTGCACGGATGACGGCGATGCGCCGGCCCCGACGCACTCCAGCAGGGTGAACAGCGTGTACCAGTCCTGCGAAGAGTGGATATTGGCGGCGTTGGTGCGCAGGAGCTCGTGGAGGCCGTAGGCCACCTGACGGCAGACGCGCTGCAGGACTGACTTCTTCATCAGAAGCAGCATCCGGAGGGAGGTCAAGACCTTAAGAAGCAGGAATAAAATAGTCATCACTAGGAGGTTGTTCTGATTGATGAGCCCCTAAGGCCCTCGTGCGACATAGGTCTCAAAGATATCATCAACGCTTATTGGTGTTTTTATTTCAGGCTTACCTGTGCGGCTATGTCATCTTTCCTCAGTAGGCGTATGGCCAGCCTCAGAATGCCAACCACGGCCCTCTCCACTAAGTGACTGTACTCGGACGTGGAGACGATGAGACTGTAGAGATGGTCGCAGATGCCTTGCCACAAGGTTCCAACTCGATCCCTGAAAGGTTAGGAGAGAACAATCAGGGCAAATCATTTCAAACAATTCTAATACGGTTTAACGGCACTTTAACAAACACGACAGGATCCACAGAAATTGTTTGTCATAGTGGTCATTTGTAATAATGACTTAAAAAATTAAGATTTGAGGGTTTACATGGTGACAATTGGTATGTGGATCGATTTGCGGAAACACCATGGAAGAATCGTTCGTACTTTCACACTTCTATTTCGTTTGCACTTCTCGTAAGGTCTTAATGTTTCAACTAGCCTGCTCTAGTCATCACTACTTAGCTCCAGGGTACGCAGGGTACGCTAAAATGGGATCTGGATCAGCAAGATCCATGATCCTGTGGGTTATTAAATAAACAGGCCCTCAGGTACAGCGGAGGTTCCAGCGTTTTATCCAATGTCCACTACTGACCTGTTTTCCAGCACGACCCTGATGAGGAGTTCCAGATTAAAGACCGCTGCTTCCTCTTCAAACTGCATGCCCAGAGACTCGGCTGCCTGGGGACCCTGAGAGGCGAAGGTCAGCGCCTTCATCAGCTCCTGGAGAGATTCCTGCCTCAGGAACTTGCTCTCCGTGATCAGGTGCTCCGGATGACAGTCCTTGGGAAGGGATCAAGGGAAAAATCTGATTGTTAACCTCAGGTGGAAACGAAGAACGAGTACGGGGGTTTATTTTGGCAGAGCAGGTCCATTATTGTCTACCATCTTTTCAGACTTTACCTCTATACAGCTCCTAGCTTGCTCGATGGCTTCCTTGTCCTCGTTTGTGGGTCCCTTCTGCGTGGTCGTCTCAGTGGTCGTAAAGTACGAGTAGAAGGAGCCAAGTAGTGATGAATCTGACCTGTGTCCAGACCCAAAACCAAAAATCGACAAAATTACCACTTGAATCCGAGACCAACATTAGGCTCATCTTTAAGACGAAAGCTGCTCGAGTCAGTGTCTTCAAAAAGTCTTATACCTTTCTAAAAAAAGGGCTCATTGTAGTGAAACTACTCCTTGATTTGCATTTGAATAGATCATCTTTTTTCGAACAGAGGGCAATCTGTGATGACTTACTTGACTGGTTGCATCTCCTCCCTGATCAGGGAGACCCTGCCGCTGGGATCCACAAAGTCCTGCACCTCTACCATTTCCACGGGGAGCAGCTTGGCGTGGTACAGCTGCAGCATACAGTCCAGGAGGTTCTTCCAACCCTCAGCCAGGATGTCGCCGTGCCGGTGGGCCAGGCCAAACACCGTCTTCGCCGCTAGGTGGGCCTTGGCGTTGGAACCGAATGCGATCGGAAGATTTTCGGGGGTCTGTAAAGAGGAACGGAGAATGTCATCATAGGTTGAGGAATTCAAAGTGTGTGCTAGTGCAACTTCTAGCTGTGGTTCTGTTAATTCAATTATTTCAAAGGGTTGAATTTGTTGGTCACGGATGCGTTTATTTCAGCCGACATAAGAGTTTCAACTTTTGACAATGGGCAACTTTCTTGAAACAATGACGATACACGACTTCATCAACAGAAAGAAAGACTATTTGCTCAGCTTCAAAAATTACCTCCATGGAGTTGAGCAGCGTTGTGAATTTGCAGAGAGAAATGACCAGGTTGTCAAAGACGTCCGTCAGTCCGTAGTGGGCAGAGATCATGGCGCATTTCCTGCAATGAAATGACAACAATTCCTGTTTATTTCATTCATTAATTATTCATTTCTGCACTAATCGCAGCTCCAACAAAGTCAAATCAATTCATACAACGACCTTTCCTCCTTCTGAAAAAATTTGTTGGACTTGATCCTCTCTCCCGGTCTCTCACTGATCAACGCCCAGGGGTTGATTTCACCAAACTCATAGTAACTTACAATCAATCGTAGGACTTACGATGCATTGCAGCACCACATAGGATTGGCCCCCTACAATGGGTTACCCTTCGTAACTCGAGTTACGATCGATCGTAGAGCTTCGTGAAATTGACCCCAGGCCCTTACCTGAATCCAGCAATGGCCTTCTGCGTAATGGTATCGTCCATGCCTTTGTCAAAGACAAACGAGAGGGCGGCCACCGTAGGCCCCCAGGCAAGCAAGAACATCTCCCGGTCTAGATCGCCACACTGGGCGTGCAGGAAGATACCGTCCTGAGTGGCGCCTTGCTTCAGCAGCACACGCCAGAGGTAGTTCTCACGGACCAGGCCCGTCTGCTCGGCTGGCATGACGATCTCCTCGCTCCTGTCACAGACAATTTCAATTTCAACGTCAAGGTCCCAAATTGCAAGGAAAGATCATGCATGCAAGCAAATATAATAAACATTTTGGGACTAAGTCAACCTAGGGCTGTTTGCTTAGTTGGTAGAGTTTGAATAAAAAAGAGAGGAATTTACCTGATGTGAGTGATCAAATGAGTGAGGTAATTACCGAAGCAAATTAAAAGGCCTAGGTATTGTGGAGAAGTTCCTATCATTGAAAGAACCAACAAACAAACAAACAAACTACAACAGGCTACAAAGAGAAAACCTTGAGAAAAAAATTATACATCAGAAAAAAAGAAGAAGCGCTCATCTTACTTGATGGCATTGTATATGTCCTCCAGCATCGAGTGATCGAAATCAGAACCACCGTTCACTTTAGTCAGATTCTTCTTGAATTGCTGCAAAGAAATATGACAAAAAAGTGACAAATGTGAATGAAAACATCTTTCCCCTGTTTCCGCACAAATTTTGTTGAAATTGGGCCCTGGTCGTTCAAGTATCCTTCTTAAAAACTATCAAGTGAGCAGAGATTGAAATGTTTAGTTTATCTGGGAGTCTCGGGTCGTCGTCATACTCACGTCGACGTTCATGGGAATGTTCTGCTTTTTTGCATTGTAGTTGTGCTGGTCGACGTTCAGCATGATAACGGCATAGGCCAGGGTGAAGGCAGCATCGTTGTTGGCAAAGGGCTTGTTGTTGGTGGTCTGAGAAACGAAATCAGGATATGAATTCAAAGCAACCGAAGACAAGACAAGAGGTACTTAATACAACACATTACCACAGTCTCCACAGGGGAACTGGATCATAAACCACGTATTATCCCACAAAAAACTGCACTGTGGTGTATTGTGGTATTCAGGACAACACACTTGCAACAGGACAAGACACGAGTGCTTAACTATGGTATGCCGGTGGGTTAGGGTTAATACATTCTTATTTGATGGTCTAGCAAACACTGAGAAAAACATTCTTCACTTTGATCGAAATTCTGAGCCTCTAAGCGAATGGTCTGATTCAAAACTCTACAACAAGACTCTCGTCAAGGAATCAAAGAGTTGGATGAGAGAGGACTAGAAGGCAACCTACATGCCAGTGGTCTGAGAAATGCTCCATCAGATGCTGGATGACGGGGGCTTCTCCTGGAAGACGGAAAGCTTCCAGGTACATCCTGAGAGCCTCGTCAATCCGGATGTTCTCAAACGCGAACAACCTATCGGAGAGAGACAAAACAAATATGGAGTTACTTGGAAGCTTACAGATATTGGATGTTAAAGGGTGCTTGAGTCTCGTGGCTGCCTGGGGGATGGCCATCAGGAGACGGAAGGAGTACCGCTCAAAGGTAGATGTGGCAACGCGATGTCGTGGCACATGCTCCCACTGATTGATTGATTGATTGTAGGCCGACTTGCTATCAAATGGTATTCAGGGTTGCCCACAAAATTTCCACGATTCTTAGGGATGACTTCCAAATTCCATGGCATTTCAATGACGAGCCCTAGCCTGATCCTCGACTTACTTCAAGAAGGCCTCCAGGACCCGTTCGTTCTTCTTGCTGCTGAGGTACTCTCCGATCATCTTCTTGTCGCATCGCGGATTCTCCTTCAGAAAGATGGCGACTTCGCGCGGGTCCAACGGGCTGTGCAGAATGCCCTGCTCCATGAGGAAGGTGATGCCTTTCGACGGCTTGATGTTGAACTGCTCCGTGCCTGCGTGGATCAACTGGAAATGAAACGACGACACAAATGCTGATTTGATTTGATTGACGCAAAATCATTTCAAAGAACTCCCAGTGCTGTGTGTGGATGCATTTTATACTCAAGGTGCTCAAAGGTACAACTTTTCCAAACAGCGCCACCAATTGTTGAAAGTTGGAATGTTAACAGCAATAAAACATGAACAGCGCCCTCAATCATCAAAATGACGTCAGCTTTGAAAGAACGATCTGTCCGTTGCCAGGAGAGGCAGTTTCCACTATGAAAAAAGTTAACTACAAATGAAAAACGATTAACAAGCACACATTGTGCCAACGATTCTTATACTTGGTGGTGACTATTACTACCCATTTGAGGAATCTTTCGGCGTACATCTACATGGAACCTATTTCTGAACCACAGCCAAAAAGCCTCGATTTTGATACCCATTTTTTAAGAATGGATTCACAAAATGAAGCCTGAGCTGGAGCCGGAGCCAGAGCTTTAGCCTGAGCCTGACCTGGAGCCTGAGACAGGGCCTAAAGCGGAGCCTGAGCCTCCATTTTGTAACAACCATAGATACCTTTTTCTTTTGTTTGATCTGCATCAACTGTTCGACCGATGGCAAGTTGCTGGATGGAGAGAAGCGACTGATTCTTCGGTTGGGGCTTCCTTCAATGTAATCCTCTGCCGCTTTCAACTTCCCTGAAACACAACAACAACAATATTCACATCATCAACAACTGCCAGTATGATACAGTGTATGAAAGAGTTTTCAGCAATTGGGTTTAAATTAAGTTTCTACCTTGTTGAGAGAAAGAATCATGAAAAAGAATAGTAGTTCAGTGGAATGCTGCTCTAACTAACACAACTATACCAAACATTTGGCGATACTGAACATCATCCTTGGCTCCCAACTTGCTGTTTAAATTGCTGCAATGAACATCCACTATAACAGACAATTTTTGTGCATCCTGTCATGTTCGTTACAGCGGCGTTTCGCTGTGTTTCCAAAAGCCTATGGATTTTTAAACCTTATGTTCATACATGTCCCATACATCATTTATGACAAGCCAGCTCTACTTGTCCAACTTAACTTTCAGTGATAAGCAGTAAGAAGTGATTTGGTTTGAGGGAGACATTTTGATGGTAATTACCTGTACTGATGTCCTTGTCTCGGCTTCCCGACGTGACCTGCGCCATGGCGTAGCCCGTCGTCGGCGGGGTCGGGATCGTTCCGCCAAGGCGGGATGCATTGTCAACCCCACCCTTGTTCTTCTCGCCATTCTCCTCCTCCTCGATCGTTCCCGACACGCCCTGGACTTGGATGGTCACGCCCGCCTCCGCCTTCTCCCGGTCGATGTTGCTCTGCGCCACCATGGAGCTGAGGATTCGGTGGTGGCAGTTGGTCTCGATGGCGTCAATGACGGCCAGGAGAGCGTCCAGCGACAGCAGGTGGGTCGTGAAGAGTGACCCGGACACCGGAAAGGCATTCTACGAATAATAAAAAATCAGACAATTGAATCAAGTCAAATTTGCCTTCCTTAGAGAAAGCCATGACTCCTATCCGTCGCACCCCTTCTGAGAAGGACCTGGCTTTACCACTTTGCAAAAGAAACAGCTATTCCGAAGGCTAGTCTCCTTGTACTTCAACTCTTCAGAACTCCTCGCCTTGGTGCACATCTTTCTTCAACCAACGATCTAACCAGGGGTCGATTTCGCCAAACTCATCGTAACTTACTATCAATCGTAGCACTAGTGACATATTGCAGCCCTACGTAGGATACGATGGGTTATCCTTCGTAACTCGAGTTACGATCGATCGTAAGGCTTCGTGAAATCGACCCCAGTATTAAGAGGAAATATCAATACCCATCTTTTGCTCACCTTAGATAGTAACTTGGTCAGGTCCTCAAAGAGATTACTGCAGTAAATGTCGCAGTCATAGTTGAGATAGAGCTCTGTCACCATACAAGGTAGCCGCCATAGCTGTGGAATGATCATAGACATTCAATATGGCGGGTTAATACTTAGTAGCAGAGTTGTTGACTCGAGTCGTGTGACTTGGACTCGAGTCTCTATTTATTTACTTGGAAATACCAGCTTTGACTTGTGACTTGACTTGGACTTGCAAACAAAGACTTGCTGCCACCTCTGTTTACTAGTGGGTAGGTGGTAACCTTAACCCTTACCACAATTAAGTTTCGTATCCTGAATACCGCAATACAACCCAGTGTAGTTTGTGCAGCAATGCATGGTTTATGACACAGTCATCAGGGGCCAATTTCACGGCCCTGCTTAGCACAAAAATTTGCTAACCATATAATTTATGTCTTAATGTTCACTGACTATGAATATCAAATGGAAATTTGGTTGTTAATTATGTTATTATTAAGACAGAAAATTCATGGTTAGCAAATTTGTTGTGCTAAGCAGGGCCGTGAAATTGGCCCCCGATGGTAATGTGTGGTAAGCAGCTCTTGTTTTGTGTTGTAAAGTGTAGAGGGTTAGGGTTAATGAAATACAGATCTGTATGTGCCATCACTGGTAATAAGACAGGGTGTAACGTACGTACCTGTACGATAGAATCCAGTGCCATCTCTCTCTGCTCGTAGGGTACCCGGGGTGATTCCGAGACGATAATCTCCGTCAGTTTGTGCAGGAACATCTCCAGCTGAAACTTGAGGTGTGTCCTCATGGACTCAAACAGCATGAAGCAGACACGGATGGAAGCAGCAAAGAGGGACAACCTGTCGGCTTGTAGGAGCTGCGGGGACCAAGAGATGCTCAGAATTAATGTGAATCCAAACGACATAAACCCTAACCCACCCGAATACCACAACTTACCACTACTTTTCCCATTACTTGATGATTTTTTTAAAGAAAGATTTGTGGCTTTGCATGGTAACGATTGGTGTGTGGATGGGTTTGCGGAAACACCATGTAAGAATCGTTCGTACTTTCCCGCTTCTATTTCGATCGCTCGTTGCAAACAATTTGAAAAAAAATTGACCGAAAGGAGACGGAGAGCTTACAGCGAGAAGGTTCTTGCACATCTCGTCCTTGATGAGGCTGAGCAGAGCTGAGAAGTGGGCCACGTGATCGCATCCCGTCTCCAAGGCAATGGTCAGGAGATTCAGACCCATGTGCATCATCAAGTCCGTGTTATGCCTTCAGAGTTGGAGAGAAATTCATTCAAAATGTTTAATTCATTTTGATTTAGATTCCTGTAAGTTAGCAATTTGTGGTATCATTGAAAAAACATTACTGCAACAGGATTCGAACCTACAACCTCTGAAATACCCTACTGTCACTCTCACCAACTGAGCTATACTGCTGATAGTGCCCCAAAATTGTCAAGATCACATTCTTTTAGATTAAGTCATTACAACTGCTGCAAACTGCTCATAAAACAAAATAATGACGTGACATATGTAAAAGGCCCAAAGTTAGCAGGGCCTGATGTTTTGATCCTAGCAAGATCTTTCTGTTAGTCTAAATGCTCAGAGTATTAAGGAGGTCCTGACGTTTCGATCCTAGCAGGATTTTATGCAAAGGCTAAATGCTTAGAACTAAGAGGGCCTGACAAATGCTAAGACTTTTTAAAAGGGCCTGACATTTCGATCTTACCAGGATCTTTCTCAAAGTCCTTCTCATCTTTGATTGCAGTTTGTCTTACCTGTCATATGGGTTGATGAGTGAGATCAGGAATCGTAGCAACTCCCGTACACATGGTAGACCATAGGGGATAATAGGTCCCGACCCTATAAAGACAAATAACAGATAATGTGGGCAGAGTTAATACGCAGTAAGGGAGAGAAACTTTCATATTGGTTGGGCCCAGCCACTGAAAAGCCTGGCCAGGCCAGGGCCTTCGGGCTTGAAATCCTCCTCTTGTCAGCCTTGAACTTCATGAAAATGGAAACTGATCAAAATCAATACAGCCTGGGGTCGATTTCACCAAACTCATCGTAACTCACTATCAATCGTAGGACTAATGATGCATTGC
Organism: Astropecten irregularis; assembly: GCA_963971285.1. Taxonomy (NCBI): domain Eukaryota; kingdom Metazoa; phylum Echinodermata; class Asteroidea; order Paxillosida; family Astropectinidae; genus Astropecten; species Astropecten irregularis. Next base: position 12,896,986 of record OZ020263.1, read on the forward strand.
AGCCCTACATAGGATACAATGGGTTATCCTTTGTAACTTGAGTTACGATGGATCGTAGGGCTTTGTGAAATCGACCCCTGAATCATAAACCATGCATTACCATGAGAAACCTGTGATTGGTATGTTGTGGTATTCAGGTGGGTTTAGGGTTGATGCCGTTTGGATTCACGTTAACTCGAGTTACGATAGATCGCAGGGCTTCGTGAAATCAACCCCTGGCTCGATATTGTCCACGATCGATGTGGACTCAATCTGTCAATCATGTCAGTGGCAACAAGAGTTGGTGAGTGGAACCTAAATCCACCGTACAGACTCACCGTCTTTATGCCTGTGGTGAGGTGTGAACCTGACACCCTGCGGATTGACGTACTCGGAGTCTTGCAGGGAAGCGCTGTCGGAATGCTCCGTTACCGATTCCGTGTCTTCGGCGCCTTCCACGAAGGAGTCAGACCTCTCCGCGGTCTGATCACTGTCGTCACTCTTCTGATGAGTAAGGTAAGAAAAAGTAAGATGCTTGGAGTTAGGAGGGCCTGACTCGTTTTGATCCTAGCAGGATCTTTCTCAAAGGCTAAATTGAATTAGGTGTGCCTGATGCGTTTTGATCCTAGCAGGAATACAGATATGAAGTCACCCTCACCTTGCTCTCTGTGGATTCTTCCTGTTGGTCTCCCTGCATGGAGATGACCTGCACTCCCTGGGTCGGCGTCACGTCACCGTCCGATGGCGTCACGGCCGAGGGTGGCTCCTTCATGTCCACCCCGCTGTCCAGAGATGACGGCAGGGCCTGCTCGTCTACCTCGTGTGACACGTTCAGCGTGGTCGGCGGACTGACCTGCGACTGGGTGGACTCCGAGGTTGGGGACGTGACGGTGGCGGGAGGGGCTGGAGTAGCCGGCGATGTTTGCACCGTCGAACTGGCTGTGGTCGACGGAGCGGTACTGGTACTGGCAGTTGGGGTGCCCGACTGGGCCGATGAGGGTTCGTCTGCTACTAGCGGACTTGAGACACGCTCTTTCTTGGAGCGGACTTTAGGAGATGGCCGTGAGCGTCGGCGACGGGTTGGGTCAGTGATCCCACCAGGTCGCATTTTTAACTGCAAATTACAAAAACAAAAATGAAATAAATCATGTATCAAACTGAGAGAGAACGTAGACAAAATTTGATTCGGTCAAGAAAAGTTTGTGACCAGGTCTGAAATTCTAAGGCTATGGCTATTGTCAGCATGTTCCAATGCATTTGCAATGGACTAACAACTAAGACCTAGCCCTAGACATATGTACCTTTCTCATGGCCGACAGCTTTTCTTCCTTGAACTGTGGTAATCTCGAGAACAGCAGCTGCACCATGTCAACTAGTGTGTGCTCTGCCGAGCGCCGTAAAAGCTCTACAAAAAGAAAAAAACAGTCAACAATTTCATGAACAATTCCATTAAAATTTCATCTATGGTGTATTGCAGTAATCAGGAGGTTGGGTTAGGGTTAATACTCACCGCTTAGTCTCATCTCAAAGCAGATACGGAAGCAGGACTGCATGATCTCGCAGACCGACTCATTGGAGAGGTGCGCTCCCACGGGGGTCAGAAGCAACGTCCTCAAGACCTGCAGGATCTTCATCAGCACCACCTCGTCTGAGCCCGGATCGGTGCCGACGAACCTGGCGTGGGTCACGGCATCGGCTATGTTCTCAATGCCCGATGTGGCGCCCTCTACTGACGTATCTATCGGGATTAATGAAAAACCAAAAACGTTACATAGAAAGGACACTTGCAATTTTGAGAAAGAATCGGTCAGACTGTTTTAACACAATCAAAGCATCTCTGAGCTCCTTGTCACTTTTTAACCGGTGTTCAATTTCACAAATTTTTAAGACGAATCTTATTCTTACCCAGCATTCCATAGGACAAGAATTTGTTAATGGAGGACAACGCCAGGCCCGTGATTGGTCCAGTTGTGTCTTCGGAACGGATGACGTCCAGGAACGGACACAAGAATACATTGGGTTCAATCTCAGTCACAGCTGCTCAAAAAAAAAGGAAAAGAATAATTCATAAGTGTATAATTTAAGAAAAGTATTCAACAACCAATGGCTTTTGTGTAAAAGGCTTCATATAAATTTACAGTAAGACAAACTTCATACATAGTTCCAATTTGGGGAAAATAAAATTCCACTATACATGTACATAACTACACATCAGTAAATATAGTATAGACTTAAAGTCCTAGCTACCTTTTAAAGACAAATTTTGATATAAGACAAAGAATGCTCTCAATATGAGCCAATGTCAATTTCAAGTTCATCAGTTTGGAGGATGTTTAGAAATAGGTAAGTAAAGGTTTTGTGCACGAACCCTATGGAAATATATATCTCATGTACGTACATAATGCATAGTTATGTTTTCAATAGAATATCTCACAACTCTCAACTCGTGCATGGTGGATATTCACCATTGGTAGGTACATGTAACTCAATACTATTAATAAAGGAAAGCAAAACAATAAAGGTGAAGTACATGCATACATGAACACACAGACTTTGTACGTACAAATATACAAATACAATTATACATAGCTATGTATGATACACACATCACAGCCATAAATAAACAACCATACATGTACATAGTACCCGTACATAAATTTTGTACACAAACATGTACATGTACATCTAAGTGTACATTAATTTAGTGTATTTAAGTACATGTACATATGTACATATACAAAAATGCACAAGACAATAATATATCATACAAGTACAGTGTACATATTGTGCCGGATTATCATACATGTACATGGATATGTAGCAATATCTTAATTTATGCAGATGTTAATGCATGTATCCATCACGATGTCTATAATCTGATACAGTGCATTAATAATTGACCAGCGCCTCAAAGGTCTACTTCAATAATACCCTACACTACCCTGCCATCCGCCCACGCGACCGACCAAACATGTGACATTTCGGTCTGGGCTACCCGTTCAATTGGCTGTGAGTGGCACCAAGACGTGTTATTCACCATCTCAATTTACATACAAGCGCCTTCAAGCTGAACCATACCCCAATGCCACTATCAGTGGAATGAAGCATCGTATGATGAACTCATGACGAAATTTGATTAAAAACACTTGCGAGCACCCAGTGATAGTCTGCGATCAATAACTATGGGACGGACAAAAAGCAAGTTGACTTATCTTCACATACATGATGATGTACATCTACATGTACAGTGTATTGTACTCAACTACAGAAGACTTAATAACTGCAATTCTTATGTACAAGGCTGTGATTGTACTCAGTATTAACACAAATTCATGGAAATTATGTATCCTGTACTTTTGCATTGAGAAAATGAGGGAAAAACTCTGAAATTAGGATTCTTCTTGACAAATCCCACCCCTGCATTGTTGCTGTTTAAACAGTAAATGACTAACAGTATAAACAGATCATTTTACATGATATCTTTAAATTTACTTACAGAAAAACAAAAAATTACTGTACGTAAGATAAAACTATTTCATAACAGACTTCTTTTGATTTCTCATTTTCACAAGGGAAGGGATATTTTTGATTCTTTCTACATGTAATTGCCTACTTTAAACTGCTCATCAGTCAAAATAATGACCTGAAATTTATCAAACAATGTCAAATGCTTGGATTTAGAAGGGCCTGACACATTTCGATCCTAGCAAGATCTTTATCGAAAGCTAAAATGATAAAGATCCTGCTATGATAAAAACACATCAGGCCCCTCCTAATTTTAAGTATTTTTTTCTACAAATATACATGTACATGTCCTTGTAAATCAATTAAAGCAGTTCTAAGGTAAATGGGTTGCAACGTTGCACGTGTGTACTATTTAATGGTCCATTGTCTGTACATGTACGTACAACTGCACATATGTACAGTACATGTATGAGCATCTTGCCATCTCCGTGTTCAATTTCATCCATATGGAGCGTCTTGCTTGCATAAATGCATGAACTTCTTGACACATGGCACACGTACAATTTACATGCAGCGACACTACTGTATGTACAGTGCATGTCCCTATTTGCATCACGTAAGGTGCTAAGGATAAGTCAGTGCATTGATGCGTGTACATGTACACAAGATGACCTGCATATTATTATAAATTTAAGGCCAGATTTGATCTGTGTATAGTTTTTGTACACGTTTAGTATGTTCAAGGTCACAAGCAGACAAGTCAGCCTTTGCATGAATGCACTGTCTATAAGGTTATTCCCAGGGGCCTTTTCCAAACCGTGGCTCTGGCTACGGCTCAATTTCATGCATCCATTATTTTTAAAGTATTAAGTAACATGCATCAAAATCTCTGCTTTCGGCTACGGCTTGGAAGTAGAAGCTTGTTTTGAATAAGAAAATGGAGCCTCAGCTTCAATGAAAAGCCACAGCCTGTATTTTCAGCATTTGGATGACATAGACTTAGCCGGAGCCGGTGCCAGAGCCAAAGTTTGGAAAAGGTCCATAGACTTACATGCACTAGGAATTGACCTTGTCACACATTTCTTAAAGGTAATATTATACTTTGGTTTTTATGAAAGAAATACAGATTCATGGGCAAAAATATCAAGGCAGATGCAGTAACAGTCATCTGTGAAAATTTCAGTCCCATACGGTGCCCACTTTTGAGAAAACAGTGAAAAACGGCCACAGTATTTCTTAAGTATTTTCTCTTTTATTTTTGATCTTAAATTTTCGGTCGTTGTTTTACTAATTTCTGGATAAATACACCAATTCAGGCGGAAAAATGTTAACGGTATGTTTCTAACAGCACCATCTTCATTCCCTGAAAGTTATACGTAAATCTGTGAACATTTCTGTTTTGGTTTCTTACCAAAGTATGATACTACCTTTAAACAGTGATAAACTACACCCACTTGACACGTACTGCTGGCTCCAGCTAGTTATCACAAAAAAACCTTATTGGAAATGCACAAAGTCGTTTGACATTTTCCACGAATGATTTATGCATGACTTAGACACACTAGGCCTTAATATTGCAAATAACTTACACCCTAGAAGAAGTGGGCGGAACATGCTGGTGCGATTATGTTATTTATTATTTGTTTAAGCCACATTTGCATGTACCCGGTATTATATGACTTTTTCCTCAATTTCTTAGGTACATGTACATTTTGATTCCAAATTTAATCAAAGTCAGAGTAACTTTCTCTGATTTGTAAGATTTTTCGAGGCAAAGTGCAGCCTGATGACAAGTTTTTCAACTGTATAAACCCAAATACCTCCATAACCAATATTAAAGTACTTAGTTTCAGGAAATATCTTCTTGTCTTTGGCATGTTTGGGATCCAACAACATAAATGCAAAAGGATTAACTATTGCTTTATTAAATTATTATGATGATAATTATGAATACTCTTTAATAAAATTACTGATAATAAAAATGAATCATAAAAAGTTATGCGTCAAAGCTTCTCAAATTTGAATAATGAATAATTAATGAGATCTAATGGGATAATTGATGGATTAATCAAAATAAGATTTTACACAGGTGATCATTTTGATATTTTCTATTATCCTGGCAAATTTCACTGAAATTCAACTTTGTGCACACAAGATCTGGGGTGGGGGCATGATACATGTAACAAAGCTGTAGCTATTGGGTTAAGGACACACCATTTCTATCTTGTACACATGGGCATGTATAACCCTTATAGGTCTGCTTTCTGCTAATGGTACATGTACTCAGACCTTGAATTTGGTTCTGAAAATGGCAAAGCCACATTTCCATTGCAAGGGGGCACTTCCAAATTGGGTAATAATAATGTCTATGGAAACATTTGAAGGGGCACCAAGGCCAAGAACCAGGGCAACGAAGGCCAAGGCCTCCGTGGCCTCTGTTAAATTCCAGGCCTGATGTACTTCATATACAAAATTACAAGAAAATGAATTCAAACATGTCAAATACGCATACATGAAGTATAAATTTACATTTAAGAATTTATGTATAATTGTACATATATAAAAAGTACATGTATACACATGTATGTATAGTGTATGTACACTGTACAGAAGCATGGATGCGTGATATGCATTGTTTATAGTGGAACAATATAGGCCTAATCAATAGTTAAAATCAATGGCACATATGAATAAAAAACAAAACAACCGGAAGTGAAATGGGTCACTGTGCACTGTGCAGTGTATGTTCACACTAGGCAGACTAGGTGGGAATACACACATCTGGATCAGAGAGAAAGGTGACTTTAATACTAATTCCCACAGTAAAACAAAGCAAGTGTATACATGTGTATACCAACATGTACGCATGGGTACGGTATGCACAGAAACTGCCGTTTCTACCGACTGAATTTTGCGTGATTTGAACATATGAAGTGATATAATTCGTTTGCACATGTTACAAAGTGGGCATTATGTACAATGATCATGGCATAATTTACTGTACAATATTCATAATGAGCTCCAATGCCACAAAATGCATGCATTCACAAAAGCCACAATAAAAATCCTAAACCGGTGTTTAGGCACAACAAAATAAAAATCATAAAGCGGTGCCACACTCGTAAGGGAACAAGGTCAAAGACTTCCATGTAATTTCAACCATATGCCATACAAATAAGTACGGTGTAGTTTTAATACTGTCTACTACTACTATAAAAACTACTACATTAATCAGTACCAGACTTACCTGAGATGGAGTTCAAGATCTCTTTGAGACGAGAGAAACTTCCCAGCAACGGATCCTGGTCTTCTTCCTGTAACAATGGTCATTCAGAATATTTCATTAATCATTTCTTTTCCGTTCCTTTAAAGGTACAGTACAGGATTGGTAACATACCAAAACAGAAATGTTAACAGATATACATATACTTTTCAGGGTATGAAGATGGTGCTGGTAGAAACATACCGTTAAATTATTTCTGCATGAAATGGTGTATTTTTCCAAAAATTACTAAAACAAACTCCGAAAACAGTTTTGATCTCGGGGTAAGATCAAAACCATTCTTTATGTTTTATAAGAAAAATTTAGTCGGGTTTTCGCAGTTTTCTCTTGACTCAGTTGTCCGATTTAGCTAACATTTTCACAGAACTGTGTGTTATTTAATGTAGGCCTTCAAAGTGTGAGTGCTGTTCTGTGACCTTTACCAATCATATATTATACCATTTAAGTACCACAGAATGTCCGAAAAGAGTAAAAAATCATATTTACCTGTGGCAGGTGAGAGGTCCATCTGGAGGACCGTCTCATCGCCGTGGAGACCAACAGCATCTCTCCCTGGATGATGTAAACCCCATTGGTGGGAGGTTGGATTTTAGGCAGCGATGTCACAGTTGCCATCTTGATTAATTTCAGGTTCTTTACGGCAGGTGCTTAATAATACCAAATTTCTATGGAAATAAAAGGAATACAACTCTGATTACTAAATATTAGGACTTGGAGTAATATGTCGCTTCAGTGACTAGATTTACTAAGACTAACTGTTTCTGAATGATTAAAATATTTTTTGGACACTAATTAAATAAAACTACATGGTTGTTTGCGGTCGAGTTGTCTTGAGTTGAGTTGTCCCTTCCCACATTTTTCTACTTTCAATGTTAACTGAAACTTAACTTACAAAGCAGGTAATTTTGTAATAACGCTAAATTACTGTGAAAGATTTTACTGTCTAAAACTTTTTAGTAAAATCTTTCACAAACAATATATGTTTTACATATATTATTTAGTGGTAGGCCTAATTTAGTCCTTAATTTATAACGGGTTTAGTTAGGCCCCCCTAATTAATTACCGACAATCACTCGAGTCCGGCTCGGATACCGGTTCGGCTGCTAACTTTTGCATACCTAGGCCTACCCGCACTGCATGCAAATCAAATTTATCAATGGCATTGGATTTGGCAATAATAGGAACAGATTCGCACATAAAACATACAGAAAATGTGACTTTTCAACACTGAGATTCGAATGACCATACCTCCTTCTTGTATCGGCACTTCCATGAAGATAAAGCTAGGTTTCAAGAATGAATGGAGACACAAATGGAATCATCTTCTCACAGATGTCACCAACTCCCACACGGCGAAATAATCGTCGCCAAGAATGACGTGGTGCGCATGTGCACCATAAAAAAAATGAAATAGACGGGTTCCCTTCCAATGTTTACGTGTAAATGACACCGAAAGAGGATTAGGTGGCTAACGAAATTAGCTGACGTTGAAGGTCACTGGCATTCGGCGGCAATAAGGTGAAAACACGCGTTGTATTATGATTACCAGTGTGGGTTTTATCACTTGGGGCAGTAAGCAGGAACAATTTCATAGAGCTGCTTAATAAGCAATTTGCTTAAGCATCAAAAGTTTTCCATGATGAAAAAAAGGATTGCCAACCAAATTTTCATGTGATGTTTACTGCTTTTGACTTCTATTCGACCTTTGTTTGCTGAGCATAACATTCACATGGATTTTTGGTTGGCATACTGATTTTGTTTACCAAGGTCATTTGGTGCTTAAGCAAATGTTGGTGCTTAAGCAGCTCTATGAAATTATAAGCAAATTCTTGTGATTAGCATAGCAGAAAACTTGCTAAAGCACAGTCATAAAACTTTGTTTTGTGTGACTTGGTCGTGACCATCGTCTGCTAAGCAAAAAAAAAACTACAATGATTCTCACGTTAGATATCCTAAAAAAAAAAGAGTTTCAACAAGGCAGAGAAACTCGCCTGAAAGAAATACTTTTTACTGAAAGCAAGTTAACACCAAGTTCAGAATTAAGTTTTAAACTTTTAATGCATTGATCTCATATACATTTCAGACAAATCTATTCAAACAACAGTTTTAGACATGACGTCTTTGGAATAGTACATTTTTACAAGTAGTTCATTGCATACAATAACTTTCTGCAAGGTTTCTTGGCCAATTAATATATAATTAGGTTAAAATTACATTTTACATATTCATAAAATAATTCTACAAAGTGTAGTCATTTAAACTTGAATCCATACAAGTTGCTTAAAAGGTGGCAATTAAAGGACGGCATATTTTAGATTAAAACATTTATTAATATAATAGATAACATTTGTATTATTTTTTACAAATAAAATGGCATAAAAAGCTTTTGGAAGGTCTAAGCATCAACACACTTGACAGACAATAAACTCTAAATTCACACAAAAGCATTCTACTACAGCTGCACAAAGCTTTCACACCAAATCTTTAGATAAAATGTTCGGTCTTTTGTGTTGTCCAATAAAAATTACATACAGTACATTCATTGTTCTCATTTATGCCAAATTAAAAGGGTATCTTTTGTTTTCAAAGATGTCCTAATGAGCTTCCAAATCATATAAAACTATTACAAACAAAAATCCTAAATTTCTCAATAATGTTCAATAAATATAAATCAGATATTGTATGGAAATAACAAATTGGTGTATTTTTGTATTCAAGGTTTGACAACCTACATACTTTGAAAATCATCTATTGCAGAAAAATAAAGATCACATAAATTTTGGCAAAGGCATGGTCTGTAGGCATGTTTCATGACATAAATATAAATATGAATTTCAATAAGTGACTAGGCAGCAAATTTGTATTTCAAAAGAAAATATTTATATTCATAGTCAATTCAGAAATGAAACATCAGTCACCATGTGATGACATGAACGTCATTAAACTGCTTGCCAGAATGTTCCCCACCAAACAAGACAATACTGTTCTCTCCAATGCGCGCTGAAGTATGCCCCGCCCTTTTAGGCCACTCCCCTTTCCTCTCCGGCACTACCCACGCCCTATTAGACGCATCATAAAGATAGAGTTCGTTGACCGCATCAAGCAATCCTCGGACCGACTTTCCCTGGATGAAGCCACCGTAGATTACGACGACCCCACCGACGTCCACGGCAGTATGATAACTCCTTCCCGGCGGCTGTTCAACCCTCTTCCCGTTTTTCAGCAACGATTCGGGGAGACCCGATGAATACAACGGCGGGAGAGGATGTTTCACTTTGCAGACAATGTGCTCAGTTTCATGCCTCTGCCGACCTCCGTATACAAAGGCGTATCTTGTTGACCAGGACGGAACGAATGTGACGGTGTGACCGGCTCGCGACACCGTCCCACCTGGGTAGGTTGTCCATTTGAGGGACGTGGTGTCCAGATAATCCACGTTACATCCGTATTTGGCATGAGTGCCCGTCTCCCCTCTGCCAATTACCAGAATAGTGCGTTCATCGAGAACGGAGGAAGCATGGCTGGAGTGAGTATCGATGTGGGTCATTCGAGATGAGCAATCAGTCCAGTGCCAGGATGAAATGTCCAAACAGTGAAGGTAATTACAGCGTCTCTTACCTGTAAAATAACACCACACATAGTCATCAGATCAACATTTTATCGGGTCATAAACCATATTGCAAACAATGACTGCAGGGAGTTGTGGGATGCGCAAGGGTCAAAAGGGTGCCACCATCTGCTTACTTTTGATCAGTTTTCTTTGTGCACTATGCATGTGTCACGTGAATGCAGATCGACCCAAGATGTATCCAATAATGCTTTGCGAAAGCACCCTCTCTTGGTAAAAATGCTATTTGCGATATGCTAGACCGAGTATACTGGAACCCCCAGCAATATAATAATATAATATTATTGTTATGAAATAACAAAGGAATCCACACAAAAATTCAGATCAACATATAATTTTCAAGTCGGGTTAGGGTTAGGGTTAGAGTTGTCCCTTTGGCTTTGTCAACAATTAATCATTATAAATGACCTGTGTTTCCGATCAAAAGTGTCCCAAAAGTTAGTCGAGTGGTTTTCTGAAATTTCGTTTTGTTTCTGTTTTGTAGAGATTTTCTGTTATCTGATCAAAAACTGACGACGGAAGTTGTTTTGTACCTGTCCACCCACCAAACAACCACACTTTATCTTGAACTACATCCATAGTATGATGACACCTCATTCCTGGATCCTGCCCTGATGTCACGGGCTGGGACCAACTCATTGTAGCTGTGTTCAGCACCCACAGATCGTCCAGGCAGTTGTACTTGTTCTCAACGTTTCCACCATGGACGAACAGTTTACCGTCCAAAAACGCACTAGCGTGGTTCGTACGTGCAGCAGGCTTATTATCGGAGATGTCAACTTTGTCGCATTGAAGTGTCATTTTTACTCTCCTGTTGGCAGGGGCTTAATTTAGCTACATTTTACATTCGTACAGGTACACGCTCAAAACTTTTGAGAGATTGTTTTTTGTTTACATCGGACAGTGGGCGGTCTGCACGTTGATGTCTTGGATTCAGGGTACCAGACCACGGGGCCAGTTTTTATTATAGAGGGCGCTATCCAGATTTTTTTTTACTGCCAATTTTTTTATAGAGGGCGCTATCAATAACATTAAAAGGGTCATCGAGTACACTTAATTGATAATAAATATGATACAAAATGACGTTTTGATATAAATTATAATCCTTTTGTAACAGTTTAACAACCTTGATTGGGACAAAACTTTGAAACGTTATCTTTTAATTTTTTGTTAAAGGTTATATAGTCATAAATTTCAAACAAATATAACGCACTGGTGGTTCAGTGGTAGAATTCTCGCCTGCCACGCGGGAGGCCCGGGTTCGATTCCCGGCTAGTGCATACCTTTTTTTTTTTTTTTTTTTTTTTTACATTTTCAAATGAAAAATGCTTTCTTTAGCTACTACAAACCACTTCAACATTTTCATTAAATATTTTTTAAAAACACCTTTTCTTTGTCTAATCTTTGCAATTCTATCTGGTTTAAAGTCAATCCTCTCAACTATTAAATTCTTCTCTGGTTAAGAAAGACTGGAACAACTTAGGTGTACCGCCAGACTAGCCAAAAAATATCATGAACACACAGATTCACCAAATGACTGTAAACGACAATATTAATAGTGTAAATGACGTGTTTCTACTCTTAATATGAATGCAAGTTTGCAGTGGTATACATTATACAAACATAAGACAAAAGGTAGACAATAGGGTTCACAGTTGGAAAAACAAATTGATCTGTTTTCAAGCAGTTAAGTCAGTTAAGTTTCAGTTAAGTCCACTAAACAAAAGAGCAACAATAGGATGTCACAGATTGCATGAATTCAAATAGGTGTGTTTTATTGTTCTATCATTTATCCTTATTAAACATCATTGAAATGACTATATGCTTTTCTTTGTTTCTAATTTTTCAAACATATCATCACCACTTTCACAAACTGACGTCTGTAAGTGAATAGATGCGTAAAATTCCTGAAAATTGTGATATTTGTGTTCTCACAAAAAATTAAAATGAAAAACTGACGTCCATAAACAACCAAGTCTTCTGCAGCAAAATTACATCATTTGAAAGAAGAAAAACACAGAACAATGTAAGTTTACAAAAAGTTGGAATTTCTGTTCAATTCATCACAGGTATTTTTTTTTTCTGTGCAAAATCTGCGCTACAACTCATAAGAATAGTCTTTTCTAGGCAATATAGTCTAGGTGCGACAGTATAATATACAAATGTAGTATAAATTTACAGTATTTATAATAGTTTAATACAAGTTACTTTAATACAAGTTTGTACAAAAAATAGCTCTTAAGGGTTAAATAAATGAATTGGCGAAAAAAAAACCTATTGGGGTTAGTGTGCTTTAGTCCACAAGGATTATTTTCAGACATGGCTTCTACAGTAAACTAACTCACCAAAATATGTTGACCAGTTGTGATGCCCTCTTCAATATAAGCAAGGTTAAATTTTTGGAAAGAGGGCAGGGCTTTGATTTTTGAGGGAAGTTATGGGGTTCTGAAAATATTCCTTGTTGACTAAAGCACACTAACCCCAAATTGTTTAACATTCTCAGCATGGGTCTATCAATTTGTCACCGCCTCTCAAAATGAAAAGATTTCACACAAAAAATGGCCACTTTTACAAGGAAAAACAACATATTACAAGACTTAATTTAATTAAACACTCTGAAAACAACTTCCAGAGGGAGTAGTAATGCTTATAATTAATAATTCTAATGTGCGGTCAGCCAATTCTGGAGCTGGTCATTAAGGGATCTCAGGTTGTCCAAGGATTTGCTGGATGCCTTGGTGCTGGCAAGTAAAGGGCCGATGTTTTGACTGCTGAAATCCTGTATCAATGAGATAAAGTAATGCCAGAGATGAAAGAATGATTCCAGTCTTCTTGTTTTCAAAATGTTTATCAGAGGAATTGAGAAACGACGTACCATTATAGCTGCATCCTCATCTCCGTCTATGGGTTCAACGTGGTCGTGATGGAAGTCTTGTAGGTCGCCAAGGAAAGAGCTGATGTCATTCAACTCGTGACTCTTGTGCTTCTTGTTCGTGGCGTTGTTCTTGAGCTCCCTGATACGACTGTTCAGTCTATCGGTGAGAATAACCATCAAGAAGACGACCATTTAATTAAGGGAGAGAAACTTTAATAGTGGTCAGGCCCAGCCTCTGAAAAGCCAGGCCAGGGGCCGATTTCACTAACATTTTGTGATCATCGCTAAAGCCCAAATCCAGCGTTAAACGGAAAATCGATCGCTTCTTTGCGTAGCAAATTTCTGTTTAGCGATGGATTTGGGCTTTAGCGAGGATTGCAAAACGTTAGTGAAGTCAGCCCCATGAGCAGTTCAGAATTGAGAATCACTAGCGTCTTACTGGCGCTAATTGGGTCTTCGCATTATTGGGAAACTGATACAACGGCGACGCCAAGCACGAAGTTCTTTGCTTTTATAGCCGCAAACTTGACTCTAAGCTTTAAACTGGCCGTTGACATGACCGACCGTACCTGGCATTCTCTTGCTGAAGTGAGAGAAGCTTCTTCCTTTGTTTCCTAGTCATGGTTGTCATTCTAACCAGAGCGCTCTTCAAGACCTTACATTCCTGCGACAGATCAATCTGTGAAGATAACAAAGACAACAATGGATAAGAGAACAATGGATATGCATTGTTCTATTCTTTTATGGACATTGTTTGTTTTGTGACAATATCAAATTTTCCATCCTTTACTACAGCTCGTAATTAGCACTAGACGTCAATTTAATCTACCGACTGATTTAATTTGCATTTAAAGATTAGCTTCAAATCTGCATTTATAAGGATAATCCTAAATTATTTAATAAAGTAAGATTTGCGGTAGCACCATGTACAAGAACCCCTTCTATAAGTGTGTGGTTCTGTGAAGAACCGATGGTTTAACACTCGACGCTCCAAACAGTGTGCTCTGTTCGTTGTCAGGGGGGTGACTGAAGACGAACAGAGCACAAATTCAATAAAGGAAATTCAAAATTAAGAATGATATAATTTTCAACCGACCTTGTCAGTGAGTTCTTTTTTCGTGACATGAAAGAACTTCATCAGCGCCCGTCTCTGAGAGGAACTCTCCAACTTTTGCCTGGGGAGGAGGAGGAGACAAAAACGCCCACAACATTGACCTCATTTGGTAAATGGTTGATCAGTTTTAGACTTGTAAGCTTACAGAAAGCCAAATGTCTTCCTACTTAGATGCACAGTGTGGTCTTGGATAGCGTAACTAGCAACTAGCAGGGTCATCTTGACACTTACTTGTAGTCCATGGTCACATCTTCCAGCGTGCTAAGCACCATGTCTAAATCTGTCACGTCTGTTGCAAGGCGACGGCGGCCATTACCAGCCCAGAGGCGAACTTTGGCTGCATGGAAACAAAAAATTAGACTTTAAATACACGAGGATCTCTTTGTGGAAAAGAACATGTGCGAATCATTTGATCTTTATAAAGCAATTCATACATTTCACAAAATCTGATTTTTTGAAAAAAAATTCAGTCTAGTGGTTATTAATGTTTCCAACTTTCCATCAATTTTAACCATGTTCCTTAGAAACGGTAGCCATGGTGTTGGTGCCTAAACATTGTTGTCAATAACAAACTTAGACTATTCAAAATTAAATTATCAACTATTAATAATGAAGGTATTCCTGAGGTTACAGGTTCGAACCCCGCTCCAGTCAACTGTTAACCTTTCAATAACAAACTATACTTAAAAAAATTTACATTGAAAGATACCTTTCTTGCTTCCGGACGCAATTTTGACTGGCTGTTGGAAGTTCCCTTCCGATGGGGACGATAATTTCTGTCGTCTTGACACAGCGTTTCTGTTGACTGGTCCGCTCTTTGGAGTTTTTGCGATGATACTCTGGAAGTTGGAATTAAGAAGGAGTAGAAAGAAGAGTTTTGACGAAAAAAATTGGAGGAAAAAGGGAGTAAAGGGAGAAAACAAAAGGATTCAGTGTACCAGATATTGTTCAATTTCAACTTGCAAAAGGCTTAAACTCACCTTAAAGTACCTAATTATTATTAATATTATCATAATCTTATTATTAAAATATTTACCATTGACTGCTGTCCTGGTGTGACAAACTGGCTGCGGTCATTTCTCCAGTTGACGCGAGGTGTGTCAAAGGGCCTTTTGTCGGGACTGTGTATGGCCACAGACTGACCGGAACTAGCGTCCTGCGACTGGCCAGGACTACTTGCCACGCTCTCGTTATTGTCCGGAGCTGCAGTCGACGCCGTGATACCCGTGACTCTGTCGTGTCCATCTGCGACAACGGAACTCGACTTATCGGCAGACCTGGGAACCTGATCGGGTGATTGGAGGGTACTGTCTTCGTTTTGACGACTGGTGTCTCCTGATGCTTGAATGGGGGTAGTTGACGGCTCAGAAGGCGTGGGCAACCCTGACACGTCGGGAACTGAATCTGCCGTGGCATCCCCCGATTGGTTCGTTTCTGGATCCTGCTCGGAGATGACGTCAGGTCCATGATGAGTTGAGAGCAGAGAGGCTGACGCATTATACGCAGATTCTAGAAAAGAAGTGAAACAGTACAACAATTTCCTTTTTTAAATAACACCTTGAATATAATTTTTTTGAGTCACAAGAAATTGACTCTGTTGGAGAATTAAAAAAAAGCACTTTCAAAAATGACACCAGTCAGACTAAGGCAATGGGAACAAAACTTCAAATAACCACAAGGGAAACTTACCAGTTAATGTAAGTCAATGAAAAGTGAACAAAGAAAAATTGACTGGAACGAGATCTGAACCAGCGACCTCCGGAATACCGTACCGACACTCTTACCAACTTCATAGGCTGAATGGAAGGACTAATGAGCATTTTACAGCCTATGATGCCAGAGATGGGAGAATCTTTGACTTACGTTTCTTTTTCGATGAACCGGTACGTTTTCTTGACGAGGGACTGGCTATGATAATTGGACCGGGACTGACTCTCGGTCTACCAGACGAAGATAACGATGCTGCCTGAGTGATGATTTGAGGCGATGGGGAAATCGTAACGGAACTGCGAGAAGAACTGGCGGTAATGTCATTGGGCTGAAAGAGAATTTCAAATCATGATTATCTGACCCAATACGTCTGTAAATGAACTCATTCCAAGATTTGGTAAGGAGGTGGTGGAACCCTTTCGACCCTTGTGTATCCCAACCTAGAGGTTGCTATTTGTGATATACCTTATAGAACTTTACTTTAGGAAAATCAACGAAAAAGCTCTCTTAGTTTAGTTTTCTCTTAGAAGTTATACTTATAGTGAGAGTAATGGGTGGGTAGGGGGGGATGGGGCTCGTACCTTGTCACCAGACTGCCCATGAATCAGTGCTAACGGTGAGTGCCTCGGCTCCCAATCTCTGACGATTGTAAACGCACGCAATGTTGTCTCTCTCTTCCTGTAATATGAAATTTTGGAATAATTAACATGAATGATGGGCATTAGTGTAGTTTACGCCACCCATATTATTTTCAGTATTTATTTGGGTAAGAAACTGTTTTATTTTCACTGAAATATTGCCGAAATAAGTTCATTTTAGGGTTTCAGGACCATGAATAAATTTGCTTTAAGTAACGAATCTCATTTTGGAACAGAAGAAGGTAAATAAATACTGAAAATAATATGGGTGGCATAAACTACACTAACCCCGAATGATGATGATTTTACATCATGATCCAAATGCACTGGAAAACAAAGTCAATAGAATAATACATGACCTACACATGATGTGGGGCCCCACCCAAAGATTTCAGCTTGAAATGGGGGGGGGGGGGAACTACGATGTAGGCCTATCTCAGTATCTGATGATCGTCAACTTTCAGTTTCAACTAACTTTTTTTAGGCCTTGACTTGTCCAACGTCAAGGCCCCCCCAAATACCCCGACGAAAATAACAATTGTCAGCATCGCCTGTTGCACAACTTACGCCGGTCGTCTTCTTGGATGAGCCCTCGATCGTTCGGGGATGATTGTAGTCGCCTTTCCCCGTCTGGAAGTGACACTTTCTTGACTACTTTGCGAGGCCATTTTCCCTACAAATTGTGATATTTACATGACTAACACGACATTCTGTGCCTAGATTATCCCGCGCGCATTCTGAAAACACGTACGAAATTGAAAGTGCGTCTACTGGGCGCCCTCTATTGGTGGAAAACGGGCAGCGCGCGTTATCGGTAGATAGAGGGCGGGGTCGATTTCGCATCAGAAAAAAAACATTTAATATAAAAATTAATATTTTATAAAAAATATTAATATTTTGATCTTTTTAGAATGCATGCCAATCAAAATTCTAGCAGAATTTAAATTTTCTGTGCGGCCTGTAAACAACTGGTCTCTATTTCTAATTCAGTGGAAAGTTGGCACTTGCAAAAATGTAAATTATTATGAAATGGTGTAAAAAATAATGCCCATATTTTGTCTTCAGTAATGGAATAATCATTTATTTGTCAATAATTAAGAAAGAAATCAAACTTTTCAAAGGAAGTTCGCCAGATGGCCAAACAAGAAACAATAAGACAACAAACGAAAGTACACGCAATAACTTTGGTACAGAAATGTCGATAGTAGGGTGTATCCATCCTTTATTCAATAATGAGGAAAATAGGGAATTACGATTCCAGATTATTAAGAAAACAAAAATGGGGAAATAATTATATCAGGGCAAAATACCATAAAATCTCAGGGGTAGATTCAAACTTTTTCTTCAAGTACACTAAGAACTTGTTTTGAAAAGAAAACAAAATAATGATCAATATGACCACACAACTTGAACAACAAAAACGGAAGCATCTCACTTTTTGTTTTTGTGTTGTAAAACTATGTTTAGGCAAAATAAATTAATTTTGTTACATATTATATTCATGATCATGATAAGGGTTAGAAAAAGAAAAACCTAGTTGGGATTTGGGGATTTTTATACACTTTGAGGGGCCCTGAATGCAAAATATACTTCAGTAAAAAGTCAATACTTGGACTTGAAGTTTCAGTAAGAAAAGGCCTAAAAGGTTTGAAGAGAAAATCCTTTTTGACTATAAATCGCTTTCACAGGCTAAAACGACTTCTCTTTGCACATAGGCCACGAGATACAACTCAATAACGAGAGGTTACCGAGATAAAACCCTCCCATGCCATCCTACATCTTAGCTTTTTAGCCAAAGATAGACGGAAAGTCAAAGTGCGGAGGAAAGGACAAAATGTCCTTCATAAAAAATAATTCTTATTATTATTATCAGTTATTGGCAGATTTCTGCCAAAAGAATACAAAGAACGAAAAAAAAAAGGAAAGATTTTCACGCCAGGGGAAAAATACTCTCACATTTTCATTTTGTTTTAAACTGCTATATTAAGAAATTGCCTAAAGCAATAAACGATAACCCGCATTATATAAGAACAGCAGTTTCCATACTGAAGTAGGCCAGTAAATAAAGGTATACAAAAACCACAGAGCTGATGTTCAATTTCAATTATAAGAGAGCTAACTTTCTTATACATTCAACCCTGGATGCTGTTCGTCGTTGTGACTACAACCTCCCTGAATTTTTTAATCTTTACCAATGCATTATTAGTGCACATTCCTTGATAAGATAACTTAGGCCGGCAAGTTTACGCCAGCAGTGTACCGTGAAATATTCTGACTTTAACCTAGATAATCTCCACAATTTCAAAAGTGCAATATTTTCAGGATTATCCTTGAAAGAACTGACATGACTGATGGGGCACAAACGACACGTCAGTTCATAATCCAATAATTCCGCAACCAGTTAAAATATGTGCATGTGTATCTGCACACCTTTCATGCGACACGTGTTCAGTGTACTTCTGCAATGACTTGAATAAATATAAATGATAATGAAAAGAAACAAGTGCAGGTTTTGCATGCATCACTCGCGTGCTTCCAGAAAGAAACTAGACGTCCAATCATGTAAAAAAAAAAAAAAAAAAAACGAACAGGAAAATCGGCCGTACTTTATTCAGGAGCAATGCCCATGAGTGGATACTGGATGGACCGCCATATTTATGTAAACCTCGTCATATGCTGTTTGGTATTCTTTAAGATAAATTTTTTGCCTCACTTTCATGAACTCTTTTCTCGAAAGTGACACAAGAAACCCACCTTCATACCACAATTTACCACAAATAGTTTTGTCCTGTGGTAATTGACCCTGAATACCACAATACACCACAGTGTGGTCTTGTGTGGTAATGAGGTTCATGATCCAGTTCCCCTGTAGAGACAGTGGTAATGTGTGGTAAGCAGCTCTTGTCCTGTACTTGTGCGATAGGTGCAGAGGGTTAAGCTTAAGAATTTGGTGAGAATTGCATAGTTTGACAGGACAAGAGACTACAGTAGTAAGATTTGACAAAATCACCACACATATGCAGTGTGAAAGATAAAAAATGACTTTTGAAACAAAAAATGATTTTTTTTTAAAGTGTACTAAACGAACTTTCCTAAAAGGAATCGTTGTACTCCGGTTTGTGCATAGCTTGTGAAATACGTGTCCTGGTATTAAAAACATTGTGCTTCTGATTTGTACAATGTTTAAATACCAACTTGAAATATTCTTACAACAAAAAGAAATCAAAATTGAAACAGAAAGTTTGCATTTTTTTTCATTCAAAAGTTTGCCGCTGCATGATTTATCATTAGTTAAATACTTAATTCAAAATACCAATCGGAACTTTGACTGTGAACGAAAAATCATCTTCATTGTAATAAGACTATTTTGTTCTTTCGTTCTTTTTGATCTAGGGCACATTTCAGCAATATTAGGCACTCATGCACTACTCACTGAGAAAATACAAGCCCATTCCCACAATTTGATTTGATCAAACGTCTAGAGATCTTCTTGGCAGCTTGCTCGAGAGTGCATTACATAATCCACGCACAGCTTGGCCAATCCAGTTGGTGGCTTCAAATATTTAAGTATCAACGGGTGCTTACTCCCCAAATGGAAAGGGGAATAAAAGAAGAAGAAAAACTTTGGAAAACAAACTTTGACCTGGCCGAAACCTTGCCAAAGCGTTATTTCTTTCGAGCTGTTTCCCACAAAATAATTTAACGCTGCACGTAAGTAACTACGCACTATCTACTACGGGTTGCAAGTTAGCACTCTCGAAATAGAAATTTAGCTCTCTGGTGCAAATTGAAAACAAAAATTTTGTTCAGATGTCTAAGAAAGTATCCGGCCTGAGTGAGCAATGTGTTGTCAGGATTCGACGTTTAAACTTTGAACAATCGTCGACCAGAGTCAACTTGAGACTAAAAATACCGATCCTGGGCTGGATTTCACCAAACACTAACATTGATCTTTATATGACGAGTTGTCAGTATCACCAAAGTGATTCCTATTGTGCCATCACACTTTGCTTAGCAATTAGGATTGATTCGCACTTAAAGATCAATCTTAGTGCTTCGTGAAATCAGCTCCTGGTACTCAAAGTGAGATGCAAGGTATGTACATTACCTGCAAGTTGAACACGTTTTTAAATTCTTGGCATGATAAATAAGGCTTTTCAAGGTTGTTGCAATAAACAATTTCTGATTTTTTTGTTGTTAGTAATTTTTTCAGCGAGAGAGACTGACTGAAACAAGTCCATCACACTAGCACCATGGTGTTGTCTCTATAGAAACAACATCCAAAGAGTGTGTGAGCAGGGCATTTGAAGATGCATGTACAGAGTTTGACTGACCACAAAACCAGTTGTCGTTTTTTTCCCAACTGTCTTTGTGTCACTGAAAAACCAAACGACAAATAAAAAAAAACACCATGAGTCGCTCACTTTGCTAAAATTAAACTGCATTCATTGTCATTTTATTAAGTGCTGTCCTTCGTAAAAGTAACTCGACATGTTATTGCACCGACATCACATCCAGCGATCAAAGAGGGTGAATTTTTGTTGGCTTTCTTGTTTTTGGTTTTATTAATGCAATAATGCCCAAACCTGACGTCCCCCGATTTCCCCCACAAACGATCGGTTGACTCTAAGCTGATGACTGCACGTCGGAAGCCGTGGTGCGAGAGCTCAGATGTCCATTTCAAACTGAGGCTCCTCAGCTAACTCAACTGCAAGACGAACAAAAAAATCAATATTTTACCAAGTAAAAACAATGGTATGTAATTATGGAGCAGGCCTTGAATTTGGTTCTGAAAGGGGCAAGGCCACTTTTCCATTGCAAGGGGCACTTCCATTGGAAAATCATAATGTCTATGGAAACATTTGAAGGGGCACCAAGGCCAAGAACCAGATCAACGAAGGCCAAGGCCTCCAAGGCCTCCGTTAAATTCAAGGCTTGATGGAGGATACCATGTGTAGACTTGTATGCAATCATGATGCATAACTTCAGAACTTGATGATCTGGTAATCTACGAAGCTTAGACAGGTCTGGTGACTTCATTCAGATTGACTTCATTCTCATTTGAAGAACTGCGAATGTGCACCGGGCATAACGAATGGTGCGAGTTCACTGTCCTACAAGGACACCATCACAAATCCTTCCCAACTTGGGGCCTTTTCCAAACCTCGGCTCCGGCTCAGTGACTGGCTTTGTCTGTGTCGTACATATGCTGGAAATATAGGCTGCGGTTTCACATTGAAGCTGAAATTCTGTTTTCTTTTTCAAACCAGAGAATCTACTTCAGAACCGTAGGTAAATGCAAAAAACCTCTATTTTGATACCCGCTATTTAAGAATGGATTAAAAAAATGGAGCCACAGCCAAAGCCTGAGCCTGTGGTTTGGAAAAGACCCTAGCTTAGAGCGACCCAGCTACAGAATGGCACGGAAGGCCTAATGTAGCCGACTTACCGTTATTCACGGCATCCTTGTTGGCTTCACCGCTAGCGACCTGTCCGTTAGTCTTGGCCGCTGCGTCGCCTTTCACGGTCACGCCTGGGATGATGGGAAGGTTCACTGGGGGTGTCCTTGCCAGAGGGGAATCCCGGAGATTCATCAGGAACTGCCTCTCATAAATAATGCGCGTACCTGAAATGACCGACGAGAAAAACTATCAATATTCCATTGATATTGATTTACTGCAGTACCCGCCGCGATATTCGTTTCACCCCGCTGACCCCAGCTAGCTCGGTGGCCTAGCGGTATGGCATCTGCACTAGTAAGCAGGAGGTCGTGGGTTCGAGTCCCACCTGAGCCATGTGATTTTTTCATGTGCACTCACAAGCACTGAGTATACAATGCTCAACCATGTCAGTGAAGGGCAAGCCTAATTAGTAATTTGCATATCAATTAATAGGCATAGGCCTATTGTCTTTTCCTATTAAAGTAATTGAAAAGTGACCTAAGAAGAATTGACCGGAGTGAGATTTGTTTTTTGTTACACATAGTCATGATAGTGAATTTGTACTGACAGACATGATCATGAAGTTTACTTTTAAATATTAATAAAATAATAAGCCTAGTACTAGTACTTTAGTAGGGCCTAGGCTAGGGCCTAATTCAATTTGTATTAAAAATAAAATAAAAACAAAGGTTGTGAACTGAAGACAATCACAGTGGAGGTATTTCTTTGAGGAAAATCTAATCAATTCAGATAATGACATGCCCTATCACCAGTGAGCAATGGCCGATAATGCACGTCATTTGAGCCCTGCCAAGTTGGACGTATTTGTTTTTGTTTACGTTCACGTTTGATTTAACATACGTAGCCCACTTTACCTCCAGGGGTCGTGCCAAACACCGTACCACCAGGCGTAGTGCAGTAATCAGACGGCATTTGATTCGGGTCATGCACCAGCACTTTCCTCGTCGGAATTTCCTTGGTTCCGCTCATCTGACGTTGTGGGTTTGGGCCTGACATGGTTGCCGGTCGATTACAGTCACTCTAAATGCTGGAATTCTGAGCAAAATGCATTGATTGGGGACCGAATTGGGCCAGAATTTCTTGTGACGATGTTGTATTCGTCAGGCCCCAGCGTCACGAGTCGAGTGCAGGAGGGTGAGGTCAAAGGTTAAAAGTGTGACGTCGCATCGATCGCGCGAGCTGTTGAATAATTTATCACAAGCTCACAGAACTCTCAAAAAAGAGATTGTTTCGGATAAAAATTCGATAACTTTGAGGGTAAAATAAAGTCATTACCACCCAAAACTTACATTAACAGTCCATTAAATGTTCTCATTATTGTAATAAATACAACTTTTTTGTAATTCCCAATATTTTCATTTTTTACTATTTTTTCCCGACTGTAGAGAACATTGAAGAAAGTAGAACTCTGTGCGATCCTACATTTTTATATTTTTAAAACAAATGTTTGTAACTTTCATTCATTATAATCTTATCACAGGGCCGACGTGTGGTATACCACATTTCATGTTGCTCTTAAAAAAGATAATAAATAAAACAAATAAATAAAAAAGACAAATAAATAAATGAAAGTTAATAAATGAAAACATAAAGATAAATAAACAAATGATTAAAAAAAATAAATAATGAATGGATTGACAAACAAAAATGAAAACAAAACAAAGCAAACAAACAGACAAATAAACAAACAAATAAATAAATTCAAACATATGTCACACACAGGTTTGGAACTTGATTATTTATTCATCTCAAATTATCCCTTTTCTCCAAAGTTTCATTTACAAGATTTTTAGTTTTATATAACAGTTAACTGATTGTTAAAAATCTTACAATGACGCTTCACAAAACAAATCTAAAGTTTTGTTTAACCTCATTCCTGCTAACTTTACAAATCCAAGGGAAGTTACAAAGAAAAGAAATCGACATTTTGACATTATCTGCCCACAACTAAACCAAATTAGAAAACAAAAACATGTTTTGATCTCTGACAGTTTAATAAGGAATGATTATTTATAAGCACATAATGTTTCTTTGTACAGGAGAGGCACCAGCGCGCCGCCATTTTGTATTATCAATATAGGAAGCATCAAACACAACACAAGTTCTTTTTTATCATAAATAGAATGGGGTTCTGTTATATTTACATCATTTTAACATCAGTTTGTCTATAATTAGTTACCCAGTCCATTTCATCAAACATTTTACGAAAAGTGTCATGTGTTTTAATAATTAGGATGATTTTAAATACCAGTCATGATAAAAACATTTGCAGAAAAACGGACATTGAAAACAATTCATTCCATAATCCATAGTTTATAGTCAGATTCCTGCTGAATGTGCTGCAAATCTCTTTAAATCGTCTTCATTTGAACTTGGCCCAGGAAAAAAAAACGACCCAATAAGTTTTTTGAAAACTTTCAGATAGTTAACGCCATACAACAACTCCAAAATAACCCAAAATAACAGATATTCTACTTACTTTCTCTCATGAAAAACACTTTTCCAGGTCAATTTTTGTTCTCATAATAAAATGGAAGTGTATAATTATTTTGTCAGCAACGTCATTCTTGTGATTGGCCAATTCTCGATAAGCCATGCAGGCCTTCTTTCTCTTAAGGTTATTTTGCCAGAGGTACGTTCTAATACTGCAAATTGGCCGATCAGAGTAAGAAGGAAGAAGGAAGAATGCCGGTGTCGACAAAAAATACACTGCCTAATAAAATATGGTGCACAAATCCCCCAAGTCACCCATTTTCCTTTAAATAGAACACGGTTGTTTTGTTTTCTAAACAGAAAATATTTAGAAAAACACGATGATCAACTTGTCACTCCCAAATTCGACGCTATCCCATTCGGAGTGATTTAAGGGGAAAAAGAGCACATGGGAAAAAAATCATGATTTAAGCTCATTATTCAAATGTTACTTTTAAGCGGCAAAATGTTTTGAAAAATCTTGCCTTTTTGCTTTGACTGGGAATAAAAAAAAAAAAAAAAAATATATAAAACCAAAACCCCAAACCCAAATTGCATTCACACAACATAACTTCAACAACATAATTTTCAATTAAACTGTACAACAAAACTAGCCTAAAGGTAGTATGTAGGATTGGTCCTATTCATTTTTGGGTTGCTCTTTCAAAGTAAAGCATTCAATTAATTCATTTTGTTTTTAAAACAGACATCAAACAAAATTATCTATGAACATTTCATCAAAGTTTGGTGTTTTCAAGCAAATGGGCAAAAACAGTTTCAGTTTCTGGAAGTGATTTTTTGGCACCTTCCTCTAGTCGTTTTGTTTTCATTTGTGACAACCAAAATCATGTTGGTGTTATCATTCTTTCTTTATATTTAGCAGATATTTTTTTGATTTCCTCTACAGGATATTCTGGATTTCAAATGAAGTTTTTTCAAATTTAATTGGTTTCCGGGGGAAAGAAATTGTTAGAAATGTTTCTTCTGGACAGTAAGCTCTAACACTTTGAAAACAAAATTATTATTTTTGTTTACATCCTTACCAATCCTATTTACTAACATTAAAATTCATATCATCTAATAACCACAAGGGTAACTGCTTGGATTAATTCTAATTCACTCAAGAAAAGTGAAGAAAAAAAAATTGGCTGGAGCGGGATTCGAACAGGATAAGTTCACCCTGTCTAAGAATTAAAACAGTTTGGAAATGATACCAAAAAAAGTTTTAACTGGTCCACTAAAACATGACATGGTCAACTTTCAATGAGTCACTGTTTCACCCAATACCTAACCTGGGGTCGATTTCACCAAACTCATCAATCGTAGAACTTATGACGCACTGCAGCCCTACATAGGATACGATGGGTTATCCTTCATAACTCAAGTTAAGACCGTAAAGCTTCGTGAAATCAACCCCTTTAAACTAAAGCGAATTAAACGAAAGAATCCACCTCAAGTTACGTTTCTTTCGAAGGAGATGAAAATACTTAGAATAGGTATAATTAATGATATTAAAAAATATTTGTTTTTACGATTTACTCAATGATACATACAATGAAAAGTAAGATGTGTAAATTATCAACAGTTAAGCAAATTTACAAAAATAGATCGTACCCACTTGAGGAAAGAAATGACCATACCACACAAACCCTCGACATTTGGATATAACAGCACACCACGGGGGGCATCTCTGATCTACCATTCAAAATAATTATTCCAAATAAGAAGAAAACAAAATGGTCTGGGTCGACCTACTTCACTTGTGAGGTTAGCTGGGTCGACCTACTTCACTTGTGAGGTTAGCTGGGTCGACCTACTTCTCTTGTGAGGTCAACTGGGTCGACCTACCTCATCTGTGAGGTAAACTGGGTTGACCTACTTCACTTGTAGGGTTATGTGGGTCGACCTACTTCTCTTTTAAGGTCAGCTGGGTCGACCTACTTCTCTTGTAAGGTCAGCTTAGTCGACCTTCTTCACTTGTGAGGTCAACTGGGTCGACCTACTTCACTTGTGAGGTCAACTGGGTCGACCTACATCATCTGTAAGGTCTTGTGAAGACAGAGCTTGTTACAGAGCCAGATTTCAAGGTCTAATGTGACTGACCAAGGCTTCAAAGGACACAGTGGCATTTCCACACAAAGTAACAGTGTTCACTCACATGAGGCAGTGTAGTATGTCTGTTCATTTTCTTTTCATCTTGGCATATTCAAAATCAAGCGGACAAAAGAATAAATACCCAACAACCAACAATCAGGCAGTTGACATTCAGTCTGGTAACATGATTCACACAACCCCCTGTGATTGAGAACTAACCTAGGCTTAAGGTGACGATGAGTCCGGGTGTACGACCGCTCAGCTAAAGGTGATCTAAAACTTCAATGATCTTGGATATGGATTTGCTACCTGTGTTCCCGGCCGCATTCTGGGGGTTGAAGAAGAATTGAGATAAAGGGACAACAAAAATTGTATTAGTCAAGCATACATAAACTATAGGAGATCAAGAAGCTGTCACAACAAATTCTGAAATGATTATCATATTTGACTGGAGCGGGATTCGAACCAGCGACCCCCTGGAATACAATACCAATGCTCTTACCAACTGAGCTATCTAGCCATATATTGGCTGGGTCCTAAATAGTCAATTATCTTTTTTTTCGTTTTGCTAGACAGAAGCCATGAAACCACTCACATATGCCACTGTATCCCGCTACATGATAAAATCATACTCACTGTTAGCTCGATGAATGAGAGGAATTTCTGTAGCATTTGCACCATGCAGTTGAAGTCCCCTTCGGGTAGGAAGCTACGTACCCGAGTCACATTCATCTGCGAGTTACAACAAAAAAAGCACAGTGATACTAACAAACAATTTTTCAAAATTCAAAGAATTTATCACTTTTTAGCGATTTAAACAACAAAATGGGAAAAATTGTCGACTTAATAAATGCAATCTATATCTCTTTCTGCCAGTTGGTTAACTGTGCGGTTGGTGAAGAGGGCTAGAGTTATTAATGTTGGTAAATACACAGATAATGGCTTACATGATTATCCTTGACAAGGCAGCCGATGAGCAGGGCGGTGTAGGAGGCTACGATGCTATCTTCCATGTGTTTACCAGCGGTGTGTAACACTGCATCAGAATCAAAATGCACATGTCAAAGGTAGGGTCCACAATTGGTAGGGAAAAATGCCGTCTTTTCAAAAACAAAAGGTTAATAAAGGGTTAGGGTTCATAGTTCTACATCCTTGCTGTGAACTGTTATTATTACCGCGAAGTACTCACCTTTAGTGACCGATCTCTTGATTTCTTCTTCTGTCAGGTCGTTAGGGCCTCCCGTGCCCGACGTTTCGATTTCTACCCATTCCAGGCCGGCCTGGGCCTCGCTGTAGTCCTCGTCTTCTTCCTCCTGGGGTTCCTCGCCCGGTTCGGGGTCACGCTCCGCCCGAGATGCTGCACGATACCGCTGCATGAACAGCTGCAGGCAGGACGAGAAAAAGTAAAAAGTGATAAAGTTTGTATCCCTTCTTCATTGAGAAGGGAATCATCTCCGGGCCCACCCCCTGAGATTGGTCAAGTGGGTAAAGGCCTCTAGTCTCAAATGCTCTCACTAAACATCGGCAGACTTGGGTGGAAGTTGGGAGGAGGAGATCAAGGTTACCTGCGTGAGTGCCTCCAGTGAGCAGACCTCCCCGCTGGTGGTGAACTTGTTGCTGTCGTCAGCCTGGGCGTCGTAGGAATACTTGGTCTTGGTGTTGGTCAGGATTTTGGCGTTGCCGGGACAGTGCTCCACCAGGTTGATCAGCACGCCCAGGCTCTGCGTGACAAGGTCAGGAAGGAATTTGAGTAAGCACAAACTCTTACAAACATCGGGCCAGTATTTTAGGCAACCTGATGCAAATAGACCTCTGGCTCTTCTCACGACTCAGTTCCTTCCTGGTTAGTTTCACGGCAAATTCTGCTGGGATCCCTCCATTAGAATTGAGGACAAGAGGCTCTCCTCGAACAGCCTTCTGTGTCCAAAGTTGCCAGGAGATGTACAGATGTGTGCATAGTCTATGGGAGTGTATTTAAGTACAGGAAACACGTAATGTGAAACACGAATGTGTGTGCACATAGAAACTTACCAGTACCAGAAGATCAAAGCGCTGATCATGCGCGATATGTTGGGCGACTTGAAGTATGCAGAATAGCGTGTTGCTGATTAATCCGGACTGCTCTCCGACTTTCATGCTTCCCCACTCTGTAGGTACATTGTAACAAAAACAAGAACAGGTATAGAGTAACAAGAAATGTCCTCGGTCATCGGGCTACATTTTTAAACCTGAACCCAACTCAACTCCCTGGGAAATATTCAACCCCGGCTGCTGTAAGGCACACAGAGGCAAATTAAGCACACAAAGCCATGTCTACTTTCACAGGTATCAATTTACTCCTGGGTGAAGAGGAGCAATATGTTACAAAGCGTCTTGCCCAAGGACACAAGCACCATTAGCCCATGGCTGGTTTCAAACCCACAATCTGTAGAATGACTGCAAGATACAATACATCAGACCACTAGGCCACAGCATCCCTTCAGACAAGTACCCTATGAGTTGGAGACAAATTTAATGCAGTGAAATTACCGTTGTCGTGAGTGATGTTTAAGAGGACCCGCAGTAGCGCCAGCAGGCATAGCCTCATCTTGCCACCCGGCGTCTTCTCTTTGCCGATTCGCAGCATTCTCTCCTGCTCCTTGCAGCTCTCCACTCGCTCCGCGCACAACGGCAACAAGCTGCCAAAAGGAAAAGAAAAACTGTGAATGCCCACCTACATAATTCACCCCTTGAAGCATCTATTCATCATGACGTCAGAATATTCATGACTGCTTTGTTATTTCCATTGGAATGCATTAAATGAGGGTACTGTCTGGAAAAAACATTTCAATGAACCTTTATTGTCCCCCAAAAATTCGCTCATTGTGGTACATTTTCACCGTGGATTTGCATTTGAATACATCAGCATTTGCTGTCCGCAATCTGTGAGTTCCGAACACAGCTGTTAGCACTGAGTACAGTCAGCCTGGAATTTGGGAAATAATGCGACGATATTCAACCATTGTGTGCCTGCATTGTTAACACTGAATTCCCTGCCAGATTACCTCTATTTGAACGGTGGCTGATAATGAGGTCAAAATAAGCAAAGCGAACACAAATTTTTTTAAACCCGGGCTGACGGCATTCAAGAGCACAAATTCAAACAATAAGAGTGGACCAAAAAAATTACAAGCAGTGAGGGTTTCTTCCCATTGTCGTTTTCTCACCTTGCGAATGCCTTGACCAAGCTGCACTCGTTGAGCTCCAGGAGGTACTGCTGATTCTCGGTGTTGAGGAATGTGACGTTCTCCAGGACCCGCAGGCAACCGCTCAGCCTCTCAATGAGCTCCAGATTGGCCGGGTCAGACCCTGAGGGTAAGGCCTCCAACTTCTCACGGACTCCAATAACTGGGAGAGATTAAGAGGAAGAGGGAGCATATATGATTTGCAAAGATGTGCGTTTTGGCTGAATTTGGTACTTAAACAGAATGATGTTTGAAGGTTTCCTTACCTGTGTCGGCAATGTGGTCCAGACCACCCACCAGCCGCAATTCCTCTTTAAACCATTCACCGGCGCGGCGTGATGTCAGCGACAGAAGGGACTCCATGGCCAGATATTCGCTCTGCGTAAATTACAAAAATCGTCAATCAATAAGAGGTCACAACCACGTTTCCCAAAATGTGCTTATTTTGAGAAAATTTCACATTTCTAAAATGCAGCGCTTTTTTCAAAGACAACTAATTGTCAGGATTGCAGACCCATTCACAGATAGGCTGGAAACGTGCATCAAACAATTTACAACAAAATTGCACAAAAGCAAAAATAAATTTTATACACGGAATCCCATAGGCTGCCTATACTCAAAAGGGTCCATGGGTCTGCCACCTTTCTTGGTCAATAGTAAAACTTGATGATGCACACCAGACAAGACATAAATAACGTTGTTTAGACATGCCAGTCCTTACCGAGAGTCCATCCAAATCCAAGTCTTTGGCCATGCTGCAGGTGTTGGGTACGTCTTCCAGTATGCTCCGTAGCTTCTCCTTGGTGCGGTCGTACTCCTGCTTCTTGGTCTCGCTCCACTGGTCCGACGACATCTCCGACTCCACGCTGAGCAGCCGCACCAGCAGGTCCAGGCTATCCCGGTCCAGATCCATGTTAAGACGGTCCCGGCTCAGCATGTACATCAGACCAGAGGTGCACAGGGCGAGGCTCTAAGGGCGTCACAAACACAAACCACTCGTCATCGTCACTTGGTAAATTTTGGAAAGCAATCATTACTTTAGGTGCAATTAGCATACTTCAGCAGCTCGACAAAATCGACTCCAAAAACCCTGATGCCGTGGGAAGAAAATTAAGATCAGCGATAAGGACAACGTGCGACTTACGGGATAGTTATCTGCATCTCTCAAAGCGGCAAACAGCTTGCTGATTGTGCCGTGGGCTCGTAGGTGAAGACGGAACGCCGGAACGGCACACTTTTCAACGAGACTGATGGTACTGCTCCGAAAAAGCACAAAAGACACAAAATTGTTACCAAAATGCTGCATGTCACAATGCAAAAATCAGGTACCACCAAAATGCTGTTTTTATTTGTCAAATCAAATCTTGCAAAAAGTCCACACAAAAAATACTGAAATACCAAACAAGATCTAGCAGGATCTTTCTCAGAGGATTTAGCCTTTGAGATAGCTCCCTGTTAGGATCATAATGTCAGGTCCTCCTTACTCTGACCATTTAGCCTTTGAGAAAGACCCTGCTAGGATCCAAACGTCAGGCCCTCCTAACTCTGCAGCATTTAGCCTTTGAGAAAGATCCTGCTAGGATCGAAACGTCAGGCCCTCCTACCTCAAAGCATTTGATATATTTTAGGTTGTTATTTTGGTTGAAGAGCAGTTTGCATTTTAAGTATCGCTTAAAATGAAAATCGGGGTACCTGAGACATCTGGTGGACATGGAGGCGAATGGTTCCAGTCCGTCCCGGAGGTACTCGATGTCATCCGAATACTGCTGGCTCTCGCCCGACTCCTGACACTGCGTCGCTTGCTTCACGTGCTGTACCACAGTGTAAAGCTGCAAACGAGATTAAAAATAAAGAGAAAAATCTAAGCTTGGATGTGGTAGACCTACCAGCTGTCCTAAGACTTATTTATAAGCATATTTATAATTCTATCCTAGCAGGATCTTTCTCAAAGGCTAAATGGTCAGTGTTAGAAGGGCCTGGTGGTTTGATCCAAGCAGGATCTTTCTCAAAGGCTCCGATAAATGTTCTGCTAGGATTGAAGGTCAGACCTCACAAGGATCGAAACGTCAGGCCCTCCATAACTCTGATCATTTTTACAAATTCCTGAGTAAATTTGAAGGGGGTAAGGGGTTAAAGAACAGTTTGCTATAGTTTTGTTTTATCTGTGTCAACATATAGATAATACTAGAATCCTACAAACACAATTAGGCCTAGAAATGTATGTTGAATTACAAAGGGAAAATTCATACTACAATGTAGCTGCCATTCTCTCTACAGTGTATTGGGAAAACAAATATGGAGAAATGTCTGATTTCAAAATAAAATTGCGTTTGCAGAATTTTTTGGAAAGGGTCTTGACAACATTGATAAAAGAAACAGTCCAGAAAAAGCCAGAGACAATTACACGACCAGAAAATATTGCGAATTTTAGACCATGACTTACGCCCTTCTCTTGCTTGTCGCACTTCAACGACGTCACGATGGAATGGTTCACCTTGGTCGGGTACGTCACCTGTCTGGTCAGGCCCACGGCTCCGGGCTTGGCCTCCGGCCGGGCATGCCGACTGTTATTATAGCCGCTGGTGGATGCCCGGTTGGATGGATCTGTCTGGATCTTCCTTAGCGCGGGCTGCGGTCTCGCCGGCTTGTCCCCTTCTTTGTTACTGTCCTGTAGAATTCACAAAATCAAAAATACAGGCCCATTGTTTTAGACGATGATGCTTAAAGGTAATATTATCATGCTTTAGTTTTTGTCAAAGAAATACAGATTCACAGGGAAAAATATCAAGAAAGATACAGTAACAGTCATCTGTGAAATTTCTAGTCCTATATGGTATCCACTTTTTGAGAAAACAGTGGTATTTTAACAATCACAGTTAATTTTGATCTTCCGAATATCAAAATTGTTTTTGGTCATTGGTTAAATTACTCTTTTCTAAAGAAAAACAGCATTTCAGGCAGACAAATTTTAACGGTATGTATCTACCATCACCATCTTTATACCCTGTAAGTTATTTTTCACTCATTTGGATTGGCATGGTATGAGCCTGGCATATGAAACAATCCAGCTTTGCCTTGAGTTTGTTTCGGCTCAGAAGGAAACTTAGCTTGGCAAGATCTGGTAAATCGACGGCACAGCTAAAATCAATTTGATGCAAGATGATGTTTGTGGTTATCAAGATGTTCAACGTACCTCAGCATCCTTTGGGCTCGTGGGTTGGTGCCAGGACCGAGCATTGTAGCGTGCCTTTCCAGGAGACTAAAAGAAAAATACAAAGATTCCAAATTAGTTAGTACAGTACTAGGTTTTCAAAGATACTAACTCCATTACTAACTGCTTAGAGGGTTAGGGTTCATTTTGACAAGGCTGTTTATTAGCACTGTATTCTGATCACATTTTAACAGAATTTAAAAAATGTAATATCCGTTTAGGAATCTGCGAGCCGAATAACTGAAACAAAAATTTTAAAAAATCTTCCATTTTTCAATGATATTTAAGGTGAAATTATTGCATGACTTACATAAATGAGGGTGTAATTTGTTTGAAAGGCCTTTACAAGCCAAGCAACTTTGTGCAAGCAAGTTTTTTGTTTTGGTGTCGAGAATTTTTCTTTGTTGAACGAACGATCATTATTTCCACACTTTCCACACTGACCACAATATTGAAAAACAAATCATGACTTGGAAAAATAGTTACAAATTACCCAAGTATTTGTTTCAATGATGTGATATGCGTATATATGAAGGTGGAATTGTTAAATTTTCCATAAATCTATTCCAAACAGCCTGAACATCTGAAGAATAGTTCAAATGACTTGTACCTTTTTGGGGCTATTGAAAATTTTCTTCATAGCAGGATTTTTGTTGAGGAGACCGCTTGTGCCTGAGGCATTGCAAGGTTTCAATTCATCTTCATCATCGGATTCATCGCTATCCGTGAAGTCAAACTCATCCTTAGCGGAGTTAGCGATACCGGTGGAGGATGAGAAGGGTGTCTCGCGCGATTCGACCGCGGCCGACTTCTGCAAGGCCATCTTTGACGACGTGGATGAATTGCTTGTGGTCCAACCGGTATTCTGACCCTGCTGGGCGCCAGTCTCTGATCTGGTGATTGATCTTGCCGACTGCTGGTGATAATCGCTGTCCGAGAGAAGCAAAATGCTGTCCTCCTCGCTGGAGCTCGCCTGGGAAGAGATAGAATTCACCGCCTGCGCCAGCGACGCACCGCCAGAGTTCTGCGTACTGTTCAGACTGTAGAGGGCGCTGTTGGACTCGGAGGAGTTACTGACCTGAGAGAAGGACTCCACAGAGTTTGTGGATGTAGACTTGGGATTGGGCCTACTAGCGGGGTTGGGTTTATGTACAGGCACTGCAGTCGATGCTATCGTTCTTACTGCCACACGCGAATTTGGTAAGACGGAGGTTTGCTTCAGTGGAGCCGCTGCCGACGCCGATTCGGCGCCCGTGTTTTTCTTGGCGTAGCGGAGGATGGACGCTTGTTTCTTGATAGTTCGGTCGACCACGGGCTTTGCGCTGCCGGACGATCGCGTCTGGATCTTGCTGTCAGCGAGGGCCTGGGCACTGCTGGCCCTGGTTTGTCTCAGCGCCGGCTGATTGTCCAGGCCGGAGTACTTGTCCGGCGACGTCACGGCCACAGCATCGTTTCTCTTAATCGGAGAACGGGATGTGTCGTCGTCACTGCTGAAGCTGAAGGGGTCGTCACTTCCACTATCCATTCGTCTTCTCTTGGGACTGCTCAGTACGTCCGACTGTTCAGAATTGCGGGATGTTCGGACCGGCTGGACAGCATTCCCAGTCGGCTTCATGCTTGCATTGTGAGACTTCATCGGGGACGTCTTGGCTGGTGATGCTTTGGAAGGAGAGGAGCGAGTTGCAGGTCGGCGACGGACGTTAGAATCGCTAAAGAGTTCATCAAATTGTTTATTAGAATTTGAACTGGCCCGTAAAGTACGGCTGTAGGTCTTTGCACCATACCTTGGCATAATGAAAAATGCACACCTACAAATACAAAAACAAATCATCAGAATTTATAAAATCATAACAGCATCGTGAAAATATATTACTGATTGAGGAATTACATGTGCGTATACATGTGGAATCCAACATTTTCTAACTTGATGACTTCAGTGTAAAGATGTATGACGAAATGTGGTTTGAACAGCGTTACATAACAAAATCATGACATGACAAAAAATTGTGTAGTCAAAACTACACCGTTTTAAAAGATCACTGCACAGTTGAAACAAAAGTGGATACAACAACTAAAATCATGACTCGTAACTCAAGTTTTCTTCAATGAAAATGGTGTTCAAATTCCAAGGAACTAGGACTAAATTTGTTTTAAACATGGCCTAATGAACAAAATGAGTTTTGCTGAGTTGCGTAACGTAATTTTTTTTAGAATGGCAGAAAGGCTCAAATTTTACAAATACAACTCTTCATCTGTTGATACTAGTGAAGTATTATCGTACACATTATACCATAAAGTGATGCATTAATGTGTGGCCTAGGCCCCCAGGCTTACGTGGATGGCCTAACCTTACGTACACGTACATGGCATTACTGCCTAAAATGTACATGTACATGTACATGTATGATGTACAGTGTACACTAGGCCTAGGCCTACCTGACAATCATGTAAATCAATGCTGAACTAGTTCTACTTCTTGGCCTATTTCTTTTAAATACGACCATTTCACATCTATCATATCACCTAAATATGATTAAATATATTTCGTCGAGTTCCGCTTACCGCAAAATGTCGATTCTTTTGCGCAACTAGATATCAAAACAGTGAAAGTTTAACTTCCTTTGTATGGAAAGCATCGTAAGCGCTCATCGTGAGAAACTCGCCATTTTGAATGCATTTGACCAACAACGCATGCGTTGTAATTGACGTATGTGATACGTGAACAACAGAGGTCGCCCTTTGAAGCGACCGTGCTGCGGCCACGGCGCGGCTTGGCTGTAGTGTAAAACTGGACACTCTTGTAACTGGAAATAACATCCCTTTTTAATTTGACACGACTTAATATAGTTAAAAAGTCCCGCATCCATTTAAATCGATTATATTTTAAATAACAGATCTTCTACCATCGGAAATTTGAATATTTTAGTATCGGTGCATTTTTTTTCTCAGCTCAGTGTTATACCATGACACTCACTATACATCTCATGTCCTTACTTTCTGAAACAACTTGGGCTATAATTGTAGTCTTTCAAATTAAAATCCTTACCAATTATTCATTTTTGATAAAAGAAAGATGAATCTTCCCAGTAATTAATAAGTCGGCCTGGCGGTTTAAAATAATTATGCTGTTATCTCGATAAATGATATGGCTTTTCTGGACCACCTTACTATCTGGAATTTTGGTCTAGTCACCATCAGAGAGATTACTGCAATTTGTTGTTTGTTTGTTTGTTCTTTTGGCAAATCGGGGGTCTTATTTAAGATAAATTCAATTAAATATTTGAGTAAACAAAAACACAATACAATTTTAAATAATTTTTACAAACTTGGATTTCGAACAAATACTTTTGCACAATGCAAGGACACTTTTATTAATTGCACTTTTAATTAATTAGTTAATTTAGTTGATTAATTAAGTGGTTTTTTACATATCAGCTAAAAAAATACAATATTTACAATTTTCTGTTTCTACCTGTCAAAAAAAAGTATAATATTTACAATTTTGTGTATCCACCTGTTTCTAAAATATGTGCAGAGATGACCATAAGGCATCTTAAACAAACATTGTTTCTGTACCGAATTTGAGTCAACAAAATTCAACTTTAATGAATCTTGATTTTTATGTCTTTCATCTCCCTTGAGTACCTTCATTTGTTCAAATTGTGAATACGTTTCTTTATACAGATTGTCAGATTTGAACCCTCTCATTTCAATTTTTGTGAAAATTTTGTTTGGAATATCCAAGTTTGAGGTCAGTTTAACTTCGCTCGAATCATCACATAAAGTGTAAACTCAAATGATTACAAATTTAAAAACATGATACGTAACAAGTCATAACCAATTTCTAAAAGCAAAACTTGAATGCGTTGACCTTTTTGTATTTCTTTAAACTATCACAAGAAAGCATTATATTTCACAACAAATACATCCTGAAAGGCACAAACTGAATTTCTTAACATTAACTTTTTGTTAATACCAGTCTACAGTTGAATCTGCAGATATGCTTATCAATCTAATAGTGCAATGACTGTCTTGCTCAAAATGTAAACATTAAAATTTATACTAAAAGTGGATAGATTTGCAAGAAAATACTATAATTATTAATTTCGTTCATTATATGCCATTTCTAAAGCTACATTGTTGCCACAAAATGATAACAGATTTTGCTGAAAATATCCAAGATGTCGCGACGACCATCACAACAAAATGAGTATTTTTAAGAGTAATGCTCAACGGGACTGGGTCTTCGAGAACTAATTCAGACGACAACCGATCAGTTCAAACCGAAGACTAAAGCGGCGGTCCGCCTGCCGGTACCAATCCAAAGGTTCCAGCCGGACGCGGGTCGCAAGGATACTCTGCCCGAAGAACTGGATGGCGGGTATCGAACCGTCGTCCACGTTACCGGTGAAAATCTGTTGGAATACAAAACAAAAGTACAAATGTTCATACAGAATGACAAGACGATCTAGAGCTAAGCGGAGAACAGTTTGTGTACCAAACGGAGGCTCAGGCTCTGGCTCCAGTTCTGTCACCAACAGGCTGAAAATATAGGTTGTGATTTTT
Source organism: Astropecten irregularis (assembly GCA_963971285.1). Lineage (NCBI taxonomy): Eukaryota > Metazoa > Echinodermata > Asteroidea > Paxillosida > Astropectinidae > Astropecten > Astropecten irregularis. The sequence continues at coordinate 12,934,707 of OZ020263.1, forward strand.
CATTGAAGCTGAAGCTCCGTTTTCCTTTTCAAACCAGGGAATCTACTCCAGAACCGCAGCCAAAATCCATTTCAGAATGGATTCACGAAATGGAGCCGGAGCCTGAGACGGCGTCTGAGCCTCTGTTTCGTAAACAGCCGTAGCTTTATAAAAATGATATACATTGTAATACCAGCAAAAAATGTATATATACCTCGATGCCACCGGTGGAATTTCGCACGTAGTCGTAGCCTGATGATGGCGGTTGGTAGGCCACTTGGTACTTGGTCACGCGAGTGGCTCTGGTGCCATCGTGGTAGGTGCTTCCCTGAGTCATAACCCCAGACACGATCGTACTGCCAAGTAAGGTCACCTCGATCCAGGCACCAGGCGATCTGTTATATTTTGTAAGGGGTAAAACATTCTCAAATTCAAAATGAGGTTGTTAAAGTTATTAAGGTAAATCATCATTGTTTTTTTTTTCCAATTCTTTTTTCATATATACAATAAGCCGTTCGCGAGTCAAAATTGGACAATATCTGGTACAGAGAACTATTTTACTCAATTCACTGTATGTAAACATCAAAACCTGAATTCTTCAGACTAAGACACTGTTGCTATATCACATGATTCTGGGCAAGCTTTTGCTCAGTTACCGTACATAACAGACGTCTTGCACCAATGCACTGTTCATAATGGATAAGAATGGCACAAAGGAACTAGTCCATTCCAGAGATGGGCATCACTATGCAAAAGCTTGCACCGAATCACGTGCCATAGCAATAGAGTCTTTAGTATGGGAAATTCAAATTGGGGTGCTTATATGCAATGAAAGAAGACTGTGTACCAGATACTATTCAGATTCAATGGAAGACTTTGGAGAACCGGTCTTCAAGTTAACAGCGCACATGCAGGTAATTGTGAGCATGCACGCGTTGTTTTGTGCATGCGTGCACTGTTGACTTGAAGACTGGTTCTCCAAAGTCTCCCATTCGCAAGTGGCTTATTCCCACCCACCTGTTGGCAGGGCTCCAGCTGCTCTGGATATTAAGGCGACCCTTTTCAGGGTAGTTTGTTTCATAGTTACTGGATGCTAAGAAGTTTCCGTCCGGGATAATGCTGGGGTGTTCGATGCCTACGTGCTTGTAGACGAGCCACCCATCTGTAATTAAAAGAAAAAAAAACCACCAAATGTCATTTTGGAATTTGGTCCCATAGGTATATACCAGAGATGCAACTGGTGTACACGTCGTATGCCAAAAAAAAATCTGAGTATATGCCTTATATAGTAAGTGAATATCATCAAGGCAGACTTGAAAATAAATTGTATAATTCAAAACATTTGCAGGGGTAAAATCAGAATTGGGGTGAAAAATTGAAACAAATCTTAAAAGTTGCAGCTCTGTCTTGATTTCCGCAACCAAAAGAACAAAATTTAGTCATGTCATCCTCTTTCCTGTCCGATTCTCGAGCCAAACTAAATTTTCTGGACAGAGGTATCGAAACCAGTTCAGCACTGAAGTACATGTAATTCGTTTGTGACGGTAACAATGATTCCAGAGATGGCAGGCGCTAGCTAGAGCACATTAAGGAGACATTGAAATGTTCATTTTGTTACCATGAAAAGCCTTCCTGATAAAAATTTATTTTCACTTTAAAGTGCTAGTTTCTTGCTTTTGATTTGTATTTCTGTTGTTGTTTGGCCTATAAAAGAGGGACAGGGGTTGGCACTAAGGAATTAGTTTGGCAAAGATTTTTTGTAAAAAAATGTGGATCTGAGGAGGACCGATGGACTACACATTTCGGAAGCGAGTATATTCTGTCTGTCGTCAAGAGACTGTTTTTTTTAGGGGATGAGTCAACAAAATCTTAGTGCTTAAGCAGGCTTGTGGCCTCACGTTGAAGACTTGGATTTTTTGGGAAGACATACCTCGACATAGGATGGACCCGACTGCGTCATCTTCGCTCAAGCCATCGGATATCTGACAGGCCTCCATGTCTTGCTGAGGCGCAGGGGTAGGTAATTCTTTCATGGCCAGAATGCAGTCTTTACCGTACGGTAACACTTGTCGCGGACACTTGTCCATTTGGGTGTTGACAGGCAGAACCAAATTAGCATAATCACATGTTATCTCTGACAAAAATAAATAAACAAATGACAGGTATTAATTATGAAATTCTACAGATATTCATATAAAAAATAATTATGGTAATGATTATGATCAGATCTTGATTTTGCGATGTCGTCATCCCGTGATAATTTATTTGAGGACGTCGACATCTTGGATTTTAGAATGTCGTCATCTCGTGATAATTTATCTCAGGATGTCTTCATCTAGCCCATAATATGTCGTCTTCCCGGGATAATATGGCTCCGTGCTTGAGCTATTTATAGAATTCGTCCTTTATAACGGACAGCTATAGTTACCCGGATGTTCGGACAAACATCACAACATTTACGTTAATGTGGCAATGTGTGACTTGTTTGTCCGAACTTAGTGAATGTGACGTCACGAGCGCAGAGCCCTATTAATCTCAGGACTCAACAAGTCGGATGCCACCTCTAGAACTTCGTAGTAGTCTTTTGTGACATCACAATTTGATGATAGCAATTCTGATTGATTTTACACTTCAGGAGAACCTACTTTGTGAGACCCACCCTTGGTCTATGATGAAAATCGTACCTGTGCAGTTACCGCCACTCCAGCTCCACGTGCCGTTATCCAGGCAGTCCCTGCCGCTACCGGCTGGGTCCGAGTACGCGTAGCCAGGGACGCAGCCGACTTCGCACCGAGACCCGGACGGCTGGCTGTCCGCTACGCTTCTCCCGATTCCATCTTTTGTTGTGCAGTTGGCAACGACCCCCTTTTCTGGGGCTACCAGAGAAGGGCAGTGTACTGTGGCAAGAAAGGGGGACAAAAAATTAATTCTCAATGAAATTTTTTTGTCAAGTGAGGGCGCTGTCCCGGAAGCCATGTTTGGGTCACAAATTCAGAAAAAAAACACACTAAATCCGAATTTGTTGTCTAGAGCTAGGTCTAGGTCTTCGCTCCATTGGAAATACGTGGAGACACCAAGACAATAGACCTAGCCGTAGCTCTGGAAGCCCATTTTGCTTTAATTTAATTGAATATCCCACCTGTGCATGCGATGGCAGATCCGTTCCAAGCGCCGGTATCCAAGCAATACCGACTAGGTGTGCCAGACAAAACGTAGCCCTCTTGGCAGGCAGCCTGGCATGTCGCCCCGATCGGTTGCCGCTCTGCTGCGGCTGTACTGTGTCCATCTTTACTGCAGTTTACCGCAGTTCCGTGTTCTGGTGCCAGTAGGGGCGGGCAATTTACCGCTGAAAAGTGTACGGAAGTTAATCAAAAGGTTATGGCCTACATACCGGTACATCATGTTTTGAAAGAGGCAACTGCCAAGTTTGGTAATTGTGGACAAGTGGTTCCCAAAACGTAGTTGCGATAAACTATAATAAAGGAGAGGAAAAGTGATTTCTAAAACTATAAAGTTATAGGAAAGGAAAGCAACTGTTTTTATAGCTTTGCCTTTCTAGTAGTAGGCCCTAACTAGTAGTACTGCTCCAAAACGATATATTTGACTTTCAGCAAATGTTCCCGAGTCCTTAACCTAGCCTAGTACTTAGTAGACTAACGTTAGGCCTATTTGGCAAGTTAGGGGGCCTTTTGAAGAAATTTCTCTAATACTTCAGTGAAAAAGTACAATGTTTAAGAAACCACTTGTCATTTCCTTGGTAATCCTGTGTTTTAGCCTTTTTAGGGGCATATGAAATTATGTACATAGGCCTACAATGAGAGTAGCCTACACTAGTAAAGTTGATATTTTTGTAACTTCAGCCAACTCATCCAAGCGTATCACACTGTCATAATTTATGCCCCTAAAACCCAGGATAACCCTTTCCTTTTTAAGAAACACTTCTCCACAAATACCCTGAGTTCCGACTAACTCAACAAAGAAACCCAAACATATTAATTTCCCAAAGTTTGAGTCTAATTTTACCATGTTTACAGGAGCAGAAGTCAAACTCAAATCGAAATCCAAGAAGGTGAAAATGGGCCTGAAGTTTCAAATCGGACTCTAGCTCTTTCGTAAAAATGATGCAATCTGACTGTACACAAAATTCCTAATCGGTCAGCTATCCCAAAATGGATGGCTTTTGAGTAAAAGTTAGTGCAGTGCTTACCGGTAGGGGGCGCTCGACGTCTACACGGGCTGTTTTTGCTTATTTCGTTCATCATTTCTTTCATCCAGTGATAGGGGTCTGGGTTGCTGGGATCATGCTGGGGCGGTGGACCGAAGTAACAGGTCCTTAGGTGGCAGTCCACGTAACTCAGATTCACTGGCAAATACAAAATTAACGAATAAGCCCAACTTGCCTTTATCATTTGAACTCTGTCAAGTGTCAAATCCTCCTTTTTCTCAACACAGAGAGGACAGTTTTAATCAGAGTAAAGAACTGAAAATACCAGGAGTCATTATCAGAATAGTCAGTTTAGAACACGATGCTGTAATATATGTTGAAGCATTGCCTCTACAATTGAGAATAAACATATTTTTTAAGAAAACAGAGCAGAAACAAAAGTTATCTTTAAAGTCACACTTTCCAACTCAAGTCACAAGTTGTCTGCAAGTCCAATTACAAGTTAAGTCACAAGAATGTTTCAAGTCAAGTCACAAGTCAGGAAAATAGTGACTCGAGTCTGACTCGACGGTCAGCAACTCTGAGCGCACGACACTCCACCCACAGTTTCTCGACGGGTGCGGTTAAAATAAAATAGCTCAATTACAAACAGCAACCGCCCACAAAAAATAGCAAAACTTGAGGCAATTATGATTTAGAAAAAGAGATGAATCTTACCCAAGAATACCAAAGAAAGTAATGCGTAGACCCTATGCACAACCATGGCGCCGTCCACTTGGTGCGTAATCTGTAGATTATGAGAATGATGGAGACTGATGAATGACCGCACACAAATATAAAACAATAAACCTTTGTTGAACTCACAGGTAGAATAAAAATACTTCGTCACAATTTTGTCTTTTGTTTCGGGCTGTCACAACAGCCGAATTATTTTTACACGCAACTTGTAAGATACCGCTACACTGCACCAGTGCACTGCACTGCACGTGAAACGAGTTTACACTTTCGGTAGCACAAAGTCTTTTTTTCTGTATAAACTAATAAATTGTGTTCATTCCACAGGAAAATTACATATAGATGAAAACTGAAGAATAGAGAGACGAATGGTTGTTATTCTGTTCAGTCTGAAATTGTATTAGAACTAATTGCTGGTCAAATAATGGCTCCTTCAGCATAACACTGCAGCTTATAATCCAGGCTACTTTGGCGAGACTGCGGCTGCGCAGTTACTTTTAGCCAATCAGAACGCTTCTTCGGTACCACGTGACGAGACACGCGCAATTATTCATTTTCTTCAAATTACCAACATTATCAGACCTTTACTGACATTTAACTGAACTCTTAAGTCTAAACGGCTCGACCTCGTCAAGGATAATGAAGCTTCAAGGTATAAAAGGGGCGGCGTCCAGTGGCTTTTCACAAAATGACAATTAGGAATAATTATTGATATCCTATTATACAAAAATATTGATAGGCAATTATTCACTGAAGCCTTAGCTTGTTTGATACTTGAAATTTTACTTCTTTATCTTGATAACTAAAGGTCCTATAGCAAGAAATAATTAATATTGACTTGCATGGTTTTCAGTTAATTCATAAGTCAACGTATTTAATAACATTGTGCGATTGCGACCTTCGTGCTAAACTATTATTGACATAGGCTGATAATTTGATTAATGATTTGAATAATAATTGAAACCTTGCAGTAATTATTGACACACGGTTAAAGTAAACTCATCGATGATGCCAAATAATTTTGGCTTCAAAGTCAATTTCATTATTGATCAGAAAACTTGATCAGAAAAAGTTATAACAAGCCCACTGATGACGTAGCCGGTCCGGTTGCCATGACGCAATCGGATAGCAGATTTCTGAGCACGCGTACCGTTGCGTTGCGCGATTGTGGACCAATTCTAGTTACGAAATGAGGCTTGAGGCTAGGCTTGGGATTTATTTTGCCATCGCCATTTTGTGTCCTAAATGAAATGAAGGGCTTGATATGAAGGCGACGCTGGAGCTCCTTTTCGGCTTCATCATGTGGCCGGCAATCCCTTCATTTCGTTTTGTGAGCCTCAAAATTGGCGGTAGTGAAATAAACTTTAATCCCAAGAAATAACACTCTGCTGAAGACGAATAGAGCGCACTGTTCGAAACGTCGGAGAAGATACCACCTGTTCTTCTCAGAAACGTACTCTCTCACATAAGAGGTTACATATTGTCACCGGAAACCCTCATTTTAAGTCCCAAGCATAGCCCAAGACCTTGCGTTTACCATGCTGCGCTGGTGTCACGGAAGTTGAAATTATTTTTGTTGGTCCTCTAGACCCAAAACTTCTCAATGTGGACCAATATTGTTTGCCCCGTCCATCATCAATATTAATCGAAGTCCATGACACGCGATGGTTGTCTTGAAGTTTTGGGTGCTTTTTTGTTCAGTTGTAAGTTTTGCACGATGCAAAAGAAGTCATTGTAAGGCATTGCGCAATTTTCTAAGAAAAAGCAACTAAGTCCCTTAGACCTGTTACCATGCTTCAGAATTATCGAGTCTGTGAATTAAATTATGCATTATTGATGCAAAAACTAAGAGTCAAGGTTTAACTGCACGCAGATTAACTGAATTTACATCCATATGTTTTGCCGCGCTTATGAGAAGGTTATAAATAAACCACTTTGCTTCAGCATAGATGCATGGCCTTCAGTTGAAATTGAATAGAGATTAATTAATATTGAATGGTGCAATATTTAAGGTTTCTGCCAACAAACGGAGTGCTGTTTGCAAACCGAGGCCAATTATTCAAAGGCTTTGTGTAATTTTAAGCCTTTTCACAGAAAAAGATAGGCCTACTGAAAAAGAAGTTAAATTAGGTATAGGTTTTCTTTCCTCTTTTAAAAGTGTATTTTACGTTGGCCGACAATTTTTTTCCAATTCATCTAATTGCAAATATGACCCACTGCGAACAAACATCAAGCAGGCATCCGACCTACACGGGTACAATTTAATGTAAACAACCCTTTTTGTCAACCAATTATTTTTCGGTTGATTAAGAACGGAGTGAGCCTTTCAACTGTTACTTTTGAACCGTGCATTTACACCAATTAACACTACATCATGCAGTTGGAAAGATGACTTGTAAAGAACCCGAACTATCTAACTCGCATGGTTGGTTACGAGAGTAATAGACTGAAATATATTGGAACGAGGTCAGGGGCCAATTTCATAAAACTGTTAAGCACAAAAATTTGCTAAGCATGACATTTCTGTATTAATAAAAACAGGGCTAACAACCAAATTCCCATGTGTTGTGTATCACTTGTGATTGTTCTTTGGCTGTTGTTCGCTGCCCATGAATATCAAATGGGAATTTTCAATGTTGGTTTGTTTTATTGGGCGAGACATTTTTGTGCTAAGCAAATTTTTGTGCTTAACAGTGAAATTGGCCTAAAACCAATAACCCTCCATATAATTAAGAAGCATTCATTAAAGGTAGTATCATATTTTGATAACATACCAAAACATAAATCTCCACAGATTTACCTATAAATTACAGGGTATAAAGATGGTGATGGTAGAAACACACCGTTAAAATGTTTCTGCCTGAAATGCTGTATTTATCCAGAAAAGAGTCAAACCAGTGACCAACATTATTTTTTGATATTTTAAAAGATCAAAAATAAAAGAGAAAATACGTAAGAAATACTGTGGCTGTTTTTCACTGTTATTCACAAAAAGTGGGCACCACTGACATTTTCACAGATGACTGGTTACTGTATCTGTCTTGATATTTTTGCCCATGAATCTGCATTTCTTCGACAAAAAAAACATCATAAGTATGAAGTTACCTTTAATATACACAGTTTCTGGTGAAAGCAAGGCCAGTAAATGAGAATCAAGACGGAGGCGACCATGACTTAAAGGGATGGTACAGAACTGGTTTTTGCGACAAAACCGTTGCTGACAGTGAAAGCACATTATGTAATCCATCATATACCTTAACTGACAAACCTGTAGATGTTTGAGGTCAATCAGCCATCTGGGTCACGAGAAAATAGTGAAAACCCGTGTACAGAGAACTGTACACATTTCAACGAATGAATAAAACGCTTCGAAGCCGCGATTTATTCCAATCGGAAAATAGTTTCATTTATTTCTCAACGAATATGGCATTTCAAACAAAAACATTTCATGGGATGTTTTCTCCTATCATCACCATAATACCATGTGTACGTTTTATGTGAATCTGTGATTATGAAGTGTATTTTGTCTTACCAATTCTGTATACCCTCCCTTTAATATACACAGTTTCTGGTGAAAGCAAGGCCAAAAAATGAGAATCAAGATGGAGGTGACCATGCAGGCAGAAAGCTACACGACCATAACTTCCTCTGAACTACTGCACATCAATAAAGAACCCTTGCTGGAAGGTTCGCAGTCTTTCATCTGTAACCGAAGTTCATCGATTTCACTCATGTCAAACTGGAATTAATTTCCTACACGTTCCTCTATGCACAAGGACACGCCACCAATACAAGCTTTATGATGTGCGTGCATATCGAAAACTATATGGTTGAATTGCTCACTAAAAGAAAAATACCAGCATCATTTTGGTATGATACGTTTCACTACTTGTATATCTAGGAACAACGGTGCCCTGTCTCATGGCAAAATTGACGGAAACCCTAAAAAAGGAAGACTTTAATTAACCTCAGATGTATAAACCCATCTCTGCCATAAACCAAACTTAAGTTCATTCAATGTGAAGATTAAAAATAAACTACATGTTCTAAAGGAAAACAAATTAAAGGTAGTAATGGTTTTCGTTAAAGAAATGCAGATTCATTATAGCAAAAAAAATATTTCAAGAACGATGCACAGTCATCGGTGAAAAAAACGCCCGCGGTATTTTAAAAATTCTTTTCATCGTTATTTTTTTTTTATCTTTTAAAGATCAATTGTTATTGGTTTGAGTAGACTCTGGATAAATGCAGCATTTGAGGCAGAAAACTTGAACGAAATATTTCTACCATCAACATCTTTATACCCTGTAAGTTATAGATATTTCTGTAACGATTTCTGTTTCGGCATGCTACTATGATACTACCTTTAAACCATACATCGGTGGATATTATGTATACCGTATGTGCAATACAAACAGCAATAATGGCGGTAATGTTCCATAATTACTTGCAGTCGTCTAGCTTTTCATAAAAGAACCAACATTTGCTTCATCAAAGGTAGTATCATACTTTGGTAAGAAACCAAAACAGAAATGTTCACAGATTTACGTATAACTTCCAGGGTATGAAGATGGTGCTGGTAGAAACCTACCGTTAAAATGTTTCCGTCTGAAATGGTGTTTTTATCCAGAAATTAGTAAAACAACGACCGAAAATCTTTTTGATCTTTTAAAAGATCAAAAATAAAAGAGAAAAGACTTAAGAAATACTGTGGCCGTTTTTCACGATTTTCTCAAAAAGTGGACACCGTATGGAACTGACATTTTCACAGATGACTATGACCGTGTCTTCCTTGATATTTTTGCCCATGAATCTGTATTTCTTTAACAAAACCCAAAGTATGATACTACCTTTAAATCATCAAACATTAATTAGTTTTTGAACATTTATTTGGAGGAGATTATGTTACATGATAGTTCTGTTCTTGTTCCTTTTTTATTGCTCATGTGTACATTCAACCCATTTAATTTCGTGGTTGACTTACAGTAAGATTGCCAAATAAAAAAAAATGAAAATAATAATAATTTTATTATGAAAGTGTAAACACTAAACGGTGCGGTGTCTTCTTTCACTTCAATGGAAAGTTGATGAGTTATGAGAAAAAAACGATATTTTTCCTACCTGAAAATGTTGAAGGAGTATTGTTCTACGAGAGTTGCTTCGTTCGTTATAATGCGATGGGAATCTACAACGGCAAGATCTTAGGGGTGATACCGAGAGTAGACCGGTTAAGATTCAGACCGTAGCCTGGAGTGCTGAGGCTGCTCATAGGCCGACCAAACAATGCAATGCCTTAATGCTGTTTGCTCTGTAATTGCAGAGCCAGCGGCGAGCGGTTACCATGGCAATATTCATAAAAAAACAAAACAAAGCCTCTTGCCCTAGTTGTATATATCAGTTCTCTTAGTTAGGATCCGGGATGCTTAAAGGGCATGTACAACATCGGTAAAACCAAAACAGAACTTCGGACTCCACAGATTTATGTATAACTGAAGGGTATAGCGACGGTAGGCCTAATGGTAGGCAAATGTTTTCGTGAGACAGGTATGGCCACACATGCAACTTGGCGTGACAATTGCAACGGTTTTCGCTGTTAATTTCTACTCGGTTTCCAATGCCTGAGCTGAACATTTCACATTTTATTTGTTTTTATTCAATGACATCAATAAGCAGCCTGCAGTTGCTCCGTCACCTTTACCAATGTACGTTGTACATGCCCTTTAAGCGAATGAGAGCACCCGTACGGCGAACACAATAAAACATGTTTATAATTAGGGCCTATATTTCTATACCGCACTCGTCACTTTGTAGAACTGAATACTGGTAATTATTAGGAACGGTTCTGAACGACGTGACATATAATAGGCTTAATCAATTAAGGCCCCCGAACATCTCAAAATACGTCGACTCGTAAACAATTATATCCGTCTCAATTTTGAGAAAAAAATTAATTAAAAAAGGCCCACGGGAATAGGTTGACATTCATGTACATGTCAAATTATCCTGTTTTACAGTAAACAACTTCAAGCGGCTGACTTCAAGTGTTTTTTTTCTTCCCATGTCAGACCTCCCCATGTCAGACCTAGGGTTACGATCACCGCAACTAACATAATTATTATATTTATATTTACTATATTACACATGTATAATAACAATCTGGGTACTTTTCATAAAATACAGACAAATGCATATTATGGCAATACCGGTATATATTTGTTTCTACAAGAACATTTTTATCACATTAAATATTTTATTTGGGGGAGGGGGCCACCATGCTTTTATTATGGTGGTCACTGGAGACAATAAAGCAAATTAAACCTGTTTAATGTGTACAAAGCACAAATAGACTAAGAATTGACATCCATGTTCATGTTATAACAAATATAAGCTAGTGCATGTATTAAAAATTGGCACCAACAATGACAGCAATATGACTGCATGTGCACAGAAGATGAATTTTCTGGATTCATGCAACATGGCGCTGGACCTGAGGACCAGGGTTAAAAAAGTTACCAAAGCCAGACGCGGACAAGAGGTTCTCCACTCTTTTTCCACTCTTCGACTCTTCTTTACAAAAAAAATCTCTTTCGAGTCCTCTCTAGTTGACATATGCTACAGGATCTGCATGATGAGACGATCGGATGTCTCCTCGTCGGCGACGTCTTCGTGATCGGCCGAGGACCCTGGGCACAGGAAAACCCTGGGCACAGGAGGACCCTGGGCACAGGAGGACCCTGGGCACAGGAGGACCCTGGGCACAGGAGGACCCTGGGCACAGGAGGACCCTGGGCACAGGAGGACCCTGGGCACAGGAAAACCCCGGGCACAGGAAAACCCCGGGCACAGGAGGACCCTGGGCACAGGAGGACCCTGGGCACAGGAAAACCCTGGGCACAGGAGGACCCTGGGCACAGGAGGACCCTGGGCACAGGAAAACCCTGGGCACAGGAGGACCCTGGGCACAGGAGGACCCTGGGCACAGGAAAACCCTGGGCACAGGAGGACCCTGGGCACAGGAGGACCCTGGGTACAGGAAAACCCTGGGCACAGGAGGACCCTGCTACAGGATCTGCATGATGAGACGATCAGCTGTCTCCTCGTCGGCGACGTCTTCGTGATCGGCCGAGTCGTCATACCCTGGGCACAGGAGGACCCTGGGCACAGGAGGACCCTGGGCACAGGAAAACCCTGGGCACAGGAGGACCCTGGGCACAGGAGGACCCTGGGCACAGGAGGACCCTGGGCACAGGAAAACCCTGGGCACAGGAGGACCCTGGGCACAGGAGGACCCTGGGCACAGGAGGACCCTGGGCACAGGAAAACCCTGGGCACAGGAGGACCCTGGGCACAGGAGGACCCTGGGTACAGGAAAACCCTGGGCACAGGAGGACCCTGCTACAGGATCTGCATGATGAGACGATCAGCTGTCTCCTCATCGGCCACGTCTTCGTGATCGGCCGAGTCGTCATACCCTGGGCACAGGAAAACCCTGGGCACAGGAGGACCCTGGGCACAGGAGGACCCTGGGCACAGGAGGACCCTGGGCACAGGAAAACCCTGGGCACAGGAAAACCCTGGGCACAGGAAAACCCTGGGCACAGGAGGACCCTGGGCACAGGAGGACCCTGGGCACAGGAGGACCCTGGGCACAGGAAAACCCTGGGCACAGGAGGACCCTGGGCACAGGAGGACCCTGGGCACAGGAGGACCCTGGGCACAGGAAAACCTTGGGCACAGGAGGACCCTGCTACAGGATCTGCATGATGAGACGATCAGCTGTCTCCTCGTCGGCCACGTCTTCGTGATCGGCCGAGTCGTCATACCCTGGGCACAGGAAAACCCTGGGCACAGGAGGACCCTGGGCACAGGAGGACCCTGGGCACAGGAGGACCCTGGGCACAGGAAAACCCTGGGCACAGGAAAACCCTGGGCACAGGAAAACCCTGGGCACAGGAGGACCCTGGGCACAGGAGGACCCTGGGCACAGGAGGACCCTGGGCACAGGAAAACCCTGGGCACAGGAGGACCCTGGGCACAGGAGGACCCTGGGCACAGGAGGACCCTGGGCACAGGAAAACCCTGGGCACAGGAGGACCCTGGGCACAGGAGGACCCTGGGTACAGGAAAACCCTGGGCACAGGAGGACCCTGCTACAGGATCTGCATGATGAGACGATCAGCTGTCTCCTCGTCGGCCACGTCTTCGTGATCGGCCGAGTCGTCATACCCTGGGCACAGGAAAACCCTGGGCACAGGAGGACCCTGGGCACAGGAGGACCCTGGGCACAGGAGGACCCTGGGCACAGGAGGACCCTGGGCACAGGAAAACCCTGGGCACAGGAAAACCCTGGGCACAGGAGGACCCTGGGCACAGGAGGACCCTGGGCACAGGAAAACCCTGGGCACAGGAAAACCCTGGGCACAGGAGGACCCTGGGCACAGGAGGACCCTGGGCACAGGAGGACCCTGGGCACAGGAGGACCCTGGGCACAGGAAAACCCTGGGCACAGGAGGACCCTGGGCACAGGAAAACCCTGGGCACAAGAAAACCCTGGGCACAGGAGGACCCTGGGCACAGGAAAACCCTGGGCACAGGAGGACCCTGCTACAGGATCTGCATGATGAGACGATCGGCTGTCTCCTCGTCGGCGACGTCTTCGTGATCGGCCGAGTCGTCATACATCTCCAGGACAAGCTCTTGGTCCTCGCTGCCGGTGTCGTTCAGCATCTGCTTAGCGTGGCCGTTTCTGCAATGATTAGACATCGATTATCTTATTATGTGACCAGACCGCATTATGGGCACAGGTCCAATCCCTAGCAATCCGTAATAATATAGGATGACCGTAACTATGTGATTCCAATTGACCAGTGACAAATTATTCCCCAAATTAATATTGCTTTCCCTATTCCTTATCTCTCCAACCGAACTTCCAAGACAAAGGTGTGGGAACCGGCCAAGGAACCAGTTTTACTGAATAAAAGGCCTACATTGGACAACATACAAAGTCTAGAAATAGCTGGTGCTATCCGATGGGTAATACTAGTTCCCTCGGGGATCCTTTGTCATAGCCATGCAAGTATCATGATACCCAAAGTCAAACCGTTTGTTTAGGGAGGGGGAGGGGGGGAGGGGGATTTTGGAGATCCGACCAGTCTCTGGTCGTATACCCCTAAGCCTCCTCTGCTTCCTGTGAATATTCTACACCAAGTCCCATTACATACCCGACTACTCCAGTCTTGCTTTTCTCCTCGGCTGTCTCTGTTTTTTCTGGAACCTCCTCATAGTTTGGAGCATGGCCTTCCTTGATCTTGGTTGTGTAGACAGGGTTGGAACTGGAGGGAAATTCAGATAATATTAGATATTGACTGGGAATGCATGCACACTACAGTGAGGGCTGGAGTCGTTGGTGAAAAGAAAACTGGGTTATTAATATAGCCCAACATTGTACCAGTTTAGAATGCACTTATAAAAACAAGTTTTTGGCAATAGCCTGGGCACACCAGGATCGACCCTGGGCCACAAAGAAAGACTTCAGGTACAACAGGACCCTGGGTACAGGAAAACCCTGGGCACAGGAGGACGTCCCTGGGCACAGGAGGACCCATGGGTATAGGAGGACGTACCCTGGGCAAACTAATACAAGGACCCTGGATGTGCCACAACCCTGGACACAGCAGTACCCCTAGCATATGCCTAGATACACCAATTACCCAGCAGTGTCACATACACCACGACCTGGGAGGTACATAACCCGGCCTCTGTGGCCACTCTCTGCTATAATTTTAGTGAATAATATTTTACAAAACTTAACATACTTTTTTTATTTCGAGGAGTAAATATATAAACATATATATTTTGAGAAGTAAACCTGCTACATACCCAGGCTCTGTGTATTCGGTGATGTTAAGGGAAAGATTGGTCATTCTGGTGGCAGGAATGCTGGTCTCATACACACCAGCTGTGGCAGCACGTAACTTTCTCTTGTAACTGTATTAAGGAAATAGGACAGGAAATAGTCAAAATATAAACACAACACAACTATAAATTAAGTACAGATTATGGAGCCCTGCCATTTGTGGCTTACAGAGGGTGCCATGAAAAGAAAGCCATGGTTTGTTATTGGGACGAGGTACACAGAATGTATTTAAGTGGAACATACGTGGTCGAGGAAGGCGTTCAAATGTGATAAGGAAATATTTGACGTTGGCATTATGTCACCACACCATACAATGTGACTGGGAAAACAGGCTGGATAAATGACGGACATTGCGCGACATTATTTGAGGATATCATGATTTATGATCCAAGGATACTGTGCGTGGTCTGAGAGATCCATCATATCTGGGAGAATTTGAAAATGCCCATATGTTCCCATGTCGCCACGGTCAGGTACTATATATTCCTATAGAAGTTAGCTATATGGTGACACAAAGCAACAATGAGCAGGAGGGGACCTGATTCACACTCCCATTCCGAGTCTTGCCATGACAGCTTTATGCTGGGCACCATAGGCAGTACGTGCATGGTATATGGTGGAGCACAATCCAAAAAAACAGAATCATGGATGGATCAAGTAACACAAGAAGCAAGAGGAAAGCAGACAGGAAAATGGATTGAGGAATGATATCAAGATTTAGACTGCAACTACGCTACGCAGATGCAAAAATCAGAACTACTGTAAACTAAATATTGATCCGACTATCAATGATTAATTGCTACTCCAATGGATCATTCCGGCTTTGCTCTTAAGCCCCGCCCACCTTATTTTACCAATGCCACATGTTTTACATACAGCTATGTAACCGAGTTTGATTAAGGTATAAATGGACGACAATGAACACAGTTTGACTGACAGTCCACATGGGTCCAATGGTTCAATCTGAACTGAGTATGATGCAGTGACGTGCAGCCATGATGGTATTGATGAAGCTATACATAAAATGGTCTGAGTATGATGGTGGTGCACAGTACAGTTGGTGCTAGGTTTAATGCTTCACGACAACAACAGGTGATGATCGAAACACTTGATGCATGACAGGGTGTGGTGATGAGAAAGCGCCCTCTATATATCCTCACCTGGACGACATTATACAGTAAGTCACGACCAGCCCGGCTACGATCACGGTTAGAGCACAGAGGAACCCCAGCAGTAGCCACTGCACCCAGTCTAGGGTGGGTGGGGGTAGGGTGGGCGGAACTGCAATCTTCAAAATTGTTTACATCGTACACGATGAGTTACGGAGATTATGGATATTTAGATTTATAAAGCAACCTTGATTGGCCGAGGTCTACCCATGTTTGAATTTCATTGACCATTGTGCTTTGGGACAGATGGCTCATTTTGATAGAGCACGCAACATAAAGCTATAAAGGTAATTATTGACCTCCAGTGAAGATGGATACTTCAACCTGAGGGATAGAGCCTTTTAGAAAAATTTCATGGGGATTTGTAATCCTAAAAAAAATTGATAATAAAAGACACTTTCTCTTGAATTGCTTCTGCCCACCCGCGTTGTGCATGTGCATGTTTTTTTCATTCCTAATAAGACATAACAAAAGCGAGTGTTAGAAGAAGGGTCTAGCCCCCAAAAATTTTGGGTCTGCTAGCCCCCCCAAAAATTAATGGCTCTTCAAGCTCGCCAAAATATTGGCTCTAGAACCGCACCTGAGTTTCAGAATAAAATACTGCCAAAATGTGGCCAAATGACACAGCAATTGATTGCACTTAATAGGTTTCCCTTTTATTGCAATAGTTATGATATGCCTTTATAGAAGAAAAATTAACCACATTGTAACTGATCGCCTTTAATGTAAATACAACGGAATTCAATGATCAGGGTAAAATTTTCACCAAAATGGCAAAATCTTACTACAATTTCAGTGACTCCGTAATCACCACGAATGACCTCGCCATACTCATAGGCATCATCAATGGCACTGTTGAAGAAAAAAAATGGAAATCCTTGCGTAATTAATCTTAAATTCATGTTGAACTGCAGAACGCAACCAATAATATGAGATCAACTGGAGCCTGTTGTGATTGTAACAGATGTTTTGCGGTTTCATCCTGACTATTCCCATCAACTTTGAGTTTGGATCAGTCTGCCTTTGTCTTAATCAACCTCCCATGGATCTTTTCCCTAAACTTCCGGGTTTTCCCATGATCTCTTGTGCCTGGCAAAGTTGCATGCCTTTCTTCAATAAAATTCGAATTTTCGAAGCACACAATTGCATGTACTTTTGCACAAATGGTTTAAATTGTTTGTTTGCCAACTTAGACCCAAGCAGCCTGACTAATAAACCCTCTGTCTTAAATGTCTTCAGAGTATAAAACAGCGGAGTCCTCAGGGAAGTATTCAGCCACCGTTCCCAGTTTATTTAAACACCGGTCACATATTGATTTAATATTTTTTTCCCAACAGCTTGTTTAGTCTGGTTTTTGATTGGCACTTACCTGACGACCACACTGGGCTCGATGATGGTATTGTCCTGTTTGTTGACCACGTGGAATTTCATAACACTCCTGGAACCAATACAAACATATCAAGAGCAACCAATTACAATTGGAGGAAAAGGACTCAAGGCTGGCTGTATATGATCGTCAAACCCTTAACAACAAATTCAAAAGGAACATTTTGTTTACTGCATATATAATTTCTGCTGGAAGTTAATATCATGCTTTCGTATTTTTTAGTGCGAAAAGTGCAGAACAGTCGGAAAGTGCTATTAACAATGCTAATTGAGCAGTAAGCCCTGAATTCACATCAAGCAGTGCAGCAAGATTGGCCTCTTAATAATACCGACTCAATTTCCACTCAGACTAGACTTACCATCCCACCACTGGTTGGTTATCTCTGGTCAGCACCTGCAGTTCGTCCAGCACAAACACCGGAATGACCTCCTCTGCTGCCCTCTTGTTGTTCGGTGATGGTTCCAGGGTACCGTACTTGACAATGATTTCCTCAATTAAACTTAAGGGAGAGGGGAGGCAATGATAATAAAACCATCATGGTGGTGACGGTTTGCTGGTTAAAGTAAATTTTTTTTGCTCTCTAGATCTTTGCACTGAGCTAGGGGTTTGGTTTTGATCGTTTGGCAGTCAGAATTAGCCATGAAAGCCACTCACATACCGCTCCATCTCAAGGATTATTGAAGATACACAAACCTTTGTTCATCTTTCACTGCCTTAACCTCACTAAAAATGGGTCCAGTTTGTATCATATGAGCCAATGAATCTAAATTAGAGGCTGACTTGTAAATGTCCGAGTACCTCTCAAATTCATCCAGGTCATTCCTAACGTCATCGGTTGACCTGACAATCGTCATCTCCACTTGCTGGTCTTCATTGAACAGATAGATCTGTGATCAGACGGAATTAGGCAAAATTAACAAACACGCACTGACAATTAACAAAACTACATTCCAAGATTATATTTTAAGGTATAATTTTCACCCAACCCCTTTTTTGTTTAGGTATTGTTTGTATTTTGTTCTTCCACTTGCGTTGGGTAACGAGTAACAACCTATTTTCACCTTCTAACAAAACCCGAGCTGTTTTGTTTTGGGAAATTTACACACTGAGGAAGACCAACAACATTACAAGATGCAATCATAACATATAAATGAGTAAACAGAGATCAAACAGCAGGAATTACCTGAATTGTAACGTGGATTGTCGCAGACCCGTTCAGTGGCTTTTCACCTCCATCAGTTGCAATGACAGTCAGGTCAAACTCAGGGTCATCTTCCTCATAATCTAGTGTGGATGAGAGGTAGAGTTCTCCCGTGACTTTTTCTATGGAGAACCTGTCCGACATGGAGCTATTGGCTAGGCTGAAGGCGATCACATTGTTCGGCTTGTCCTTGTCCCTGTCGGATGCCTGCGACAACAAAACAAGAATAGGCACGTGAACCAGAGAATCACAACGATACCGATATAGGTGCATTCATTTACCACTACACCTTCAAACTAGAACAGCGAAGCTGTCATGGCTCGCTGCAGCCTTATGTGCAGTTACAAACATGATAGCAAACACCCATTCAACACACACACACCCATAAAAAAAAATTCAACATTTTGAAATAGAAAAACATTCAACATTTTTCATTGACAATAATAACATCATTATTTTGGACAACACACCCATCCCAAAAAAAAAAAAAAAAAAAAAAAATTCAACATTTTGAAACAATAGAAAAAACCTCAACATTTTGAAACAATAGAAAAAACTTCAACATTTTTCATTTACAATAATAACAACATTATTTTGGATAACACACCCATCTAAAAAAAAAAAAAAAAAAAAAAAAAAAATCAACATTTTGAAACAATAGAAAAAACTTCAACATTTTGAAACAATAGAAAAAACTTTAACATTTTTCATTTACAATAGTAACAACATAATTTTGGACAACGCACCCATCTAAAAAACAAAAACAATGGCGGTTCAAGCACAAACTAAAAAACTTTAACATTTCACGCGGACGGACAGACGGACGGACAGACGGACGGAAATTGGTATTACATAGACTCGCACTGCTTCGCAGCAGCTCGCCAAAAATGCTGGCTCACTTACAGAGACTTGCAAGAGTTGCTCACTGTACATCTTCTCCTCTTCCACGATCAGGCTGTACTCGGAAGACGGGGTGAATTCGGGGGCGTTGTCATTGTCGTCCGTCAGCCTGATCTGGACTATGATGGTGGCGCTGCGGTCGCCGTCCGATGCCACGCATGTGAAGAAGTAGATGCTCTGTCCCTCGTTGTCCAACGTGGCATCTTCCAGAGTTCTTATCTCCCCCGTCGTGGAGTTCATTTCAAATCTGCAGAAAGGACAAATCAAAAATGCTTGGAGAGACTCTGACAGGGTCGGTCTGTTTGGGAGGGTCTGACATTCCAGTCTTGGCAGGATCATTCTGGACAGAATGTGGACAGAATGTGAATGAAATGGAAGTAGGTCCCTGGTCTTGCCTGTCTTACTCTACGGTTGTGAGACATGGACCTTGACTGGGGGCCTGGGGAGACAACTCAATGTCTTCGGTAGTGGGTCTCTGAGGAGGATCCTTGGGTACCGCTGGTTGGACCATGTGTCTAACGAGAGGTTACTCAGGGAGAGCCAGATGAGACCTATACCTGCATACGTGAGCGCCAGATGCAACTGTACGGTCATGTGGCTAGATTCCCTGCGAGCGATCCTGCCAGGCGAGTTCTCTCTATGAGAGAACCTACTGGTAGGACTCATCCCAGTAGGGCGTCCACATGGCACGTGGTTGCGTCAGATGGATCGTTATTTTGCTGAGATGGGGATGGGTCGCGTGGCTGCCTGGGGGATGGCCATCAGAAGGCCGAAGGAGTACCGCTCGAAGGTAGATGCGGGAACACGCTGCCGCGGCACATGCTCCCACTGATTGATTGATTGAAGTACTCAAGGGTTACAAATAACATACACACTGGTGAGAGGAGCAGATCTTAGGAGGATAGCATGCCAAGACAGGAAGCAAACTGCATGAACGCTGCATGGCCAGGACTTACTGTGGGTCCTCTCCTTGCCCCAAGAGGGAGTACCGGATTTCATTATAAGGTGCAGAGTCCGCATCGGTTGCCTGAAAAAAAATATTAATCCAGGGTGAATATTTACAGGTGTAAAGTGCTCATTCTACCAACTTCAGCTTGCTTGTGACTTCTAAACTTTAATCTTGGCAATCTTTATTCAACTGGGTCCGTGACAATCTAACAGCCTCATCTGCAGAGATGTGTGACTCACGTTAATTATACCAACGACATCTCCCTGTGAATTCTCTATGATGTCAAAGACGTAATCATTCTCAGTGAATTTGGGTGTTTCATCATTAATGTCTTCAAGGATTACGTGAACGAGTGCGGTGGCTTGAACTACGTCTCCTTCTCCTGCATAAATCTGATGAAACAAAAAAGGAAAAACAAATGAGAAACAATGGAAACATTTTACGTCCAAAAGGTATAACAATAACGCAAACAAAAAATTAAGGTTATGCGATGCAAGGATAACGAAAGAAGTGAACAAGAAGGAGAGGGCAAACACAGATGAAGGGGAGAGCGAGGACGAGAATGAGGGGGAGCACAGGAATGAAAATAGGAATGGGAACGAGAACGCGAACGGAATTGGAAACGGAACAGGAACAGGAAAATGAGAACAAAAACAGGAAAATGAACAGAAACAGGGAACGGAACAAGAATGAGAATAAGAACGTCAACAAGAACACAAATGGGATGGGAATGGGAACAAAAAACAGGAAATATTTCCCTCCTTCCGTTTCTTTTCCCTCAAAACCTTTACCTCGAAATCAAGGGTTTTCCTTTTCTCATAGTCGAGAGCCTCTTTATTCTTCACCCGGACATCAACGATACCATTCCCTCGGAGAGTAGAGCTCTGGAGCTTAAATGTGTCCTTGTCCTCTCCACCCAGTGACAAGGTAATTATGTTATTAGGAGCCTGAAAAATAAACATAAGAAGGAATCAGATTTCCGCTTGGAATGTGGAAGTCTTTAGTGAAACTTTAGTAAAATGAGATGGATGGCAGGAACTCCATCATCCCATACGGAGAGATTACTTAAAAGAGCTTCAGTAACACAAACAACTCATGAATGCCAACCAATCTGCAGTGCAGTGTGTCTGGTATAAACTGATGGCTGGGAGAAATTTTTGCCAGCTGGACAAATTATTTGTAGATCGTATGGAATGCCCACTTGGCGTAATGTTTACAGCTTCATTTTAAGGTTATATTCACATGATGCTGTTGAGTGCTTTGTGGGATATTTCAGATGCAGAACCCACGCAATCAGCCGTGAACCAGTTAAAGGCAATAAACATGTACGAGTCTTACTGGTTGCACATCTTTCTGAGCCCAGCAATGCTGTGGGAACATACCCGGAGCTACAGTATAGCAGTTTGAATAACGGATTCATTGGCATAAACGTGGACCTAGGCCTAAATGACAAACTCCAAAAACAAACTCCCAAAATCCTGACCTGATCCTTGTCGAGAACATTGAGTCCGTCCAGTGACACAAAACTCTCCTGCGACAGTTCCTCCTGAAGGTGTATTTCTATGCTGCTGTTGCTGAATTGTGAGACACTGACAGAAGAATATTCAGATTGGTTGTTCAGATGCTGAGGTCCCATTACACACAGGTAGTGGAGCCGGCTGGCTCGTGATGACGTGAGTTCAGTTTAGTTCTGTTTCAGTTAAATGCTCATCTTGCTCAACCCTCCCTTCTTTGCCCCTCCCCTCCTGTTCCAGCCCACCACTCCCCAAAGAAACAATAACAGGAATGATACTCATCAACAGTATGGGGAAAAAGGGGAAAAACATTTACCTGCAGTATTTTCAGGTATTTGAAAGTTGTCCATGTTTTTATATTGATGAGTGTAAGAACAGCCATTAATGGGGCTGCTTCCTTCATCTTCACATAAAAACAGTGGTGGTAAACCATTGGTGACTGTTAAGAACCAAAAAAGTAGAAAAATCAGCTACCTCAGATGTATGGTATGTGCTAAGCAGCTTAGTCATCTAAGCAGAGAAGGGCCTTGTGGGTCTAGGTCACTCAAGAAAAAGCATAATTATTAAACCTTTGAAAATGTCTAATAGTAAACTAATCATAATTCTGTAACAAAAAGCTGCACACCCTCCCGAATTGATCCTTATTATGCTGTTTCTCGGGTTGCAGCATTGTTAATGTTGCATACTTGCATGTATCTTAAAGGTACAGTACAGGATTGGTAATTCATACCAAAATAGAAATGTTCATGGATATTTGCGTATAACTTTCAGGGTATGAAGATGGAACTGGAAGAAAAATACCGTTAAAATATTTCTGCCTGAAATATCCAGAAAATAGTCAAACAAAGACCAGAAACAGTTTTGATCTCAGAGATCTTTTGTTTTGTAAGAAAAATTGGGTCAGTGTTTTGCTATTTTTCGTGACTCAGATGTCCGATTGAGCTCAAATATTCACAGGTTTATTATTTTATGTACATGTTTGATCAGATAAAGTGTGAGCAACCTTTACCAATCATGTATTATACCTTTAAACTTTATGCATATTTCACCTATAGTTTGCATGTACACATTCACTGCATTGTATACCACAGGATAATGGCCATTCTATGGAGCAGACTATTCCAAGTTCTATACTTATGTAAAATATTCACCATCTTTATCATCAAATGACACCAACATATCAAAGAACATAAAATTGTTCATCAGACTGAACCATAGAATTCATTTTTGTGCACTATACAGGGTATCCCAAAAAACGCAACACTTTGTGTTGAGAACTATTATATGAAAATTAAACTGTTTATCACTTCAAGATTCAGATATGTGATCGAGCAAAATTGGACTGAAATTGAGAGGAAAAACTAAGACTGAACCACCCAATTTTCATCTTTCTTTCAATACACATTATTATGTGTGTATTGACCACTTATTCTGGAATACTGCAAATTTGTTTTCAAAGAGTACTCTTTTAATTGGTCATATTTTCGCCAATTTCAGCCCGCTTTTGCTTAAATTTTACATGGTGATAGCCAAGACATATGGTTGTATTATATAGCTAAATCTTGAAGTGATAAACTGTTTGATTTTAACATAATAGTTCCCAAGTGTTGTGTTTTTTGGGACACGCTGTATAATGTTCAATTCCAATTCCGAGTCATGACCAAA